>OU342742.1:162010078-162639765 GCA_910589775.1 Avena eriantha | reverse complement strand
AGACATGCATGACACCGGTGGATCCACGTGTGGTTCATGAGAACAACACACATCCAATGACAATGGTAGATCCTTATGTGGTTCATGAAAAGAACATACAAGCAGTGACACCGGGTGTGGTTCATGAAAAGAACAGACATGCACTAACATCGGGTGTGGTTCATGAAAAGAACAGACATGCAATGACACTGGTGGATCCTTATGTGGTTCATGAAAAGAACAGACATGCAATGACACTAGTGGATCCTTATGTGGTTCATGAAAAGAACAGACATGCAATGACATTGGTAGATCCTTATGTGGTTTATGAAAAGAACAGACATGGAATGACATTGGGTGTGGTTCATGAAAAGAACAGACATGCAATGACACTAGTGGATCCTTATGTGTGGTTTATGAAAATAATAGACATGCAATGACACTGGTGGATCCTTATGGGTTTTTTTTAGAAGAACACACATGCAATGACACTGGGTGTGGTTCATGAAAAGAACAGACATGCAATGACACTGGTAGATCCTTACGTGGTTCATGAAAAGAACAGACATGCAATGACATTGAGTGTGGTTCATGAAAGAACAGACATGCAATGACACTGGTGGTTCCTTATGTGTGGTTCATGAATAGAACAAACATGCAATGACATTGGTTGATCCTTTTGTGGTTTGTTTAGAAGAACACACATGCAATGACACTGGGTGTGGTTCATGAAAAGAACATACATGCAATGACACTGGTAGATCCTTATGTGGTTCATGAAAAGAACAGACATGCAATGACATTAGGTGTGGTTCATGAAAAAGATTAGATATGCAATGACACTGGTTGATCCTTATGTGTGGTTCATGAAAAGAACAGGCATGCAGTGACACTGGTGGATCCTTATGTGGTTTGTTTAGAGGAACAAACATGCAATGATACCGCTGGATCCACGCGTGGTTCATGAGAAGAACACACATCTAATCAGACTAGTGGATCATTATGTGGCTTGTTTAGAGGAACATACATGCAATCACACTAGGTGGATCCACATGTGGTTTATGGAAGTAACAGTCATGTAATGACTCTAGCTCTGATTCATGAAAAGAACAGACATGCAATGACACTGGTGGATCCATGTGTGGTTCATGGGAAGAACAGACAGACAATGACACTGGTGGATCCTTATGTGGTTTGTTTAGAAGAACACACATGCAATGACTCTGGGTGTGGTTCATGAAAAGAATAGACATGCAATGACACTAGTGGATCCTTATGTGGTTTGTTTAGAGGAATAGACGTGCAATGACACCAGTGGATCCACGTGTGGTCATGAGAAGAATACACATCCAATGACACTGGTAGATCCTTATGTGGTGCATGAAAAGAACAGACATGTAGTGACACCGGGTGTGTATCATGAAAAGAATAGACATGCAATGACACTGGGTGTGGTTCATGAAAAGAATAGACATGCAATGACACTGGTGGATCCTTATGTGGTTCATGAAAAGAATAGACATGCAATGACACTGGTGGATCCTTATGTGGTTCATGGGAAGAACAGACATGCAATGGCACTGGTGAATCCTTATGTGGTTTGTTTAGAAGAACACACATGCAATGACACTGGGTGTGGTTCATGAAAAGAACAGACATGCAATTACACTAGTGGATCCTTGTGTGGTTTGTTTAGAGGAACATACATGCAATGACACCGGTGGATCCACGTGTGGTTCATGAGAAGAACACACATCTAATGAAACTGGTAGATCCTTATGTGGTTCATGAAAAGAACTGACATGCAGTGACACTGGGTGTGGTTCATGAAAAGAACAGACATGCACTGACATTGTGTGTGGTTCATGAAAAGGACAGACATGCAATGACACTGGTGGATCCTTATGTGGTTTATTTAGAAGAACACACATGCAATGACACTGGTGGATCCATGTGTGGTTTATGAGAAGAACACACATCCAATCAACTCTATTGTATCTATCTTGGCATAATTTGATGTATTCCACGATGTATTTCATTGTACTAGACACTTTCCATTTTTATACTACTCAATTCTGCCCTTGGTTTTATGTGGTACTACTTAGTTTTGCCCCCCTCTCTATCTTTCGTAGAAGCCCAAACCCTTGTTCACCCTGTCTGCTACTCCCTGATTGGTTGTCACAGTTGTCACGCGGATCGTCTCCCTCCGCGAGACTTCTACAGGAAGGAACACAATGCCATCGCTGGAAAAAGTCGTCGAGCGGTCATGTCAAGTTTAATCAAGTCTAAACTACTGCTACTACAACTCATGCACAGGGCAACAGGGTCATCGAGTGCACGGTTGTCGATGGGACGCTGCAATTTATTGCCACTTGATTTTAATCAGACATATCCCATTTTTACGCAGCGCTCTCAATCTCACTTCCAACTGGGCCCTACCGCTAGTAAATTCCATGAGTCAAGGGCCCCCCTCAAGTAGATCTAACATTGCTAGAAATTAGTTCCGCGCCACTTGCATGCAGTGGAATCGAGGTCTGCCATGAGCGTGTTTTCAATGCAGCTCTAAAGTGGAGAACGTGGTTGTTTCAAAAAAAGGAACCGAAAAAAGGATGGAGATCGTGGTAGCTCCCCGCCCCGCCCACCACACGTGTCCACTCGAGGACTACGAACGATCCGGTGTTTATAACCCCCCTCGACCTTCTTCTTCCATGAGCTCGTGTCATTTCCCCCTAGTCTGTCTAGTCCCAAGACCCCAATCTACACCTGCGCGCGCGCCGAAGCTCCCTCGTTTGCACTATCTCCTTCCCTTGGTGCGCCATGAAGCGTACGCGTGGAGACGATCCGGAGGTTGAAGCCAGTTGAAGGCGCAGCAGCAGATGGCTCGATCGTCGCCAAGCAGGCGGAGGTATCTTCTCCGGGCACGAACGCCGCTCGTCACCGCGCCGTCCAGGGTGTGAACTCATCCGTCCAGCCAGTAGCCGTCGCCACCGAGCACCAGGTGGTAGCCGTCGCCGCCGAGCAGCAGTTGGTAGCCGTCGCCGCCGAGCAGCAGGTGGTAGCCATCGCCACCGAGCAGCAGGTAGTAGCCGTCGCTGCCGAGCAGCAGGTGGCTGACAACGTCGTGGCCGACAATGTCGTGGTGCCAGCAGCAGATCTGGATGGGGGGGCAGGTGGCAGGCGGAGGCAATCCGGTGATCTACATCGACGACCCCATCGCCATTCAAGAAATGTTCGACGTAATCGCGGAGAATGATAAGTTCGAGGAGGAGGTCCCTGATGAGGAGTCCGAGGTACTACATTGCTAGCTTCTCTAGTCGCAGCCGCAGTTTTCACTGTTCATACATAGGATTTGCTCAATCGTGTACAAATTCTTTTGCTCTTGAAGTAGGGTAGTATATATATGATCCGATCGGTTGATTGATGCATTTGCCATCTAGTCACAAAACCCCAATACGTCTAGTCACAAAACCCCAATCTGCTCATCTGCCATCTAGTTGAGTTTGCTAGTTGAGTGTTGATTTCGATACACATCAGGCCTATAACATTACATTTCTATTCCTTACTGAGCCCAATGATTCAATTTTTCCCCAAAATAGTGCAAGGGCATCTGATGGTCTCGTTTTCTTAGGGATGGTTAGTGGCCTTGAGGCAGCAATGCACATAAACAATATAGGTTGTGTTGTTGGTACTTTGGTTCCCCAACTCCATCTCTGAAACAAATTATGAGGCCCTTGATTTATTCTCATATGGAACTACATATATGATCCTTGAATTGTTTCTGATCTTTTAATGATTGGTATGATGCATATGTATATGAATGGTTTTGATCATAAGTATTTTTAACATGTACCTGAAGATTAATTGTTTGGTTTTTTATTTATAATTACAATATTTAGGCTTGTTTTTGTACCTGACTATGTATATCCCCAAATAATGTTTTGTATGATTACATTTCAATTTCTTATTGTGGCCAATGATTCAAATTTGCCCCAAAAGAGAGGCATACACATTGGTGTCAGATTTTTTCAGGGACGAGTTAGTGAACCTGGGGCGATGTACAAGAACAATATAGGCTATGCAATTGTTACTTGGTTCACTTACGCCGTCCCTGTAGAAACTTATGAGGCCTTAATCTTTATTCTACATTCATAGAACTATGATATTCGAATTACCTATTCCATGCATTCAGTGTATAAGAATTACATTTTAGTTTGTCACCATGGCCGATGATTGAAATTTGCCCCAAAAGAGTTCAAGGGGAGACACGTATGACGGTGTCATGTTTTAGGGATGGTTGATGAACCTGAGGCAGCAATGCACACAAACAATATAGGTTGTGTTTTTGATACTTTGGTTCTCCAACTCCATCTCTGAAACAAATTTTGAGGCCCTAGATTTATTCTCATATGGAACTACATATATGATCCTTGAATTGTTTCTGATCTTTTAATGATTGGTATGATGCATATGTATATGAATGGTTTGATCATAAGTATTTTTAACATGCACTTGAAGATTAATTGTTTGGTTTTTATTTATAATTACAATATTTAGGCTTGTTTTTGTACCTGACTATGTATATCCATGAATAATGTTTTGTATGATTACATTTTAATTTCTTATTGTGTCCAATGATTCAAATTTTCCCCAAAAGAGAGGCAGACACATTGGTGTCAGATTTTTTCAGGGACGAGTTAGTGAACCTGGGCGATGTACAATAATAATATAGGCTGTGCAATTGTTACTTGGTTCACTCACGACATCCCTAAATAAACTTATGAGCCCTCAATCTTTATTCTACATTCATAGAACTATGATATTTGAATTATCTATTCCATGCATTCATAGTGTATAAGAATTACATTTTAGTTTCTCACCGGGGCCGATGATTGAAATTAGCCCCAAAATAGTTCAAGGGGAGACACGTATGATGGTGTCGTGTTTTAGGGATGGGTTGGTGAACCTGAGGCAGCAATGCACACAAACAATATAGGTTGTGCTGTTGGTACTTTGGTTCATCAACTCCATCTCTGAAACAAATTATGAGGCCCTAGATTTATTCTCATATGGAACTACATATATGATCCTTGAATTGTTTCTGATCTTTTAATGATTGGTATGATGCATATGTATATGAATGGTTTTCATCATAAGTATTTTTAACATGCACCTAAAGATTAATTGTTTGGTTTTTTATTTCTAATTACAATATCGAGGCTTGTTTTTGTACATGACTATGTATATCCCTGAATAATGTTTTATACGATTACATTTCAATTTCTTATTGTGGCCAATGATTCAAATTTGTCCCAAAAGAGAGGCAGACACATTGGTGTCAGATTTTTCAGGGATGAGTTAGTGAACCTGGGGCGATGTACAACAACATTTCAGGTTGTGCAATTGTTACTTGGTTCGCTGACTCCATCCCTAAAGAAACTTATGAGGCCGCAATCTGATGCAATTATTTGTCATTGTGTTGAGATGAAATGATATATGAACCGATCAAACTATTGCTGAGATGCTTTATCTTTGATATGCACGGATATATTGTCTTACATATACATGTTGTAAATTCTTGAGTTGTAATACAATTCAATCATATGTATGAGTTCTAAGTTATGTTCTTAAAAATCAATAGGAGGATGATGATGAAGTGGACGATAGCAAGGTATCCAGGGACAACAAGAGCCGCTACGTGCTGAGGCGGTTATGGTGTGGGCTAATCCGTTTCCACCGTAGGGGGAGACAGTTTTGCCCATTCTGTGGCAGAGCAATCAACGTGGACCTCAACAGCATGATCCAGCACGCGGAGGGCGTTAACAGAGGCGGAGGCAGAAGCCATAGGCCGATTACCTTGGCACGGCACGCAGCCTACGGCAAATTCCTCCGGGAGTATGTCAGGACTAGCATGTATCCCATTGACTAGGCTGTCGCTGTCTCCTGCTGATAAACCCCTGCCCTGCTAGGCGTCTCCGTGTCCTGGCCTCCTACTGCAACCCCTGCTTTTATTTTGTTCTAGTTCATTATTACCTGTGTATGGCATGTAAGACAATATATCCGTGATGTCTCTGGTGAACCTTACATATTAATCTACTCCTTTATATGGAGTGCCTTAAAGTTTCTAGTGTTCAATTATATTTACTGATCATGCTTATGCACACTACAAAATATTTCTAGTACTCGATTATATTATAATTTTGTATTGAAGTAACTAAATGTATCACACACATAATAAACTAGAAACTAAAATCTAGTTCAAACACATAATGTATCACCACCACTTGTTGTCGTCCTTGACTTGCTTCCCCTTCAGCCGCTTGATGTCGCCACCGTCCCAAGATCCCTGCTCGTCCTGAAACCGCTTTCTGTACTCCTCGCGCTTCTTCTCCTGGGCTAGCTTGCAACCAGGGCATATCTCTCTCGCGAAAAACCCCGCCTTAACCATCCCATCTTTCATGGTAATGAGCTTACTGTACAACTCGTACGCCATGTAGGCGTCTTTGGCTGCATACTCGAGGCGCACCTGGCTCATCAGCTTCCACTTCCAGTAGTCATGATCGATTCGCTTCAATTTCTTCAGTTTTTCATAGGATTTATCGATGATTTCTGCTGCCAGATCACCCATGCCATCCTTCGCTGGGTATGATTTTATCTTGTGCATATTTTGGATGTCGATGTGGTGCCCCTCTGGGATTTTTATCAACGCACGAGAAAGCATAATTGTGTCATTTGTGATATCCACGCTAGTGAAAGTTATCCCTTTCCTACACAAGAACTCGACCAGAGCCGGACAACGCATCTCAGTTGGTTTACTCCTGCACTTAGATGGTTCTAGGGATGTAAGGGAACAAGGGATGCAGAAGTGGTGATCTCAAATTTAAATTTCACATACCTGGAGAAGTGGTAAACGAGGACCTCCTCATGTATGGCGATTTGCACGACATCGATCTCTTGTGGAGGATCTTTTGGCTTATTTGCACGGGTGTACTCCAAGTCTAGCCCCACAAACTTGTGCTTCTCTTTCTCAAGCCATTGCTCAAACCCGGCGAGAGTTGTCTCCACGGTCGCTTCATCATTTGTGTACACCACTGTCAAAGTTGTGGTGCCATGGGCAGGGACTAAGTGGGTCTTTGTTGTGCGTTTCCCATCGTCCATGACTGCAAGGAAATGGGTGAAAGGAGCTGCCTGCAAGAGGAAGAAGAAGATGAACCGACGGTTCCAGAACAGAGGAAGAAGAAGCGCCCAGGAAAAACTGCAGAGGAATGACTGCAGAAGAAACGTGGTAACTACAACTTTCGGTTCGAGAACTCACCGTGGTTACGTGGAGATCGTGGCAGTGCCACTGGTTCAAGGAGTGGGGCCAGTTCCTGCGAGAATATGAAATTAGCTGTGCATTTTTCTATGCGAGAAATTGAGAGAAGTCATTTATATTTTGTCTTTCATAATTAAACACAATGAAGTTGGTACAGCCCAAGAGATTTGAACAAAAGAGATTTGCTAGTTTAAGATACAACAACACTTACATGCCCAACATGGCAGAACTTGGAGATCCCCAGAACTTGAGCTACCATAGAGACCTCGGCAGAGGTGGCAGAATTGGTGCGGGTGCAACCACGGCGACGGCGAGCTCGGATTCTAGAGGAGGAAAACAGAACCGAGCATGGTCAACAAGGTGATAGATCTCACCGGGAACCAATTCTCGTCCCTGACCGTGCCATGGGTGTGTCCATGGTGAGGGCGAGGTCCGACTCGGGATGGGGAGGAGTGCGGGGCTGAGCAGCTTCGTCACTTCCCAGCTCTGTGCCATGGCCGCAACCATAGATTGCCGTTCCGGGGAAGAAGACGAGTAATGGATGCAGGTGCCAACGTTGCAAGCCTACAGGGAGGAGAGCTGGGCCGAGCAGGTTCGTCCACGTCCCAGCTCCGCGCCATGGCTGCGACGCCCCACAGATTGCCGCTCCGGGGAAGAAGACGCGTAATGGATGCAGGCGCCAACGCTGCAAGCCTAATTGACACCTAAGTGACGGGAGCGACAGGAGCGACATAATAGCGAGAACTGACAGGAGGGGCCCAACTTGACGGTCGTTAGCCTGATTTTCTGTATTGAAACATAAAGTTGAATTCGTGCCGAAAAAGACCCTCTGAGTATTTGGCACACCAACTATAGTCATCGCAGATGATTTCAGGGAACTTGGGTACCGCGTTGCCTGGACACCCCAACTTTCGGTCCACAAAATGATATTCTCCTTTGAGAGACATTTCAAAATTGAATCAAGTGTATGTTCTAAGATCACCACTTTTCAAAAACCACTCAAATCAATTCACCTTCGCAAACCCAAGCAACCATAGACTACCAAGCAAGTACTCAGATCACTCACCAAAAATCTTTCAAAAATTCAAAATATGAATTCATGCGGCCATTTGGTCGAACACCTGGCAGGCACAGTACAATCTCAACAACTACACTATTTAAAACTATCAATTGCTCAGCCTATGTACTGCAATCAACTCCACTACTTGTCCTTGATCAATCCTAGTCTTTTGCCGTGCAGTGGAGAGACTTCTCTCCACCGTTGCACTAGTGGCACACCCGTATCGAGCCGGCCATGCCGGTCGAGCACGAGCCACTCGCAGCACGCCGCGCCTCCCACTACCACAATGTCCTACACCTAGCCGTGACCTCACCGCCACCCCCTGACCAGCCCTTGACCAATGGCAAGGCGAGAAGGAGCCAGATGAGCTGCGCCCATTTAATCCCCCGCCATGCTGAGAGAACGATGGGGCGCCGCAGCTATCTCGCACGCACGCGCCGCGCCTCGCTCTCTCCGCCCGTAACCACGACTATCGTAGCACCAGCAAGCTCCCAGACATGATCGTTCGCCGTCGCTTGCCCCGTGACCACCGTACCACGTAACGCGCGTACCCGCCAGAGCACGGACGTATCCCGGCAAATGGAGACCGCCCCTTGCCGTGCCGTCACTCGCGTGACGATCGCCATAGTCCCCTGCATCGACCCATGCCCTCCGCCATGACGAACACGAACTGTAGCGATGTCGCCGGAGAAGCCAACCCATGCCGCACTGCCATCGACCCTGGTGTATAAATAGAGGCCACCCCAGCCCTCAATCTCCACACCATTTCACTCCTCTCTCACTCAGCAACACCCCAGACCTTTCCCCAGAGCAAGGCGAGCACTAGCCCGCCGGAATTTGATCAGAGTCCGCCGCAGCAGTCGAGAAGGGGAGACGTTGTTTGCGACCACCCCAGGAGCTGCCGTGACCGCGCCTCGAACCGCCGTCGGTGACAACCCCATTCACCCCTTTCGCCGACCCTAGCTGGAACCCAGGTGAGCCTCACACGACCCCCACCGCCGTTCTAGGGTTCGTTTCTCGCCGGAGCTATTCGATAGAGACGATGAACCAGAGTCGTTAGATTCTAGTCTAATCGTAGCGCTGAGATTGAACCATACCGTTTCGGCTTAGTTGAGTCAGTGACGAGTAGGACCCGTTTGTCAGCAGCCCGCTGCGCCAGTGTAGTGCAGTTGGGCGGCCCGTTTAGTTTCCCGCGCAGAGTCCGTTGATTCAAATAGAATTTTTCCAGTTTAGTTAAAACCAGTTTTGTCAGTAGATTCAAAAATCGATTCAAAGAGTTTCACTAAACCAAATTGGATGATTCTAATTTTTATGGAAAGGTATTGAAATTAACTAATCACTCCAGTTGGATTCAAACTATTTAGAACTATAGATCAACCATACTAAAAATAACAAGACAGAGACTTTTGACACTTCAAACTTTTTTCTAAAAATAACTATAAACGCTTTTGAGATGATTCCACCTCTCAAAAATCACATTTGCCATGCTCTAGATGAATATGTAAAAACATTTTGTTTTAGATATATGAAACTTGGACTAGTATTAAAAAGAAGGCTATATAGGATTTTCTAGTCATTAAAATATTATTAAATAACAATATTAAATCTTGTAGTGCTTGACCATCATTTTAAATCACATTCCCAAGCTAGAGAATATATGGTGAGGACATGGTCCATATGAACTGATATTCTAATTGGAGAATATTAAATCTTAAGCAATTTCAATAAGTAGAAATTACTTTTCTCAATAAGAGAAATAAGAATGTATTGAAATTCCACATGATGATAGACATGATGCTAGATCATCTAGTATGAGCCCTTGTGTGCTAAATAGAAGTAGTGAAGTGTTGTTTGGTGATTGTGTACATTGAATGTGTTTATAGATGCTAGTACCAACCCGAGATTCAACGAAGAGGAGTACTTCAAGGATGAAGAGGAAAACTTCAACGACTGCAACCAACAAGGAAAGACATCACTAATGCAAGCTACCAGTGCAAGCTAGCACCACACATGATACCTAGGCATGCTATATATGCAAGCCCTTCTACCAGATGCATTAGGCATGCTGGGTTGTGTCACTTTACTTATACCATTTACTAGTTTTACTCCAAGCTTTACTTTCCCCTTTATTACTATTTCTTACTTAGTAATGAATTGTGATTAGTGGAAATTAGATTGGATCCTATCAAGATCACAGGATTAGTCTTGGATACTTATGCCTTGCTAGCACCCCCAATAGTGACACCCTCAATATTTGTGGCTAGTGCTAAGCTAAAACTTGATTACTTTAGATGGGAATACTTGGTGAAAAAAGATTATGAAAACCTTGGAATGAAGATTCATTCTATTGAAATGTTTTGACATGTATTGTGAAACACAATGGTTTGATGATGAAACTGAGGAGGCATGAGCTTTGACTTTAATAAAAACTAATGGTTGGGTTCGGATGCGATACCATTCCAATTTTACCTTACAACCACAATACCTGAGTTGGGTAGGGATTGACTGGAAATTTATATGTCTTAGTGTGGGTTCCCTTGTGGAAGAGGTTGAGCTGAGGATACCTCGTGATGAATGTCCACCTATGCAGTACCCAAGATGACAGATGGTCATTGTTGGGAGGCCAAACTCATAGGGGAGGTGCCTATACTAGGGTGTGTAATTGAAAGGTTAAGATTGATTATCCGCATACTAAGTATGATGATTCAGGGTTATTCCTAACGGATGTATCGAATTTTGTGGTGAAAGTGTACAATCTGTGCAGAGTGTCAAACTATTCGAATAGCCGCGTCCGCGGTTATGGACAGTTGGAGTGGCCATACTGTTCCATTGTCATATGTTTTCAAAATGATTTGTGACTTGAAATATGACTTTTATTTGACCACAACAGAGTTGTGGGCATGAGATCTAAGTTCCCACTTAAGTAGTGTAGAGAACTAAATTAGGTCTTTACCCTTGAAGCTTTATGAAATAAACCTGGCTTTTTGCAAACAAACCTAGAGGTTATGATTCCTACTAGTTTTACTTCTTCGTGTACTAGTGGTAGTTTGTGAGTACTTAAAGAGTACTCATGGCTTTGTCCCTGGCTATTCCCATGGCCAGACTATGAGGAGGATTACCCAAAAGATGGACAGCAGGAGGTCTATGACAACTAGGATCATCTCCCATCATCAACATTGCATGTGATCATGAAGATGAAGCCCCGCTACGTTTACTTTCCGCTGCTTTGATTGTATTACGACTGGATCATGAGATCATTTATTTGTAAGACCTTATTATGGTTTGTAATGGATGATGTACTATGGTAGCACTTCTGTTATGTCTCGCAAAAATGTTAATCCTGGGATTGCGATGGATGGCATAACAGGCATCTGGACTTAAAAATCCGGGTGTTGACAAGTTGGTATCAGAGCCATCCTGACTATAGGAGACCCTAGTTAGAATGGACGCCTGTAAAAATCTAGTTTCAAGACAAAGAAAGTGAGTATTTACAAAAACTTATTCTCATTCTTACCTTTGATATTCTTTCCAAAAGAAATCACTTGCTACTCAAAACTCTTACAAGTCTACTTAAAATTTGACACACTTGATCACTCCACTAACTTACTCATCTCAATTTCTTATAGATGGAGGTTAAATACACCAGGTTCTACCAGTTGGGCAACGGAGGCCAGCTTATCTTTCAGAGGGATCTGTATTCTCTTTCGGAGCATCTTGAGCGCCCGCATCCGGAGTTTTTCAGAGCTCAGCTGAAGGACCACACTGGAGGGGAGCTACAGTGGTTAATAGTGGTAGACCTAAGAGGCAATATGGAGCCACCTCTTTTTGACAAGATTCAGTTCAGCATTTGGGAGAACAACTAGATAGATGGATTAGTCAGGGCTATGCAAGAAGTTCTCGCTTGCTTGTGTGCCCAGAACATCAACCAGATCATCGGGACCCGTTTTGTTCACTATGTAAGACGTGACTCAATGGGACAGCCCCTATCCATGACAGCCCATCCAGAGTTGAGGCACCACATGGACCACATGGACTTCATGCTACATGAGACCCAAAGGGAGTTGGACAATGCAAGTGAGCACATCAACTAGAGCAATGTTGCAGCTGTTGAAAGGAAGGAAACCATCGCCATCCTCGCCAAGGAACACAAGTCACTTTGCAGTCAGCGTGAAAAGAAGGATCGTGTCATCGCTCGTCTTCGTTAGAAGATAGCCACCTTCGAGGATACCATCCACGACCAGGAGATCCAGATGTAGGAACAATAGGAGGAGGAGGGTGAAGACATCCGTGGGGATATTCACTCTTACCTCAGTGATGACAATGACTACCTGGAGGATGAAGCCATGGAGGATAACACTGATGAGGATTATGCTGCCTTCATTCATGATTATTAGATGCACTTGAGCACTATCGTAGGTTTGAGTTGTACCCGGTCCCACTGTATCGTAGTTTCACAAAATGGTACTTAAAACCATATGTTTCCTTATTGTGGTGTGTGTTTGTATTGGGTTCTATGAATGAATGAATGAATGAAAATAAAGTTGTTAGTTTGCAAAACCTAAGTCAAACTCAAAGTTAAAGCTTTTGAAAACAAACCCATGAACCTTAGAAATTCCCCTCTTGTCTCACTATCTATCTCAATCTTCAGATGACTTGCGGAAATCCCGGAGGAAGTAGTTCATCTCAGGACCCCATGTTGCAGATTCTGCAAATGTTAGTTTCTGATCGTGAAGCTGGAAGAGCTGAACGTCAAGCCGACTTAGCCACTCTTCAACAGATAGCCTAGATGGCCCATAATAATCAAGGCCATGGAAACCAAGATGACCATGGATCCAAACTTAAGAATTTCCAGAATACCAACCCACCCATGTTTAGTAAGTCTGAAGAGCCTCTAGATGCTGATGATTGGCTGCAGACCATGGAGAACAATCTAGAAGTTGCAAGAGTTGATGCTAATGAGAAGGTGCTATTTGCCACCCACTATCTGTCTAGCTATGCAAGATCTTGGTGGAATAGTACCCGTACGATGAATGGAGGTCAAATGATGACTTGGGAGGAGTTCAAACTCAAGTTCAATAGGACGCATGTGCCCCCGGGTCTAATCAAGAGGATGAGGGACGAATTCAAAGACTTGAAGCAAGGAAGGATGACTGTGGTTGAGTATCGTGACAAATTCCTGTCACTAGCCAGATATGCCCCAGATGAGATTGACAATGAAGCTAAGAAGAAGGAGAGATTCCTGAATGGTCTGCATGATGAGATGCAGACAGTGCTAGTCAACATTCCATTTGATGACCTTGAGGCCTTAGTGGATTCTGCAATTCACATGGAAGGCAATATCAACCAGGCCAGTGAGAACCACAAGCGCAGGATGATGCATCAACCAGGATCCCACCATACCCCGAAGTATCGCCCCAACCCGTTTACAAGTGATGCACTCAGAAACAATAGACCCCCAATGAACGTCCGAACTATCCCAACCCTGGAGGAGGAAACCCAAGGCCCGGAGGAAATCACAACAACAACCCCGACAACTCCAAAAATTTCAACCGTGCACCGCCCAAGTCCAACAACAACAGCAACAACAATACAACCCCAAGGACTGGAAGCAATGTTGTGCCTGTCGCAAGGAAAGACAAGTCAATGATGACTTTTTTTGAATGCGGAGTCATGGGTCACTACTCCAACGAGTTCCCAAGAAGCTTGCCGCAGCAACCAATGTGAATGCACCTTCCCAACAACAATGTCGTGTCTAGCCTGGAAAAAGATTCGCCCCAGGAAACCCGCACAACCGTAATGGCCGTCTGTTCCACATGAATGATGAAGAAGCCCAAGAGGCGCCAGATGTTGTGCTAGGTATGTTTTTGTTAACTTAGTTCTAGCAAGAGTGTTGTTTGATTCTAGAGCATCGCACTCATTTGTTACCGAAGAATTTGCATGCACTAGTAAGATTCAACCAACAAATCTGAAGCATGTTATGATAGTTCAAATCCCTGGTTCAACCACCAAAGCTAGAAAAGTTTGCAAAGCAGTACCTATTAGAATACATGGGATAGAATTTTATGCCAATCTAATAGTACTTGGAACCAAAGGTTTGGAAGTAGTGCTAGGTATGGATTGGATGTCGAAACATCAAGGATTGATCCACTGTGCTAAGAAAGCCATCACCATGACCAGTAGCACCGGATATCAGTAGAACATGTATCTGAGACTTTGCCCCATCAATTCAAGTGCAACAAGAGTCTAGCCAAGACCACCATTGACCAAGTGAGAGTAGTCTGTGAATACCCCGACATATTCCCAGATGAACTACCCGGTATGCCCCCAGATCGGGATATTGAGTTTATCATTGTACTAATCCGTGGAACCGGACACATAGCTCAGAGACCTTATAGTATGAACCCCTCTGAACTAGTGGAGCTGAAGAAGCAACTTGATGATATGCTAGGAAAAGGATTGCTTCAACCAAGTGCGTCACCATGGAGATCACCTGTTTTGTTTGTTGATAAGAAGGATGGTGCCAACCGTCTTTGTATGGATTATCAGAAGTTGAATGACGTCACCATTAAGAACAAGTACCCTTTGCCGAAGATAGAAGATTTGTTTGATCAACTGACTGGAGCTAGAGTGTTTTCTAAGATTGACCTTAGAACTGGTTATCATCAACTGAAGATTCGTGCAACAGATATCCCAAAGACTGCCTTCACCACCAGATATGGATTGTATGGGTACAATGTCATGTCTTTTGGATTAACCAATGCCCCCGCTTATTTCATGAACCTCATGAATAAGATTTTTATGAACTTTCTAGATAAGTTTGTCGTTGTGTTTATCGATGAGATTCCGATCTACTCCAAATCAGAAGAGGACCCTGAGCAACATCTGAGAACCATCCTTGAAACCCAGAGAGCATCAGTTGTATGCCAAGTTCAATAAGTGTGAATTTTGGTTAAAAGAAGTTGGATTCCTAGGCCATATCCTGTCATCAGGAGGAGTCGCTGTTGATCCCGCTAAGACCAGAGATGTTGAAAAATGGAAAGCCCCAACCACCCAAACAGAAGTCCGCGCATTTCTTGGATTAGCCGGGTACTATCGCAAGTTTGTAGAAGGATTCTCGAGCATCGCAAGACCAATGACCTAGTTGTTGAAGAAAGATAAGAAGTTTGAATGGACTGAAAAATGTGAAGAAAGTTTTCAAGACCTCAAGAAGAGATTGATTTCAGCCCCAATTTTGATCATGCCGGATATCAAGAAGCCTTTTGGTGTGTATTGTGATGCATCCAAGATTGGTCTTAGATGTCTATTAATGCAAGAAGGCAAAGTTATATCCTATCTGTCCAGACAACTGAAGCAGCATGAGCAGAACTATCCTACCCCTGACCTAGAACTGGCAGCCGTAGTGTTAGCTTTGAAGACATGGCATCATTACCTTATGGGTAACCGCTGTGAGATTTATTCGGATCACAAGAGTCTGAAGTATATATTCACCCAGAAGGAGCTGAATATGAGTCAAAGGAGATGGATAGAGTTAATCAAGGATTATGACCTTGACATTCACTATCACCCCGGCAAAGCCAATGTGGTAGCGGATGCTCTTAGCTGACTACCGTGTAGATTAAATACCATGATAAAGGAAGCCCGGCCAAGTCTGCATGAGGAGATGGAGAACTTCAGAGTAGAGCTGGTTAGCGAAGGATTCTTAGCTAGCATAGAACTCCAACCCACCTTGATTAGTCAGGTAAAAGAGGCCCAAAAAGGAAACGCAAGTATCAGTGGAATCAAGCGTCGTATCAAGACAGGGAAGGTACCTGGATTCACCGAATATGAAGAAGGAGCTCTGTGGTACAAAGGGCGTATCTGTGTTCCAGCAGATTCGGAGTTGAAACAAGTCATTATGCAAGAAGCTCATGATACCCTTTATTCTATCCACCCGGGAGGAATGAAGATGCATCAGGATTTGAAGGATCAATTTTGGTGGCACAAAATGAAGAGAGAAGTCGGAAGATACATAGCCAAGTGCAATATCTGTCAAAGATTCAAAGCAGAACATCAGAGACCCGCGGGACTTTTGCAACCATTGCAGATTCCGGAATGGAAATGGGATTCTATCGGAATGCACTTTATCACAGGTTTGCCTACATCTAGTAGGGGAAATGACTCTATTTGGGTCATAGTAGACAGACTGTCCAAGGTAGCCCATTTCATACCCGTCAAGACAACCAACCAAAGTTTGAAGCTAGCGGAGTTGTATATCGCTAGAATAGTCAGTTTGCATGGAACCCCCAAGACCATAGTATCGGATCGAGGAACCCAGTTTACCTCAAGATTTTGGCAGAAAGTCCAAGAAGGATTAGGAACCAAACTGAATTTCAGCACAACTTATCACCCGCAAACCGATGGACAAACTGAAAGAGTCAACGAGATCTTAGAAGATATGTTGAGAGCTTGTGTGCTAGAGTATGGATCTAAGTGGGAAGATTGTCTGCCTTTCACAGAATTTTCTTACAGCAATAGTTATCAAGCCAGTTATGGCCCCATTTGAGTTCTTGTATGGAAGGAAGTGTCGTACCCCGTTGAATTGGTTGCAAGTAGGAGAGAGTCAGATCTTCAGACCAGACATTCTACGCGAAGCTGAAGAGAAGGTTCACAAAGCCCGTGAGCACCTCAAGACCGCTCAATCCAGACAGAAGAGTTATGCAGATAAAAGACATCGAGACTTGACCTTCAATGTCGGAGATTTTGTGTATCTCAAAGTATCACCGTTGAAGGGAATGCAGCATTTTCATCTGAAAGGAAAGCTAGCCCCCAGATATATTGGACCCTTCAAGATTTTGAACCGCCGAGGAGAAGTATCATATCAACTGGAACTGCCCGAGGGGATGTCAGCCATGCATAATGTGTTCCATATCTCGTTACTTCGCAAATGCTTAGAAGTTCTGGAGAAGACCAAAGTTTTCAAGAACATCGATCACCGAGCCATAGATATCGACAATGATCTAACTTATCATGAAGTGCCCATCCGTATCTTGCAAGAAGCATTTAGAACCACCTAGACCAGAAGTATCAAGTTCCTCAAGTTCCAATGGAGTAACCATACTGAAGAAGAAGCCACCTGGGAACGAGAAGATTATATTAGGACCGAGTTTCCAAATCTCTTTAGTTCCTAGTTTTTCCCGAATCTCAGGATGAGATTCTGTTTAAGGAGGGAAGGTTTGTAACATCCCAAAAATATTAATCAAGCTTACCAAGTTTTAATCACCCAAGTTTAGGGTTAACAAAAACTTTTAGGATTAAACTTAATAAAATGCATGTGTGGTTTGCATTAGTGTTTGAATGAGTGAAATTGCCATGAGTGATTGTTGCTAATGATAAGGATTGGTTTAAAGATGAATACTACATCATCTAGATCATTTACAAACAAAATCAAAGGAAAATAAAATCAATTATAAAGACATATAAGCAAATGGTCATTTTGGCCAAACTTATCCACTAGACCACTTTGAGTGTTTCTAGTAAAGGATTTCTAATAGAAACATTTCCCAATATTTTCACCCATGGCTAGACCAAGTAAAGGTGAATCCAAGCAAACCTTACAAAAAGAGATAAACTATTTTTAAACCTCTTTGAGAGACATTTCAAAATTGAATCAAGTGTATGTACTAAGATCACCACTTCTCAAAAACCACTCAAATTAATTCACGTTGGCAAAACCAAGCAACCATAGACTACCAAGCAAGTACTCAGATCACTCACCAAACATCTTTCAAAAATTCAAAATATGAATTCATGCGGCCATTTGGTTGAACACCTGGTAGGCACAGTACAATCTCAACAACTATACACTATTTGAAACTATCAATTGCTCAGCCTATTTACTGCAATCAACTCCACTACTTGTCCTTGATCAATCCTAGTCTTTTGCCGTGCAGTGGAGAGCCTTCTCCCCACCGTTGCACCAATGGCACACCCGTACCGAGTCGGCCATGCCGGTCGAGCACGAGCCACTCACAGCACGCTGTGCCGCCCACTACCACGACGTCCAACAACTAGCCGTGACCTCACCGCCACCCCCCTGACCAGCCATTGACCATTGGTGAGGCGAGAAGGAGCCAGACGAGCCACACCCATTTAATCCCCCGCCATGCTGAGAGCACGACGGAGTGTTGTAGCTGTCTCACACGCACGCGCCGCGCCTCGCTCTCTCCGCCCGTACCCACGACCGCCGTAGCACCAGTAAGCGCCCAGACATGACCATTCGCCGCCGCTCGCCCCGTGACCACCGTACCACATGACGAACGCCCGTGTGCCCGCCCATAGCACCGACGTATCCCGGCCAATGGAGACCGCCCCCTGTCATGCCGTCACTCGCGTGACGATCGCCATAGTCCCCTGCACTGACCCATGCCCTCCGCCGTGACGAACATTAACCGTAGCGACGTTGCCAGAGAAGCAAACCCATGTCGCACTATCGTCGACCCTGGTGTATAAATAGAGGCCACCCTAGCCCTCAATCTCCACACCATTTCGCTCCTCTCTCACTCAGCAACACCCCAGACCTTTCCCCGGAGCAAGGAAAGCACAAGCCGGCCAGAATTTGATCGGAGTTTTCCGCAGCAGTTGAGAAGGGGAGCCGTTGATTACAACCACCCCAGGAGCTGCTATGACCGTGCCTCAAACTGCCATCGACGATAACCCCATTCGCCCCCATCGCCGACCCTAGCTGGAGCCCAGGTGAGCCTCACATGACCCCCACCTCCGTTCTAGGGTTCGTTTCTCGCCGGAGCTATTTGACGGAGACGATGAACCACAACCGTTAGATTCTAGTCTAATCGTAGCGCTAAGATTAAACCATACCGTTTCAGTTTAGTTGAGTCGCTGACGAGTAGGACCGCTTATCAGCAGCCCGCTGCGCCAGCGTAGTGTAGTTGGTCCAGCCCGTTTAGTTTCCTGCACAGAGCCTGTTGATTCAAATAGACTTTTTCCAATTTAGTTAAAACTAGATTCTGTCAGTAGATTTAAAAATCGATTCAAAGGGTTTCACTAAACCAAATTGCATGATTCCAATTTTGCTGGAAAGGTATTGAAATTACCTAATCACTCCCGTTGGGTTCAAACTATTTAGATCTATAGATCACCTATACTAAAAATAACAAGACAGAGACTTTTGACACTTCAAACTTTTTTCTAAAAATAACTATAAATGCTTTTGAGATGATTCCACCTCTCAAAAATCACATTTTCCATGCTCTACATGAATATGTAAAAACATTTGGTTTTAAAGATATTAAACTTGGACTAGTATTAAAAAGAAGGCCTATATAGGCTTTTCTAGTTACTAAAATATTATTAAATAACAATATTAAAGCTTGTAGTGCTTAACCATCATTTTAAATCACATTCCCAAGCTAGAGAATATATGGTGAGGACATGGTCCATATGAACCTATATTCTAGTTGGAGAATATTAAATCTTAAGCAATTTCAATAAGTAGAAATTACTTTTCTCAATAAGAGAAATAAGAATGTATTGAAATTCCACATGATGGTAGAAATGATGCTAGATCATCTAGTATGAGCCCTTGTGTGCTAAATAGAAGTAGTGAAGTGTTGTTTGGTGATTGTGTACATTGAATGTGTTTATAGACGCTAGTACCGACCCGGGATTCAACGAAGAGGAGTACTTCGAGGAGGAAGAGGAAAACTTCAACAACTGCAACCAACAAGGCAAGCCATTGTTGGGATCACAGCATAGAAAACAAAAAATTTCCTACGATGGGAACTATCGCCAAGATCTATCTATTAGATACAAGCAACGGGTGGATATACATCCATAGAGAACTTACCTCGAAGACAACAAAGCTTTGTTAACGAGATGGAACTCGTGGATGATGTAGTTGTACACTTGCTGATCTCAAGATCATGATGAAGTGCGGCAGGTCCGGCTCCAGCACGTCCATCAGATCGAGCTCCAGCAAGTCCAGCACCATCAAGTCTAGCACCGCAAAGTAGCGGTGCATCCGTGATCACACACACGTCCGGTACCCCGACAAACTCCGTCCCTCGCTCCAGCAAAGCAGTGGAAGCAGCAACTACTTTCCAGATAAAGCCACCGGGAACATGTATCTCGCTAATCCGAGACCATGGGAAATAACTAGAGGGGAGAGAGATCCTTCACGAGAAGGTGTATCTTGTGAGGGGGAGAGGGGGCCTTTTATAGGGGAGAGGGGGCACCCAAGGGCCATGGCGTGGCAGCCATGGTGGTGCCCCCACCTCTTCCACATTCATGTGTGTGGAGCTCCCACTCCCATAAAAAGCCTCCACTCAAAATTCCACTCACTCATGCATTAAATTTCCACCAAATTTAATGCAAGCTCTCATTAAATAAAACTATTTTATTTATTTTATTCAGAATTTTGTCAATTACATTAATTAACAAACATTCACATAAAACCCCCTACAACATTTCAATATCACATGCAGAATCAGTTTCTGCAATTTCACCCAAAACAATTCCGATTTCCATCGAAATGATTCCAGCTCTTTCTTAAATATTTATCTGAAACATATTTGCTTCAAATGGTGTCGGTATCCCATTAAGTGTGTCACCCTGCGGTTCGTGAATAATGCAGACATGATCGAGACCCCTCTCCGATCAATAATCAGCAGCGGGACCTGGAGATCCGTACTGACTCCCACACATTCAACGATGACCCTTGTGATTGTGTGAACCTTTAACGTCGTAACTAAATTCCTTTGTCTCACGATATATTACATGTCCGAGATTCAATCATTGGCATCCAAATACCTAGTTTGATCTCGTTACCGACGTGCACTCTTTTCTCGTTCCTGTGATATAACATTCTAGTGATCTCATCACTTGCTTACAAGCTATTTCAATGTGATATTACCGAGAGGGCCCAGAGTATATCTATCCGTCATCGGGATGGACAAATCCCACTCTTGATCCATGAGCCTCAACATAACACCTTCGTAGCACTGAACCCACCTTTATAGTCACCCTGTTACGGTGTGATGTTTGATGTTATAAAGATACTCTTCCGGTGTTAGCAATTAACATGATCTCATGGTCTAAGGACTAAGATTACTTCGTATGATGTTATAGCAATATAAACATAATGAATTTGATCGTAATGCTATACTTCGGATGAATGTTCATCACATCATTCCACCAATGTTGTGACCTCGTTATTAACAACATCCAATATCCATGATCAGGAAACCTTGATCATCTTGTTAATCAACGAGCTAGTTTATAAGAGAGGCATAACTAGAAACTTTCTTTTTGTTTATTAAACACACATGTATTAACGTTTCCAATTAATACAATTATAGCATGCAAAATAAACATTTATCATAAACAAGGAATAAGATAATAACCACTTTATTATTGCCTCTCGGGCATATTCCCTTCAGCCATCACTAATGCAAGCTATTAGTGCAAGCTAGCACCATACATGATACCTATGTATGCTATATATGCAAGCCCTTCTACCAGGTGCATTAGGCATGCTGGGTTGTGTAACTTTACTTATACCATTTCCCAGTTTTACTCCAAGCTTTCTTTCCCCTTTATTACTATTTCTTACTTAGTAATGAATTGTGATTAGTGGAAATTAGATTGGATCCTATCAAGATCATATGATTAATCTTTGATACTTATACCTTGCTAGCACCCCCAATAGTGACACCTCAATATTAGTGGCTAGTGATAAGCTAAAACTTGATTACTTTAGATGGGAATACTTGGTGAAAAATGATTATGAAAACCTTGGAATGAAGATTCATTCTATTGAAATGTTTTGACATGTGTTGTGAAACACAATGGTTTGATGATGAAACTGAGGAGGCATGAGATTTGACTTTAATAAAAACTAATGGTTGGGTTCGGATGCGATACCATTCCAATTTTACCGTATAGCCACAATACCTGAGTTGGGTAGGGCTTGACAGGAAATTTATATGTCTTAGTATGGGTTCACTTGCGGAAGAGGTTGAGCTGAGGCTACCTCGTGATGAATGTCCACCTATGCAGTACCCAAGATGACAGATGGTCATGGTTGGGAGGCCAAACTCATAGGGGAAGTGCCTATACTAGGGTGTGTAATTGAAAGGTTAAGATTGATTATCCACATACTAAGTATGATGATTCAGGGTTATTCCTGACGGATGTATCGAATTTTGTGGTGAAAGTGTACAATCTCTACAGAGTATCAAACTATTCGAATAGCCACATCCGCGGTTATGGACAGTTGGAGTGGCCATACCGTTCTATTGTCAGATGTTTTCATAATGATTTGTGACTTGAAAGATGACTTTTATTTGACCACAATAGAGTTGTGGGCATGAGATCTAAGTTCCCACTTAAGTAGTGTAGAGAACTAAATTAGGTCTTTACCCTTGAAGCTTTATGAAATAAACCTGGCTTTTTGCAAACAAACCTAGAGGTTATGATTCCTACTAGTTTTACTTCTTCGTGTACTAGTGGTAGTTTGTGAGTACTTAAAGAGTACTCATGGCTTTGTCCCTGGCTATTCCCATGGCCAGACTATGAGGAGGATTACCCAAAATATGGACAGCAGGAGGTCTATGACAACTAGGATCATCTCCCATCATCAACATTGCATGTGATCATGAAGATGAAGCCCCGCTACGTTTACTTTCCGCTGCTTTGATTGTATTACGACTGGATCATGAGATCATTTATTTGTAAGACCTTATTATGGTTTGTAATGGATGATGTACTATGGTAGCACTTCTGTTATGTCTCGCAAAAATGTTAATCCTGGGATTGCGATGGATGGCATAACAGGCATCTGGACTTAAAAATCCGGGTGTTGACAAGTTGGTATCAGAGCCATCCTGACTATAGGAGACCCTAGTTAGAATGGACGCCTGTAAAAATCTAGTTTCAAGACAAAGAAAGTGAGTATTTACAAAAACTTATTCTCATTCTTACCTTTGATATTCTTTCCAAAAGAAATCACTTGCTACTCAAAACTCTTACAAGTCTACTTAAAATTTGACACACTTGATCACTCCACTAACTTACTCATCTCAATTTCTTATAGATGGAGGTTAAATACACCAGGTTCTACCAGTTGGGCAACGGAGGCCAGCTTATCTTTCAGAGGGATCTGTATTCTCTTTCGGAGCATCTTGAGCGCCCGCATCCGGAGTTTTTCAGAGCTCAGCTGAAGGACCACACTGGAGGGGAGCTACAGTGGTTAATAGTGGTAGACCTAAGAGGCAATATGGAGCCACCTCTTTTTGACAAGATTCAGTTCAGCATTTGGGAGAACAACTAGATAGATGGATTAGTCAGGGCTATGCAAGAAGTTCTCGCTTGCTTGTGTGCCCAGAACATCAACCAGATCATCGGGACCCGTTTTGTTCACTATGTAAGACGTGACTCAATGGGACAGCCCCTATCCATGACAGCCCATCCAGAGTTGAGGCACCACATGGACCACATGGACTTCATGCTACATGAGACCCAAAGGGAGTTGGACAATGCAAGTGAGCACATCAACTAGAGCAATGTTGCAGCTGTTGAAAGGAAGGAAACCATCGCCATCCTCGCCAAGGAACACAAGTCACTTTGCAGTCAGCGTGAAAAGAAGGATCGTGTCATCGCTCGTCTTCGTTAGAAGATAGCCACCTTCGAGGATACCATCCACGACCAGGAGATCCAGATGTAGGAACAATAGGAGGAGGAGGGTGAAGACATCCGTGGGGATATTCACTCTTACCTCAGTGATGACAATGACTACCTGGAGGATGAAGCCATGGAGGATAACACTGATGAGGATTATGCTGCCTTCATTCATGATTATTAGATGCACTTGAGCACTATCGTAGGTTTGAGTTGTACCCGGTCCCACTGTATCGTAGTTTCACAAAATGGTACTTAAAACCATATGTTTCCTTATTGTGGTGTGTGTTTGTATTGGGTTCTATGAATGAATGAATGAATGAAAATAAAGTTGTTAGTTTGCAAAACCTAAGTCAAACTCAAAGTTAAAGCTTTTGAAAACAAACCCATGAACCTTAGAAATTCCCCTCTTGTCTCACTATCTATCTCAATCTTCAGATGACTTGCGGAAATCCCGGAGGAAGTAGTTCATCTCAGGACCCCATGTTGCAGATTCTGCAAATGTTAGTTTCTGATCGTGAAGCTGGAAGAGCTGAACGTCAAGCCGACTTAGCCACTCTTCAACAGATAGCCTAGATGGCCCATAATAATCAAGGCCATGGAAACCAAGATGACCATGGATCCAAACTTAAGAATTTCCAGAATACCAACCCACCCATGTTTAGTAAGTCTGAAGAGCCTCTAGATGCTGATGATTGGCTGCAGACCATGGAGAACAATCTAGAAGTTGCAAGAGTTGATGCTAATGAGAAGGTGCTATTTGCCACCCACTATCTGTCTAGCTATGCAAGATCTTGGTGGAATAGTACCCGTACGATGAATGGAGGTCAAATGATGACTTGGGAGGAGTTCAAACTCAAGTTCAATAGGACGCATGTGCCCCCGGGTCTAATCAAGAGGATGAGGGACGAATTCAAAGACTTGAAGCAAGGAAGGATGACTGTGGTTGAGTATCGTGACAAATTCCTGTCACTAGCCAGATATGCCCCAGATGAGATTGACAATGAAGCTAAGAAGAAGGAGAGATTCCTGAATGGTCTGCATGATGAGATGCAGACAGTGCTAGTCAACATTCCATTTGATGACCTTGAGGCCTTAGTGGATTCTGCAATTCACATGGAAGGCAATATCAACCAGGCCAGTGAGAACCACAAGCGCAGGATGATGCATCAACCAGGATCCCACCATACCCCGAAGTATCGCCCCAACCCGTTTACAAGTGATGCACTCAGAAACAATAGACCCCCAATGAACGTCCGAACTATCCCAACCCTGGAGGAGGAAACCCAAGGCCCGGAGGAAATCACAACAACAACCCCGACAACTCCAAAAATTTCAACCGTGCACCGCCCAAGTCCAACAACAACAGCAACAACAATACAACCCCAAGGACTGGAAGCAATGTTGTGCCTGTCGCAAGGAAAGACAAGTCAATGATGACTTGTTTTGAATGCGGAGTCATGGGTCACTACTCCAACGAGTTCCCCAAGAAGCTTGCCGCAGCAACCAATGTGAATGCACCTTCCCAACAACAATGTCGTGTCTAGCCTGGAAAAAGATTCGCCCCAGGAAACCCGCACAACCGTAATGGCCGTCTGTTCCACATGAATGATGAAGAAGCCCAAGAGGCGCCAGATGTCGTGCTAGGTATGTTTTTGTTAACTTAGTTCTAGCAAGAGTGTTGTTTGATTCTAGAGCATCGCACTCATTTGTTACCGAAGAATTTGCATGCACTAGTAAGATTCAACCAACAAATCTGAAGCATGTTATGATAGTTCAAATCCCTGGTTCAACCACCAAAGCTAGAAAAGTTTGCAAAGCAGTACCTATTAGAATACATGGGATAGAATTTTATGCCAATCTAATAGTACTTGGAACCAAAGGTTTGGAAGTAGTGCTAGGTATGGATTGGATGTCGAAACATCAAGGATTGATCCACTGTGCTAAGAAAGCCATCACCATGACCAGTAGCACCGGATATCAGTAGAACATGTATCTGAGACTTTGCCCCATCAATTCAAGTGCAACAAGAGTCTAGCCAAGACCACCATTGACCAAGTGAGAGTAGTCTGTGAATACCCCGACATATTCCCAGATGAACTACCCGGTATGCCCCCAGATCGGGATATTGAGTTTATCATTGTACTAATCCGTGGAACCGGACACATAGCTCAGAGACCTTATAGTATGAACCCCTCTGAACTAGTGGAGCTGAAGAAGCAACTTGATGATATGCTAGGAAAAGGATTGCTTCAACCAAGTGCGTCACCATGGAGATCACCTGTTTTGTTTGTTGATAAGAAGGATGGTGCCAACCGTCTTTGTATGGATTATCAGAAGTTGAATGACGTCACCATTAAGAACAAGTACCCTTTGCCGAAGATAGAAGATTTGTTTGATCAACTGACTGGAGCTAGAGTGTTTTCTAAGATTGACCTTAGAACTGGTTATCATCAACTGAAGATTCGTGCAACAGATATCCCAAAGACTGCCTTCACCACCAGATATGGATTGTATGGGTACAATGTCATGTCTTTTGGATTAACCAATGCCCCCGCTTATTTCATGAACCTCATGAATAAGATTTTTATGAACTTTCTAGATAAGTTTGTCGTTGTGTTTATCGATGAGATTCTGATCTACTCCAAATCAGAAGAGGACCCTGAGCAACATCTGAGAACCATCCTTGAAACCCTTAGAGAGCATCAGTTGTATGCCAAGTTCAATAAGTGTGAATTTTGGTTAAAAGAAGTTGGATTCCTAGGCCATATCCTGTCATCAGGAGGAGTCGCTGTTGATCCCTCTAAGACCAGAGATGTTGAAAAATGGAAAGCCCCAACCACCCAAACAGAAGTCCGCGCATTTCTTGGATTAGCCGGGTACTATCGCAAGTTTGTAGAAGGATTCTCGAGCATCGCAAGACCAATGACCTAGTTGTTGAAGAAAGATAAGAAGTTTGAATGGACTGAAAAATGTGAAGAAAGTTTTCAAGACCTCAAGAAGAGATTGATTTCAGCCCCAATTTTGATCATGCCGGATATCAAGAAGCCTTTTGGTGTGTATTGTGATGCATCCAAGATTGGTCTTAGATGTCTATTAATGCAAGAAGGCAAAGTTATATCCTATCTGTCCAGACAACTGAAGCAGCATGAGCAGAACTATCCTACCCCTGACCTAGAACTGGCAGCCGTAGTGTTAGCTTTGAAGACATGGCATCATTACCTTATGGGTAACCGCTGTGAGATTTATTCGGATCACAAGAGTCTGAAGTATATATTCACCCAGAAGGAGCTGAATATGAGTCAAAGGAGATGGATAGAGTTAATCAAGGATTATGACCTTGACATTCACTATCACCCCGGCAAAGCCAATGTGGTAGCGGATGCTCTTAGCTGACTACCGTGTAGATTAAATACCATGATAAAGGAAGCCCGGCCAAGTCTGCATGAGGAGATGGAGAACTTCAGAGTAGAGCTGGTTAGCGAAGGATTCTTAGCTAGCATAGAACTCCAACCCACCTTGATTAGTCAGGTAAAAGAGGCCCAAAAAGGAAACGCAAGTATCAGTGGAATCAAGCGTCGTATCAAGACAGGGAAGGTACCTGGATTCACCGAATATGAAGAAGGAGCTCTGTGGTACAAAGGGCGTATCTGTGTTCCAGCAGATTCGGAGTTGAAACAAGTCATTATGCAAGAAGCTCATGATACCCTTTATTCTATCCACCCGGGAGGAATGAAGATGCATCAGGATTTGAAGGATCAATTTTGGTGGCACAAAATGAAGAGAGAAGTCGGAAGATACATAGCCAAGTGCAATATCTGTCAAAGATTCAAAGCAGAACATCAGAGACCCGCGGGACTTTTGCAACCATTGCAGATTCCGGAATGGAAATGGGATTCTATCGGAATGCACTTTATCACAGGTTTGCCTACATCTAGTAGGGGAAATGACTCTATTTGGGTCATAGTAGACAGACTGTCCAAGGTAGCCCATTTCATACCCGTCAAGACAACCAACCAAAGTTTGAAGCTAGCGGAGTTGTATATCGCTAGAATAGTCAGTTTGCATGGAACCCCCAAGACCATAGTATCGGATCGAGGAACCCAGTTTACCTCAAGATTTTGGCAGAAAGTCCAAGAAGGATTAGGAACCAAACTGAATTTCAGCACAACTTATCACCCGCAAACCGATGGACAAACTGAAAGAGTCAACGAGATCTTAGAAGATATGTTGAGAGCTTGTGTGCTAGAGTATGGATCTAAGTGGGAAGATTGTCTGCCTTTCACGGAATTTTCTTACAGCAATAGTTATCAAGCCAGTTATGGCCCCATTTGAGTTCTTGTATGGAAGGAAGTGTCGTACCCCGTTGAATTGGTTGCAAGTAGGAGAGAGTCAGATCTTCAGACCAGACATTCTACGCGAAGCTGAAGAGAAGGTTCACAAAGCCCGTGAGCACCTCAAGACCGCTCAATCCAGACAGAAGAGTTATGCAGATAAAAGACATCGAGACTTGACCTTCAATGTCGGAGATTTTGTGTATCTCAAAGTATCACCGTTGAAGGGAATGCAGCATTTTCATCTGAAAGGAAAGCTAGCCCCCAGATATATTGGACCCTTCAAGATTTTGAACCGCCGAGGAGAAGTATCATATCAACTGGAACTGCCCGAGGGGATGTCAGCCATGCATAATGTGTTCCATATCTCGTTACTTCGCAAATGCTTAGAAGTTCTGGAGAAGACCAAAGTTTTCAAGAACATCGATCACCGAGCCATAGATATCGACAATGATCTAACTTATCATGAAGTGCCCATCCGTATCTTGCAAGAAGCATTTAGAACCACCTAGACCAGAAGTATCAAGTTCCTCAAGTTCCAATGGAGTAACCATACTGAAGAAGAAGCCACCTGGGAACGAGAAGATTATATTAGGACCGAGTTTCCAAACCTCTTTAGTTCCTAGTTTTTCCCGAATCTCAGGATGAGATTCTGTTTAAGGAGGGAAGGTTTGTAACATCCCAAAAATATTAATCAAGCTTACCAAGTTTTAATCACCCAAGTTTAGGGTTAACAAAAACTTTTAGGATTAAACTTAATAAAATGCATGTGTGGTTTGCATTAGTGTTTGAATGAGTGAAATTGCCATGAGTGATTGTTGCTAATGATAAGGATTGGTTTAAAGATGAATACTACATCATCTAGATCATTTACAAACAAAATCAAAGGAAAAGAAAATCAATTATAAAGACATATAAGCAAATGGTCATTTTGGCCAAACTTATCCACTAGACCACTTTGAGTGTTTCTAGTAAAGGATTTCTAATAGAAACATTTCCCAATATTTTCACCCATGGTTAGACCAAGTAAAGGTGAATCCAAGCAAACCTTACAAAAAGAGATAAACTATTTTTAAACCTCTTTGAGAGACATTTCAAAATTGAATCAAGTGTATGTACTAAGATCACCACTTCTCAAAAACCACTCAAATTAATTCACGTTGGCAAAACCAAGCAACCATAGACTACCAAGCAAGTACTCAGATCACTCACCAAACATCTTTCAAAAATTCAAAATATGAATTCATGCGGCCATTTGGTTGAACACCTGGTAGGCACAGTACAATCTCAACAACTATACACTATTTGAAACTATCAATTGCTCAGCCTATTTACTGCAATCAACTCCACTACTTGTCCTTGATCAATCCTAGTCTTTTGCCGTGCAGTGGAGAGCCTTCTCCCCACCGTTGCACCAATGGCACACCCGTACCGAGTCGGCCATGCCGGTCGAGCACGAGCCACTCATAGCACGCTGTGCCGCCCACTACCACGACGTCCAACAACTAGCCGTGACCTCACCGCCACCCCCTGACCAGCCATTGACCATTGGTGAGGCGAGAAGGAGCCAGACGAGCCACACCCATTTAATCCCCCGCCATGCTGAGAGCACGACGGAGTGTTGTAGCTGTCTCACACGCACGCGCCGCGCCTCGCTCTCTCCGCCCGTACCCACGACCGCCGTAGCACCAGTAAGCGCCCAGACATGACCATTCGCCGCCGCTCGCCCCGTGACCACCGTACCACATGACGAACGCCCGTGTGCCCGCCCATAGCACCGACGTATCCCGGCCAATGGAGACCGCCCCCTGTCATGCCGTCACTCGCGTGACGATCGCCATAGTCCCCTGCACTGACCCATGCCCTCCGCCGTGACGAACATTAACCGTAGCGACGTTGCCAGAGAAGCAAACCCATGTCGCACTATCGTCGACCCTGGTGTATAAATAGAGGCCACCCTAGCCCTCAATCTCCACACCATTTCGCTCCTCTCTCACTCAGCAACACCCCAGACCTTTCCCCGGAGCAAGGAAAGCACAAGCCAGCCAGAATTTGATCGGAGTTTTCCGCAGCAGTTGAGAAGGGGAGCCGTTGATTACAACCACCCCAGGAGCTGCTATGACCGTGCCTCAAACTGCCATCGACGATAACCCCATTCGCCCCCATCGCCGACCCTAGCTGGAGCCCAGGTGAGCCTCACATGACCCCCACCTCCGTTCTAGGGTTCGTTTCTCGCCGGAGCTATTTGACGGAGACGATGAACCACAACCGTTAGATTCTAGTCTAATCGTAGCGCTAAGATTAAACCATACCGTTTCAGTTTAGTTGAGTCGCTGACGAGTAGGACCGCTTATCAGCAGCCCGCTGCGCCAGCGTAGTGTAGTTGGTCCAGCCCGTTTAGTTTCCTGCACAGAGCCTGTTGATTCAAATAGACTTTTTCCAATTTAGTTAAAACTAGATTCTGTCAGTAGATTTAAAAATCGATTCAAAGGGTTTCACTAAACCAAATTGCATGATTCCAATTTTGCTGGAAAGGTATTGAAATTACCTAATCACTCCCGTTGGGTTCAAACTATTTAGATCTATAGATCACCTATACTAAAAATAACAAGACAGAGACTTTTGACACTTCAAACTTTTTTCTAAAAATAACTATAAATGCTTTTGAGATGATTCCACCTCTCAAAAATCACATTTTCCATGCTCTACATGAATATGTAAAAACATTTGGTTTTAAAGATATTAAACTTGGACTAGTATTAAAAAGAAGGCCTATATAGGCTTTTCTAGTTACTAAAATATTATTAAATAACAATATTAAAGCTTGTAGTGCTTAACCATCATTTTAAATCACATTCCCAAGCTAGAGAATATATGGTGAGGACATGGTCCATATGAACCTATATTCTAGTTGGAGAATATTAAATCTTAAGCAATTTCAATAAGTAGAAATTACTTTTCTCAATAAGAGAAATAAGAATGTATTGAAATTCCACATGATGGTAGAAATGATGCTAGATCATCTAGTATGAGCCCTTGTGTGCTAAATAGAAGTAGTGAAGTGTTGTTTGGTGATTGTGTACATTGAATGTGTTTATAGACGCTAGTACCGACCCGGGATTCAACGAAGAGGAGTACTTCGAGGAGGAAGAGGAAAACTTCAACAACTGCAACCAACAAGGCAAGCCATTGTTGGGATCACAGCATAGAAAACAAAAAATTTCCTACGATGGGAACTATCGCCAAGATCTATCTATTAGATACAAGCAACGGGTGGATATACATCCATAGAGAACTTACCTCGAAGACAACAAAGCTTTGTTAACGAGATGGAACTCGTGGATGATGTAGTTGTACACTTGCTGATCTCAAGATCATGATGAAGTGCGGCAGGTCCGGCTCCAGCACGTCCATCAGATCGAGCTCCAGCAAGTCCAGCACCATCAAGTCTAGCACCGCAAAGTAGCGGTGCATCCGTGATCACACACACGTCCGGTACCCCGACAAACTCCGTCCCTCGCTCCAGCAAAGCAGTGGAAGCAGCAACTACTTTCCAGATAAAGCCACCGGGAACATGTATCTCGCTAATCCGAGACCATGGGAAATAACTAGAGGGGAGAGAGATCCTTCACGAGAAGGTGTATCTTGTGAGGGGGAGAGGGGGCCTTTTATAGGGGAGAGGGGGCACCCAAGGGCCATGGCGTGGCAGCCATGGTGGTGCCCCCACCTCTTCCACATTCATGTGTGTGGAGCTCCCACTCCCATAAAAAGCCTCCACTCAAAATTCCACTCACTCATGCATTAAATTTCCACCAAATTTAATGCAAGCTCTCATTAAATAAAACTATTTTATTTATTTTATTCAGAATTTTGTCAATTACATTAATTAACAAACATTCACATAAAACCCCCTACAACATTTCAATATCACATGCAGAATCAGTTTCTGCAATTTCACCCAAAACAATTCCGATTTCCATCGAAATGATTCCAGCTCTTTCTTAAATATTTATCTGAAACATATTTGCTTCAAATGGTGTCGGTATCCCATTAAGTGTGTCACCCTGCGGTTCGTGAATAATGCAGACATGATCGAGACCCCTCTCCGATCAATAATCAGCAGCGGGACCTGGAGATCCGTACTGACTCCCACACATTCAACGATGACCCTTGTGATTGTGTGAACCTTTAATGTCGTAACTAAATTCCTTTGTCTCACGATATATTACATGTCCGAGATTCAATCATTGGCATCCAAATACCTAGTTTGATCTCGTTACCGACGTGCACTCTTTTCTCGTTCCTGTGATATAACATTCTAGTGATCTCATCACTTGCTTACAAGCTATTTCAATGTGATATTACCGAGAGGGCCCAGAGTATATCTATCCGTCATCGGGATGGAAAAATCCCACTCTTGATCCATGAGCCTCAACATAACACCTTCGTAGCACTGAACCCACCTTTATAGTCACCCTGTTACGGTGTGATGTTTGATGTTATAAAGATACTCTTCCGGTGTTAGCAATTAACATGATCTCATGGTCTAAGGACTAAGATTACTTCGTATGATGTTATAGCAATATAAACATAATGAATTTGATCGTAATGCTATACTTCGGATGAATGTTCATCACATCATTCCACCAATGTTGTGACCTCGTTATTAACAACATCCAATATCCATGATCAGGAAACCTTGATCATCTTGTTAATCAACGAGCTAGTTTATAAGAGAGGCATAACTAGAAACTTTCTTTTTGTTTATTAAACACACATGTATTAACGTTTCCAATTAATACAATTATAGCATGCAAAATAAACATTTATCATAAACAAGGAATAAGATAATAACCACTTTATTATTGCCTCTCGGGCATATTCCCTTCAGCCATCACTAATGCAAGCTATTAGTGCAAGCTAGCACCATACATGATACCTATGTATGCTATATATGCAAGCCCTTCTACCAGGTGCATTAGGCATGCTGGGTTGTGTAACTTTACTTATACCATTTCCCAGTTTTACTCCAAGCTTTCTTTCCCCTTTATTACTATTTCTTACTTAGTAATGAATTGTGATTAGTGGAAATTAGATTGGATCCTATCAAGATCATATGATTAATCTTTGATACTTATACCTTGCTAGCACCCCCAATAGTGACACCTCAATATTAGTGGCTAGTGATAAGCTAAAACTTGATTACTTTAGATGGGAATACTTGGTGAAAAATGATTATGAAAACCTTGGAATGAAGATTCATTCTATTGAAATGTTTTGACATGTGTTGTGAAACACAATGGTTTGATGATGAAACTGAGGAGGCATGAGATTTGACTTTAATAAAAACTGATGGTTGGGTTCGGATGCGATACCATTCCAATTTTACCGTATAGCCACAATACCTGAGTTGGGTAGGGCTTGACAGGAAATTTATATGTCTTAGTATGGGTTCACTTGCGGAAGAGGTTGAGCTGAGGCTACCTCGTGATGAATGTCCACCTATGCAGTACCCAAGATGACAGATGGTCATGGTTGGGAGGCCAAACTCATAGGGGAAGTGCCTATACTAGGGTGTGTAATTGAAAGGTTAAGATTGATTATCCACATACTAAGTATGATGATTCAGGGTTATTCCTGACGGATGTATCGAATTTTGTGGTGAAAGTGTACAATCTCTACAGAGTATCAAACTATTCGAATAGCCACATCCGCGGTTATGGACAGTTGGAGTGGCCATACCGTTCTATTGTCAGATGTTTTCATAATGATTTGTGACTTGAAAGATGACTTTTATTTGACCACAATAGAGTTGTGGGCATGAGATCTAAGTTCCCACTTAAGTAGTGTAGAGAACTAAATTAGGTCTTTACCCTTTTGCAAACAAACCTAGAGCTTATGATTCCTACTAGTTTTACTTCTTCGTGTACTAGTGTTAGTTTGCGATTACTTAAATAGTACTCATGGCTTTGTTCCTGGCTATTCCCATGGTCAGACTATGAGGAGGATTACCCGAAAGATGGACAACAGGTGGTCTATGACAACTAGAATCATCTCACATCGTCAGCATTGCCTGTGATCATGAAGATAAAGCCCCGCTACGTTTACTTTCCGCTGCTTTGATTGTATTAAGACTGGATCATGAGATCCTTTATTTGTAAGACTTCATTATGGTTTGTAATGGATGATGTACTATAGTACCACTTTTGTTATGTCTCGCAAAAATGGCAATTCTAGGATTGCGATGGACGGCATAACAGGCATCTGGACTTAAAAATCCAGGTTTGACACTAACAAACCACACACACGGGACATAAGATTTAATGTGGATAGCCACTCCAACAAAAAGAGAAAAAACCATACGTGCCTGTGAGCGAAGCTTCACTATATGGAGAGTGTTTGCATAACGTCGGGATTAACAGATACAACTTATCCTAATTGGCGCCTTACAAGAGGTATATAATAGTGAAGACCTAGGTTTTCAACGATCTGTACTGCTGCGGGCTACGCCGATACGTCTCGCTTCGCTCGTTAGAAGTTAGCCTCCTTAATGAATTTGAACCATAACTTCAACAAATTTCACCTTAAGTCAATTTCCTTTTTATAGCATCAACAACAATTATCTCTCTAAACAAACAAAAAAACTCTTTCGGTGCCAATAGTCACTTGGGGTAAACAGTTATACCAACTAAGCTTGAGCAACTTAGCAACAAGAACTAGCTCTGTCATCGTATTAGCAGGATTATCATGAGTACTAATCTTTCATATTTGCTCCACTTGGCCCGAACCTCCTAGCGACGGGCTCACTCAGACTCGTTAGAAATGAGCTTCCTTAATAAATTTGGATCACAACTAACTCCGTACCAAAAAATAAGACGTCCTCGTTTTACATGTTTTTTGTTTGACCAATATTTACTCTAAATACATAACGAATGTTGGTACAAAATTAGCATCATTGAAAAGTGTGTTCAATACAAATGTAACGATACTAATTTTACACAATAGAATTAAATTTTAATTACTCTATTTATTCGGTCAAACTTTACTTTTCGAATACGTGTGCGTCTTATTCTTTAAAACAGAGTGAGTACAACCTTACCCACCAAGAAAATGATACGATCTCGCACCAAAAAAATGTTTTTTGACAGAAAAAAAAGTTACGTTCAGAAGTTCGGTATTGCAGTTACCGAAACGTCCAGATCACACACTTAAGTGAGATCCAACGGCTCCTGAGGCCTTACGGAAACGGCAGAAGGAATATCGTACCACCCCCGTAACGGTGTGGGACTGTGGGGCGCCCTCTATCTCTCTATAAATAAAGCCGTGCAGTCGAGGCATACTGACGCATCTGCATCCTCCTCCTACCTCCGTCTGCCGCACCCAGAGCAGCAGCAGCAGCAGCAGCAGGCTCCATCGATAGCTCCCATCACCTTACCTGTTCTCTCACCTCACCCCACTCTCTCTCGTCCTCACCACTCCCATCTGCTCCTGCACAGCTGCTCCCGTGAGGCCGTGAGCTAGCGTACTGACGACGAACAGTCTGCTGCAGCGCTATAGAAACAAGAGGGTGGGTCACTGAAAATCATTACGGCATCCTTGCTCGAGCTCTCTCGTCCGGACCCGACGGTCCATCGCTGATTATTTCTCCTCAGCCCTGCGGCTCGTGCTGCTCCATCCGAGAAGCGCCTAGCGCAGGTTAGCTGTTTTCTTCCCGGTTTCCTTCCCGCAAGAAACGCCTCGATTCCGGCTGGGCGCCATGGCGTTGCTTAAGCGTCGCCTGATTGACTCGCGGGAGGAGTTCCAAGCGAACGGGAGAGGCCTAGTGCAGCGCATGCTCGCGTCTGCCGACGACAGCGGCGGCGCGCCCAGCCGGGAGGAGGAGCACGCGGTCGCTGCCGTGACTGCGAATGGTGGCGGTGCGGCGCTCCGGGGGGAGAAGCTTAGAGGCGGCATGGTCTCCGTGGAGAAGGCCGACGGCAGGAGTCGAACGGCGGGGTTCACTCCGCTGTTGTTCATCGCCATCTTTGTCTCCGTCGCATTAAATGTCGCCCTCGCGCACCTCCTCCATCGCTACGCTGCCAGCCACCCGGCCGCTTCTCCTGACCAGCAGCATGACACCTGCGTTCAACCTGACACGAGCCGCGAGGGAGAGGATGGTGCGGCGGCGCGGGCAGGTGAGCCGAAGTACAGGTCGGCGAGCGCGCCTTCGACCGGGAAGCCCGCGGTGACTCCGGATTCCGTCATCAATCTTGACCAGTGAGTCTCCGGCCTCCTCTTCCTCGATTTCTCTCTCTCTCTCTGTCAGGTCTCAGGTTAATTTTTTTTCCATTATACTATCTGCAATTTGCGAGCTCGGGGAGGTGCTCTTCCCCGCGTAGCATGTCCTTGTACAATGTCAATGTCCATTTCAAGGAGGAATGAACACCGATCCAAGGGCCAGATTCACCCTTCTCCGACGCTGATGCATGCACCTGTCGCCAAGATTTCCTTTCATTTTCGCCATCGATCTCGATGCAAGCAAAGCAGCAGGCCACATGAGGCTGACCTGAGCACGACGGCCGTGCTCGACTCGAATCTCTCAGCTCACATCATGTACAGAAACGGAAACGGGCCGTGTTGTTTGACATTCGCTGTGTCGGCTGCAGCGGGGACCCGACCATGTTCGAGGCCTTCTGGCGGGAGACGGGGGACGCGGCGGAGATCGTGATCCCGGGGTGGCAGACCATGAGCTACTTCTCCGACGTCTCCAACGTGTGCTGGTTCCTGGAGCCCGGCTTCGACCAGCAGGTGCGCCGCCTCCACCGCACCGTCGGCAACGCCGCCGTGGACGGGTACCACGTCCTCGTCGGCACGGGGTCCACGCAGCTCTTCATGGCCGCGCTGTACGCGCTCTCGCCCCCCAACGCCGACGGCGCCGGCGAGCCCATGAGCGTCGTCTCCACGGCGCCCTACTACTCTGTAAGTGCGCTCTCGCTAGCTGAAAATACAAGTTCAGATTTACAAACACAAAGACACGCCGTAGATTTTTAGGAGTATTATTGATAAGAAAAAACAATGGGGGCATTGGGGCTGACAAGGACGGCGAGGCCCCGTCATTATCCTATCATTCCCCACTAAATGATGGGGAGATAGGTGCTGGGATTAAGACAATGGGGGACGACACCGATGGTGCCACTGGCTTCTGTCCCCATTTCATTGTCCCAGACCCGGACCCCCACTCTAAACCATGTGATCAAACAGGCATATGTCGTGCTAATCTTCGACGGGATTAGCCAGTCTTGCGTTGCGCGTAGGGCCGGCAAGGCATCGCCGTGATCCGCCGACGGCGTGCCCAGTGCCGTTAAACAATCATCATGGGCGGCCATGCCATGGGCTTCTAGAACCAAACTGAATCTCAGTCAGTAGTCATGTTAGGCGGAGGAGGAGGGAGCTCGCTGTCAGGCGAAATTCCATCCCCATGTGCCGATGATGAGAGTCGCTGTTAGCCAAACTAATACATGGCGGCGACAGCGGCGGCGGCGCTGCATGCGGCTTATGTCGATGCTCATGTGGCATGACTGATCTTTGTAGCTAACCTGGGAGAACAGGAAAGTACAGGCATTCTGCTCTTGCGATTCCGCTGTCATGTGTCTGTTCCACATCTGGCGATGAATCATGTGGCCGGACATGGGGTGCCGGTGTCTGCTCCATAGTTTATTTCTCTGTTAGATGCTGATGAATCTGAACTGCCCTGGTGGTAAATTAATGGGTAACAAAATGTTTGGTACTGGTGCTCTGTCCCTTTTGATAGTGCGAGTCATGTGATTGGCTTTGAGAAAGGAAAAGTGGACCGGGGGTTTTATTCTGTCTAAGCCGATGGTGCAGTGATCTAATCTTGATTCCTCCCTCCCATCTATGAGAGAAAACCACCGAATTTAGATTACTGTTTGACTAGTGCGAGTCAATTCACTGCCTGACTTGATCTGATTGAGAAAAGAAAACATTTTTTTAGGGTGCAACGGGGGCGATAGCCCACCTGAACACGATCTCATTTTCATTAAAAACAGATTTACATGGAAACGCGGACGACCCATGGGTGTGGATGTTCTGCGACCAAGGAGGCGACTTGACCGGCGGTGGTCGAGGCTCTATCAAACACCATGCGGTTTCATGACTTCCAGACCGACCACATGATGGCAAGCAGAACCATGTGAAGAGCCGAGGCGTGCATATGTGGGAGACGATCCGAGAGTGTGTCTAGTAAGTTGGCGACATCAGCGTCGGGGGGCAGCTACAGGTCGCGCGCGAGGCGCGTCCAAAGGGGACCCAGGCGGTGGCACCGGACAAACAGGTGTTCCTGGTCCTCGGGTGCCTGGGCAAAACAGGTAGTGCGGGGAGGGGACGCACCCAAGATGGAACAGGTGGGCGCGCGTCCTAGTACGACCGAGGCGCAGAATCCAGAAGAACACCCTGACACGGGGCGGCACAAAGTTCGTCCAGTTGACCTCCTGGTGTGGCACAATGCACCCCAAGGAGCACAGCGCACGATACACGTCTCCAGTGCGGAACTCGCCCGCAGGGCAAAGCGTAACAGTGCGGCTGTCGGGGTCACTGGAGAGCTAGAGAGCACGCAGGCGGGTACGCAGGAAGGCCAACTCGGCCTCCGCCTGGGGAGTGATACGCGGCCGCAGTGGGATGCGGATGGTACCATTGCTGATGGTCTCGGCCACCGACAACATAGACGAGAGGCACTGGGAGAAGGCGGTGGGAAGAGCATCAGCTAGCAGTCCAGGCCGCTTCCATGAGTCGAACCAGAAGGAGGTCGAGAACCCGTCCCCTGGGACCACTCGTGTGATGGAGCGGTGCAAGGGGATCAAGGACTGAAAGCCTCGCGACGATGGCGTAGAAGGCTATGGCACCCCACACAGGTAGCTCCGACCGACCCAACGCGCCCAGGGGTATCTCGCCCAGAGAAAAGTGTGTTGAGCTTCTTGAGAAGCAAACATGTGTTTTGGAGAGCGAAGTCAACGACACCGAGACCACCCTCCGACTGCAACCGGCAGACTAGGCCCCATGCCACTTGGCAGTCTCCGCCAAAGCGTGAGGCAGCGGTCTTCCAAAGCATGGCGGGTCTAGGCCTGTCCATCTTCGCGAGGGTGCCCTTAGGCAGTGGCAACACATACATGGCGAGCAAGGGAATCGCAGAGAGGACGGCCGTGGCGAAAACATAATTACACGGAATTTTTTCTTTTGTCTAAACTAGTGGTTTTCCTCCGATGAGGTGTGATTCGGTGTCCCCCTAAGCTTAAGTTTGCATGGGCCAGTTTTCTTTTGATATGTTGAAACCCATATCCAGGCTATATATACCTCCGCATAGGTGTACTTGGTCGAGTTAGGTATACTCCACATTCTCACCGGCTGATCACACCTCCCGTTATCGCGTTCTACGTCTTTGCATGCCATGTTTTGAAATTTTGTTGATATTGCTATATACCTTCGCCTCCCACAGGCATGTGCGTATACTTGTACGGTGAGTATACATAAGAGGACCATACGAGCTTCGGGTAGGTTCGGTTCTTACGGTCTTCAAAACGAGTCAGATTCGAATTTTTGTTGTCAAAGTTTAAAAATAAGGAGGAGACACCGAAGCAAAAGTGTCCTCTGCTCTGTGAGCAAATCTTAACACAAGAAAACATCAGACCACTCTGCGTAGATTTAAGAGCAAATTTCACAAAACCACAACCATCGGTGCAAGGATTTTGTGAAACCACAACCAAAGTATTTTTTTCTGTTTTTCTTATTAGAAAAACATTATTTTAGGGTAAGTTGTTTTGGATAAGTCAAATCTCGTGGTTTCGTAAGCTTGACGCCGTTTCTAACAAAACACAACCGCAAGTTAAGTGCCAAATGGTAGAGGAGGCGTTTACGACCACACACATGTCCACAAGTTTGTTTGTGTTGAACACATTTTGGTCGAAAGTTATAAAAAGTTCAATCTTTTTTGGTTCCTCTTTTGGTACGATCCGGTTCATGTTCTGTCCGTAGAAAACCGGATAGAACCGCATTCTACCAACTGGCAGATTTAAAATAAGAGACGCAAGGGGAGGTAGACCTGGTATTTTCAAAGATGTATGTATTTGTGTGTACGCACTAGGAATGCTAGGAGGGGGTTCGAACGAGTTAATAGCATTTTGGTATCACATTGGTCGCGAAGTTTACCATTTAGCATCAGTTTGTGTTTTAGTGACAAAAACCTTCCACTCTAGCGCACATTTTTCACAATTCGCGGTGCATGGGCAGGCGGCCTGAGCCACGACAGCGCCGATGCGGCATGGACCGGCGGCCACGGACCTGTAACGAAACGATGACAAGATATCGGTGGGGAGCCACGATGGAGCACCGGCGAGGGGGATCGGGCTGGCTTTGGTTGCGAGAGGTTAGGGACGATTGGTGGGCTAGTCTTTTTTTTACTTTTATTTTTTAGATATTTAGGTTTTTTTATACGTGGGCTGACAGTGGGACCGACCACATCAGCACTGACGAATGGACCCACTGTCGGTTCTGGTGTCAATTAGCTATAAGACGGTCATTTGCGCGGATTGCAAATAACGTGCGCTAGAGTGGTAGAGTTCACCAAAATGCAAAGTGGTACTAGATGGTAAATTTCGTCACCAATATAGTACCGATATGCTATTAACTTGGCTCGAATCTGGGCAGGCAAAGGATGTGTATCAACACACCTTGCTGCTGGGAAGATTTGAACATGGCCGTGGCGGCGCTGCATGCGGCTTCCGTCGATGCTCCTCCATGTGGCATGATTGCTCTTTGTAGCTAACCTGGGAAAACAGGATGGTATAGGCATTCTGTTCTTGTGATTCCATTGTAATGTGTGTGTTCCACATCTGGTGATGAATCATGTGATCAGTCTTAGGGTGCCGTGTCCACTCCGTAGTTTATTTCTCTGTTTAGTGTTCTGAATCTAATTGCCCTGCTGGTGATGGGACAACAAAAAAATTAGTAGGACTTTTGCTTCGATGTCCTTCTCCCTCTTTCAAACTTATGAAATTGAAAACACGAGGATGGTCAAGATTAACCGATATCCTTTTGGTTCGGTATGTATGAAGGGGTATCGGTAAATCTTGACCAACCTTTTGTTTTCGGGTTCATAAGTTTGATAAGTTTGAAGGAGTGTTCCTTGATAAAGCGAGTCATGTCATCTCCTTGAGAAAGGAAAGGCGGACCTGATTCAAAAAAGAAAAGGCGGACCTGAATTTTTTTTTTGCCTAAGCCGATGGTGTGGTCGTCTAATCTTGATTCCTCTCATGTATGAGAAAATCTTGGAATTTAGATTAAGGTTTGACTAGTGTGAGTGAACTCACTGCCTGACTTGATCTGATTTAGAAAAGAAAAGATACATAGACTGATTCTTTTCCTTTTTCTACATCAGTGGTGTTAGTGAGCAAATCTTAACACATGGAGACATCGGATCGCCCTAACTTACAGGGACATTTCAGGAAATCACAAATATTACTGCTAGGGTTTGACAGAACAACAACCAAAGGAATTTTTATCAGAAAACCACAACTTTGATGTACTCTCTCCGATCTAAATTAATTGATTTGAATTTATCTAGATTCGGATGTATCTAGTATTAAAACATGTCTAGTACATTCGAATCTAGACAAATCCGAGTCAATTAATTTGAATCGAAGGGAGTAAGTTGTTTCAGATAATGCAGATCTTGTGATTTTGCGAGTTTGACACAGTTTCTGACAACCCAGACCAGCAAGCTAAGTGCGACATGACAGAGGAGGCATTTACAGCCACCCATGTCCACAAGTTTGTTTTTGCTCAACAAGTTTTGGTCTAAAGTTATTAAATAAAAATCGAAAACATTTGGTTAAGTAAAACCAAGGGTGGAACCTAGACCGCCATGGCCATCTGTCTCTCGTCTTTGCCATCAACGATGGGAAATCGACGGGTCCCCACCTCCTCTGCTTGCCGCACCGGCTGCGGGAGGGTGGGAACCTCGGTGACCTGTGCTTGACGCTTTAGAAAGGTTTCTAAAATTAGAGTTTGGTCAACTGACGCTATGGTGGCTATGGCGATGTTGTGTGTGACAAGAATAAGGTATACCCGTCTTCTCGTCCACTTCATCGGCGACGATCTCGCCTGTGGCGCTGAGGAGGATGGAGATTTGTTTGGTCGCTGCTTTCACGAAGTGGTCGATCTCGTCCAATCTACGTGTGTTATACGTTTGTTGTGTGAACATTTGAACCAATTCAAGCGACTTCGAGTCTTGGGCGATGGTTCTTAAAGGCACGTGTATGAAGACTTTCTGACTGTCATCAACAATGTCAGGCTGACTTCGGTACAACATCGGCGCTTTGACGGCTTGCTCCGGCAACATTACTGGTCCTTAGGTGGTCTAAGGACCTAAATGTAATTTTTGTTATGTTTTGTGTGCCTTATACTTGGTGTAAACTTATGGAATATATCCAAATCTTTCTTTAAAAAATCCAGTAAAACCAACCGGCAAAAAGGAAAAAATAGTAATAAATCAAGAAAAAAAAGAAAGGTCTGCATCTATCTGATCGTGTGCCACTGCAGTCTTATCCGGCCGTGACGGACTTCCTCCAGTCCGGGCTCTTCCGCTGGGGCGGCGACGCCAACTCGTTCGAGGGCGACTCCTACATCGAGCTTGTGTGCTCCCCGAACAACCCCGACGGCGCCATCCGCGAGGCCGCGCTGAGCTCTGATGCCGGGAAGGCGGTCCACGACCTGGCCTACTACTGGCCGCAGTACACGCCCATCACCCGACGAGCCGACCACGACATCATGCTCTTCACTGTCTCCAAGAGCACCGGCCACGCCGGCACCAGGATCGGGTAATTGAGGATTCCTGCTGGCTGCAGCTTCAGTCTAGACCCAAAATAAAGTGTTGCTTCGATCTGACGAACCTGAAACGAGAACGCGACGGCTCTGCTCTGCAGGTGGGCGCTGGTGAAGGACCGGGAGGTGGCCCGGCGGATGACCAAGTTCGTGGAGCTCAACACCATCGGGGTGTCCAAGGACTCGCAGCTGCGCGCCGCCAAGGTGCTCAAGGCGGTCTCCGACGGCTACGACGTCGACGAGGAGGACGAGCGCTCATCCTCGGGCGCGCGGCGTCACCGGCTGTTCGACTTCGGGCGGCGCAAGATGGTGGAGCGCTGGAGCATGCTGCGGGCCGCCGCCGCCGCCTCCGGGATCTTCAGCCTGCCCGAGGAGACCACCGGCCACTGCAACTTCGGCGACGAGACGGCCGCCAATAACCCCGGTACGCACCGTCGCCGTCGTTACTAGCGCATAGCCCGCACATGGCCGGATCGGTTCTCACGGCGTGCCGTTGTTGTTTTGCTTGCAGCGTTCGCGTGGCTGCGGTGCGACAGGGAGGACGTGGAGGACTGCGCGGGGTTCCTCCGCGGGCACAAGATCCTGACGCGGTGCGGGAGCCAGTTCGGGGCGGACCGGAGGTACGTCAGGGTCAGCATGCTAGACAGGGACGACGCCTTCGACTTCTTCGTCAGGCGCCTCGCCTCCCTCAAGTGAAGACGACGACGATCAATGTCGAGTCAAGCTTCTTCTGTAAGCATGCATGCCGGTCGTGTGAGACACGCCGAGAGCATGTGTAGTAGAGCAATGTTGTGGGTAGGAAGGAAGGACGGCGATGGCCAGATTTTTGTTTTTTGTTTTTTGTTTTCGATCTTCCTGCTTTGTTGTCAAATTCTTATTATAAAGAGTTCATTTTTCCTCTTCTGGAATTTTGGGCTTTGTCTTCTTGCTACATCATCGAGGTGTGAAATGTGTCAGATGGGGGTATTTGGCATGCCTCGACGATGGTTCATGTTTTTTTTTCTAAGGGACCCAAACTTTTCATTGCTACAAAGTGAACCTGTGGCAGGTACAAAACACAGGGAGGTCCAAAAAACACTCGCAAAGGACCTACATTCAAAGATAAAGACCTCCACCAAATACAAAGAACACTCTGAAAACGAACAACAAAACGCAATCAAGTATTGGGCGTCTCTGCCACAAACGCCGACGACCTCGGAGGCGCACCATCGACGAGGTCTGAGAAAGAGCTCGACCACACTCGAACCGGCGAGAAAATCATCGCAACCGGCCACCGAGGACGAACCACTTGTTAGAGAGGCGATGACGAGCACCAGCGCAGAGGAAGAGCAACGGCGGAGCGGCATCCCTACTGCCATAAGGTCCGGCGTGATGGCAGCCGAGCCGCCAACAAAGCGCCGGAGAGAAGCTCCAGGGAAGAAACACATCATCATAGCACCTCTTAGGCAAAACGCTTCCTCGAGAAGAACCACCAGATATAAGCCACTTCCCCGCTCGTCCTCGCCGCTACGACCGGCCACAAGGCAAGGGAAGAGCAGAATCTGGTGCTTGAACAGGGAAGCTCGAGCAGATCATCCGAGCTGCAGACACCGCAACTCCAGCGGCACCGCCCACCATGGAGGCGCCGAAACAGGGCCGCATCACAACCTCCTGGTGCTGCCCCAGCACGTCAAGAGTAGCTCGGCATCTGCCACCGCCAAGATCCAGCCGCACAACCGACGATCCACCCTCTTCCTCGCCACCCCGGCTGGCCGAGAGAGTGAAGTCATCAAACAGGCAGCAGAAGACGATGGAGGAGATTATTTGGGAGGCTTGCCTCCGGGAAGCACTATGCCGACCACCACCACGGGAGCGTAGCATCGAAGCTCGGAAGAACCTCTTGGTGTCGCGCCAAGCACCACCAACAGGTAGCCAACCCGGCCAGCACCCCGTCGGTCATCCTCACCCTCCTTCCGAACCCCATCCCTTGCCACCACGATCGTCCGACGAGGAGAGAAGGAGAGAGAAGAAGCACCAATAGGGTGAGGCACAAGGCCTTATTCAAGGGGAGGGCGAGGCATGAGAGCACCCTCAACTCCGGCTGCCGGAATGCCGAGGCGGAGCTCATGCCGCAGCACAACGCCGCCGCATCTTGGCCATGGAGATGAAAGCCTCCCGGCGCCTAAACTGCCACCAAAACCAGGGACGCAGCCCCACACCTACATCTACTACCTATTCTATAGGGGCCTCCACCCCCTTGATGTCTATGCACTTCTATTCTTGTAGACAGTTGTTGGGCCTCCAAGTGTAGACGTTTGTAGAATAGCAGCAAGTTTTCCCTTAAGTGGATTACCCAAGGTTTATCGAACTCAGTGAGGAAGTGGTCAAAGGTATCCCTCTCAAGCAACCCTGCAATCAAGATACAAGAAGTCTCTTGTGTCCCCAACACACCCAATATACTTGTCAGGTGTATAGGTGCACTAGTTCGGTGAAGAGATAGTGAAATACAAGTGGTATGGATAATTATAAGTGGTGACGGTGCCAGAAAATAGCTTTGATGGTGCATGGTTGATGTGGGAAGAGACTAAAGGCAATCTGAAATAAAGATGGAAGCAAGCAAACATGTAACAGATCTAATTGCAAGCGGTGTTTCAATGCTTAGAAACAAGGCCTAGGGATCATACTTTCACTAGTGAACACTCTCATATAAATATCTTCTCTTTATGATACTACTCTCTGGTTGGACACTCTGATCCATGGTAGGGCTATAACAACACTCCTCAAAGTTCGTTTTCCCCATCTAGATAACCCCACACCGTCACCTTGAGCGCTAGATGGTTCCAACAAACACCACAATTTCTTAGAGACATCCAACTCAAAATATAACTCATAACAAGTATTTATGTAACCTTAGCCAAAGTGCCACACGGTGTGCACACTGTCAACTTCACACACGTGGGGATAAGCAGAGATTTCATTAAAGCACTTGAGTAGCAGAATAGATCTATAGATTACAAAGTTCATGATCTCATAAGATCATGCATAGAGAGAGATGAACATATAGCTACCGATAGAGCCCTTAGCCTCGAGGAAGAACTACTCCCTCATCATCATGGGAATCAGCAACGGCGATGGAGAGGTGGTGGAGATTGATGGAGATGGCTCCGGGATAAATTCCCCATCCCGGCAGGGTGCCGGAACAGAGACTTTCTATCCCCCGAATCTCCCCTTCTGTGGCGGCAGCGCTGTGGAGGTTTTCATGGCTTTCTCCTGGATTTAGGGTTTATGCATCGGGAGGGTTCTTATAGGCAAAGAGGTAAGGTCGGTGGCCGGTCAGGGGGCCCACACCATGCCCTGGCACGGCCTAGGGCTGCCCGTGCCAAGGGGTGGTGTGGCCGCCCTGTGGCCCCCCTTCGTCTCTCCTTCGGACTCCATGTGTCTTCTGGTAAAATATCGACTTTGGCTTTTGTCCGGTCCAATTCCGAGAATATTCATTTTCTGACTTTCCTGGAACCAAAAACAGCAGAAAACAGGCAGCTAGCACTATGGCATCTTGTTAATATATTAGTCCAAAAGAATGTATAAAAATACTCCAAAGTGTGGACAAAACATAAGAAAGTAGATATAAAACAAGCATGGAACATCAAAAATTATAGATACGTTTGCAACGTATCAACATCCCCAAGCTTAACTCCTGCTCATCCTCGAGTAGGTAAGTGATAAAAAGAAAGAATAATTTTTGAGGTTACATGCACCATCATAGACTTGATCAAATTATTTGTAAAACATGGATAGCAGGGATCATAGTACTTCAACATAGCATGAAAGATATATTTCTAACAATAAGACATGGCAACTATGTTGTAACATGAAAATGCACAAACAAAAGATTTATGGATAACAATGCTTTGCAAGATGTTTGTTTGTTTCACATAAAGAAAGCATAATGAGAATGGTATTCAGCTTGTCCCTCATAGAGTAGCAAACATAAATGCATAGGACACCTTCAAAGTTCATAAGGGTGACTAGATACAAATAGTTTAAGAACAAGCAATATCAAAGTTATGCGTCAATCAATAAGTCTTGGGACAATGCACATTAAACTAAGAATGGCCAATATGCTCTCTCAAAAGGTGCATAAAGATAGAAGATGGAGACTCAATATAAAAGTAAAAGAAAGGCCTTCATAGAAGGAAGCAGGGATTCAAGTCTCATAAAGAGCTTCCAAAAATTATGGTACTTATTAGCTTTCAGCTCTTATTGCCCCTATCATAAGCATCTTGAAGTGATTAAGGTTAAAGTGAACAAACCATGGAGTATATGCTTGACAAAGTATAAATTGGAAATCTCATGTCCCTTGAATACGAGGGCGGCTCCTCATGCTACTCAAGTTTAGTTACCGGTAAGTTCTTGTCATAGTAAGTACATGTGTATCATAGAGAACCGCTAATGGGGTACCCCTTGCCTGATGATACGGAAGAATCCCCATATCAAAATGACAAGGCAAGCAGACAACGAGTATCTCAGCAATCTTCTTATTTACCATGGGAAAATGGTGTTTTTCTCTCTTTCCTCTTTTCTCATCTTTTTTTTTCTTTATCTCTTTTTGTCAATCTCTATCTCTTTTCTTATAAGAAGAATGCTTCATAGATTTCTCATTATGGTTACGCTGCAGGTTTCCACCATGATTAGGCATGGATTAGACCAGCGGCCTAGGCGTTTCTCTAACACACATACATAACTCCATGGACTTACAAGCTCCCCTTTCATTTCACACCGACGACATCCATATACAAAAGAGCATGATATCAACTAGGTACAATGTACAAGTGCAATGTTGAAAGCGTTCCCCATGACAGCATGGTTCTGCTAATCCCCAACATATAAGTGCAAGCATATACAACATAGATGAAACAGTGGTTCAAGTTTATTAGGGGCAATAAAAGTAAAGTGTGCCATCAAGTTCGTGAGAGCTTTAATAACTAATTTTCACATAACAAGTTTAATTCGGAAGGTAGCTAAAAACATGAATATACTTGGAATAGCAAATGCTAATAGGTATGTATGGTGTACTCTTTTGAATAACTTGGTTTTATTTGGAGTTGGATGCATGAGTGGAACTCATACTTGGTTATGGAGGCTAGCAAAAGACTGGGAGCGGCCAACTAAGAGAGCAATAATGGCCATAATCATGCAAAGCGACAAAACATCATTAATGAAAGCATAAAGTGATATTACAAGTCGAAAACTAAAGGATCATAAAGGCTATGGTGACTTGGGATAGTCTTAACATGGTGTGAGCATGCGCCAAGTCAACCCAAATAAAGCATCAAAGGAGAATACCACAATACTATGCTTTAATATGCTAAAACAACGCATGATTCTTTCAAGGCACATTAAGCAATCTCAGTTGTTTATAACATGTCATGCTACAGCACAAATCACTAAGCATAAAGCCAAAACAATATCAAGCATGACATGACAAAACATAGGCCACAGTCAAAAACAAGCTCCTTTTACCACTTAAGTATGAACTTTTCCTACTCTTTTCCAAACCAAACCAATCTTATTTGAAAACTAATGCATGAATGAGGGTGTCCAACCAATTTATTCAAGCAAACAAAGCAAACCAAGCAAACGAAAACCAAAAACAAAGACGCTCCAAGAACAACACAACTGTGCATGAAACAATAAAAATGAAGTGTTTGGAAGAAACCTGAGATTTTTATTAATGAAGAAGGGGATGCCTTGGGAATCCCCAAGATTTGACGCTTGTACTTCTTGGATAATTCTTGGGGTGATACGGGTGGCACCCCCAAGCTTGAGATTTAGTCCATTCTTCATCTCATTACATCATTCTTCCCTTACACCTGAAATTTTCCCTTCATACAAAACTTCACACAATCTTCATTAGCAACATTAGTGCATTCAAAAGATAATAAACCTTTTGGTTCAGTTTCAACACAAGTAAAACTTCCATTAAAACACTAATGTAGCACTTCGTTTAAAAATCTCAATTCCCCAAAAAGAACCCAAAAAGGAATCAAGAAGAAGCAAATGCAAATAATGGCAGAAATCTGTCAAAACAGACCAGCAGGTAAAAACCAATTTTTTCGAAGACATTATGTTGCTCAAATCTAAAAGTTTTGAACTAACGAAAGTTGGATAACAACCTGGGGAAGAAGCACAAAAAATTACAGATCAAACCGACGTACAGAGATTTCACGAATTTTTACAGCGAAGCACAAAAATCTGTTTCGGGACAACAATTTTCCCAAGCATTACTTCTCTGTCATTAGAGGTTACTCTTGGCACAAAAACCACACAAAAAATGATAAGGAGAGGTTATTACTGAAGCAATAACTTCCAAGACTCAACTAAAACTTTTGGGTTATCTCCCAATAAGTACTTTTCTTTAACGCCTTTAAGTTAGGCATGATAGTTTGAGAAGATGCTCACACAAGAAATATGAATTGAAGTAAAAGAGAGCATCAAGAAGAAAATTCAAAGCACATTTAAGTCTAAACCACTTCCTATGCATAGGAATCTTGTAAAGAAACAAGTTATGAAAGCACAAAGCAACAAGCATAGTAAAGCAAAACAAGTGCAACTTCAAGACTTTCAACATAAAGAGGGGAAACCTAATATTGTTGAGATACATAAAACCATGTTTCCCTCTCTCATAATAACTTTCAGTAGCATCATGAATAAAATTAACAATATAACTATCACATAAAACATTCTTATCATGAGCCACATGCATAAAAGAATTAATACTCTCCACATAAGCATAGTCATTCTTATTAATTGTGGTGGGAGCAAATTCAACAAGATAGCTATCATTATTATTCTCATCACCATAATCATTAAATATAGGAGGCATATTGTAATCATAATTAATTTTCTCCTCAATAGTAGGTGGACTGAAAATATCATATTCATCATTGTAATCATCATAGATTGGAGGCATAGTATCATCAAAGTAAACTTTCTCCTCTAAATATGGGGGACTAAAAAGATCATTTTCATCAAAACTAGCTTCCCCAAGCTTAGACTTTTCCATAGCATTAGCAATAATGGTGTCCAAAGAATTCATACTAACAACATTGCTATTACCATGCAAATAAAGTTCCATAGGTTTTTAATTTTCTCTTCAAACACTTCATGTCCTAACTCAAGATAAATACTACAAAGCTCTCTATTTTTTGTTGTTTTCCATTAAGCCTAACTAGTGAAAATAAGAAACAAAAAGACAAAATTGCAGAATATAAAGGAAATAACTTCGAGCACTCACACCGGAGGATGTGAGTACCTTTTACCTTACCTCCTCGGCAACGGCGCCAGAAAATAGCTTGATGTCTACGCACTTCTATTCTTATAGACAGTTGTTGGGCCTCCAAGTGCAGAGGTTTGTAGAACAACAGCAAGTTTTCCCTTAAGTGGATTAGCCAAGGTTTATCGAACTCAGGGAGGAGGTGGTCAAAGGTATCCCTCTCAAGCAACCCTGCAATCAAGATACAAGAAGTCTCTTGTGTCCCCAACACACCAAATACACTCGTCAGGTGTATAGGTGCACTAGTTCGGCGAAGAGATAGTGAAATACAAGTGGTATGGATAATTATAAGTGGTAACGGTGCCAGAAAATAGCTTTGATGGCGCGTGGTTGACATGGGAAGAGACTAAAGGCAATCTGAAATAAAGGTGGAAGCAAGCAAACATGTAACAAATCTAATTGCAAGCGATGTTTCAATGCTTAGAAACAAGGCCTAGGGATCATACACTACAAGAGAAAAGAGTTTTTGTGACAAATCACTTTCGTCACCGAAAATGCCATTTCGGTCACTAAGTACTCCCTCGTGACGAAAACGTGGCGTCACCAGGGTCGTCACGGAAGCTCCGTCATAGATTCTTTTATAGTGACGGAATACAAATTTTCATCACGCAAGATTGAGCCGCGGTGACGGTCCTTACGGCGTCACCTAAGATAGGTTATCCGTGACGGACCTTCTACGTCACCTAAAATAGGAAAATTTGTCACCGTTTAGCATATTCGTTGACGAAATATGCCGTCACGGAAGATTTATGGCGTCACGAGGATTCTGGCAGGTGGGACCTGCAATGCTGACGTGGCAGCTGGTAGGTGGGTCCCACCACGATTACGTGGCATCTGACAGGTGGGTCCGACGATGTTGACGTGGCAGCTGGTAGGTGGGTCCAACGATGATGACGTGGCAGCTGGCAGATGGGTCCAACGATGATGACGTGGCAGCTAGCAGGTGGGTCCAACGATGCTGACGTGGCAGCTGGCAGGTGGGCCCGACGATGATGACGTGGCAGCTGGCAGGTGTTGGAGATATGCCCAAGAGGAAATAATAAAAGTGATTATTATTATATCTTTATGTTTATGATAAATGTTTACATCCCATGCTATAATTGTATTATTAGGAAACACTAATACATGTGTGTTTTGTAAACATAAAAGAGTCCCTAGTAAGCCTCTTGTTGAACTAGCTTGTTGATTAATTGATGATCATGGTTTCCTGATCATGGACATTTGATGTGATTAATAACAAGGTTATATCATTAGGAGAATGATGTGATGGACACACACCCATAGTAAGCGTAGCATAAGATCAAGTCATTAAGTTCGTATTGCTGTAAGCTTTCAAATACATAGTAACCTATTCCTTCGACCATGAGGTTATGTTAATCACCATCACCGGATGGATACTTTGATGACATCAAACGCCGCTTCGTAACTGGGTGGTTATAAAAGTGTCATTGGGTATTCTAAAAGTATGTGTTGAAGCGCATGAACCAAGATTGGGATTTGTCCATCCATATGACAGATAGATATGCTCTGGGCCCTCTCGGTGGAATGTCATCTAGTTAGCTTGCAAGCATGTGACTAGGTCACAAGGGATGACATGTCACAGAACGAGTAAAGAGTACTTATCAGTAACGAGGTAGAACTAGGTATGGAGATACCGACGATCAAACCTCGGATAAGTATAGTATTGCGAGACAAAGGGAATTAGTTTCGTATGTAAGTGGTTCAATCGATCGCGAAGTCATCGTTGAGTATGTGGGAGCCATTATGGATCTCCAGGTCCCGCTGATGGTTATTGATAGGAGATGTGTCTCTATCATGTCTACATATTCACGAACCGTAGGGTGACACACTTAAGGTTCGAAGTTGTTTTAAGTAGATATGGAATATGCGTTGGAGACCGAATGTTGTTCGGAGTCTCGGATTGGATTCGGGACATCACGAGGAGATTCGGAATGGTCTGGAGAATAAGATTCATATATAGGGGATCATTTTCTGAGTTAGGAAATGTTCCGGAGTGTTTGTATGAGGATTCTAGAAGGTTTCGGAATGTTCCGGAAGGTTCTAGAAGATATCTTGGAGTTTGCTTGAAAATCAAGATAGGGATCAAGGAGTCCTGGTGGGTCAAGACTAGGAGTCATGGGGGAGGAGGACTCCTCCCCCCACTCCCCAATCCGCCGGCCTAGAGGAGGGGAGTCCTACAAGGACTCCCCCTCCCCAAGGCGCCCTCCCCCCCTTAAATAGAAGGGCAAGGGCGCCCCCTCCTCCCTTGCTCTCATAACTCCAATCTCTGCCGCCTCTCTCCTCCACCTTTCTTCTGCACAGGCATAGGCGAAGCCCTGCAGAATTCTCTACTCCACCACCACCACCACGCCGTCGTGCTGCTGGGATTCCGTGGAGAAGATCTACTACCTCCGCTGCTCGCTAGAACGGGGAGAGGAAGGTCTGCTTCGACTCCGCACGTGTGACCGACTGCGGAAGCGCTGCCGAATCGCGGCGCTGGAAGGATCGTCCACTTCACCGACTGCGGAAGCGCTGCTGGAACGCGACGCCGGAAGGATCGTCCACACGATCTTGAGATCGGCAAGTGATCGACTACATCAACCACGAGATCTAATCTCGTTAACGCTTTTGGATCTACGAGGGTTAGTTCCCATCTATCTCGTTGCTCATGTCTAATAGATTAGATCTTGGCTTTTATCTAGATTAGATCTGGGTTTTGTTCGTTCTTGCGATAGAATTTTTTTGTTTTCCATGCTACGAACCCATCAGTGGTATCAGAGCCGTATCTATGCGTAGATCTGTTGCACGAGTAGAACACAATGTTTTTGTGGGCGTTGATGCTTTTGTTGTCGGTGTCTTAGCGTGTAGTTTGCATCTTGCGGCATGGTGGGATGAAGCGGCTCGGGCTAACATTAGATGTCATCGCACATGAGACTTGCTCCACGCTTGACGTGCAACTTGCTTTGCACAAGTGGCTTTGCGGGTGTCTGTCTCTCCCACCATAGTTAAGATTCAATTTACAATGAGCATCTTGAAAACACTTGTATCAACGTTGTGGTCCTTGTTCGTAGGTAAGATCGGTCTTATGCGAAAGCCCCAAACCACGTAAAACATGCAAAGAAAATTAGAGGCGTCTAACTTGTTTTTGCAGGGGTTTTGTGATGTGATATGGCCAACATGTGATTGTGATTGTATTTGATGTATGCAATGATCCTTGTTGTAATATGGCAACCGGCAGGAGCCTAATGGTTGTCTTTAATTCTGTTAAGACCTGCGTGTCTATTCATCTTGTAATAGCTTTATTCCAAGTAGTTGTAATAGTTGCTGGTGATGATGGACAACCATGAAGCGGCGCCACTGACCTTGACGCAATGCTGGTGATGATGGAGGTCATGTTCGTGCTTTGGAGATGGAGATCAAAGGCGCAAGAAGAAAAGGCCATATCATATCACACTAATTATGAATTGCCTGTGATGTTAATCCTTTATGCATCTTGTATTGGTTAGATCGCGACGGTAGCATTATAAGATGATCCTCTCACTAAATATCAAGTAATAACGTGTTCACCCTTAGTTGGCACCGTTGCTAAGACTCGTCGTTTCGAAGCATCTCGTGATGATCGGATGTGATAGATTCTACGTGTGCATACAACGGGTGCAAGCCAGATTTGCACATGCGGAAACTAAGGTTATCTTGATGAGCCTAGCATGTACAGACATGGTCTCGGAACACTGAATACCGAAAGGTAGAGCATGAGTCATATAAATGATATGATGAACATGAAGATTGTTCGCCGATGAAACTACATCTTCTCTCGTGAAGATCGGACTTGGTGTAGTGGACTTGGTTCGTGTAATCACTAAGACAATGTGAGGGATGTTGTTTTAAGTGGGATTTCACCTAGTTAGTTTAAGAATTAAATTTGAACTCCATTTGTCATAAACTTAGTCTAAACTACTTGCAAATTGTTGTAGATTATGGCGACCCCCTCCATCAATTTCAATGCGTTCCTAGAGAAAGAAAAGCTTAAAAACAATGGAAGCAATTTCACGGACTGGTTCCGTGGACTGAAGATCGTCCTCAGGGCTGGTCAGTTGACCTATGTGCTCGATGCACCGCTAGGTGACCCACCTGCAGATAATGCCACCGATGACAAAAAGAATGTTTTCGCCACTCGGAAGAATCATTACTCCACAGTTCAGTGTGCCATCCTGTACGGTTTAGAAGCGGAGCTCCAACAGCGTTTTGAGCACCACGACCCGTTCGTGATCATTAAGGAGCTCAGGCTAATTTTTGAGACTCGCGCGGCCATGGAGAGCTATGAGGCCTCCGAAAAGTTCTTTAACTGTAAGATGGAAGAGGGAAGCTCCGTTAGCGAGCACGTGCTCACCATGTCTGGGTACGCTAAGAAGCTCCAAGAGTTGGGAATATCGGTTCCTAATGAATTGGGGATTCACCGTCTCCTTCAATCACTGCCACCAAGTTACAAGAACTTTGTGATGAACTACAACATGGACTGCATGAACAAGACGTTGCCTGAACTGTCGTCCATGCTGAAAACTGCTGAAGTGGAGATCAAGAAGGAGCACCAAGTGTTGATGGTCAATAAGACCACCAATTTCAAGAAACGGGGCAAACCTAAGAACAAGGGCAACTTCAAGAAGGACGGCAAGAAAGCTGCCGCACCTGCTAAGAAGCCCAAGGCTGGTCCTAAGCCTGAAACTGAGTGCTTCTACTGCAAGGGTGCTGGTCACTGGAAGCGTAACTGCCCCAAGTACCTGGCGGATCTGAAGAACGACAACATCAAGAAGAAAGGTATATTTGATATATATGTTATAGATGTGTATCTTACTAGTAATCGTAGTAGTGCCTGCGTATTTGATACTGGTTCGGTTGCTCATATTTGTAACTCGAAACAGGAGCTGCGGAATAAACAAAGACTGGCAAGAGACGAGGTGACGATGCGCGTTGGAAATGGCTCCAAGGTTGATGTGATCGCCGTCGGCACGCTCCCTCTACATCTACCTTCGGGATTAGTTTTAAATTTGAATAATTGTTATTTGGTGCCTGCGTTAAGCATGAACATTATATCTGGATCCTATTTATTGCGAGACGGTTACTCTTTTAAGTCCGAGAATAAAGGTTGTTCGATTTATATGAGTAATATCTTTTATGGTAATGCACCTGAGATGAATGGTTTATTCTTACTGAATCTCGATAGTAGTGATACACATGTTCACAACATAGATGCTAAACGAATAAAATTGAATGATAATTCTACATACATGTGGCACTGTCGTCTTGGTCACATTGGAGTGAAGCGTATGAAGAAACTCCATTCTGATGGACTTCTTGAATCACTTGAAAGGTGCGAAGCATGTCTAATGGGAAAAATGACTAAGACTCCATTCTCTGGTACAATGGAGCGAGCTACAGACTTATTGGAAATAATACATACCGATGTGTGCGGCCCAATGAGTGTAGCATCGCGTGGTGGATATTGTTATGTTCTCACTTTCACGGATGACTTGAGTAGATATGGGTATGTCTACTTTATGAAACATAAGTCCGAAACTTTCGAGAAGTTTAAGGAATTTCAAAGTGAAGTGGAAAATCATCGTAACAAGAAGATTAAGTTTCTGCGTTCTGATCACGGAGGTGAATATCTGAGTTATGAGTTTGGCATACATTTAAAGAAATGTGGAATACTTTCGCAGTTGACACCGCCGGGAACACCACAGCGTAATGGTGTGTCCAAACGTCGTAATCGAACTCTCTTAGATATGGTTCGATCTATGATGTCTCTTACAGATTTACCGTTATCATTTTGGGGCTATGCATTAGAGACAGCCGCATTCACTTTAAATAGGGCACCATCTAAATCCGTTGAAACGACACCGTACGAATTGTGGTTTGGTAAGAAACCTAAGTTGTCGTTCCTTAAAGTTTGGGGTTGCGAGGCATATGTAAAGAAGTTACAACCTGATAAGCTAGAACCCAAAGCGGAGAAATGCGTCTTCATAGGATACCCTAAAGAAACAATTGGGTATACCTTCTATCATAGATCCGAAGGCAAAGTTTTCGTTGCAAATAATGGATCCTTTCTTGAGAAGGAGTTTCTCTCGAAAGAAGTGACTGGAAGGAAAGTAGAACTCGATGAGGTTATCGAACCTTCTCTCGGATTTGAGAGTAGCGCAGCACCGGAAGATGTTTTTGTGCCACCTACACCAATTGGAGAGGAAGCTAATGATAATGATCATGAAACTTCAAACGAAGTTACTGCTGAACCTCGCAGGTCAACGAGGGTTCGTACCACTCCTGATTGGTATGACTCTTCCTTGAATGTCATGTTGGTGGATAACACTGATGACCCTGCGACGTATGAAGAAGCTATGGTGAGCCCAGATTCTGACAAATGGCTAGAAGCCATGAAATCCGAAATGGGATCCATGTACGAAAACCAAGTATGGACTTTGGTGGACTTACCGGATGGCCGTAAGGCTATCGAGAACAAATGGATTTTCAAGAGAAAAAGAGATGCTGATGGTAATGTTACCATCTATAAAGCTCGACTTGTCGCAAAAGGGTTCCGACAAATTCAAGGAGTTGACTATGATGAGACTTTCTCACCAGTAGCGAAGCTAAAGTCTGTGAGGATTTTGTTAGCAATTGCTGCACATTTTGATTATGAGATTTGGCAGATGGATGTCAAAACGGCATTCCTTAATGGTGACATTGAGGAAGAGTTGTATATGGTACAACCCAAGGGTTTTGTCGATCCTAAAGATGATGACAAGGTATGCAAGCTTCAGCGCTCCATTTATGGACTGAAGCAAGCATCCCAGAGTTGGAATCAACGTTTTGATAAAGTAATCAAAAACTTTGGATTTATACAAACTTATGGAGAAGCTTGTATTTACAAGAAAGTGAGTGGGAGCTCTGTAGCATTCCTATTACTATATGTAGATGACATATTGTTGATTGGGAATGATATAGAACTCCTTAATAGTGTCAAAACCTATTTGAATAATAGTTTTTCAATGAAGGATCTTGGCAAAGCGGCATGCATTCTAGGCATCAAAATTTAGAGAGATAGATCAAGACGCCTAATAGCGCTTTCACAAAGTACATACTTGGACAAAGTTCTAAAGAAGTTTAGAATGGAAGATAGCAAGAAAGGGTTCGTGCCCATGTTGTCAGGTAAGACCTTGAGTAAAACTCAAAGTCCAGCTACGACAGAAGATAGAGAGAAAATGAATAATATTCCCTATGCCTCGGCCATAGGTTCTATCATGTATGCCATGCTGTGTACAAGACCGGATATAGCACATGCTGTTAGTTTGACTAGCAGATATCAAAGTGATCCTGGAATGGAGCACTGGACAACGGTCAAGAATATCCTAAAGTACCTGAACATGACTAAGGATATGGTTCTTTCTTATGGAGGTGATGAACAACTTGTTGTAAACGGTTACACCGATGCTAGTTGGAACACCGATCCGGATGACTCAAAGTCACAGTCAGGATACGTATTTATTTTGAATGGTGCTGCAGTGAGCTGGAGGAGTGCGAAGCAAAGCGATGTGGCGAAATCTTCAACTGAATCGGAATACATAGCTGCTTCGGAGGCTGCACAAGAAGCCGTTTGGATGAAGGAATTCATTACTGAACTTGGCGTGGTTCCCAGTGCGTTGGACCCGATGGCCATCTACTGTGACAACACAGGTGCCATAGCTAATGCACAGGAGCCAAGGTCACATAGCAAGCTGAAGCACATCAAGCTACGTTTCCACGCTATTCGCGAGTATGTCAGAGATGGTGACATAAAGATTTGCAAAGTACACACTGATCTGAATTTGGCGGATCCGTTGACTAAACCTCTCCCTAGGGAAAAGCATGACCAACACTCTAGTGCAAGTGGGAGACTGTTGGAGATATGCCCAAGAGGCAATAATAAAAGTGATTATTATTATATCTTTGTGTTTATGATGAATGTTTACATCCCATGCTATAATTGTATTATTAGGAAACACTAATACATGTGTGTTTTGTAAACATATAAGAGTCCCTAGTAAGCCTCTTGTTGAACTAGCTTGTTGATTAATTGATGATCACGGTTTCCTGATCATGGACATTGGATGTGATTAATAACAAGGTTATATCATTAGGAGAATGATGTGATGGACACACACCCATAGTAAGCGTAGCATAAGATCAAGTCGTTAAGTTCGTATTGCTGTAAGCTTTCAAATACATAGTAACCTATTCCTTCGACCATGAGGTTATGTTAATCACCATCACCGGATGGATACTTTGATGACATCAAACGCCGCTTCGTAACTGGGTGGTTATAAAAGTGTCATTGGGTATTCTGAAAGTATGTGTTGAAGTGCATGAACCAAGATTGGGATTTGTCCATCCATATGACGGATAGATATGCTCTGGGCCCTCTCGGTGGAATGTCATCTAGTTAGCTTGCAAGCATGTGACTAGGTCACAAGGGATGACATGTCACAGAACGAGTAAAGAGTACTTATCAGTAACGATGTAGAACTAGGTATGGAGATACCGACGATCAAACCTCGGATAAGTATAGTATTGCGAGACAAAGGGAATTAGTTTCGTATGTAAGTGGTTCAATCGATCGCGAAGTCATCGTTGAGTATGTGGGAGCCATTATGGATCTCCAGGTCCCGCTGATGGTTATTGATAGGAGATGTGTCTCTATCATGTCTACATATTCACGAACCGTAGGGTGACACACTTAAGGTTCGAAGTTGTTTTAAGTAGATATGGAATATGCGTTGGAGACCGAATGTTGTTCGGAGTCTCGGATTGGATTCGGGACATCACGAGGAGATCCAGAATGGTCCGGAGAATAAGATTCATATATAGGGGATCATTTTCTGAGTTAGGAAATGTTCCGGAGTGTTTGTATGAGGATTCTAGAAGGTTTCGGAATGTTCCGGAAGGTTCTAGAAGATATCTTGGAGTTTGCTTGAAAATCAAGATAGGGATCAAGGAGTCCTGGTGGGTCAAGACTAGGAGTCATGGGAGAGGAGGACTCCTCCCCCCACTCCCCAATCCGCCGGCCTAGAGGAGGGGAGTCCTACAAGGACTCCCCCTCCCCAAGGCGCCCTCCCCCCCTTAAATAGAAGGGCAAGGGCGCCCCCTCCTCCCTTGCTCTCATAACTCCAATCTCTGCCGCCTCTCTCCTCCACCTTTCTTCTGCACAGGCATAGGCGAAGCCCTGCAGAATTCTCTACTCCACCACCACCACCACGCCGTCGTGCTGCTGGGATTCCGTGGAGAAGATCTACTACCTCCGCTGCTCGCTAGAACGGGGAGAGGAAGGTCTGCTTCGACTCCGCACGTGTGACCGACTGCGGAAGCGCTGCCGAATCGCGGCGCTGGAAGGATCGTCCACTTCACCGACTGCGGAAGCGCTGCTGGAACGCGACGCCGGAAGGATCGTCCACACGATCTTGAGATCGGCAAGTGATCGACTACATCAACCACGAGATCTAATCTCGTTAACGCTTTTGGATCTACGAGGGTTAGTTCCCATCTATCTCGTTGCTCATGTCTAATAGATTAGATCTTGGCTTTTATCTAGATTAGATCTGGGTTTTGTTCGTTCTTGCGATAGAAATTTTTTGTTTTCCATGCTACGAACCCATCAGCAGGTGGGTCCCACCACGATGACGTGGCATCTGACAGGTGGGTCCAATGCGATGATGTGTCACCTACGTGTGGGGCCTGCGGAGATGACGTGGCAGCTGGCAGGTGGGTCCAGCGACGCTAACGTGGCAGCATGTAGGTGGGGCCGTCAACGATGACGTGGCGTCTGCATGTGGGGCCCGCGATGATGACATGGCATTTTTTGGGCCGGCCCATTCGGAACTGCCTTGTGGGCCGGGAGGAATGTGACGCCGTCACCAATTTTTTTGCATGGACAAATTTGATTAAAAATTGAAATTCCACGCAAATTACGAAACAAAATTAAATGGAAGCATATATTTGAAATGGCAGAAAATTTATAAATATGAATTGTATCACACGCAAACTTTAAAATTCTGGTAGACTGAAACTGCTGTATCAAACTCGAATGACTAAAGGAATAAAAAACAATGTTTCGGCCCACCCGGCCCATTAGCGCGCAGAGATTTTTGGCCCAAGTCACGGGGACTGGGACTAGGAGTTCTGCGACACCTCAACATGTAACTAAGCATGCCATCCATTTCCTTCTGCCTCTTCTCAAATGCCAGACAATTCGCTTCGCTGGACTTTTTCACTGCTTCAAGTTCATCATCCTGCTTCTTTCTCATCTCTTCAAATCTCCTTTACTGCTCTTGCATCCGTTCCTCCATCTCGCGTTGAACCCTTTCAGCTGCATTCAACGAATCTTGCTCCTGACTTGATAACTTTTCTTCTAAATCACGGATGCGCCTAGCTGAGAAGCTAGACCTCTTGGAAGCAGATGAAACTCCGATGCTGGAAAGGAAAGTAATTGATCTTGAATTGTTCTGGTCTCTCAGGACTTCTTCCACAATCTCCAGATCAGTTTTGGGAATCCAATCTTCTGGGTGTGGTCCCATTTTCTGAAGTACCATCTCAGTCTATAATAGGATAAAAAATAGCAAGTCCAGAGTTAGAAGAAATCAAATAATTAGACAAACTAATGAGAAATGCGTAGCACATAAAATAATTTACTTACATAAGCTTCTGCTAATTTCTGGGACATCATACCATCCTTGTTAGTGTGGCTTGCTTTAAAGAAAGCAATTGGGAGGTATCGATGTCCTCGGTCTTCTAAGATTTCTATAAGAATTATGACACGATGAATTATAAGTGTGTATGGCATGTTCACAAAAAGAAGTAGGTGTTGCATCTGAAGAGTTCGAATACTCACAAGTGCATGGTAATGTGCAACAAAGCTTCTTGAGCCAGTGGTGTGTTTCTTCGTCACAGCATCTCTGTTCTTCTTGTTACTCTCGTAGATTGCCTATGTACAGATGCATGAATTTAGTATTCCACAGTACAGTAGTATGTCTGCAATAGATGTAGCTGAAACAAAAGGAATCGTGTATCTTGTAGTGCTCATCATGCCATATATCAAGAAGCTCTGCCCAGCTTTCCTTGTCTACCTCTTTTGGTTTCAACAATAAAGCTTGCTCGCGGGTTAGATCTTTAACATCTTTCCAATAGACCTTTTTCAGCCTCCAACGTTGTTGGCGAATACCTTTCTGTAAAATGTCGGTGCAAATGTCTTTGCCAAGGTCACCACTGCTGTCCATTGCAAATTTTCCATGCAGATAACATGGAACACAAATTCATATCAGCATCGAATGACAGAATTGTTAAAAAATCATCCACCAATGAGACATTTTATATGGAAAATGAATAAGAGGTTAACGGACTTACATTTATAGACTTAATGGTTTCCGGAATAGTATCTTTCAGACAACCTTCCTTGTCACCATACTGCTTCCAGTGGGTTGCCAGTGGCATCTTGCTGCGTATGTGAATGCCACACTCTGAACTCAGTTTTGCTGCTTGCACAGGATCAGTGGGTCTCCTCATGCCAGGAGTGAAGTTGATCTGCATCTTAGCCCCTCCATTCCTTCTAGACCACTCGTGTACCCCATGCCCCATAGTAGGTTTGCGTACATTACGCTTTTCCTTTAGAGCACCCGTGTCTACAATTGCAACTGAAACCAGTGACAAAACGAGAGTCAAGACTTCAATTGAAAATTCTGCAACTAAACCAGTGAATAAATTGTAAGACGTGCTGTCAATACCTTCCCGTTCGCTGCGGACAAGTACATTCTCCTCAGGTGAGTTGCTGCCTCTAGAGGTTTGAATTAGCATGGGCGAGGATTCATTTCCATTAGTACCCCCTTCCCCTGCTTTCTGGGTAGGGGTCTCTGTTTCACCGTCATCTTGAGTCTCTGCATTTGCTGCTGACCTTGTTACAACATTTGGAGGCACAAAGGTTTTTGAGCACTTCTGCTTCTTTTCTTTTGTAGAACCTTCCGTTACCTGCATTTTAATAGATCAAGCCATAAATATTAAAGCAATTTGTATATATCCTACATGTGAAGGCAGGAGAATGCTGCATTTCTTCACCTTAGAGGAAGATTTAACAACATCATGGTCATCTACATCCGGAACAAACACATCATCATCAGTGGGCTCGTCGGCAGGATCAGGTTCATAATTAGGGTCCTCGGTGATATCCTTCTCCTGCGACTGTGCCTCTTTCCGTGTTGTCACTGCCACCGGTTTCTTAGCAGTACCAAACACAAATTCACGCACCATCGCCGTGAAATACAACATTGGCTTGCCATGTTCAATAGCATTCTGCTTCAGTGCTTCAGACATACGAGACACGTTCTCCTCCATCACTTGTTTCCTAACATTTTGATATGCGTCTGCTGTTTTGACTTGAGTAGCTGAAAACAATCAAGCAAAGGCAAGTCATGATCATACTCATTAGTACAAACAGAGTAGACAAGATCATTAAAACAAAAATTATGTGATCCATACTATAAAATTAACATGCTCACAAAACATTATTCTATTGCCTCCAAATCTCGTATCGTCATTCAGTTAACTGTCTAAACCCTACTGTCAAAAAGTTCAGTTAAGTGTCAGGTTCAGTGTATTAGGTATCAAGTTGTTCAGTTGCGTCAGTTAAGACGCCAAGCAGCAGGGTTTATCCAACAAGTTGTGCCCTATTACCTGAACCATTATGTAGGAATAGAAACCTAAATCTAACACATAGTTATAAGATCAGATCATAGGGTGTCATGCTCAACACATTCATGGCATCTGGAACCATGATCTATGAAATTAAAACCCAAGACAAGCACATTGTCGAAGGATTCGGATCATAGGGTGTCACGTTCAACACGTGCTAGGCATGGTGTGCCGCTTCGAAGACTGCCGGCGTGGTGTGCCGCTTCGAAGACTGCCGGACAAGTCGCCCGCCGTAGAGGGGAAATCCGCCGGCAACCAACGCCTTGCTTGACGGATCTGGGGTCGAGGAAAGTGGCGATGGGGTTCTAGGTGGGCGGTGAACAAGGAACGAAATTAGGGGATGGGTATGCGGGAGGTGGAGGCACGCCGTTTTTAAAGTGTCGTGGGGGCGGCAAATTGTTAGCGCCAAAATGGGCGGGCGGGTGGAAAACAAAAGAGGTGGGAACGAAATTTTTCGGTACACAAGTGGAGGGAACGAAAACCATTCATTGTAAATTTGATTGGAAAAAACAGAGGGAACAGAACGGGAGGTTTACAAGCGGGGATTATCTCTAATTACATATTGTAATTAAATAAATCCTAACACATGCAACGGTTTAGGTTTTGCCACTACTTAGACCTCTCGTGCGGAATTTGTAATATGATTTACAAGCCGGGATTATCTCTAATTCATTGTACTATAAATTTATTTGGCCATGAACCATATTCAATTATTTGAATAAGTCATTTGTTTATATATGAAAAGGAAAACAAAATATGTTCATTCACGTACAACAGTTGGATTACTGAGCAAATAATACCATTAGTTTCCTTCATTCCACAACTCCAACTTGAAAGCTGAATCACAATATCACTTAAACAAGTAAACCTCATTGATTCGAAAAACAAATAGAAGAGCAGAATTATTTCACATATTAGATATGTAGCCAGCAAAATTTTCTAACATCCACCAAAAGGTAGGTGATCTCATTAGACTTTACACCCAGAAACTCAGCAAATAGTTTTGCAACTAGGAACAGGGGCGGATCTGCTTGGTCACACCCTGATGCACATGCAACTGGGTAGAAAACGCATTTTTAGTCTTACATATTAGACTTAAGCATAGGGTATCAGGAAAACTTAAACAGAGTGCATTAGGGTAAGTTTAATCCTAGATCCTCTTCCTAGTCTAGGAAGAGGCAGACATGGAAATCTGATAGGGTCAGGACACGGTCTGGACGTCCGTACTAGCCCTCTGACATCTCCTCCTCCTTGACGGGCATGGTCTGCGTGTCCCTGTCACCGCCACTGCCATCATCGTCGCTATCATCGTCGCTGCTGGTGGCGTACTCCCGGCGGGAGAGCCTACCGCCGTAGATTGTGACGTCCAGCTCCATGTTGCCAGCATAGTAGTCGAACACCAGGATGTTGCCTAGCGAAATAGTGTAGCACTTGACGAACTTGGGCCAGCCCCTGCGGAGGTACAAGCGGCTGTCTCGATGATCGAAATACATCTCCACATCGAAGGTCAGCCTGCTGTTACGCTCCCGGACGCGCACAGTGTTGGGATGGTCGCCGCTGATGTAATCTTTGAAAGCATGGCAGAGGGAGAGCTTGTCCCACTTGTCCTCGTGAAGGATGCGGATGAACATAAAGTCAGGGTTCGGATACAGCGGCAGATGGGGTGGTGGAGGGGTGACGGTGACGGCGACGGCGACGGCGATGGCGACAAAAAAGTGGCCCTGCCCTTGCCGCTGCCCCTGCCCGTACGACGGCGCCTCTTCTTGACAACGCGCGTTGCCGGTGTACGCGTCTGTCCTTCACGTCCCCCGCCCGCCGTCGCCTTGGCACCCCTGAGCATGGACACCAGCGTAGGCGACAAATCATTTATTCTTCTAAATATGAAGACGAAACCCTCTCGGTTACGCCACCCTTCTGAATGCACTTTCTTTGAGTATATGAGAACAACTTGTCCCTCTTCTAGATCTATGCTCTGTACGAAACACTTCCACCCATCTGGATCGAAGAAGAGGCGATCATCCTTTTCTATCTTGAAGTCGATGGGGGTGATCTCCTCTTTACGGGAAATGTGTTAAAATATCAAGGATCAATCAGTTTAGTATCAGGTTGCATGAAGCTCCAGCAAGTCAAAATAGAGTAGTACAAACTCTGTAAACTAATTAGTCTACACAAATCTGTTCATACAAGCATAAGCATCTAAAGAAATGGGTCTTAAAATCAATTGGTACAAGTAAAGGAAAACAAAAGTAAGTACACAGATCACTGCTTTGCACACTATTATGAGGCACCACTACAATCAATTAATAACATACATGCCTTTTGGTTATAACCACATTGTTCAGATCTAGTGCTAGAAGTTAATAAAATTCTATAAGTAATTTTAACACATTTCTCGTAAAAGCAATTAAAGCAAAAAAAAAGGAAACTACAAAAGTATACCGAAGCTAGATAACCACGTTATATCACAACAGCTAATTCAGACTAGTTGAATAGTTGTAGCCAGCTAACCACATTATACCACATGTACCAAAAAAAACAAGCCATACTGTTAACTAGTTGAAACTAACTAACCACATTATATCACAGCAGCTCAAATGAGAATCATGTAAACCATGTTCCTTCAACATAATACGAATTAACTACAAATTAAACTCTGTCAATTTAACAACAAATAAACCATCTTCCTACTAATTGGAAAAACTTCACCAATGCACTATCAGCATTGGTCATCTATACAAAATTACACAACGAATCTATAAACCCAGCCTTCCATCCAATAAATCCCTAAGGCCCCGGTCGTTTTACTTTGGATTGTCCTGGTTTGACATGGATTGATGTGGTTTAAATCCTATCTAAGTCAGAATATACTCTAATCCAATCTAATCCAGTCCAATCTAACGTAGAGGTGGGTTAACCGAACATAGCCCAAAGGATATGAATCCCTAACACTGAAAGAGCTAAATCTACAAAACACATCTTACTTCTAAATAATTTGAAGGGATTGAACGGAAATTAGAAGAAAATAATATTAACCTGCATCGCGGCGACCTGTGGAGACTGGACCGGTGCCAGATCCTTCGCGCTGCCGACCGGCACGTTCAGATCCAGCATTTCCACCTCGCCGAGGTCCGCATGCACCAACTATTCCTCTCCGAGCGCCGCATCGACCAGAGCGACCAGCGCGTACCGACGACCTCCTCTACCGCCATGGCCCTCCACCACCTAGACCGCATCTGGGCGGCTCACGGCTCCAAACCCCGCCCTTGCAGAACCGCCTGCATCGCCGCCGGACCCCACTCCCGCCATAGTCGGCGTCGAAATATCGCAGTATGGGAGAGCTCGAAGGCCTCAGGCGGAGGAGACGACGGGGAGAGCTAGGGTTTTCTCCCGCGCTCTTCTTTCCGTATCTGGTGAGGCAAAAGGGGGCAAATGGTGGGGATGAGGCTAGGCGAAGCGGCCGAGGGAGCTCTTATACGTCGCGTCGGTTCGTTTCAGCTGACGTCACCCGCGCACGTGACACCCATCCGTACAAAACTGAATTTTTTCAGTAGACTACTTCTATTTTCTAGATAACTGAATTTTCAAATTTCTACATGCACCAAGTTTTGAATCTGAAAAAACTCTACAAATGGAAAATGTGTCCCTTGGGGTCCTTCAAACAACAGTGCAAAGCTCATGGAATTTAGACATACACAACTCCTGAAATCCAAATCTGAATTTTTAGGTCAAATTCACGTCGAACGCAGAGGACGTATATGTACGACCAAGCTGACCTAACAATATATCCATGATTAAACCACATCTTTTGGACCTAAAAATGATTTTTGCCAAAACAAATTAGGTTGCAATGATGTAGATGTAGATCAATATTTTAATGTTTTGACCATATTGATCAAAATTTGACTTGAGGTAAAATTTGAGCAAACAATCATTTGACAATGAACAAAGTGGTCACATTCCAACTAAACGACCCCAAATACCATACCATGTTGGTGAAATACAAATTTTATTCAAATTTTTGAACTACCTTTACAAAATGTAGTTGAATTTCAATTATTATTATGGAAAATGGTATTTGAAATCATAATTGGACCAAAAACCCAAAAGATGAATTGTGTGCTATGACACGATACACCTAAATGCCAAATCTTAGACCATTCTGAGAAAGTATGCCATGGAGTTGGGCATCTCCTAGGTAATTTGGGTACTTACACATGAGACTCACACTTGAAACCAAGTGTGAGAGAGCAACCTCAACTTTCATTCAACAAACTCAAGTTTTATTATTTTTTGTGCAAACTAGGGTACAATGTAAGACACATGGCCAAGGTTTTACTTTTTTTTTGATTTTTTTAATTTTCTTAATTTGTATCAATTAGTATCCTGTTTGCTTAATTTTAATTTACTTTTTTACCATTTTCTTAATTTGCTACTTATTAATGTGTTGATTCCATAGTGTGTATCAATTAGTATCCTGTTAAGTGTAATGATCAATGCGTTTGAAACTTAAACTCATCCGAGTCTTGTTTCATTCTAGTTATTATGATTTCTCATATGATATCTATCAGTTAATAGTTATCAGATTACATTCTGAATGTGTTAAGGTAGTTACCTTGCACATGATTGATCAACACAAGCGACTTAAATTTATTTGAGTCTAATTTGATTGTAGAGATTATGATAGCAAGAATTTTGTTTGGGAATAAAGGATTGATCTGATGCATGGAATTCATAATTACCATTATCTAAATGTGTTGCTTATTAATGTGATGATTCCATAGTGTGATTGAATCAGTATCCTGTTTAGTGTAACGATCAATGCGTTTAAAACTTAAATTCATCCAAGCCTTCTTTAATTCTACTTATTATGATTGCTCATATGATATCTATCGGTTCATAGTTATCAGATAACTTTCTGAATGTGTTAAGGTAGTTAACTTGTAAATGATTCATCATTAAGTACCTTAAATTCATTTGAGTCTAATTTGAAAATAGAGACTATGATAACAAGAATTTTATTTGGGAAGAAATGATTGATCTGATGAATGGAATTTAATGTGTAATGATCAATGCGTTTGAAACTTAAAATCATCCGAGTCTTCTTTCATTCTAGTGATTATGATTGCAAGAATTTTATTTAGGCAAAATTGGTTATTTGCCGCTAAAGTTCACATGCCTTGAATTATGTCCCCAAATAATATTGTTCTTTAATAAATTATCCATTATGGACTTTGAAGCAGATAGAAATGAACGCTCAAGTAGATTGAATTCTCATGTTGATGCACACTGCATTTGTTTACTAAATTAGATGGTTTGATGCTTTATTTTGTAGCTAAGAAAGTTTGAAGTAAGTTTGGACTACAAATTTTTTTTGAAACCAATCTCAAACCAGAAACTTATGTATTTTACATACTAATGATCCTTCAGAATGACTAAAAACATCCACAAACATGAAAGGCAAACTCCTTATTTCCAATACTTTTCATAAAATTTGCAAAATATTCTAAGTAAAGGATTTAATTAATATAGCTAATTCTTTCCTTGTTAGTCTCAAGATTCTATTGAGGATCTTACAGGACCTAACTATGACGACTAAGTCAGAGCAATAAAAACCCTAAGGCATAGTTGGAGTCAGCGCCGCCATCTAAACCACATTTGCCTAGGCCGCAGATCTGTCGAGAGAGAGGGATGGCGAAGGGCAAGATCGTTGCGGTAAAAATCTAACCTATCTAGTTTGCATGTACTAGATCTATTTGGACAAAAATGTACGACCAATGATCTTTAAATTTTCTTTTTTTAATTCGTAGTGTCCTTGGTGTTTTGACACCAAGGGTCTGTGCGGCCTGGGCGACAAGATCAAGTCCTTTTTCGTTCTCACCCTTGTAGAGAATTTTGAAGAAATGACGGTACTGGTTTTATTTTTTGTATTATCATCAGTCTTTCCTGTTCCACCCTTTTGTCATGAATTATAGCATATGTTAGTTTGTCATGTAGTAAACATGTTCTATTTTTCTTCAGTTAATACCCTGCTATGCTAGAGCGAATTTCCTTAAGAAGTTTGCCATCGACTCTGTCGACCACGAGAATGATTTTGTGGTCGAGGTGGTTACGGAAGAAGGGTTCAAATTCAACGTTGATTGTATCAACAAGGATGGCAGAACATATCTTGAAGGCCAATATTGGAGAGAACTTGCTAGAGTCTACAATCTGGATGTTGGAACGGAGCTTGTCTTCTCTACCGACACACAAGGTCCATCTACCCCTGTGACGTCGATCAACCTACCGATCACCCACCCATGTAAGTAACTGCTTATTTGAAGTACTCCCTCCGTTTACAAATATACGATGTTTACGAGTTTGTATAAAATGGATGTATATATGTAGATCCACTAATATATTTAGGTTCACCCATTTTGCTCGGTTTCTAGTCTACTTTGTAATGTGTAGAATGTCACCGATGGAATTGTCTCTAGTTTTTTCCTTATGAAAAAAGAAGTACTTGCTTTGTGTTTGGCATGATATTTTTTCCTTGTTCCTAAACAATCTTAATGTTGACGTACCTACCATGCATTAATCTTAATTTTGATTCAGTAATATTCATTTAATTAAGTATTTGAACTTGTACAGCATATTACAATCTGACCTGGGATAAGAAAGGCATACTTGACGCTATGCATGCCACTGATGGAACCATAATTAACTGGAGAATGATGGAGTCAGTGGTCAGCAATGTTGACATCATTGACACACTGGTTGATGAACATGGAGCTAGGCCTTATCAAGTTGGAAAATGTGAGTATCTGATCCACACATTAAGTTGGACAAATTGCCAGAAGAAAGAGCTGGTAAGTATGAGTGATCTACTTTGTTATGCCTGTAATTTTCCGATTAACAAACGTTCACATTGTGCATGTGGACCAAGAACAGAAACTCCCGCGACGCCTTGTCCCTGAAGACATGGATGAATATGGTAATATCACAATTGTGTGTGATAAATACACAAAGGTCAAAGGGTCGTACTCAATTTCTCCTGAGGATGGCCGAGTATGCTGCGCTGGGTGGAGGGAAGTGATGTCACAGGAGGAGGATTTTCGGCGAATTGGAGACAAGATGTTTTTCATGCTGTACGTGGGACGTAAGGGGGCTTTCCTATTTGCCTTCTATGTTCCAAATGTGGAACTTTAGTAGCCTTGATCATTTTCACTATGATGGTCATGGGTCATTTGTCGACCTAATAATATGAGATATTAAGAAAATATTTTATGGTCCTTTCATTATGTGGCATTAGTATGTCTGAAGACATGGTTAAGTGTAATGGTACTATTAAATTTTTTATGAGCTGAAACATATTATGCCTGTCGTTGCTGCTGCCAATTATAGTGAAATCGTGTTAACTGAGTTCATTTCATCGGTATCTATGAATATTTTATGAGCTACAAATTTTATGCGTGCACAACTTACTAGACAGACATGTCTGTCGCGTAGGTTGTGTCACGTAAAGAAGTATCTATCTCCAGTAAATCTATTTTGCCGCTCGAAGTAAGTATGAGAAAAACAAGCAAAAACATCTAGGTACGACCATATATATCATTGTAATTAATAATTTTGTGTATAACATGGTTACTGGAAATTGAATGCAACAGTCTCCATAGCTAGTATCAAACAGTACAACTGCGTGCTAGTATTTTAGTAACGCATTTTCACAAGGTACTAGTCAATATCACTATCAACATCTGAAATGCTCCTCCCAAATTCATCGACAACCGGTTCCAAGTCTTATTGTTCTTCGTCGCTCAGGTCCATATCATTGTTTACACCATTTTTCCCTGCTAGTTGTCTAACAGTCTGAGAGTCAACAAATATCACATCATCAGAGCGATCAGCCATGTTGTCTTCATGATCATCAACATATTCATCTTCCTCGTCCTCAATTTGGTGAACAATGGGATCTTCCGAGCCTAGGTCTTCCTGGTATGCACCTGCATTGCCTTCATCATCTTTTTCTGTAACATCGTATACATTCCTGTGCTTGAAAGTTTGCACCACCTTCCAAGGATCATCAATTTTGTGTCTTCCAAGTAAAAACAAGTTTCCGCTTGGTGAGCTAATATGAAAGGGGCGTTCTTGTACCACAATACAGACGTATTGATGCTTTTAAAGTATCCATCCTTCATCTCCGTGGTTTTCCTACTTCCAAGGTCAAACCAATCACAGCAGAACAAGAACATGGATCTGTCGTCGTGCTTGTTTCTCGGGTACTGTAACTCAAGAACCTCCTTCATCACACCGTAGTATTCTTGATCTTGTTCGTCAGAAACGGATCCCCTTGTCATTATGCCTGAGTTTTGAGTCCTCATGTTCTTCTCACGCTCGACGGAACGAAACCTAGCGCCATTTACATTGCACATAGGGTGTACAACTACACGAGCATCTGGACCAAGTGCTAGTGATTTTAAATCTTCTGGAGCATTGTCCAAATTACTGACATGTTTTTTAAACCATGCAGGGAATTCTTTCTCTAGTTCCGCCTCAATGTTGTTCACACCCCTATTCTGTAGTTGTTGTCGGAAATTCCTAAAAATCAAAAACAAATTAGTAATGGTACTGCTATAACACAAAATATTAATGAAAATTTTGAATGATTAATAAAAAGGTAAATAGACCTACCGAATATAATTTTGTGCCTCATCACAGTTCTGAAGTACATACCAAATCATACTGTCAAATTCTTTGGGAAAATACTTCAACTTGGATAGTCCTAAACCTCTGGCTCCATCTGAAAAAATATCAAACTCTAGCGGATCAACTCTTTGTTTCTTATCTTGGTTCCTCTCAGGCTTGTTATGTCTGGTTTCTATGACATCGCCCAAAAATTTAGAGCAATGGTGCAAGCACTCATCCACGATATATCCCTCAGCAATTGAACCTTCAGGCCTTGATTTGCTACGCACAGTTGATTTCAGGAACCCGAGCCTTCTTTCAACTGGATACATCCAACCATATTGAACAGGCCCCCTCTAAAGTGCCTCATCAGGTAGATGAATAGCCAGGTGCACCATTACATCAAAGAATGATGGGGGAAATAGCAGCTCAAGCTTGCAAAGAATTATGACAATTTCAACCTTCATTCGACGCAGCACAGATGCTCTTAGAGTTTTGGCACACAACTCCCTGAAAAAGTTTCCCAGTTCAGCAATGGTCTCATACATCGCCTTTGATGCAATCCCTCTCAGACCAGCTGGCAACACACGCTGCATAAGTATGTGGCAGTCATGCGTCTTCAGACCGTGCACTTTACCCCCTGGGATGTCCACACATCTTGCTAAGTTTCCAGCAAAACCATCTGTGAACCTAGTGTTGGCCAAATACTTGCACAATTTTTGTTTGCCTTCCTTTTGAAGCGTCCATGGTGCTTTCTCCTTTGAAAAACCCTTGGCCTCAGGTTTCATCCAGAACTTCTTCCTGACATTAAATTTCTCCAAATCCATTCTACCACCAACAGTGTCCTTGTTCTTTCCATCAAGCTCAAGAAGGGTACCAAGGATATTGTCCAATATGTTCTTCTCAATATGCATCACATCTAGGTTGTGAACAAACTTCAATCTTGACCAGTATGGCAGATCATATAAGCTGATCTTGAGGTGCCAGGTTGGCTCACTAGTCATGCCACGCTTTCTCTTCCTAGTTGATGGATTTTTCCCTGGCCTGTAATCCTGAACTCTCTGTACCCTCTCCTCTCTTTCTTCAAGTGTGAAACTTGTTGGTGCATCCTTAGGTTCAGGTTTTCCATTGAAGGCTCTGCTACTCCTCCACTTGTGATCGTGAGGCAGAAATCGACGATGACCAATATAACCAATTTTATTATGCAAAGACTCGTAGCAAGGATCCTTATCGCAGTGCGCACATGCAAAAAACCCTCTTGTGCTACGGCCAGACATCGTGGCATATCCAGGATAGTCATGAATCGACCAAAGAAACGCAGCATGCAACGGAAACTCTCTACCTATGCACGCATCATATGTGCCCACGCCACTCCATAGCTTCATCATATCTTTTATCAATGGCTGCATAAATACATGAAAATCCTTTCCTGGTGAATTTTTTCCAGGGATTAGCAATGACATCATGCAGTTGGATTGATCCACGCACATCCATGGTGGGAAGTTGTATGGAATGACAAAAACTGGCCACATACTGTATGAACTACTCATGTTTCCGTATGGGTTGAATCCATCCGTCGCAATACCAAGCCTTATGTTACGGGCATCTGAAGCAAACCATCCAAACTCCTTGTCAAAGTGCTTCCATGCTTCACCATCAGCTGGGTGCCTCAAAATACCCGGTTGTGCAACCCTCTTCTCCTTGTGCCACTTGGTGTTCATCGACGCTTCCTTGGAAACAAAAAATCTCTGTAACCTTGGGATTATAGGAAAGTATCGAAGCACCTTGTGGGGAATCTTTCTCTTTGCTTCCGGGTCTTTCCTCCTTGAAAATCCACACTCAGGACAATGAGTTTTTTGGCATGGTCTCCCCAAAACAGAGCATAGTCATACTTGCAAACATGAATTGTGTCATAACCAAGCCCAACCTCAGAAAGTACACTCTTAGCTTCAGCATAGGACTTGGGAAAATTCACTTTTGGCAAAGCAGCACATAAGACAGCCATAAATTGATCAAAAGCTCTATTTGTGACCCGGTTGTATGATTTCACGTAAAGCATCTTCATAATGAATGACAACCTCGTCTCGGTGGTGCATCCCTCGTGAAGCTCTTTCTTAGCTTCTTCGATGAGTTTCGCATAGAAATTAGTGTCACCTAGGCCTCTGTCACCAGAATCATGCAGCTCATCTAACATCTTGTCAACATGATCGTTATAATTCTCATTTCCATCATCATAATCATCATCGTCATCGCTTTGATACAAACTATGATCATAGTTTTCATCAGGACCATCATCTTCTCCATGACAACTCCACTTTGTGTACGAAACGGCCATACCATTGACGTGTAAGTGATACTCAACAGTTTCCTGAGTCTGCTGCATAATATTAAGGCATTTTTGGCATGGGCACAATATTGATGCACCTTCGTTGCAGTTTGCGCGCGCAAACTCCATAAACTCGCAGACACCATGTATGTAAAAAGGGGTGAACTTGTGCCCATGAGTAATCCACTGTCGATCAATCACCTACAAAAATATATATAATGTGTTCCACTCGAGTCATGATGCCATTCAATTTGTACTAATCGATGTGAAAATTATTTACCAAAGTCCAAATAAATCACAATGTGTAACATAAACACCAATCCAAATCAATTTCATAACAGATCTAGAAGGAAATCACATGTGCTTCCTATCGCCGTGCGCCGGCCTGCCGCGAAGCCTCACTAGCTAGGATCGTGATCGATCGTCGTGATCACGTAGGCGCAAGTCGTCGGGACTTGTAGATGAAGGGCCAGCGAATGTCGTGATAGCCTGGACAAGGTATACCCTTGACGGCGCTCGTTCGCAAGAACAGAGAAGAAAACTGTTTGGAAGATCGCACAAGTCCTAACTATAACGATCCGTGTTTGTACATGCCACGTACTGCACATAGAGTTTACAAAATGGTAGGCCAATCAAATAATTCAAAAATGAACGGTAGCCCAGCGGTAACGAAACGTTTTACTTTGTACTAGGTCCTCAGTTCGAAACCCATCTTTGCCCTTTTATCGTTTTTAACACAATTGCTAACTCGTTGGTCCCACGAACAATCGGTGACGGCTTAATTTACGACGCTCTAAAATCCGTCGTGCGGATAATCGGCGATAGTTTGCCGTGACGCGAAACGCGACCGTCACACATTATCAAGCATACATGACGCCCAAAACTAATCCGTCACCTATGGTTACTTTCGGTGATGGTTTTGAATTTTGTCACCAGGCAATTCGTCACCGATTCTAGGATCTGTTGTAGTGATACTTTCGCTAGTGAACACTCTCATATAAATATCTTCTCGTTATGATACTACTCTGAACTACTCTCCGGTTGGACACTCTAATCCATGGTAGGGCTATAACAGCACTCCTCAAAGTTTGTTTTCCCCATCTAGATAACCCCACACTGTCACCTTGAGCGCTAGATGGTTCCAACAAACACCACAATTTCATAGTGATATGCAACTCCAAATATAACTCATAACAAGTATTTATGTAACCTTAGCCAAAGTGCCACACGGTGTGCACACTATCAACTCCACACACGTGGGGATAAGCAGAGATTCATTAAAGCACTTGAGTAGCAGAATAGATCTATAGATTACAAAGCTCATGATCTCATAAGATCATGCATATAGAGAGATGAACACATAGCTACCGATAAAGCCCTTAGCCTCGAGGAAGAACTACTCCCTCATCATCATGGGACTCAGCAACGGCGATGGAGATGGTGGTGGAGATCGATGGAGATGGCTCCGGGAGCAATTCCCCATCCCGGCAGGGTGCTGGAATAGAGACTTTCTGTCCCTCGAATCTCCCCTTCAGTGGCGGCAACGCTATGGAGGTTTTCGTGGCTTTCTCCTGGACTTAGGGTTTATGCACCGGGAGGCTTCTTATAGGCGAAGAGGTAAGGTCAGTGGCCGGCCAAGGGGGCACACCATGCCCTAGCGCGGCCTAGGGCTGCCCACGCCAAGGGGTGGTGTGGCTGCCCTGTGGCCCCCCTTCGTCTCTCCTTTGGACTCCATGTGTCTTCCGGTAAAATATCGACTTTGGCTTTTGTCCGGTCCAATTCCGAGAATATTCATTTTCTGACATTCCTGGAATCAAAAACAGCTGAAAACAGGTAGCTGGCACTGTGGAATCTTGTTAATAGGTTAGTCCAAGAAAGTGTATAAAAATACTCCAAAGTGTGGACAAAACATAAGAAAGTAGGTATAAAACAAGCATGGAACATCAAAAATTACAGATATGTTAGCAACATATCACCCCTCATCATAGCTCAGACGGCGGCGACGGAGAGCGAGGCCTCGGGGCGGCACAGCGCTAGGTGGAGTTCTCGATCTACTGTAGCAGAGGAGAGGGAGGGGATAAGGCTCTCCAACACTCATATGATGGTTCATGTTGATGATACACTTGTTATCCAAAACGATGTTCTCCATGACGAGGATCGTTTGCATTGGCACTTTTCTTGTGTTTGTGGCGCCTTATTGAGATTGATGCATCATTTGTCGACTTGGCAAATTTGGTGATATCGTCATTATCTTAGCGATGTCGTTCTTGATTTTTGTATTGTCGCTCTTGTGGCTTTGCGGTGTGGTTATCCATCTATGCTTTAAACCTTGCCATGTCATCTTGAAAAGCATTATGGATGGTGTTCATCATATACTCTCCATCGTGGTTTCTGTTGTACATAGACATTTTGTTCACGGGACCAAATGGTGTATATGTAGAAGTTGTATTGGGGTTAGGGATCAGACATGGTTATCTTAACTTCTTTTACACCACGGTTTTGAATTCGAGTAGATCACGTATTGTTATATTTGGTAGTTTAGGATTCTATCTAGTAGGCTTCTTAGAGCATATCAAGTCGCCCCCCATACGGCATCTGGCGCCGGATTGGTTCACGATTTGTGGGGCGCTGGATCACAGCCTTGGCCCCCATACAAAAAATTTAAACATTTTAAAATTAGGGCAAATACGAAAATACTCTTGATTTCACTACAGTTCAAACATGTTTGTACAAAACTTGAAATAAAACCTAATCTACTGGTGGCCCCGACCATGCTGCCTTGTCCAAGGAGACGGTACATCGTTGTCGCGTAGTTGTCGTCGCTGGCCTCCTACTTGAGCAGCGGCATGGTACTATTGTAACACCCCAGGATTAGCACCTAGAAATAAGGAGGACACATGTGTGTGCATTGCATTCATGCATAAGAAAATCTGGTGAATTTTCGTGCAAAATTACAAAGATATGGAGAGATCGAGGTCTCTCTTGTTCTGATGGAAACGTCAACACAAGTGATATGGATTTCGACATGACCTTTGTGAAATTCTTTTCTTTTGGGGAATAATTCTAGTTTGAATAATCAAATGATATATCTAGATATAAATAAGAAAATGAAAATGAATAATAAAGTAATTCCATAATGGAATGCTATTTCAAATAAAGAATTGAATTAGTATTCATAAATAAGATACAAATATTTATAACTTCTAAGATTCTATAATGGAGAAAACATTTACGTTATTATCCTATAAATACTATTACAATGTTTTTACATTTACAAGAAAGAAGGAAATTACAAAAAAAAAGTTAAATAAAAGAAAAGGGAATTATTAAGTAATGTAAAATGATATTACATTAAAGAATTAACACACAAGAGTACATTTTATTTCTATGATTCCAAATTAGAAAATGAATTTACAAAAGAATAAAGTAAAAAACCTAAAACTAATTCTAAACTTCCTATTTATCTCGTGTATCTTCTTTTCTTCTTATTCTTCATCTCTGTAAAAAAAGGAAAACTAAAATAAAATAAAGGAAAAGGGGTTAGTGTGTTAGATTACTCTCAGATTTAGCATACTAGTGATATTCGAAAGCTCATAATTGAGTATTTAAACAATGACCAAGTGTAGGATCTATTCTTTAATTGAATGGGCCTTAGAGCACCATCACATGCCTGATGGGGCAAATTTTACGAAAGGAAACTAAACGGCAAATGGTAACTTCGGGAAAATATTAGGTTTTACTTGATCTGATCCACACGTTAGAAGCAAGCATACAAGCTCCTTACGCATGCATGCAGTAGTATGTGTTGTAAACACAACAGGCACACCAGGAAGTGGATAAGAAGAGAGTTTATGTAGCAACAAAGCGCAACACTACTCTATCTCCACTTCCAACCTCATTCACAGCCATATCTCTTTACCCCAGAAGCATCACAACTCAGCAGAGTTCATCAGCAAGAACACTAGGACAATCTTAGCAATCAGAATACACCATAGCCACCATAATCCAGTAGAAGAGTTTAGAGAAAGAAGCACATGCAAGGAGGATAAGGATAGGAAGCTTACCAACAATAGTTACAATAACAAGTAGATCAAAAAGGAACAAACTAGCATCGCAAGGATTATTAAGCTAGTAGTACAAGAAGAAGATGTACAGATTATATGGAGTTGGAGAAGCTGAGGATCAAACTACAGAAGCACAAACTACTCCAGCAACAGTAGAAGAATCATGTCATATTATCATCCGACTTGGAGAACTGATGTTTTTCAAAGCATGATCACCAACAATAATAATATCTTAAGCAATGATCTACCCTCTGCACACTCCTATGAGGCACCACAGGTGTAAATCTACATGGGCACAAATGCAAGTAAATGAATAAGCAACCGCCAGGTAATGATCTCCCTCCAAAAACCAAACCATAGCATTTGTTCTTAACAATGTATCTAGGAGGTGGTTTGGGAGAGAGAAAACTCTTAGATCCACATAGAGTGACATGTGAATTTCCTCCCAGAGTTATTTGTGGTTAAAACTCAGACTATGCATCATCAGCTAAGTAAGAAATCAAGCACACCATCTATACTCATCAGTTTCCATCAAGGATTTGTTTAAATACCTGTGACCATAATTTAGCTTTACAAAGATCCAGTAGCTTAAACCAGCTTAATCCACTTCAGCACTCAAGCTAGTTAGATAAGTATACCTTTGTGCATCCTCCAAAGAATTACCACAGAGTTTATCTTAATTCTAACTAGTGATACATGAGTTAATAAGCTAGAAATCACCACTGTCTTGATCTAATTTAAGCCATCAGTTTTGTGTAATCGAGTGTCCATGAGCTAAACCTATACTTGAGTGTACAGGGCAATTCTGTATTTCCAAACCTCTAGTTCATCATATATGAACTAATGGAGAGCAGTAATAGCAATCTTTAGAAGATCACTAACCATTGTTGCATTCACAAACTCTTCTACAAATAAATAGAGAGTGAATTTTGAATCATTTTCCTAGTAAAGAATCTAGGAATCATATCTTACTAGTTTTCTATTATAAAGATTGACAGAACTAATAAAATCATATCGCTAAATTTAAACTCTTCTGCAATAAAAAAGAGTAAATTTTGAATCATTTTCCTAGTAAAGAATCTAGGAATCATATTTTACTAGTTTTCTGTTATCAAGATTGACAGAAACTAATCAAATCATGTCACTGAATTAAAAGTTCAGTAAACCAAGATATGGAATACCATCCAATATATCCAAGCCTAAGACATTAGTCCAATTAAGGCAAACACAACAACAATTACACCATTACTCTATTTGTAAGAAGTGGACAACCCCTAAAAATCATTTTTCTAGTTAGACAAGTTTAAATCATATAGTTTCCAGCACCTGAACTACCAAAACATGTTCCAGATCATTATTGAAGTTTAAATTCAGCACCACTAATTTCAGAACATCACAGTTTCATTATACAAATTTAGTACATGGGCTAGGGATGATTCCATCATCCAGTTGAAGCACTAGATCTAGTAAAGCATCCTTAGTAGCCTAACCCCAATGTCACAACACATGTAGAACATGGATCAATAAGAGTTGTAAACATGATCACCACCACTAGCAACAGAACCACTAACTCAAATCAGTACCACTTGGGCACTTTCTCATCCAAGCTGAGGAACCTTAGCTAGCAATAAATCATCAACAAACAATCATAGCAGAACCATGTAGCATAGCCATCAGCACAAACGCTGGTCACAAAGAACCGGAGCTCATCGTGGGTGTTGTGCACCTATAGCATAGGAGTGATGAAGCTAATGAAGAATACAAACATAGAACTAGAAGAAGCAACACTAGGGGATGGCAATGCCGGGTTGCACAGTCATAGCACCGTCCTGCAAGTGTCGAAGTTGAGGTAGCCACCACCGTGCAGCCGTGAATAGGGGACACCGGGGTTGTAGAGGCAAGTGTCGTCCTACCGGTGTCGAGGAGGCGAGCATCTGGTGGAGTAGTAGGGGAAAATCATGGTGTGGTGGAGGGGGTGTAGTAGCCGATACCCAGTTCATTGAAGTATCTTGAAATGATAGAAAGAAGAAAACTTGGAACAAGAATGGTACTCAAGCTCTGAAATCTCAAAGAAAATACTAGGAGTAGGTTGGAAACCTATAGGGTGATCCATAATTTATACACCCTAGGATGATCTGTAGTTACTACCTTGATTGGTTTGATTAACCAGGTCATCTTTGTATGACTTAAAGCGCATAAACCTTGGCCTAAGTTAAGTAAGATCTAAAGGAGTATGGAATTAAAGTGATCATCCTCTGAGACGCTTCGTGAAGTCGGGCGTGTACACAGGAAATGTCTTGCAAGTTAAAAGTAAGGCAAACAATATGGGGAGAGCCTTTATGGTGGTGGTTTAAAGATCTTTTAGGTAAGATGCTTACCTCTAAGAGAGATAAACAAACCTTAAAATTGATTAATGGTTTATAAAGTTCACTAGGATATCCACAAATGTGTGGATACACCGTTGATTTCCTCCGTGAACTCACATAGAGCTGTTAGTGTAAGGTGTATACAAAATCATACTCTCACTATGGAAACAATACGGTGGTTGATCTAGGAGTTGGAGAGTGTTAGAAAACCCCAGGGGAGAGTGAACAATGAAGAAATATCGAGATCCTATATCAGCAGGAAAAGTTAAGGAGAAATTTGAAACTATGATTCAACTAGACCTTATCTTCATAAGGTTAATAGGACTCTTAGGAGTATGACAATAGGGAAATTGAGATTTATACCTCAAGATAGTAAGAGAATTTAACAATAAAAGAAAGCTGAAGAAGTAGTGAAGTTGTTAATAAACCTACTAAATCTTAATAAGATTAAAATCTGAAAAAGATAAAGTAGTTCAACCTCGAAAACACAAATAGAAGGTAACGAAGAATTGAATTACTCTTAAGTTTGGATATAAAGTACCAAAATAGACCTATAACAAGAAATAAGAAACCATGAGTGGTTTGGACTAAATGAGTCCAAAACATTTTTAGTAAGTAAACCATAAGGACTAAGTATACCAAAAATAGGTTAATATTAGAACCAAGGCTAACGTTGGCTGAAGTCTAAACCAAGATCTTACCGCTAGTGAAACTTTCTAACCAGACACTTCTCAAATAGATGTCCTAATTCGAAGGCACTCAAAAGGACCTAATCGGGCAGGAGTGTTGAATTCAAACTAATCACTGTATCAAATGGGATTATCAGTTGGCCACTATCAAGTCAGAAGAGGATTCGAGGAAAAATTTAAATGAAGATACACCAATTATCTTCATCATGGATATAGAAAACTACCATGATCTAGAGAGGTCAATTCCACCTTCCGAAACGTAAGAGAGTACGAATATTGGGGACGAAGTTGAGTTTAAGGGGGAGAGACTGTAACACCCCAGGATTAGCACATATAAATAAGGGGGCACATGTATGTGCATTATATTCATGCATAAGAAAATCCGGGGAATTTTTGTGCAAAACTACAAAGCTATGGAGGGATCGAGGTTTCTCTTATTCTGATGGAAATTTCAGCGCAAGTGATATGGATTTAGACATGACCTTTGTGGAATTATTTGCTTTTAGGGAAAATAATTCCAATTTGAATAATCAAATGATATATCTAGATATAAATAAAAAAAATGAAAATGAATGATAAAGTAATTCCATAACGGAATGCTATTTCAAATAAATAATTGAATTAGTATTCATAAATAAGATACAAATATTTATAAGTTCCAAGATTCAATAATGGAGCAAACATTTACTTTATTATCTTGTAAATACTATTACAATGTTTTTACATTTACAAGAAAGAAGGAAATTACAAAAAATGTTAAATAAAAGAAAAGGGAATTATTAAGTAATGTAAAATGATATTACATTAAAGAATTAGCACACAAGAGTACATTGTATTTATATGATTCCAAATTAGAAAATAAATTTACAAAAGAATAAAGTAAAAAACCTATAACTAATTATATACTAAACTTCCTGTCTATCTCTTGTATCTTCTTTTCTTCTTGTTCTTCATCTCTACAAAATTAAAGGAAGACAAAAGTAAAATAAAGGAAAATGGGTTAGTGTGTTAGATTACTCTCAGATTTAGCATACTAGTGATATGCTTAAGCTCATCATCGAGTATTTAAACAATGACCAAGTGTAGGATCTAATATTTTATTGAATGGGCCTTAGATCACCATCACATGCCTTATGGGGAAAATTTCACCAAAGGCAAGTAGAAGGCAAATGGTAACGTTAGGAAAAATATCAGGTTTTACCTGATCTGATCCACACGCTAGAAGCAAGCATACAAGCTGCTCACGTATGCATGTAGTAGTATGTGTTGTCAACATAGCGGTCACACCAGGAGGTGGATAAGAAGAGAGTTGTCGTTGCAACAAAGCCCGACACTACCCTATCTCCACTTCCAACCTCATTCGTAGTCATATCTCTTCACCTCAGGAATATCAGAACTCAGTAGAGTTCATCAGCAAGAACACTAGGACAATCTTAGCAATCAGAATACACCATAGCCACCATAATCCAGTAGAAGAGTTTAGAGAAAGAAAGAGAGTCAAGGAGGATAAGGAATGGAAGCTTACCAACAATATTTCCAATAACAAGTAGACCAAGAAGGAACAAGCCAACATCGCAAGGATAATTAAGCTAGCAATACAAGAAGAAGATGTACAGATTATATGAACTTGGAGAAGCTAAGGATCAAACTACAAAAGGACAAACTACTCCAACAACAACAGAATCATCACGTCATATTCTCATCTGACTTGGAGATCTGATGTTTTTCAAAGGATGAGCAGCAACAGTAATAATATGTTAACCAACGATCTACCATGTGCACACTCCTATGAGGTACCACAGGTGCAAATCTAGTCTAGCAGAAATACATGGGCATAGATGCAACTAAATGAATAAGCAACCACCAGGTAATGAGCTCCCTCCACAAAACCAACCATAGCATTTGTTCTTAACAATGTATCTAGGAGTTGGCTTGGGAGAGAGAAAACTTTCAGATCCACATAGAGTGCCATGTGAATTTCCTCCTGGAGTGATTTGTGGTGAAACCTCAGACTATGCATCATCGCCTAAGTAAGAAATCAATCATACCATCTATACTCATTAGTTTCCATCAAGGATTTGTTTAAAAACCTATGACCATCATTTAGCTTTACAAAAATCTAGTAGTTAAACCAGCTTAATCCACTTCAGCACTCAAGCAAGTTAGGTAAGTATATCTTTGTGCATAACACAAAGTTTATCTTAATTCTAACTAGTGATACATGAGTTACTAAGCAAGAAATCACCACTACCTTGATCTAATTTAAGCCATCAGTTTTGTCTAATCGAGTGTCCATGAGCTAAACCTATACTTGAGTGTAGAGGGCAATTCTGTATTTCCAAACCTCTAGTTCATCATATATGAACTAATGGAGAGCAGTAATAGCAATCTTTAGAAGATCACTAACCATTGTTGCATTCACAAACTCTTCTGCAAATAAACATAGAGTGAATTTTGAATCATTTTCCTAGTAAAGAATCTAGGAATCATATCTTACTAGTTTTCTATTTAAAGATTGACAAAAACTAATCAAATCATGTCGCTGAATTTAAACTCTTCTGTAAAAACAGAGAGTGAATTTTGAATCATTTTCCTAGTAAAGAATCTAGGGATCATATTTTACTAGTATTTTGTTATCAAGATTGAAAAAAACTAATCAAATCATGTCACTGAATTAAAAGTTCCGTAAACCAAGATATGGAATACCATCCAATATATCCAGGCCTAAGACATTACTCCAATTAAGGAAAACACAACAACAATTACTCCATTACTCTATTTGTAAGAAGTGGGCAACCCCTGAAAATCATTTTTCTGGTTAGACAAGTTTAAATCATATAGTTTCCAGCAACTGAACTGCCAAAAGATCTTCCAGGTCATTATTGAAGTTTAAATTCAGCACCACTAAGTTCCGAACATCACAGTTTCATTCACAAATTTAGTACAAGGGCCAGGGATGATTCCATCATCCAGTTGAAGCATCAGATCTAGTAAAGCATCCTTAGTAGCCTAACCCCAATGCCACAACACATGCAGAAGATGGATCAATAAGAGTTGTAAACATGATCACCACCACTAGCAACAGAACTACTAAGTAAAATTAGTACCCTTGGGCACTTTCTCATCCAAGTTGAAGAACCCAAGCTAGCAATAAATCAGCAGCAAACAATCATAGCAGAACCATGTATCATAGCCATCAGAATGAACGCTAGTCACAAAGAACCGGAGCTCACCGTGGGTGCCATACACCTATAGAGTAGGAGTGATGAAGCCAATGAACAATACAAACACGGCAGTAGAAGCAGCAACACTAGGGGATGGCAATGCCAGGTTGCGTAGTCGTAGCACCATCCCGCAAGTGCCGAAGTTGAGGTAGCCACCACCATGCAGCCCTGAATAGGGGACACCAGGGTTGTAGAGGCAAGTGTTGTCCCGCCGGTGTTGAGGAGGCGATCATCTGGTGGAGCATCAAGGGAAAATCATGGCGTGGTGGAGGGGGTGTAGTACTGAAGAAGTGCTCATGCTCATCCATGGGTAATATCCGGAGGCGCAAGAATTGGAGATCGGTGCCGACAAGTGACATAGGTATGGTTACTCGGATTCTTATGATTTACTACCCTATACTTGGTAAAATGGCTTCTAGGCCATGAAGATTTCAGATGATAGCCTAAGGAAGCAACCGACAAAGACTTTGATTCTATTAGGAAAGTGACTATGAACCGACATTGTATTTGTGTTGTAAGTACACGTGTATGAAACAAATACGCATACAGCTTTGAGACCCGGCCTATTATATATAGGACGGGAGAAGCCCAAGCGAGGGTACCAAAAAACTCCCAGGCAACTTGTAATAGTGCGATTCCCAAATATTCAGGCGACTTTGACTCCATTGTTTTCCTGACATCCGAAGAAATCCCCAGCGTTCTATTTTCCACGCAACCCTAAGTCCATCATCATGCGCATTGCCGAGGTTACCCCTCGTCAGTGAGCCTAGGCCGTGGCTAGGGTTTTGCAGGGTCGCGCGTGCAGGCACGCGCAGGAGTATGGTGCCAGGTGTCAATGGAGTGGTGTCGGGGTACGACTGGGGCAATGTCTAAGAATGGTCGGTGGCGCCAGAAACCACCAGTGGCGACCGGGTAAAACAGACCAGAGCGGGGCTATGATTTCTGCTGGATGCGCGAGAGGGCATTAGTGAATTGCACAGAAGATGAGAGTCCAAAGGGAAACCAAGGTGGAGTTCTTCGGCGAGCAACGACACCGGAGTTGGTCGACGACAGGCCTGGAGCATCGGCGGTGGTGACATCGCCCTCGAGCAGGAGGGGAACGGAAGATGAGAGGCTCGGGCATGCGTGTGCATGGGCGTGTGAGTGAGATTGGAGAGGGGGGTTGGGTCAGTTTGACCCGACTGGGCTAGGCCCTAGTGGGTCGGCCTGCTGGGTTCGCTTCAGCCAGACTAGCTGGGCCACATCCCAACTATTTGCCACCACAAAGACAATTTCTATTTAATAAACTCTATAAAAAAATTCCAAACTAGAAAACAGTATATGAAATTCATATAAAATCCTGAAAATACACATAGCATATGAAAATGATCACAAAAATAACCTCTACCTAGGAAAAATATAATATTACTTGTTTAAATTAAATTAAATACAACTAAATATTAAAGCTAATAAAATCCTCAATGAAATATACTAAAATAAGTAAAATACCCAAAAATCATGAAAAATCTTTTTTGTGTATAAAAATAAATTTATCGTTTTATGAAAATGCTAAATATAAAATTCCAAGTCTTTTTAGGATCTATAAACAAATAGGTATTATAATTGACTTTATAGTCCTCTTCTTCTATTAAAATAATGGAGATATACTTTCCATTATGTTTTTAACTTAAATTGACTAATTGGGATTTATTGAGGCATAGAATTAAGTTACTTAGAGCTCAAACTAGTAGGACTTATGTGAACCTAAATCTTTAAGCAACAGTATTAGTTCTCAAGTTTTCTAAATACTTCAACTATAAAAAAGATTGAGATCATCCAAATATGATATCATCAATATGATACATCTTATTTTTACGATTATGATATAAAACCAAGTCTTGAACTCCTCATTCGTTTGCATTAGAAATGAATGATCTCACATCCTTGGTTATGCTTAGGGAAATCCTAGAACTTGGTAATCCTGTACACAAAGTGTTTTAAATTCATTTATAATTTTATAGTTAACTTTGGCCATTTCCTCAAGAAGCTAAAATACTACTAACTCAAGATCGTAAAAGCAATACATATGTCTATCAACTAAATTTGGGAAACAATGTGAAGTGCTTAAACTAGTGTAATAAGAATTTTCTTCGAAAGTTATTGTTTTTGCCACTTAAAGCAAACAGATTATGTTAGTTATTTTAAATCTTAACAACTTAAAACATGGACCTTCATAATAGTTACATGGTACCAATCAACTTTAACCTTGTATTATGGTTATGCCTTAATTTTTATCTCTGGTATGTTAGTCTTAAGTTCTTTATAGATAATTTGCTTATAAAGTAAACTTGAAGAAAAACTAAATCTTAAAGAAAGCACCTAAGTTCTACTCACTTATAATATTGGGGATCCACTTTGGGAGTTTTATAAAATGCATATCATTACTTATGCATAATAGCATATTGCTTCTTTAAACATTAGTCCTTACCGGATCAATGATGTTGTTTCCAGATATTGGATCTTATATCGTCTCGAAGACCATGATTGCATAATCTTGTAATCACAAGGGAAAGTTCACACTTTCTCATGTCCTTTGGATATTTTCTATCAAGTATTTGCAAATCCAATATTGTCATCACCTGCATTTCAAAAAAGGTCAGAAAACACTATTTTCATAATGATATGATTATGGCTTTTTTACCAAGTGGTAATACCTACTATTATAGTTCCGGTGGTAAAGGAACATAATATCTAGGACTTAACAACCAATGTCGCCAGTGATTCTTGTGCCATATAATAGGCGTTAACCATAAGATCTGGATTGGGACGGAGAAGTCAGTTGGATCTTCTTCCTTTCGCATGTCATGGATGACTAGGTCGTGGCTGTAATTCTCAGAGTGGATTAGCAACATATGGGTGGGATCCCTCAACATCACATGTCATCTGGTATCTACGAGGGTTGTACGTTTTAGGTCGTAATTGGAAACAAGTTTTATCCTGGATCTGGCATGCAATTCGATGGCCATGCAGGGTTGCAAAGAAGGGCAGTGATCGGCTTGGATCTTAGGTTGGGCCTCAAACCATGGAAGCTTGAATGGGGACATACTCCCGGTTGTGCAAGAAAGCTTAAGATCTCTTATGGATAAAGCAACGCACATTTGCAGAGTGTATAAAACAGTGACATGTTACGTCCTTTTCTAGGAAGGAGCTACGAACGTAGCAGGAAAGGAACTCCACGAAATTCTGGTAAACCTGTGAAGGCTTACGGACATAGCTTTTCAGATTAAAAGCAAACTTTAAAGAAATGGTGCATCAAACAGTCCATTTTAGTGAACTTGCTGAGTATGCTCGTACTCAACCATACCTTCTTAACCCTTGCCAGATTCTAAAACCGACGAAGACAATGTTAACACCAAGTGATGTCAAAGGAATCATCATCGAAAGCTCGGGTTCTTCAATGAAGTCAATAGAATCAAGATAGACCTCAATTGAAGTGAATATAAAGTTACTGATTAGATAGAGGCATAATCTCTAGCCATAGAACCTACTTTTGTAGATCATTTGAATAGCCGCAATTGCAAGCCAGATAGTTAGATACTAGTGTTACTAGTATGATAGTTGTGAGTTGTTATTTCTGGTTCTTCGTTGTAAGAAGTTTCCTTTTCTCTCTATAACCTAGAGTCTTCTCTAGATCTTTTGTAAAGAGTCTAGTTGTAATCTATAGTCATGTCTTGGACCTGCTATGTTTATATTGTACCACTTTGAGGGATGTAATACTAGTGGAACTGTGTTTCATTGGTGTTATATCAATGACTATAGTGTACTACATCATGCAGTGGTATGTTGGGTGTCCACAGTTGTAGCCCTGTCCCGGATCGCCACCACCACCGCTCTAGCCTGGGCAGCTGGCCCATCGTCGTTTCCCTCTAGGTCGATGAACAAACCGAGGTGGCGGGCATGCTCGGCTTGCTCACGTCAGTGCTCCGTTGCGGACCAAACCTCGGTGAATGCGTTCGTCGCTGGCAGCATGGCCTCAAAGGAGCACGCTGGCCAGGGCACTCCTCTAGGTCATCCTCGATCTTCAACTAGAGGGCGGCCTCCTTATACTCTGGCGACGGCATCCACTCCTTCTTCACCTAGCGCTAGGGCCTGGCAAGACGCAGGCAGCCACAAGGAGGGGCTGGAGCATGTTGGCCCCTAATTGCGATGCTGCCGGAGTGCCTGCGCGACTGTTGTGTTTGTGGGGTGATACATCGCTAACGTATCCATAATTTTTGATGTTCCATGTTTGGTTTTTATCTACTTTCTTATGTTTTGTCCACACTTTGGAGTACGTTTTATACACTTTCTTGGAATAACCTATTAACAAGATGCCACAGTGCCAGCTGCCTATTTTCTGTTGTTTTTTGGTTCCAGGAAAGTCAAAAAATGAATATTTTCGAAATTGGACGGGACAAAAGCCAAAGTCAGTTTTTCACCGAGGGGGACACGGAGCCAGAATACGAGACGGAGAGGGTCCAGAGGGCCGCCACACCACCTGGCCACGCGGCCAGGCCTGGCCCACGCTAGGGGGTGGTGTGGCCACCTAGGGCACCCCCTCGGCCTCCCCTTTCGCCTATAAGATGCCTCCGATACAGAAACCCTAAGTACCCGATCAAAATTCCACGAAAGAGTCTGTAGCCGCCATCATCTCCATCCCTAGATCGGGAGGGATCTGAAGCTCTTCCCGGCACCCTGCCGGAGGGGAGAATTCACCCTGGAGGCCTTCTTCATCACCATGCAAGCCTTCAGTGTGATGTGTGAGTAGTTCATCCTTGGACTACAGGTCCATGTAGTAGCTAGATGGTTGGTTCTTCTCCTTTGTGCTACCATATTTAGATCTTCTGAGCTCCGTTCATCATCAAGATCATCTATTTGTAATCATACATGTTGTGTTTGTGGGGATCCGATGGATATTGAGATGCTATTTCAGATTGATTATTGATTCTATCATGTCTTTGTTATTTGTGATCTTGCATGCTCTCCGTTGTTAGTAGATATCTTGGCCGAGTAGATGCTAGCAACTCCAAGAGGGAGTATTTATGCTCGATAGTGGGTTCATGCCTCTAGTAATCTGGGTAAGTGACAGAAATCTCTAAGGTACTAGATGTAATGTTGCTACTAGGGAGAAAACAACAATCCTTTGTTCATAGAACAATCGTATTGTTTACTTTACACGCAATGCATAATGCAATTATCTGTTGCTTGCAACTTAATACTAGAGGGGGCTCGGATGATAACCTGAAGGTGGATTATTAGTCATAGATGCAGTTGGATTATGGTCTATGTATAATGTTGTAATGCCCAATCAAATCTCATAGGAGTCAAGATGATTAGTATATACATGATTGCTTTCTCGATGTTTGTCAATTGCCCCGCTGTAATTTGTTCACCCAACATGTCATCTTTCTTAAGGAGAGCCACCACTAGTGAACTATGGACCTCGGTCCTTTCTTTTACCATCAATCTACAACTGTTTACTGCTTTCTGTTTACTTTCTGCAAGCTATTACTTTCTTCCACACAATACGCTTAATCCTTTGTTTTCAGCAAAACCAGTGAGATTGACAACCTCACTGTAAGTTGGGGGCAAAGTTCTGTGGTTGTGTTGTGCAGGATTCCAAGTTGGCAACAACACCTTGGAGGTATTTCCTTGCTCCTACTGGTTCGATAACCTTGGTTTTATAACTGAGGGAAACTTACTGTTGTGCTCATCATACCTTCCTCTTGGGGTTCCCCAACGAGCTCGACATCAACCATGAGCCAGCAAGTATTTTTCTGGCACCGTTGCCGGGGAGTCAAGGACATATTCACAAGGGGAGTCCCTCATAACCAATCTCTTTACTTTTTTTGCTTAGTTTATTTCAGCTTTGTTTGTTGGTTTATTTATCAAAAACACAAAAAAATAGTTGTACTAGTTTGCTTTCTTTATTAAAACACAAAAGATATTAGTTCCCACTTCAAGTTGTTTTTATGCCTAGTTCTGCCCCCATCACTATTTCATTATGGATAGCCCACTCGGTTTCCTATTTGGGAAAACTACTATCACTGCTAAGGTAGTAGATGAACCACCACCTGCTAGAACCTCCATGTATAGAGAATCTTATAAGGGTAAAGTCATGAGAGCCATGTTAAAAAGGTTGGATCTAATTGCTAAAAAAAATCTTAAACGCCATGATACAAATTGTTGCTCTAAACAGGATACTAAACATCTTAAATTCCAATGTTGCTTTAGTAAAGAATTTGTAATTATGAACTATCATTGGAATAACTATATTCATCTTGGATTTGAAGAAGTAGAACAATTCGTTTTGTTTATGGGAGCTTCTGAAATAGAATCCTTCATGTCTAAAAACTATGAAACCTATGTTGCTTGTAAAGACCTTAAAGATTTGGTCTCTTCTATCCTTGATCATTGCATAGAAAATTTCAGCAATAATTGTTATATCATTGATTATAAAGAGAGACTCAGTCATGCACAAGAATGTGTCCACAATTTGTAGGAGCCTATGGAAGAAGAAATTGCTGAACCTGAAAGCTCATTAGATGAAAAAGAGGAGGAGAGTGATGGACAAACGGAGGATGAATGCTATGTTCCTGTGGATTCTTTTGAAAAATCTACTATGGGTAAAACTTGTGATAATAATTATGCTCATGTTATCTATGATAATCCTTTATTCGTGCCTAACTTCGAAATGCATGGTACTAAAGAGCTTTTCTTAGAAAATATCTATGATAAAGCTCTAGATGATGGTCCTATATTAATTGCACTACTACTAAAAATTAGATTGGAGGGGTCTTGACCTTATCTTGGAACCCCATACCTCTTGAGAACGATCAGTCACCTTGTTATAAATTTGTTAAAAGTGGGTTTGAAGGTTTTAATCCCACTATTTTTTAGCTTGATAAAAATTATGTGTATGTAGATCATGAAAAGCATGATTTATGTGACAGTTATATTGTTGAGTTTATTCATGAGGCTACTGAAAATTATTATAAGAGAGGAAAATATGGTTGTAGAAGTTTTCATGGTACTGCAACACCTCTCTGTGTGCTCAAAGTTTTGAAGTTACTCTTGTTTTATCTTCCTATGCCTGTCACTTTGTTCTTTGTGAATTTATTTGCATACAAGATTCCTATGTATAAGAAGTGGGTTAGACTTAAATGTGTTTTAAATTTGCTTCTTGATGCTCTCTTTTACTTCAATTCATATTCCTTGTGAGAGCATGTTCTCAAACTATCATGCCTAACTTAAAGGCGTTAAATAAAAGTACTTATTGGGAGATAACCCAAAAGTTTTAGATGAGTCTTGGAAGTTATTAATTCAGTAATAACCGCTTCTTATCCTTTTTATTTGCTTTTTGTGCCAAGAGTAACCTCTAATGAGAAAGAAGTAATGCTTGGGAAAGTTGTTGTCCCGAAACAGATTTTTGTGCTTGACCGTAAAAATTCGTGTAAGATCTATGTACGTCGTTTTGAGGCGTGAATTTTTTTGCTTATGCCCCAGGTTGTTATATAACTTTGTTTAGTTCAAAACTTTTCGATTTGAGCAACATAAGGTCTTCGAAAAAAATTGTTCTTACCTGCTAGTCTGTTTTGATAGATTTCTGCCATTATTTGCATTTGCTTCTTGTTGGTTCCTTTTTGGGTTCTCTTTGGGGAATTTAGCTTTTCAAGGGAAGTGCTTCAGTAGCTTGTGTTTTAATGGAAGTTTTATTTGTGGTGAAACTGAACCCAAAGACTTATTATCTTGAGTGCACTAATATTGCTAATAAAGATTGTGTGAAGTTTTGTATGAAGGAAAAAATTCAGGTGTATGGAGAGAATGATGTAATGAGATAAAGAATGGACTAAATCTCGAGCTTGGGGATTCCACCCCATGTCACCCCAAAAAATATCCAAGAAGTACAAGCGTCAAAGCTTGGGGATTCCCAAGGCATCCTTCTTCATCAATAAAAATCACAGGTTTCTTCCAAACACTTCATTTTTATTGTTTCATGCACAGTTGTGTTGTTCTTGGAGCGTATTCGTTTCTTTTGGTTTTTGTTTGCTTGGTTTTCTTAGTTTGCTGAATAAATTGGTTGGACCCCCTCTTTCATGCATTGGTTTTCAAATAGTTTAGTTTGGATTCGAAAAGAGTAGGAAAGTTCATGCTTAAGTGGTAAAAGGAGTTTGTTTTTTACTGTGGCCTATGCTTTGTCATGCCATGCTTGATATTGTTTTGGCTTTATGCTTAGTGATCTTTGCTGTAGCATGACATGTTATAAACAATTGAGATTGCTTAATGTTTCTTGGAAGAATCATGCGTTGTTTTAGCATATTAAAGCATAAGTATTGTGGTATTCTCCTTTGATGCTTTATTTGGGTTGACTTGGCGCATGCTCACACCATGTTATGACTACCCCAAGTCACCATAAGCCTTTATGATCCTTTATGTTTCGACTTGTAATATCACTTTATGCTTTGATTAATGATGTTTTGTCGCTTTGCATGTTTATGGCCATTATTGCTCTCTTAGTTGGTCGCTCCCAGTCTTTTGCTAGCCTCCATAACCAAGTATGAGTTCCACTCATGCATCCAACTCCTAAAACCAAGTTATTCCAAAGAGTCAACCATACCTACCTATTAGCATTTGCTATTCCAAGTATATTCATGTTTTTATCTACCTTCTGAATTAAACTTGTTATGTGAAAAATATTGATTAAAGCTCTCACAAACTTGATGGCACACTTTACTTTCTTGCACTTAATAAACTTGAACCATTGCGTCCATCTTTGTTATGTATATGCTTGCACTTTATAAGTTGAAGTTAGCAGAACCATGTATCATGGGAACCGCTTTCAACATTGCACTTGTACATTGTACCTAGTTGATATCATGTTCTTTTGCTTATGGATCCCGGCGGTGTGAAATAAAAGGGGAACTTGTAAGATCATGGAGTTTGTATTTGTGTGAGACAAACGCCTAGGCCGCTAGCCTAAGCCATGCCTAATCATCGTGGAAACTTGCAGCATAACCATAATGAGCACTCTATGAAGCATCCTCAATAAAAACCTATGCAAATAGCAAATAAAAAGATCGTTGAGATGTTCATTGTCTGCTTGCCTTGTCATTTTGATTATGGGATAGCTCTTGTATCATGTGCAAGGGGTACCCCGTTGTTGGTTCTCTATGATACATATGTACTTACAATGACAAGAGATTACTTGTGACTGAAGTTGAGTAGCATGAGGTTCGGTCTTCGTAAGTAAGGGGCATGAGATTTCAACTTATAACTTGTCAAGCATATCCTCTTAGTTGTGTCACTTTAACCTTAATCACCTAAATATGCTTATGATAGGGGCAATGAGAGATGAAAGATAATAAGTACCATAGTTTTTGGAAGCTCTTTATGAAACTTGAATCCCTACTTCCTTCCATGAATGCCTTTCTTTTACTTTTATGTTGAGTCTCCACCTTCTATCTTTATGCACCTATTTTGAGAGCATAGTGGCCATTCTTAGTTCTATGTGCATTGTCCCAAGACTTGTTGATTGATGCATAACTTTGATATTGCTTGTTCTTAAACTATTTGTATCTAGTCACTCTTATGAACTTTGAAGGTGTCCTATGCATTTATGTTTGCTACTCTATGAGGGACAAGCTGAATGCCACTATGCTATGTTTTCTTTATGTGAAACAAACAAACGTCTTGCAAAGCATTGTTATTCATGAATCTTTTGTTTGTGCCTTTTCATGTTGCAGCATAGTTGCAATGTCTTATTGTTAGAACTTTATCTTTCATGTTATGTTGAAGTACTATAATCCTAGCTATCAATGTTTTACAAATACTTTGATCAAGTTTATGATGGTGCATGTCACCTTAAAAATTATTCTTTCTTTTTATCACTTACCTACTCGAGGACGAGCAGGAGTTAAGCTTTGGGATGTTGATATGTTGCTAACATATCCATAATTTTTGATGTTCCATGCTTGGTTTTAATCTACTTTCTTATGTTTTGTCCACACTTTGGAGTACATTTTATACACTTTCTTGGACTAACCTATTAACAAGATGCCACAGTGCCAGCTGCTTGTTTTCTGCTGTTTTTGGTTCCAGGAAAGTCAGAAAATGAATATTCTCGGAATTGGACGGGACAAAAGCCAAAGTCAGTTTTTCACTGAGGGGGACACGGAGCCAGAATACGAGACGGGGAGGGGCCAGAGGGCCGCCACACCACCTAGCTGCGCAGCCAGGCTTGGCCCACGCCAGGGGGTGGTGTGTCCGCCTAGGGCACCCCCTCGGCCTCCCCTTTCACCTATAAGATGCCTCCGATATAGAAACCCTAAGTACCCGATCAAAATTCCACGAAAGATTCTGTAACCACCGTCATCTCTATCCCTAGATCGGGAGGGATCTGAAGCTCTTCCCGGCACCCTACCGGAGGGGTGAATTCACCCTGGAGGCCTTCTTCATCACCATGCAAGCCTCCGGTGTGATGCGTGAGTAGTTCATCCTTGGACTATGGGTCCATCTAGTAGCTAGATGGTTGGTTCTTCTCCTTGCGAGCTCCGTTCATGATCAAGATCATCTATTTGTAATCCTACATGTTGTGTTTGCGGGGATCCAATGGATATTGAGATGCTATTTCGGATTGATTATTGATTCTATCATGTCTTTGTTATTTGCGATCTTGCATGCTCTCCATTGTTAGTAGATATCTTGGCCGAGTAGATGCTAGCAACTCCAAGAGGGATATTTATGCTCGATAGTGTGTTCATGCCTCTAGTAATCTGGGGAAGTGACAAAAATCTCTAAGGTACTAGATGTGATGTTGCTACTAGGGAGAAAACAACAATCCTTTGTTCATAGAACAATCGTATTGTTTACTTTACACGCAATGCGTAATGCAATTATCTGTTGCTTGCAACTTAATACTAGAGGGGGTTCGGATGATAACCTGAAGGTGGATTATTAGTCATATATGCAGTTGGATTACGGTCTATGTATAATGTTGTAATGCCCAATCAAATCTCATAGGAGTCAAGATGATTAGTATATGCATGATTGCTTTCTTGATGTTTGTCAATTGCCCCGCTGTAATTTGTTCACCCAACATGTCATCTATCTTAAGGAGAGACACCACTAGTAAACTATGGACCCCGGTCCTTTCTTTTACCATCAATCTACAACTTTTTACTGCTTTCTGTTTATTGTCTGCAAGCTATTACTTTCTTCCACACAATATGTTTAATCCTTTGTTTTCAGCAAAACCGGTGAGATTGACAACCTCACTGTAAGTTGGGGGCAAAGTTCTGTGGTTGTGTTGTGCAGGATTCCAAGTTGGCAACAACACCTTGGAGGTGTTTCCTTGCTCCTACCGGTTCGATAACCTTGGTTTCATAACTGAGGGAAACTTACTAGTGTGCTCATCATACCTTCCTCTTGGGGTTCCCCAACGAGCTCGACATCAACCACGAGCGAGCATGGGGTCTCCTCGTACTCATCCTTCACTGGGGCGAGGAGAGCGGAGAAGTGCGGCGATGGTGTGGAGTACGGGGAGTAACGGGCTAACGGCAATGAAGACCTCGACAATGAAGACGTCGAGGAAGAGTGGGTGGCATGGCGCGGCACCCACCGCTGGTCTGGGTAGCGCAGCCTCTGTCACGAAGGCATCGTTAGTGGCAGGTTGTTGCCAGCGGCGATGTAGTTGAGGACCCACGTGAGCATCATGCCTGGGGCGCTCCACCACCGGATCCTCCCTTTGAGGTTGTTATCCTCCTGTGGGGGGCCATTGCCATCGTAGGATTTGAGGTGGGCCTGACGCTAGTCCTCGAAGAATGCGTCCCATGCCTCCACATTGTCGAGATTGTTCCGCTCCTACGACGAGAGGATGTCCTAGTACTACCGGGAGATCTCCGCCTGGCGCATCTGGCCATGGGGGATCGGCGGGACAGGTAGGCCACCGACGCTAAGGACCCAGTTGTGAGGGCACCGCATGTCTGGCAGCGTTGGGTAGCCTGCCTCTCACAACGCCCGTGCCTCGTGGACATGGAGCAAGCACCGCCAAAAACCGTTAGTTACGGTGCCATCTCTGGGAAACCTCTCCATGGCCGGCGGGTGGTGGTTGGGGAAGACGACAGAGGAGTCTACAAGGATGGAATGCGTTGAAGGAGCGGGGAAGAAGGGTTTTTAATGCCAAGGTGAGGGAGATAACCATTGAATGTGCGGGCGGTGGCGCGGAAGGCGAGGAGGGAGGCATGGCGGATGGGATGCATCAACTGCTCGCCTGTAAAAGGATGATCGGCGGGCAGCAGTGCCATTACTGGGGTGCGGCAAGCGAGGAGGAAGACAGACCGAGCGCAGACCAAACGCGTCGGCCGTTGACACTGATAGAGGTGGCCTGCAATGACCAGCCGGTTTTGCGTGTCATCTTCTTTGCCCCTACCGGCTAGAAACGCAGCATCCGGCACCCCCGCTAGCCCCTCCGTGGGTTGGGTTCGGTCTGGGGGCGCCACATAAGAAACAGGTCGCGCTGGCGCCAAAAAAATTTGGAGGGTGGGCTGGGTGTCAATTCGGTCATCGGAACCCCTGATAGCCCTTTAGGGGGGCTTTAGGGCCCCCGAGTGGAGATGCTCTTAGTTCTCAAGTTTTCTAGTACCATATAAACAGCACAAGGGCTCATAATGTAATCACACATAACGCAATACACAATATCAATCTATCAACACAATCAACTATTATTTGCCTTCATGGTATGTGCGGTGACCCAGCATACCACTACATGATGTATTACACTATAGTCGTCGACATAACACTAATGAAACACCGTTCCACTAGTATTACATCCCTTAGAGTGGTACAACATAAACATCACGGTCCAAGGCATGACTATAGATTACAACACATAGTACATTAAAAAATATGTAGAGAACCTCCTCATAATAGTGAGGAAATCATCTTACAAAAGAAAACAGGAAATAGCAACTCGAAGCCTATTCTAGAAATAATAATACTATTAATGTATATCTAAGGCTTGTGATTTCTACTATAGTAATACTCTATAGAAGTAGGTTCTATGGCTAGAAATTATACTCCTATCTAATCAGGAACTTCATCTTCACTTCAGTTGAGGTATATGTTGACTCCCTTGACTTTATTGAATAACTTGAGCTTTTGGTGATGATTCCTTGGAGCATAAGTTGGTGTTGACGATGTATTCATTGGCTTTATAATCTAGCAAGGATTAAGAAGGTACGGTTGAGTACAACATGCTCAGCAAGTTCATTAAAGAGGATTGTTGATGCACTAACTACAACCATAGACCATCGGTCGTAGGCTATGCAGGTTTTCGTAAAAATTTCTTCAAAGATTGCTTTTATTATGAAAAAATTTGTCTGTCAGCCTCCATAGGTTGATTAGAACTTCGTGGTGTTCCTTTCCTATAGCATTCGTAGCTCCTTCCCGAAATAGGGAGTAACATGTCACACTTTTTTACACTCTGCAGAGGTGTGTTGCTTTACCCATGAGAGACCTTAGCCTTGTTGCGCATCTGAGATGTATTCTCATCCACACTTCCTTGGTTTGGGGCCCAGTCTAAGATCCAAGCTGACCACTGCCCTTCTCCGTGACCCCGCATACCCACCCTTTTGTACATGTGGTCCAACGGACTCTTCCGAAATTGATGGTCTCTCCCAAGTTTTATGGTCTGAACATGTACAATCCATCATAGACACTAGGAGCACACTCGTTCAGCCGAGTGAATATATCGTCTCCAAGTTGCGGGCCCCTCACCCAACCCGGCTCAATCAAGTGTCCGTTGATATGAGAAAGGAAGAAGATCCAGCTGACATCCCCAGAGCCCATATAGATCTCATGGCTAACACGTAATCTACGGTGCAAGAACCACTCATCACATTTGTTATTAATTCCTAAATCATACTTTCCCATGTAAATGGAACCTCCACCAATCCACAAACCTTTTCATGTTTCCATTTGCCCGTCATACTAGGTTAACACTACTCGGGTTGATAAGCAAAGTCATATTATTAAGAAAAAACATTTTCTTCCATCCTTTTTGAAATGCAGGTGATGCCAACAACAGTTTGCAAACATTTGATAGAAAATAAGCAAAGGACATGAGCAAGTATGAACTTGCCTTTTTTAGTACAAGATTATGCAGCTAAGGTCTTCTAGTCAATATAAACTCCAGAATCTGAAATAGCATCATTGGTCCGGTAAGGACTAATGTTTAAAGAAGCAAAATGCTATTATGCATAAGTAATGATATGCATTTTGATAAATCCATAAGTAAACCCTAATATGGTGTATGGGTTGAGTTTATGTGATTTCTAAGAGATTTGGTTTATCTTCGAGTTAACTTCACAATCAAATGTGTATTCTAAGAATCAAAAAGTTAACACAAAAAGGGCGTACAAGTGTAATAACAATAAATATTTGATGTTGATTGGTACCAACTCTTATGAAAGGTCATGTTTTAAGTTGTTAAGACTTTTAAAAGATATATCATAAGGTTTTTGTTTGATATAAGAAAAAGAATAACTTTTAAAGAAAATATTTCTTATACTTGATTAAGTAATCCTAAAAGGTTATCAAGTTATAATTTATAGGTATTTGCATAATTCTAAGAAGAATGGTCTACTTAAGTTATTAAGTTAAAAGTAATTTTCTCCTAATTATAAGTTATTTAAAGCATTTAAAACACCTACCTTTAATTTTCAAAGGAAATAATTATATTTCCATAATGTAATAATTTCTAGATAGTTCTAGTAAAGCCAAAGGGAATTTACTTTGATTAAAAGTTCATAAAAGGAAGTATATTCATTTTATTCAACATAAGGAATGAATTTTATAAGCACTATTAAAACCTTTAATTTTAGTAATTCTAATTTGACTTAGAATTTCATATTTAGTATTTTTATAATACAGTGGATTAATTTTTATACTTAAAAGTGAGTTTTATTTATTTTTATCATTTCTATTTTTTCTTATTCTATTGAGAGATTTAATGGTTTACTTTTTTTGTTGCATTTATTTAACTCCAACCATTAATTTCATATTTTTACTAGATAGATATTAGTTTTATGAACATTTTGATATATTATAAGTATTTTTAGGATTTTATATTTTTTGTTTGGAAATATATTATAGAATTTCTTAAATGAAAAAATAATTCCTTTAGTGGGCAATAAGTTGGGTTGTGGCCCAGTTGGTTAAAACCGTATCTGTTCTAACTAGACTAGATTGGTTTGGCCTAGCAGGCCAGACTAGTTCGGGTTGGGGTCCAACCCCAACACCACATCCTTCTCTCCCTTTGTCTCCCAGCGCACGCAAGCACACTCGCAAACCACACACACGCACACGATCCACACATCATCGACAGCGCCGCCTCCTGCTTCCCTGACCAGCACCGGCTACTTCCATCGATGATGACTGCCAACACGGCTTCATCGTAGCCTCCTCCACTAATTCCCTGAGCCGCGCCGAATGAAACTCTAACCCCACCTAGGGCTCAGTCCGTCGGAGCGCCTCTCCTATACTAGCGTTCTAGCCACCTTCCATAGTCGAGTGATCCTCCTCCTCAACCTCGTCGGGCTCCTGCTACACAGCATCGACACCCGCGTCTCCTAACATCGAGCCCCAGCTCAACTAGACGACTCGGCCTTCCCATGGTGATGTGGTGCTGCTGATACCACTGACAGCCATGATTGACCGTGGCCTCCCTCACCGTGGTGAGGTGGTAGGCTGCGGCAGGCCCCTCCTTCTGCATCAATCTCGATGGTTTCCTTCATGACTCCAACTCCCACTGTGAGTTATTTATTTACTCCCTCTTGTTAGAAATAATGGGCTAATTTATTTAAACCCATATGTGATTTCAGTTTATCCCTAAATCTCAAAGCCCATGTGTGTGGAAGCCCATGTGTGATTTAGTTGGTGGCAGCTCACATATGAGTGGAGTGGGAGCTAAAGTTTAGTCCCACATGGAAAGTTGGAGGAGAGTTACACCACCTTATAAGGTGGAGTGGTTCACCACTTAGTAAAGTGAGTGAGAAGAGGAAAAATACACATGCGCTCCTCCTCCGACGATGTCGCCGCACGCACACCCGCCCGCTCGTCTCGTCTCGTCACGACGCACGCGCGCGCCGCGGGTTGCGGGAATCTCGCCGAGCCGAGCTTTATTTTTGCTGCTTGGGAAAACTTGTGCGATTTTGACAGATGTGTCAACAGTCAACATATTCGGGCCGCTCCCGGATCGTGGGCTACCTGTAACCGACCCGAACGTGCGCAACATGGGCTTGGTCCACGACATGCTCTATGCGGGATTCCCGAGTCGCTCTATATAAACGCCAGTGCGGCTTCCACCACGCACACACCAAAAACCAATCTAGGGTTTTGCCTCCTCTCTACCTTGCACCACCACCGTAGTCTACTCCATCCCGCTTGCCGGCGTGCACCGGCGAATGGGAGAGCAGCTCCCCAGAACCACTCGCCTTTGCGATCCTGTACGGGAGAGGGCGAATAAGGTTTTTTGGGAAGTGCTCTACGCGACTGCTCAAGTTCTGCATCACGGCTCGTCTTCCATCCAAGTTGGGCGGTGCTATCTATCGTCGTCTTCGCCGCCGTCTGCTACGACCAATCTTCCCCAAGTTTACTGTTGCGACTAATGCAATCGAACGGTACGTGCGACGTGCTGCTATCTGGTTATTCATCATGCTCTGCGAGCACATGTTTAGCTGCTGCCTGTTTCCGTTCATCTTGTTGTTTAGTACATCTAGTATGTTCGAGTTATATGTGCTAGTAGCTGGTATTGTCATGTTTAATATTCTGGAATTAATCACAGAAATTGTGCCTAATTATCCAACTGTCCAAAAACCTTATTATAGGAAATTTTTTGAGATAAACATGGGACACTTGGCCGATGCGATGAAGCCAGAAAAGTTTACCGGTGTTCATTTTAAGAGGTGGCAGTATAAGACCACTATGTGGCTGCAAAATCTTAAAGTATTCGAGGCTAGTGAGGGTTTACCTGAAGGAACTATATCTGAACAAGATCAGAACAAGTTCAAGGAAACCAATCTTGCCTTTGTGGGATGCGTTTTGAGTGTTCTTGACAAAAAGCTATTTGATGTGTACATGCACTTCAAGGATGGCAAAGAGCTCTGGGAGGCACTGAACACTAAGCTCGGTGTAACAGATGCTGGCAGCGAACTATACATCATGGAGAACTTTCATGATTACAGGATGGTTAACAACCGTTCTGTAGTCGAACAAGCTCATGAGATACAGTGCTTTGCCAAGGAGCTTGAAATCCTTAAGTGTAACTTACCCGACAAGTTTGTGGCTGGGTGCATCATTGCAAAGTTGCCTTCTTCGTGGAGGAACTTCGCCACAACTCTCAAGCATATGAGACAAGAGATATCGGTTGAAAACCTGATAGCGTCTCTTGATGTTGAGGAGAAGGCTCGGGCTAAGGACACTGCTGAGAAAGGAGTCGAGGGTCAGTCTAGCGCCAACATGGTGCAGAAGAGGACCTTCGGCAAGAACAAAGGGAACTATAAGCCCTCCTTCAACAAGCCTGAAAAGACTACAACATTCAAGAAGAAGAAGAAGCCGAACAAGGACGAGCTAGGATGCTTTACTTGTGGAGAGCTCGGACACTTCTCCAAGGACTGCCCAGAATGTGCAGATCGCAGAGGGAAAAGTGGAAAGACTGTCAACGTCGTGACTGCTAGCAACACGGATGGGTATGGTTATTTACTGTTCTTTCAGTGTTTCAATCACCATGTTGGTGGATTGATACGGGTGCTAATGTTCATGTGTCTGCTGACATCTCTATGTTCACTTCTTATCAGGTCGCACGGGATTCTTCCGTCCTAATGGGGAATGGTCACATGCTTCTGTTCGTGGTGTTGGCACGGTGGATCTGAAGTTTACTTCCGGAAAGATCGTGCAGCTGAGGAACGTGCAGCATGTCCCTACTATGAACAAGAATCTCGTTAGTGGCTCCCTTCTATGCAGAGATGGGTCAAGGTTGTGTTAGAGTCTAATAAAGTCGTTGTTTCGAAACATGGACAATTTATTGGTAAAGGTTATGAGTTTGGAGGCTTGTTCCGTTCCTCTCTTTCAGAGTTTTATAATAAATCCGTGAATCATATTTGTGGTGATGTTAATGATGATACCAATGTTTGGCATTCTCGTTTATGTCACATTAATTTTGGTTTGATGTCTCGGATGTCCAACATGAGTTTAATTCTGAATTTCACTATTGCTAAAGGTTCTAAGTGCCATAGTTGTGTGCAATCAAAGCAACCTCGAAAGCCCCACAAGGCTGCCGAGGAGAGAAACTTGGCACCTCTAGAACTCATACATTCTGATCTATGTGAGATTAATGGTGTGTTGACAAAAGGTGAAAAGATATATTTCATGACATTGATTGATGATGCGACTAGATACTGCTATGTTTATTTGTTGCGCACTAAAGATGAAGCTTTAGACTACTTTAAAGTTTATAAAGCCAAAGTTGAAAATCAACTAGAGAGAAAGATCAAACGTCTTAGGTTGGATCGTGGTGGTGAATATTTTCCCAAAATCTTTAACGAGTTCTGTGAGGAACATGGCATTATTCACGAGAGGACGCCTCCCTACTCGCCCCAATCAAACGGGGTTGCTGAGAGAAAAAACCGCACGCTGACTGACTTGGTGAATTCCATGCTAGCCACTTCTGGTTTATCAAAGGCATGGTGGGGGAGGCTTTGTTGACGTCATGTCATGTCCTGAATAGAGTTCCTAACAAGAATAAAGAAAAGACCCCTTATGAGGAGTGGGCTAGGAGAAAACCATCACTTGCATATTTGCGCACTTGGGGGTGTTTGGCTAAGGTCAACATATCGATTCCCAAGAAACGCAAACTTGGAACTAAGACAGTGGATTGTATCTTTCTAGGACATGCTCCATGGAGTATAGGCTATAGATTTCTAGTGGTTAAGTCTGAGGTTCCTGATATGCATGTTGATACTATAATGGAATCTCGTGATGCAACATTCTTTGAGAATATGTTTCCTATGAGGGATATGCATAGCATTGCTAGAATTTCTTCTGAAATACTTCCTGAATCTAGTGCATCTATTGATAATTTTGAACAAACACATGAGGAAGTCCTAGAGAAGGATGACGATGAACCTCCCACAAGGAGTAAGAGACAGAGGATTGCAAAATCCTTTGGTAATGATTTCATCGTATACCTTGTGGATGATACTCCCAGATCCATTGCAGAGGCATATGCATCTCCTGATGCTGATGATTGGAAAGAAGCTGTCCAAAATGAGATGGACTCGATTCTTTCTAATGGAACTTGGGAACTATTAGAATGATCCTACAGTTGCAAACCTGTGGGCTGTAAGTGGGTGTTCAATAAGAAGTTAAGGCCTAATGGTACTATTGAGAAGTACAAGGCATGGCTTGTAGCAAAGGGCTACACCCAGAAAGAAGGCGAAGATTACTTTGACACCTATTCACTTGTCGCTATACTGACCACCATTCGAGTACTACTGTCCCTGGCTGCCTCTTATGGTCTTCTCGTTCATCAAATGGATGTGAAGACAGCTTTCCTTAATGGAGAGTTGGAAGAGGAGATCTATATGGATCAGCCGGATGGGTTTGTAGTAAAAGGTGAAGAGACAAAGGTGTGCAAGTTGCTAAAAACTTTATATGGCCTGAAACAAGCACCTAAGCAATGGCATGAGAAGTTTGACAAAACTCTACTTTCTACTGGCTTTGTCATTAATGAGGCTGATAGGTGTGTGTACTATCGCCATGGTGGGGGCGATAGCGTTATATTATGTTTGTACGTGGATGATATTCTGATCTTTGGTACAAACATGGATGTGATAAATGAAGTCAAGTATTTCCTGTCAAAGAGTTTTGATATGAAAGATCTGGGAGAGGCTGATGTGATTCTGAACATCAAGCTTATTAAGGACGAGAATGGGATTACTTTAACACAATCTCATTATGTTGAGAAGGTCTTGGGCCATTTTGGCTTTATTGATGGCAAGACTTCTCCAACACCTTATGATCCCAGTTTGACATTGCGAAAGAATAAGAAGGAACCAACAAACCAGTTGAAATATTCACAAATTGTTGGTTCTCTCATGTACTTAGCAAGCGCTACAAGACCCGATATCTCTTTTGCTGTGAACAAGTTGAGTAGGTTCATGTCTAACCCGGGTATTGATCATTGGCATGCACTTGAAAGGGTCATGCGCTATCTATGTGGTACAATGAGCTATGGGATTCACTATTCAGGGCACCCTGCTGTCCTTGAAGGATATAGTGATTCAAACTGGATCTCTGACGTTGTTAAACTCTACGTCACGAGTGGGTATGTGTTTACCCTTGGAGGTCGCGCAGTCTCATGGAGATCTCGTAGACAGACCATATTGACGAGGTCAACTATGGAAGCAGAACTTACTACTTTAGACATAGCCATTGTTGAGTCAGAATGGCTGCGTGAACTCTTGATGGACTTGCCTATGGTTGAAAAACATGTGCCGGCAATCCTTTTGAATTGTGATAACCAAACTGTTATTGTCAAAGTGAACAATTCTAAGGATAATGCGAAGTCATCAAGACACGTCAAGAGACGTTTGAAATCTGTTAGGAAATTGAGAAACTTCGGAGTAATAACTGTTACATATATTCAAACAGATAAAAACCTGGCAGATCCCTTTACAAAGGGACTATCATGAATTGTGATAGAAAATGCATCGACGGAGATGGGGTTGAGACCCATGGATGTCACACCATAGTGGTAACCCAACCTATGTGATCGGAGATCCCGTGAATTAGGATTTGGGAAGAACAAGCTAGTGGTTTGACTGAGGAGAGTACTTTTGTAACCCTCTCTAGGTGAAGATGCATGACTCTCAAATCTGTAAGGCAGGTTGGCAACATGCCTTAATGTGTTTCTGTTGGCTATAACTAGCGAAGATGTCGTCCTACAGGGCATTCTTGAAATAACACACCTATATGAGCTCGATTGTAAACGTCGTGGTCTATGAGACTTGGGTGGTCTCTAGTAAACTCATGAAGAGACCGGGGAGTATGACGCATATGCTCCAACCCGCGGGGTAGGCTACTGGCAGCCAGGTACTAGTTATGATTTTGAGTGAAATCTATTGGCACCAAACTTGCAATTCAAGGTTCGTCCATTGTTCAAGTTGTTGATAGACGTAGTTCAAGATTCTAGGCGGATGTTCAACTTAACAGTCTCTACTGAAACACTAGTATATAAACAAGTAGCGAGGATTGGCAAATCTTCAAATGGGCATCTGAGATCTAGTGAGGGATTGTTAGAAATAATGGGCTAATTTATTTAAGCCCATATGTGATTTCAGTTTATCCCTAAATCTCAAAGCCCATGTGTGTGGAATCCCATGTGTGATTTAGCCCAATTTGGTGGCAGCTCACATATGAGTGGAGTGGGAGCTAAAGTTTAGTCACACATGGAAAGTTGGAGGAGAGTTACACCACCTTATAAGGTGGAGTGGTTCACCACTTAGTAAAGTGAGTGAGAAGAGGAGAACTACACGTGTGCTCCTCCTCCGGCGACGCCGCCGCTCGCACGCACGCATGCATGCACGCCCGCCCGCTCGTCTCGTCTCGTCATGACGTGCGCGCGCGCACGCCGTGGGTTGCGGGAATCTCGCCGAGCCGAGCTTTATTTTTGTTGCTTGGGAAAACTTGTGAGGTTTTGACAGACGTGTCAATAGTCAGCCTATTTGGGTCACTCCCGGATCGTGGGCTACCTGTAACCGACCCGAACGTGCGCAACGTGGGCTTGGTCCACGACGTTCCCTATGCAGGATTCCCGAGCCGCTCTATATAAACGCCAGTGCGGCTTCCACCACGCACACACCGAAAACCAATCTAGGGTTTTGCCTCCTCTCTGCCTTGTGCCGCCACCTTAGTCTACTCCATCTCGCTTGCCAGCGTGCACCGACGAATGGGAGAGGAGGTCTCCGGAACCACTCGCCTTTGTGATCCTGTACGGGAGAGGACGAATAAGGTTTTTGGGAAGAGCTCTGCACGACTGCTCGAGTTCTGCATCACGGCTCGTCTTCCATCCAAGTCGGGCGGTGCTGCCTATCATCGTCTTCGCCGCCGTCTGCTACGACCAATCTTCCCCAAGTTTACTGTTGCAACTACTGCAATTGAAGGTACGTGCGATGTGCTGCTGTCTGGTTATTCATCATGCTCTGCGAGTACATGTTTAGCTGCTGCCTGTTTCCATTCATCTTGTTGTTTAGTACATCTAGTATGTTTGAGTTACATGTGCTAGTAGTTGGTATTGTCATGTTTAATATTCTGGAATTAATCACGGAAATTGTGCCTAAGTATCCAACACCTCTTATTTTTCTGTCATGTGTTCATTGACGGATGGGTACAGGTGATGTGGTGATGATTTTGTTATCAGTAGATGCGCGATTAATTGGTTGTCAAACTATGTCGTCTTAGTTCTAGGCCACATATTGAAATGAACTCATATACTATGCTACTAGTATTGGTATAGGTTTAGGCTTTGGTAATTCAAGAAGTGAATGTGATAACAATATCTATGGCTGTGTGTGATGCTAGTGAGATCCTAGTTGAGTCTAGTAGAACAAATAGTTGTAGTTTGTCATGTGATTTTGGTAATTATTATCTAGTATTAGACCATGGTGATGTTTTAATTAGTTTCCTGATATGTCCATGTAATTGGGTAGTGAATGGATATCATGTACTAGCTATTGGTGTTTTAATTAGGTCCAGAGATGATTGGGGTATTACTAGGTCTTGGTATGTCTACTATGCATCCATGGTTTGCAGTAATTGATTTAGATAGGTGTATTGGCTGTAGTAGGTGATGTATGTTGGTTGGTGATGTAGGTGATACGAACAAGTAGAAATTCTCTAGTTACTTTGCTGGTTACTAAGTAATGAGACCCTACAAATGGTCATTTTCTTGATTGAATTGGATCTTACCACATTATAATAAGTGGCTAATTAATGATCATACCTTCTGGATATTTAAATATGTCTCTAGTAGTTCTAGGTCTCTTAGAGTACACATTACTGTTGATGCCATCTAAAGGTTCAAAAGAAATTCTTAGTATATTATTGGTTATGTATCTAGTTGATTTCTTACTTCTTTTATTCTTGTTATTTTATTATACACTGGTTTGGTGTACATGTTATACAAGACACACTAATTTAGTTTGGATTGGAGCTTAAGCTCTAATATGATGATTGTTAAGTTGGAGAGATTTATGTGTTTGTATCATAAAGAGATATATCTATGTCTAGGTGATGTGTTGTAGTACATATACACAGGAGATACATGCTTTTGATTTATAGAAGAGGTGTATGTCAACTGCAGGTGTTACCTAGTTCCCCACAACAAGCTAGAACACACAATTAATTACCGGTCCATCTCTTTGTAAACTTACATGATGGTATATGTTTAATGGAATGTTATGGAGATGCTTTGCTATCTTTTACTTGCTTCCTAGATTTTATAGGATTAAATCTTCATGGTCTTGTTTTTTTTTTATAAATAAGCTCCCTTGTTTCAAATTTGGAGCACAACCCATGCTTCTACTTAACTTACTGGAGCTACATTATTTGTTTTCTTTTAAAATAAACATTGGTTTTTATATGATTACATGCTCTAGTAGCTTTTATGATTAAGATGGAACAAGACAAGCATTATTGGTAGCTAGATGAGTGTATCCTACGTAGAATGCATATAATCTACACATATATTCTTTAGATAATGTGTATGTGAAATGTTACAATACATACATGTAAGGAATGCATGTTGTAACCATTGATTAGCATCACACAAGTGTGCTAGATTACTAGCTTAACTAAGTGTAAGCAATAAATGATATTTTGTCATTATGCTAGCTGTGATTTATTCCTGAGAGTGTATTCTTGAGTTTTTAATGATCACCTCACCACCCAAGTCTATTCACTATTGCTACCAATCAAATAGATACTTTTCTAGATGGTTTGGTACTGTTCTAGGCCTCTGTGGTTGAATTTCTTGCTCCTAGATAGATCTGGTTGTTGTCCAGCAACACTAATAGTGACGAGGGTTTAACTCATCAATGCCCATTGTTATGGACTTGGGTTTTGTAGAAGGAGGGAGCGCTGGAGACATCTATTGGCTAGAAAACAAGCACACTGGGGACAAATGATTTACCCAGGTTCAGGCCTCGTAGAGGTCCCTACTCCTGTTTGTCTGCTCGTGGAATTATCGAAGGAGTCAAAAGTTACAATGGTGCGCATATGCAATCTGGTGAGGGTTGTGGAAACTAGGGTTGCATGTGTCCTCCTCGCCACCCCCTCCTAGCCTTTATATAGATAGGCTAGGTCTCGGGTAGCAGGTTGAGTCGGTTACAAGTTAGGGTTTTCCCCTTCAAACTTTATATCTTTAACTTCTTCTTGTTCTTCAAGCAATCGAGAGTCCGTAGGCCACTCGAGTCCCTTGTTTGGGCCTTGGCGACACTGTGGGCTTGTACATATTTGGACCGTATATACCAAGCTCGAGTACTTGTAGGGTATACCCATGTCAGTAGCCTCGGAGTGCCCAGTGGAATAGAAGATTCGACCGGGGACTTTTTGAAGTCTTTGAGTGCCTGAACGGGTGCATTTTGACTGCCTTTATTTGTGTCATAGGGATTGTTGATATACGTGCCTGATATAACCGAAGTATCGGTATCAGTTAACCACCTTAGGGTGAAACAACGTAATCTACTCGAACTCGAGTCCCCGGACTCGAATCCGGAAAAGTGCTGGTGTAATTCGACTCAGGCCGTGGAGGTCTTACAGGAGTCGAATTCAAGTTATATGGGTGTGAGCACTCGACGCGTCCGTGAAGGCATGTTCATCGTACCTGTAGGCATGGATACATTTCTGGTAGTGCACAGCTAAATGCGTTGCCAGGCCTTATTCAGTTCTTACCTTCACGCTGTAAGTGTGGCATCCGAATTTTATCATCGTGGAGATGATTCGGATGATCCAGGAGACGCAGTCTCTTTGTAGGGCAAATTATGAGGCGGTGTCGCCATGAGCTTCGAGTGTGGATGTTATCAACACATAGTTTTCTGTATAAATAATCATAGGGTGCGCGACCAGCGCTCCCTATGGGAGTAGCCCCCGAGTGCCTGGTTGAGTCGAAGACTCAGACAGGGACTAAGTAACTTTTGCTACTGCTGTCGTCTTTTGTTTGCTTGTTTCAGTCGAATTTTTCTAGCGCTCTCTATGGGAGTAACCCATGTCCATAACAAGCATTCGCAACACCCCCCTCCTATCTCCTCTACCAAAATGATCAAAAACTACTATGCTTGCATCTAGTCCTGCCAATGAAGATTTTAGATCTGAGGCCTAATACCTTGCTTTATTTAGATGAGTTTTTTTCCCATGCCACTCTCTTCTCCTTTCTTCCTAAAATCCTACCTTGGTAGCATATACAGCTTGTTCTTCTATAAGTTGTGCTTCTAGCTTCCAAATATACTACTTCTTGTATATAACCTTCTCCTCCTTGCTGCTTGATAGTTCCCAGATATCTAGTGGTTGATCTAGGTGTTTTCTAATGGATCGTTTACTATAGATGATGTTGTGGATGAGCAAATGGTAAGTTCATAGGGTTCTTGTTGTTCTAGCTAATATCCTGAGGTTGTTAGAGTGAACTATCTTCTAGCAACAAAATGGGGTGCGGCTGGCTGATGCTTTGCTTTTGTACTACTCTACTTCCTCTCTAGTTATGCCAACACACCACATGTAGGTGATGAGGGTGTTGCTTGCAAGTGGACTAGGTGTGGTGATTGCCATCAAGTCCCATTTCTTCTCTTACTTGCAGAAGCAACGACTTGGACCTTGCTCTTATCCTAGTAGCTCATTTCCCTTTCTTTTCTTATTGCCTGTTATAAGTGCATGAATACTAACATGTGGCTTGATTCACTTTGCAATGATCAACTAAAGAAGAATGATCAGGAAGATGAAAGAATCATCTTAAAGATTAGTGTAGGATTTTAATTTATTCAAATGTAATTTGTATTCATATACTTGTAATTTCATTTTATTTTATTTGTTAATGGTATCATTCCATAAATGTTGTAAGTTATTCTGTCAGGTGTAATTACTTATAATATTTGATTCTATTGTTATACCTCCCAGGTACTTGTATTATTAAATACTATGGAAGTGTAATATGTATTCTTCCTAGAATAATAATTCTAATTATTACGTAATTAAAATTTAATGTGGTTTTATATTATTATTTCATATGCTTTAATGTAATTTCAATTTCTATTACTACTTCACTTTTAAATTATTATTATTCATATTTGAATTGTTTTCCCCCAAACACAAAGATGTTACACAAAGGTCATGTCGAAATCCATCGCACTCACGTCGATGCCTAACCCTACTCATCGACATACATCGATCCCTTTGCTAAACTTATTCAAAAGCGAAAAATTTACTCATATTTTCTATGCATGAATGCAATGCACAAATCATTTCACCACTCTCTTTTGGTCCTAAATGTTGGGGTGTTACAGTATGAGTGCCTCTCGTTCCTCGACCTAGGGTTTATCCCACCGCTTCCGTCTTACCGCTTCTGGGAGATCAATCTCCACCAGGGGTCGTGCAAATCGTATATTAGATCCAATAAATTTCATAAAAAAAATTCTCACTGGACATTTGACCGTTAGTTCTTCTTCTTTCACCGATCATAGATCGGATTGCGTCACACACCACTATATGTCTTCATCGTGTGCCTCTACCCCAACCTCGGCATCGACTCATCTCCGACTAATCCTAGCCAACGACCATGCCAAGGACGCTATGTGTGACGCCCCAAGGGACGTCTTCACATGAACTTTACTGTATTAGTGGGTTTGAATAAAGTATGTAATCATCATTAGTGTGTGAACTTTATTAGTGTATCTTGAATTTTGCGAGACGCTTATTTATATGAGTTTGTGACAAGTCAGTTGTAACAATGTTTATGAATAAAATATTTTATGGTCACATTATGGTTACGAATGAAGTGTTCTTATCTTTATCTAGATGGTAATTACTTATACAATTATAAAACATTGAAAATGACAAAATAATTCCAATATAATGATGACATTACCTTCAGGTAACACTATTGTTTAAGTCATACTGGTGATTTCATTCTGATGAAACATGAAGTCTTAAATACGATTTTTTGACTTGCGCAAACCATGCCACACTAGGTCAGATGATCGAAACTTCGTGTTCTTGTACAAAATGTTGTGGGTTAAATTGTTGAAAAATCATACATGATGATTGTAATTCAACAAAGTAGTGGATATCATTATTTTGTGAGCTACAGTGAATTCAAGTGAATGTGTGTATTTGCTTGCTGAAACATGAGTCTAAAACCATTTGATATGTTCAAAGGATTTCAAAATGAAGATGAGGATTTAATTAACAAGAATATCAAAGTCTTTGCGACTTTATCAAAGTGATGAGTAATTTTGAGTTAAATTTTGGCACATGGATTTGTGAAAGATGCTTTCAAAAATTATGATGATTGGACACTTTAAAGTGTATTGATATGTCTAAACATTGTAATCATATTGTACTGGATACGTATGGTCTAGAAATTATCTCTTACTGGTTACCGTTAGAAACTAGAGTTGTATATTAAATAGTAAGCACTAATTTTAAAAGTCTAAGGAACATCTAAAGATTTATGGAAATAACACCATAAGAGTTATGGCATGTTCGAGTTTCTATAGGTTTCGATAAATTCGAAGTCGTGATGAATATGTAAATCTTTGTAGAGTATTGTTAGGTAACTATGAATACATCTTCCACAACTAATACAAAAGAGGGAAAACATGTTGTTGCCCTGATATGTTGTTTTCAAGAAAGAGTTTTTCAAAGGAAGTGTTGCTGGAAGAAAGTTAAAGCTCAGACAAGGTATTTGACCTTACTCTGAATGTCGAGTGGGGCAATGGAATATGTTCCAAGAACTGAACTCTACAAATTGAGGAGAAATTAATGATAATGATCATGACATTTTAGCTAATACTTGTACTAAAAAATTAGGATTCAAGAGTATATCCTGCTAGGTTGCAGAATTATATTGTTGATTTGCTTGTCGTGTTAATAAAACAAGATATACCTACGAACTACGAAGAAGCGTGATGGTCCTAAGTATGATAGATGACTAAGAGTCATAAAATCCTATATTAAGTTACATTTAAGATTGAAAAGTAATATGTTACTTGATCTTATTTACAAAGGATGTTACTTGATTTTACAAATAACTACAAAGTTATAAAGGAAGAAATGAAACTTTAAGGGAAGACATAAAGCTCGATTTGTCACAAAGATGTTTCAAAAATTTCAATGGTTGACTACGATTTTAGCGATGCTTAAGTCTATTAGATTTACACCAACAATTACTACAATTTGATAATTGGTAGTAGGTTGTCAAAATTGCATGTTCTTGAGTGACAAGATTGAATAAAGGGTTATAATTGGTATAACAAGCAGGTTTTGTTGAACCATATGGATTCTAGTGTCTCGTAGATGGAAATCTCGAGTTGATGGATGATCAAAGAATTTTGGGGTTACCAAAATAATGACAGGACCTGCATTTACGTGAAATTGAGTGGGAGCTAAATGGCTTTCCTAGATCTTAATATGTAGATGGCATATTTTGAGTGGAAGCTAAGTGAATTCCCTGATCAAATGTGTGGTTGACATATTTGAGTAGGAGCGTAACAACATTCTTATATATGTAGATGGTATATGATGAATGATGTGATTGGTATTAATAGCTATTTAAGTTAGTAAATATTTGGTGGATGAAGTTGAACAAAGCATTAAACATTAAAATCTATCGAGATATATCAATATGTTTAATGAACATTATGGTTGAAATGCTTCCTAGATTTGATTCTGAAGATGTTCAGAACATCCTAGATTAGATTTCGAAGTTGCTCAGAATGTTGTAGATAATATTCTGAAGAAAGTTCAGAATGGAACAAGCTAAAAAAGTAGTTCTTAATTATGAAAACTAGGAGGAACATTGAGTTAATATCTATATAAACAACAATGGTTAATAGAGAGAAATGAGATGTACTTCATCTCATATGCCTAGATCATAGGTTCTTCCATATAACCATAATGTATACTTGATATAATCTGACCCAATTTTTGGTTAGAAGAACAAGTTCTTAGTCGTAAGAACATGTTGTTCGAAGTGATTCCTGAGTTAATCACTGAACCAGAGTTAAGTTTGTCTTTAAACTAAAAGGAGTTGGTTAGGCATCAAAGTTGCATGTTATGCATTATCGATTAAGATTTACATAGATATAGAGGTATGTGGCTACTCTGGGAGTGGCAAGTATAATTGTCATGGCTAAGAAATTTCAAATTTAACTGTGTTACTAAGTATACATGACAGCAGTGAAAGTCCACTTGACTGAACAACCGTCATGGTATATGCAAGGAAAAAAGTCTCACTATGCCGCCAAACATATACTTCGGCATATTATGTGATAATATATAATGTCAAATTAGGTGACATTAAAATATTTGTGAAAAAACATATGGATCTGATAATACAGATCATAGACAGGAGCGTATCTCCATGACCAAGCATGATCAATAAACACATATGTGATATGGTTTTTTGATTAGTAACAAATGCAACTAGATTATTTGTACTCTAGTGCAAGTGGGAGACTATTGGAAATATACCCTAGAGGCAAATAATAAAGATGTTTATTATCATATTTCATTAGTTCATAATAGTATTATACCATGTTATAAATATATCAATCGAAACATTGATACACATGTGGTATGTAAACGAACCGAAGTCCCTAGTAGCCTATATAAGTTTATTAGGCAACTGATGATCAAGGTTTCCTAATCATGGAACATATATACCAATTGACAATGAAGTCATATCATTGGTGAATGATATGATGGACATCCAAAATAAGTATTGCGACACAATCAAGTCACAGAGTTCATCATTGCAATAATTAGAAACGAATTATCCTACTCCTTAGACCATGAGATCATATTTAATCACTATCACTCGAGACTGCTTAGATTGCATCAATCGTGACACCGTAATAGGGTGATCATGAAGGTATGCATTGGGTATTCCAGAGGGATGTGTTTAGGTGTATGCATCAAGATCAGGATTTGTTCTCCTACGTGACGGGAAGATACACTGGGTCCACTCCGTGAGATTACATCCATAAGTTGCGCAACATGTGACTAGGTCACTAGGATAGAATATCACGAGAACGAGTCAAGCATCACTTGTCGGTAACAAGATTGAACAAGGTATCATGATACCGATGATCAAATCTTGGATAAGTCAGGTATAAAAGTAACAAAGGGAATTGGACTCAGCGTTTATGGTTCAAACGACATTGATATCGTGGAATGCATAGGGGTTATTTTGTACATACCGGTTTCGCTAATGATCATCGGCTTGAGAGTCGCCACAATCATGTCTGTGATGTTCCCGAACCATAGGGTAACACACTTAAGGGTTTTACAATGCTTAGAGATCGTTTTGGAAATGACGGGGTCACATGAAGAAAGAGATGAGAACTTCAGATGTGTTCCGTGAGAGAACCGGAATCATTCTGGGAGGATCCAGAGTGGTTCAAAGTGAACCGAAAGATGTTTCGAATTAAAGGTAATTTGATAATATGTATTTTATAATAATTGTTGGAATTAATATTAAAATAAATATTTAAAATTAATTTTGGAAGGGCAACTTCCCTAATGGGCCAAATCCCTAAGGGAAAAGGCCCAATAGGGAGCCGCCCCATGGAGCCGCCACTTAGGGCTAGGTGTAGGGTGGGGCCCACTCAGCCACCGGCCTCCTTGGACAGCGCGCGGGGGGCACCCTGGCTCGGTCGTCCTGCTCTCCTCCTCTATGGCACGCTCCTCCTCCCTCATGTCCCTTTAGTTCCACCCGGAACTTGAGTGGTTGGGGGTGTCCCTTTTTCCCCTATATAAGGAAGGTCCTATGGAAGAAAAAAGACACACAAAAATCAATATATTCTCTAAGAAAGTTTCCCTTTTCCTTAGATAATCTCTCTCTCTCTCATTGGCTCTTGTGCTAGTGCGGTTCCAATAAGAACTGTGCACATAGGAGATGACACATCTTCAGCACATCGTCGCACTACTGGATCCCTGGTTCTAGAAGGTCTACTTCCGCAATTCCGGCAGGATCAGGGATCTCAGAGTCGTTGTCAAACACCAAACATGTGCACGACCACAGGGGTGCTACCACTTGTGGCACCGGATTGTCGTGCGAGGAGTAGCGCGACCTTGAGGTCGGCTACGAGTATATGACTACACCATCCATGTTCTGCATGAACATTAAACGATTTCGGTCTACAAGGGTATGTTACCGAAACTTACTCAGTTACAGCATTACTCCTAGATAGATCCTGGCAACTAGTGTTGCGCTAGTGAAAAAAGGTTGTTGTTTTCTGCTGCAAACCCCTTTAGGGGGATCTACATAGGCGTGCAATGTGACCATCTAGCAACTTGTGTAATCTAGATTTAAAATTTGCGCTCAACCTGGAGAATTCAGGGTGTGGCCAAGTCTCCTGGCCGAAGACTTAGTCCCTACTGGGTTGGAGAATCCGGTGTGGATGAAGACTCCGATGTCAAACACCAATTTTAGCACATATTTATTTAGTTGTTATACTTTTGGTTTCCAGGACATGTGTGTGTATCCCAATGTGTATGATGAGGAAAATGTCAGGTATCTCTCGCGGTGCTCGCACAAAGAAATCGACAAAACCTGGGGGTGGTCAGACCATACCCCAACAGCCCATGTGTATGATGAGGAAAATGACAAATATGTCCAAGTTAGGGTTGCTTAGGAAAAGAAACAAGGCTGCTTTCCAAAGTGAGCAAGATTGTTTGTTGAGGGAAGAACATGCCAAGACGAAAAATATGACAATTTGCAAACCTACATGCGTTTTCTACTAGTGATTTTGTTGAGATGCACAAGCGTAACTTCTATGCAATGAAGTGCACTGGCCCCGATGTCCATTTTTGGAGGAAGGAGCAAGAAGTGATCATGAAGGAATTTTTGTTAGCCTCGTCAAGTACCCCATATGCCCTCAAATGGTTTTGAACTTTGAGTACATGGAAAAGAACAAGGCATACTTTGAGGATGTTCTTTGGATCTCCGAGAAGCTAAGGCTGCACAAACTCATGAAGATCAAAGAAGAATACAAAGTCAAGCTTGTCCAACAATTCTATGCCGTGGAGGTGTTTGATACTAGTGAAGTTTTGAATATGGAATGGATGACCGGTGATGTCTGATGCAAGGCCAACCTTTCATGAGTTTGCACATCTCTTGGACTACCCCTTTGAAGGTAGTTTTCCTCCTTGTGGTGAAAGATTGCATGATCCCTTGGTGTGTACGACACCAACAAGCTTGCACCCCCTCTATGGTGTCAATGGTGTTTGCGGGCAAACAACGGATTTGAAGCTTTTGTACATCATTTTGATCAGCATGTTCTGTGAGAACATTGCCCCCCAAGCGGGCAACTTGGATGCTATCCGTGGAGGCTTGACCAATCTCATGGTGTTAGCTCACAGGTTATTCTTGGATGGTTTGGATGCTCCCGCAAGGTCTACCGATGTGATGAATTTTATTTTTGAAGAAATGTGGGTGCAATAATTGGAAGCAAGTCCCTGGCTTATGATCCATTTGTGATGAAGCTCATTATCTCTCGCGACACCGGCTACTTTGCGGTCCGTGGTCAACTTGTGGTGCACAAGCCTCACAACTTGCAAAAGAAGCAACCATCGGTCTCTAAAGCTCCCTCCATTTGCTCCATTTGATGATGATGATATTTACGAATGTGAGCCCACTCCAAGGCCACGGATGAAGTATGCTAGCAATGCATTTATGCACACTATATCTCATGAGATTGTCCAAAAAAATGAAAAGGACAAGTTTTGGGGATAAGGTCAATGGTTGCATGCACATAGACATTCGCAAGTCAACATGAGGCATACAAACCCAAAATTCTCTCTGGCCAAGAGTTGATCCTTAACGCCATAAAGGAGAAGAATGGACAAGATCCCAAGGATATGAAGCGTCCGCCTCCTTCCAAGGGCACTCTCTCATGTAATGAATGGAGCAAGGGGTTAGTCACTTAGGACAGATTTTGAAGATGTCATCTCTGCATCATCTTCATCTCATATACTTCCTCCGTCCTAAAATAAGTGACTTGAGTTTGTCTAGATTTGTTTGTACCTATATACTAAAACGTATCTAGATACATACGAATCTAGACAAACTCACGTCACTTATTTTGGGACGGAGAGAGTAATAAAAATGTGCCTAGATATATAGAAATCTATACAAATCTGCGATATCTTTTTTGAACAGAGAGAGTAGTAAAGATACAAGGGAAAAAATCGCGTGGGACAAAACGCTTCATTCACATAACATTCCTCAACGGTCGCCTTCTGGTCCCTGAAGTGGTGCATGTACACGAACTTAATTTTCTGGCTCTGTCCACGAGCTGCCGCCATCTGAGTTCGCCTGCCCTGCCTAATATAAATGCAAAGAAAGATGAGCCGTCCACAATCTATAAATAAACAGATTTTCTGATTCTCAAACGTTTAGGAATTTCTTATGTCTTAGTCACCTCTCTCACCGTTGGACTCGTGATTCATGCAATGTGAGAGTTACACATGAGTTACAATTAGTTTGTACCTGAAAATTAATGAGCTACAACTAGGTTGAACAAATTTTACATAGTTACAACGAAAAATTAGCAAATAGTAATATGACGCCAGTCGACTGAGACATAAGAAATTATCAGGCGCCTGAGATCTAAGCTCTCCTATAAATAAAATACAAAATAATCCTCACTCGTGGCAGATCAGTGACAGGTGGGACTGCTCATAGGAGGGTCACTTATGCCCGCATAGTCCCACATATGTTAAGTGGGTATTCCGCGGGAGTTCTGGTGCCCACCATCCCACATATGCACCCGTATGCCCGTAAATGCGTTGACGTAATTGCTACTAGTATAGAGTTGATAAAGATATACTGTTGAGCATGATGCAATCATAGTGCAAAGTCGAGATGATTGAATGGTGCTGCAGCTACAAAAATATGATTCGATAGTTAGAATGTTGAATTACACAAAATCATAAGGTAACTGTATAGTATTTAAAAAAACAGAGGTTTGAGCTTGTGATTAGCTGAAATTGAGTTATACCGGAGATTGCATGGACAGTGTTTGCTAGCATGTTACATGTGCTGTGTGTGTATGCACTCGACTTTGCAACCTGAAGATGTGTACAGTACATGTTTGAAAGAACATCACGAAATTATTACAGTATGTATCTAAATTATATGCTTGAATCAATTAGTTAATTAGTTTTTACTCTATAGTCATGCTCTATCTAGTTGGGAATATGCAACACAAGCTGGAGATGGAAAGAAGCAGTAATAACAACTGCCAAAGTCTGTGCTGTGCATTGCATCTGATATGCAACCAAACCAGCCAACATACCCTGCTGAAGCACTTAAACCATTAGCCAAACGTCCAGCTCTTCCTCTCCCACGTGCAGCTTACTCCTGTTAAACAAAGAGAAAACTCAGGTTTAGAAACAACCTAATTTGCACATTTCAGAAATGTACATGCTCACAGTTTGGAACTTAAATTAAAGATCTACTACCAAATACACTAATAGGAGCTAATGTGATTGGGCAAGGAGCCAATGTTTAAGGACTAAAATTTCCCAGAAGCTACTACTGCCAACACAAAGAGGTCGAAGAGTTCAGCATGAGATGATTCATAATACATTTTCTTCATACATGCTTGAAGAAACGCAACTCTCCTGTTAGCAAAATTGCCAAAATTAAAACCGGAAATTAACACTGCCTGCTGAATAAACCTGCCAAAAAAAACTCTAGTTTACAGAGCCAGTGGCATTCTGAATAGTAGTTAAAAGTAAGCCATGCTTCCTGCAAACATACGTAAGGACACATTGAAGATCTGAGATCAGGACACCAAGTTCTAAAGTCACGGTTTTAATACCAACTGTCGTGCCTAAATTGCTGCTTGCTGCAACATACATAATTCGTTGATGGGCACTCCTTATAAATTTACTAAGAATACTCTAATCCGTAGACTTATCATAAATCTCAGGGACTTGATGCCAAACTAAAGCTTATTATGATCAGGGGGCATCTATTTGTTTACAAACCAGGTCAAAACAAAATTGTTCCCAACCCAGCACTAATATTAACCTAGAACACAAAACAAACTTTGCTAATAATTTTGTGTCTAAGTGGAAGAAAATTAGCTGAACACTGATGCGTTGCTCTGTTTTTTTTCAGTTACCATCAATCAGGTGCTACAGGCATTGCCAAACTAAAAACGCCGAAAACTAGGCTATTGGTGAAGCAACAAGTATAAGATTGACTTAAAGTATGTACTGTGATAATTCAAAATGCAAGAAATCCAGAGTACATGGTTAGCGTTTCATTTAACAATCAGACTCTGAACACAAAAAATGGTATCGAAGAAAGACCATACTCATCTCGACAGTTCTGCCTAGTAGAGGTACTACTTACGACACCATTCAGCCCAGTCATGATTTTCAACTATTCTAACTTCTATGTAATATACATTGTGCAGTTACAGTCATTGTTTTACATGAATTTTTATGCTACTTACATTGCAGAGGGCCTATGAAGGTACAATGTTGCTTGATGAATGATGATATGGTGCCCTGTCACTTGCTTGGTGATGTCAACGAAAAATGTGGACACATTACAGTATAGGCATATATATTCAGGTTCCTGTTCTGTGTTACTCCTATACTAGTTGAGCTACTAGCCTACAGCTCCTAGAAGACAGTAGCCACTAGCCAGTAGGCCAAATAAAGAAAGAGCCCTTGTGTTATATGATGGGCTGGTTGAGCTAAATATGAGATGTTCCATTATATATATTTTTCCCATTGTGACCCTACAGAATCATGTGGCTTGAAAAACTGCAAATCTCCAGGTTGTAATATACATAATACATGGTTTAACATCACAGAAACGATATTGAATAGGCACCTTACTCAAGTCGCAAGCAGCAGCAGATCATCCGCGGTTTGCCTACACCCATATGTTACTACCATCAATCACCTGAAACAATCATCATGTAAAGAAGCTAACTTAGCAAAAGGAAAAGAACCGCACTGACGCTGCACATTATCCTGCAGGAACTTGACAAGTGCTATATCTACCTACAGATGTATGAAGCACGGTCTACCTCATCGCTCATCATCTCCAATGCTGCTGCAGCTTCAGTTTCCTAAAACTTGATGAAACCGTATCCTTCGGGTCACAGGGTGGCATATGGCTTTCACTGTCACATACAACCATCATTTATACAGGTCAATTTTTAATCAACCAAATATCACACATCAACCACCGAGAAGATCGAGGACTGAGATAGATCAGTACCTTCGGTAACATCGCTGTGTTGGAGAATGCATCCTTGAGAGCAATCTCATTGGTGTCATAGGACAGATCTGCAGCTCAAATCAGTGGAAGAAATAACAGGGCAAGAAAAACATACTGAACCATATCAATGTTCAGACAGTATTGTATGTGAGACCATAATGACTCACACATATTGTTCGTAACATTTTACATTCAGTTAAAACTGGAGGGAATATTTACACGAATTTAACAAGAATAATGCTCTGCGTTTGAATATTATATACAGCTTAAATAATTGTCATCTCAGCGAAATGATACAGTGCCGTCCACGGCAATAATATTTCCCAATAAGATTTGATCTCTCAAGCGGTAAATGCTCTACCTAACCCTTACGACTGCACAACCAGCATATCAGCACGCTTGCCAACCAAATCTCCAGCATCATCTTCTTCATCAGCATCTATGATTGCAGCTTGTGCCTGCATAGGAGAACCAAATGATCATTGATATCATAGAAATGTGAACTGAAAACAGCAGTTCATAACAGCTGTGTAAATATGCACATAACCTTTCAAGCTCATTTACATGAGAAGGCTCACAGTAAAGAGATACTAACAAGCATATCAGTGACTCATACTGTCCGTTCCCACTACAGATGGCAACCTCAAATAAGGCTCTGCCACTGAAACACTCATAAACAACAATAGCAGCAAGCGAGCCAAGTCATGTGATCAAGGCAAGTTTAACTGTTGGGGGGAAATTATGGACACCCCAACTACATAATTGTTGACCCCTCAAAAAGAATGATTGCTTCAACCACCCATTTGCAAAAATTTCCATAAAAATGTGTGTATGTGGTACTGTTTATATTGCTTAGTTTTAAGATTATAGCATGCCTGCTAAGTAATATCTATTATGTACTGTTCCTTCATCCCTTTTCTTAGAATGAATGGTTTACAGCCCAAAAGCCTCTTTGCTGAAAGCCACCAGGAGCATCATGAAACTACTAACCGGGGACTCCAATAGTCCCAGTTTACCATGACGGTCTGCAAACAATAACTATTGGACAAATTACAATATATAAGCATATACATTCAGGTTCCTGTTCTGTGATACTCCTATACTAGTTAAGCTATAGGCCTACAGCTCCTTGAAGGCGGTAGGCCAAATAAAGAAGGCTCCCGCCCATTACATGACTGGTTGGTTCAGTTATATGAGATGATTCATTATATATATTCCCCATTGTGAATCTCTAGTTAATCTTGTGTGCTTGAAGAAATGCAACTCTCTGATGGTAAAATTGCCCAAATTAAGCTCGGTTTTGTACTGTCCACCAAGTATATGTGACAAAAAAACTCTAATTTACAGAACCGGTGGCACTCTGAATAATTACAGAGGATGCAGCAAGCATAAATGATACACTTCTGATGGACAGCTATGTTCCTGACATCACAGCATCAATTGACCAACATTCAAAGTTTAACATGATTTAACATCGCAGAAGCAATATCAAATAGGGGCATCTTACTCATATCTGCACTCGCATCAGCAGCATCTCATCCGCGGTTTGCATAGTCCCCACTCGTATGTTCCTACCATCAAGCACCTGAAAATAAACAATTATCATGTAGCAAAGCTGTGTTGGCAATAGCAAATGCATAACAACTTGAACTGAGCGCTGCGTATTATCCTGCAGGAGCTTGACGTGTGCTATATCAACAGATGTACGAAGCACAGTTCACCTCGTTGGTCATCTTCTCCAACGCTGCTGCTTCAGTTTTCGAAGAGAACTTGACAAAACCGTATCCTTCCCATCTCCCAGTCACAGGATGACAAATAACTTTCACTGTCACACACACAGACATCAGTCAGAAGACAATATCCAATGAACAAAGATCACAGATCAATCACCAAGAATATCCAGAGCAGATAGATTATGGGCTACCTTCAACAACATCACCATGCTGAAAGAATGCATCCTTGAGAGTGGTCTCAGTGGTGTCATGGGACAGACCTGCAACAAGTTTCAGTGGAACAAATAGCATGGCATCAAACAAATCCTCAACCATATCAATGCTTGCAATCTAGCACGAAACTGAATGATTCACACAGATTCGTTCTGATATTTTCATTCCGTTAGATTAGGATCTGAGGCAATATCTGCACGAATTTCACCAGCACAATGTGCTGCTCTTGCAATCAGCAAGCAGGATGATTCACAATTTAGCATGAAAAGCATCCTCCCAAGTAGGTTGGCAAACTTACAATATATAACAGAAAACTCACCAGATCTCAAACAAAGAAGAGATTCTGCTCCAAGCAACAAGACAAATGAGCACGGGAAAGGGGCGCTCCGATTCAGCAGCTTCCCGATTGGGATCACAGCATGACACGCCAATTTGCTTCCCCAGTTGAGCATCGCCAAAAGAAAAATGGAAATAATCCCCAAATAATTAGCATCCGAACCACATCACACAAATCATACCGCCCAGGAAAACTAGCAATTCGAATCCAAGAGAAGCCAGATATTCCAACATGATCCTCAACAGAAAGAATAACAGCAAAAAGGTCAGAAACCACTAGTGCGCACCAACATAGAGATCCAATCAAGTAACAGCATTCAGCATACACAATATTGCAAGGACGGATTGACAAATTAGAGAAACACAACTTTCAGTTTCCATTAGCAAGAACTCAAGACCAAGCACAACCAGATGATGTCTTCTGACCCAGAATTACATACACTACTCTCTAACCCAAAACGCATTCCCCCTCCTCCAAACACATAACTATGCAGCAGGCCTAAACTCCCTCGAACCTACTCCTCAGCCGCAGCACCCTTCTTGGTGGTCTTGGCAGCCACCTTCTTCTTCTTGGGCGACTTGGAGGCCTCCTTCTCGGCCTTCTCAGCCTTCTCAGCGGCCTTCTTGGGGAGCAGCACGGAGTGGATGTTGGGGAGGACGCCCCCGTGGGCGATGGTGACTCCTGCGAGCAGCTTCCCAAGCTCCTGATCATTGCGGATGGCAAGCAGCAGGTGGCGCGGCACGATGCGGGACTTCTTGTTGTCCTTGGCAGCGTTGCCGGCGAGCTCCAGGACCTTGCAGAACCAAAACCAAACACATGGCGATCAGTCCAGGGAGATCAAGAATGAACAGAGAAGAAACAACGCGGAAATTCGAATGAAACGAGCAAGAGGGGGGAGACACGGGGTGGTTGCGTACCTCGGCGGCGAGGTACTCGAGGACGGCGGCGAGGTAAACGGGGGCGCCGGAACCGACGCGCTGGGCGTATCTGCCCTTCTTGAGGAAGCGCCCAATGCGGCCGACGGGGAACTGGAGCCCGGCCTTGACGGAGCGGGTCACCGCCTTCTTCCTGTCGCCTCCCTTCCTTCCGGCCATCTTTTCCGGCGTGCTGGGACTACTCTCTCTCGCTGGCGGCGGCGGCGGGATCTGGGATGGGGCCGGTGGTGCTGGAGATGCTTTGAACTGGTTGGATGAATCGGCCGGGATGGGCGGAGGATTTTATACGAACCGGGGAGGCGGGCGCCAGGGGGGGGCGATCCGCGTGACGTGAGGTGCCTGCCGTCCGATCTGGGAGTGGCGGGCGGTAGAGATTGCTTTGGGGTGGCGATCCGAGGGAGTGGTCGATTGACCAATCAGAGCACAAAGAATTTCGCTGTGGCTTCGCGATTCTTCTTCGCTTCGTTCCTGCTCTTTTCATTTCGCGGTTGTCCGGTCTGTGAAACCAAAATGGAAAATGGGAGCCGCGGGAATAGAAAAATGAAAGAATGCTCTCTTGAATGTACAATATTAGATTTATTACAATTTGAATGTATCTATACACTAAAATATAACTAGATTCATTTAAATTTAGACAAATTTATGATACCTTTTTTTAATTATCTAAAGATATAAGTAGTAGAGCTCATCCTAAAAATCAGATTTGATTAGCTGTAAGATCTCGTCTCCATCGATCTTAACCATCCATTTTTTTTATCGTGCCATATAAAACTAGCTCCTAAAACAGAAATAAATAAAAGAAACTATATTTTCCTCAGGGAGGTCGCCAGCTGCTAGGCCCAAAGCCCAGCATCCAGCAGCCTACAACCTCGACCGGATCAAATCCTAACCTACCTACCTATCCGCCATCGCCGCACTTACCCCACACGTGCGCGTGCCACACCACCACGCACAAACGCAATATACTGGCACACAACACACACTTTCACGCACCAGCTGCTCAACCCTTTCTTCTACCGTCCTCTTGTCAAGCTTGTGAATTGAAAGGGGGCCATGTATGCCCTTCCAAAAGTAGGGGGAAGAAAAAGGGTGCATGGCCACCCTTCGCGAAGGGTGCTCATTGTATCAAGTATGGATTTCAGTTGGTTTAAACCGACTAAGATCTTGTATCTCACTTTTCTTGGTATCGCCTTACTTCTCTATCAATTTTCTTATGAAGGTTGTCACTTGTGTCACCCACCCCATTATAAACAAGATGTTTGAATAACGAGAAATTTCTAACTCTGTATAGTGAGGGGTCTAAAGGCATGTGGCAACTATATGATGTGGATGTCTCCCAAACGATGATCACCACCTATTTGGATGGCCTAAGTTGGTCCAATTATTCCATGAGAATGGTCTGAAGCAGGGGAGCGCGATAGCATTTGATTTTAGCAAGCTTGGGCAAATACTTGGAAGCTATTGTGCACATGTTGACCTAAGGACCAAGAACAGAGGTACTACTAATTAATTTGCTCATGTACTCATTACAACCTCTGATGACTTTCTTGCGACTGACTGTTCTTCATCATTGTCTTTACTCATCATATGACTCTAACCACTTATGTAATCCGCTTCCCCTTATGTACCCCCGGAAGGGTGCCAGCATCAAGCTGTTGGCACCAGCACCGGCCCTAGTTCCTACAACGACATTGGTTCCCTTACCTACCCTCATAAGGTAACCAGCATCAAGTTGCTGGCACCGACACCCGCACCGGCCCAAGTTCCTGCTCTGGCACCCGCACCGGCCCTAGTTCCTGCTCTGACACATGTTGATCTAAGGAGAAAATAGAGATAGTAACTTAATTTTCTTATATACTTATCATATCCTCTAATCACTGTATTGTGAGTAACTGTTGTATAAGAGACATTTTTGCAAACCAACATTGTTGCAAAGTAAATCAAAATCACAATGGATGCCTAGTTGGTTAAGGATATAAGGACACGCCTGCTTGGTGGACTTGATTTATCGGTTCTTGAGACAGTTGAAATGAGTGAATTGGAACTCCTCGGCGAACTAGATGCCAAATGACTCGGGGGTTAGCACATTAACGGGTGGTGCGGCTTATTCCGCAGCCACTGTACGTGTATAGCTCCTCGTATTCATCTAAAAATAAAATTTAAGCTAATTAAAAATTAGTTCCAATAGAAGCATAGCAAAAACGATCCTCTACACTTCTTACAAAAGAAACTCCTCTAAAAACAAAACTAATCATGCTCATAAGCAAGTGCATATTTCTCCTCTATTGTTAACATAGGAGAGTTCAAGAATATTATAGGACTCTTGCTAACAAGAGTATAATCATGGACAACGAGTATGTCATCTTCATACTCATGTATTATACATGGAGGGTTGTTAATAGACATAGGTCCATCATCTAAAACATTATCATGTAGCATGTCTAGACAAAATTCCTCATTACCATCAATAATTTTAGTAGTAGCATTATTAGAGAGTGAAGGAGCGTTATTAGTTTCATCATAATAGTACGGGTTATAAAATATGACCATAGAATTATTAGTTGCACAATTATCATAGCATGGGTTCTCATAAATGACAAATGAGTTTTGAGTATGAGTGTTACTGTCATTTTCGAGAGGTTCCCATACATCCCCAAGCTTAGGTTGGACCATATCTTATCCTTCTTCTTCGTTCTGCTCCTCTTATTCAATATGCCAATCATGATAATTCTGAGTAATAGTATTCAATAATTCCTTAGCTTCCTCAATAGTCATGTCCTTGAAAATATTTCCTACAACACTGTCTAGATAGGTTCTAGAACTTTCAGTTAGTCCATTATAAAATGCATCAAGTAATTCATTATCCTTAAAACCACGCGTAGGACATATCCTTCCAATGGCACAAAATACAATTTTGTGTGAAGCTACTAACTTCAATTTTCATAGCATGTGTTTTACTACCAGAGATATACTTATGGAAAAACAAATACAAGCATGCTTTCTTACTAGTAATGGACTTAGGAGCTAATGATTTGTACCTAGTTTTGCATCTCCTCCTAAAGAGAAGGGGAAAACTTTTAAGAAATAATAGTGTTGTTGTATCTCAGTTTTTTCAAATAGGCAAGCAGTATCTTCTAGATTCATTAAGTGCTCATAGGGAAATTCTTCTTCTTTACCATGGAACTTAGATGCTTCAACTCTTTCTATTATTTCAGGGTAACTTTAATATCATAATCCTTATCTTTAATGAATATTGCAGGTTCACTGCATTTACTAGCAACGGGAAATAGTTTTTCTATACTCGAGGTTTCTTCAAATTTATCCAAGTCATCTAGATCAAGACTCATAAAAGGTTTAATGAAAGCAATATCCTCTTCACTAGGTGTCTCTTTAGAACTAGTGGTAATATATTTTTCATTAACATGTTCATCTTTATCATCCATCATAAAATTTATAATAATTTTTATGTGTTTTTTATATAAGGAAAGTCCAAAACTGAAAGTAAATCTAATGAGAAACTCACAACCAAAGAAATTAAATAAACCTCCCCAAGCTTAGATGATTGCAAGATATAAAACAAACTAAAAAATCTAAAGTCTAGTGCACACAATAATATAAACTTAAGCCCCAAGTGTAGGGGATCATCATAGTACCTCTTAACGTGGAAGTAGGGTATCGATCCGCAATAGCAAGAAGGAAAAGCTATCTATTCTCTAGAACTAAAGTGTCACAAGTTTTAGTTGATTATGCACTAAACAGGTTTTAAGGAATAAGATGGTTGTTTTAATGGTTGAAAGTTTAATGCAACAAAATAAGAATATAAAAGTTTCCGATCCTCTTCAATGCAAGAGGACAAGAGAAGGGGTTTTCTATTATGGGAACAATGGACATGGGTTCATGGGTTCACTTAATCCTATCTTCTCCATCTATGGTGATTATCATGTTATGGATAGTAAAGGTACAAAAATTGGAATATTTTAATGGTACTTTTATGGTGGCTACATGTCGTAAAACACATAGGTGAAAGAAGTACTCCTTTGTGTTGCTAGGTCACCCTTGCAACAAGGCTAGCATTTGGTTTGTGTCACGCCACACATCATACTTCTCTCTTTTTACCCCTAGATAAAGGATGTTGGGCTGCATTGCTGTCACTCAATACATATGCCGTTGTCACTCGGCCACCCATTACCTACATACATGATACATCATACTTCTTAATAGAAGACATTCTAAATACTAGTTCAGTGATTCATATGTTGTGATATGCTGTTAGTATTATCACATCTCTCTCATCTACCCCACTTGGTGGTGTCAATCACCTCATGATATGGATAAACAAGGCATTATGTATAGATCTAAACCATTACATGCATCATAGAATATTCCCAAAGTATGACAAACCATACAAGATCCAACGCAATGGTAAATGAATAACAAGTACTACCTCATAACACAATATCCACCATAGGAATTACATAGATAGATCCATACTCATGCAAGACACATCATATGGACTTCAACAATGATCATACATAGAGATATTAGATCAAGTTACCACCGTAAACCCAACGTCCACGGGGTGGACTACTCCCCTCTCATCATGGATAGTGATGAGGAGGAATTGGTGAAGGAGGAGACGTGGCTGGAGGCAATACCGGCAGTGGCCCCCCTCCAATCTTCCTCCGGGTGGTGGTCTGCTGGCTCTCTGTTACTTGGTTCGATCTCCGCCTACGTGCCTCTCTAGAAAGGCCGCTAGGGGTATATATAGATGGTTTTAGGTCAAAACAAAGTGAATGGCGGTGGAAACAACGACATTAGAGTTTCGACAGCTGAGATCATACTGGTGGTGTGCCCAGTAGTATATGGGCTCTCATTTTTAGCTTGTTGGGTCCCTTAGGCTCTACTTTAGCTCATTGGATTCATGGGGAAATTATCTAACATCTCCTGTTGACCTAGCTCCATTTCGAGTTCCATAGCTCCTGAAAAGTCAAGAACACTAACAAAAGTTTTTTCTGCCAGAAAAAGTTAGAACCAAAAGAGAGGAGATTGTTTAGAAAATCCCCGAAATCAATTAAAACAAGGATCTAACATTATATATGATGCAAATATGTGGGTAACCATGTTAACAAACTACAAAGTTTATGGTGCATTTTACATGCATCAGTGATTTGCTCGAGGTATGGTACGAGCGGACGATATGATGGCCTCCGGTCGTACTGGTGGTCGTTAAACGCTCTATACCCTGTGAAAAAAATCAAAGATTGCATCCTCTTTGTTGGGTTTGTAGCATAGAAAACAAAAAAAATCCTACGGTGGGAACTACTAAGCACCAAGATCTATCTACTACATACAAGCTACGGGTGGATATACATCCATAAATAACATACCCTTGTAGACCGGCAAAGTGTAACGAGGTTGAACTCGTGGATGATGTAGTCGAAGGCTTGCCGATATCAAGATCGAGAAGAAGTCCAGTACCGCAACTCAACAGTGCATCTGTGATCGCACGCACGTTCAGGCCACCGAACAACCTCCACCTCCTCGCTCCAGCAATGTAGCGGAAGCAACAACTCCTTCTAGACGAAATGCCACCGAGAACATGTATCTCGCTAATCCAAGACCATGGGGAATAATTCTAGAGGGGGAGAGAGATCCTTCACGAGGAGGTGTACTTTTTGAGGATTAGAGGGGGGCCTTTGATAGGGAAGAGGGGGTGATACGTTGCTAACATATCTATAATTTTTGATGTTCCATGCTTGTTTTATATCTACTTTCTTATGTTTTGCCCACACTTTGGAGTATTTTTATACACTTTCTTGGACTAACCTATTAACAAGATGTCATAGTGCTAGCTGCCTGTTTTCTGTTGTTTTTGGTTTCAGGAAAGTCAGAAAATGAATATTCTCGGAATTGGACGGGACAAAAGCCAAAGCCGATATTTCACCGAGTGGGACACGGAGCCAGAATACGAGACGGAGAGGGGCCAGGGGCCGCCCACACCACCTGGCCCCGTGGCCAGGCCTGGCCCGTGCCAAGGGGTGGTGCGGCTGCCTAGGGCACCCCCTTGGCCTCCCCTTTCGCCTATAAGATGCCTCAGATACAGAAACCCTAAGTACCCGATCAAAATTCCATGAAAGAGTCTATAGCCGCCATCATCTCCATCCCTAGATCGGGAGGGATCTGAAGCTCTTCCCGGCACCCTGCCGGAGGGGAGAATTCACCCTAGAGGCCTTCTTCATCACCATGCAAGCCTCCGGTGTGATGCGTGAGTAGTTCATCCCTGGACTATAGGTCCATGTAGTAGCTAGATGGTTGGTTCTTCTCCTTTGTGCTACCATGTCTAGATCTTGTGAGCTCTGTTCATGATCAAGATCATATATTTGTAATCATACATGTTGTGTTTGCGGGGATCCGATGGATATTGAGATGCTATTTCAGATTGATTATTGATTCTATCATGTCTTTGTTATTTGTGATCTTGCATGCTCTCCATTGTTAGTAGATATCTTGTCCGAGTAGATGCTAGCAACTCCAAGAGGGAGTATGTATGCTCGATAGTGGGTTCATGCCTCTAGTAATCTAGGGAAGAGACAGAAATCTCAAAGGTACTAGATGTGCTATTGCTACTAGGGAGAAAACAACAATCCTTTGTTCATAGAACAATCGTATTGTTTACTTTACATGCAATGCTTAATGCAATTATCTATTCCTTGCAACTTAATACTAGAGGGGGTTCGAATGATAACCTGAAGGTGGATTATTAGTCATAGATGCAGTTGGATTATGGTCTATGTACAATGTTGAAATGCCCAATCAAATCTCGTAGGATTCAAGATGATTAGTATATGCATGTATGCTTTCTCGATGTTTTTCAATTGCCTCGTTGTAATTTGTTCACCCAACATGTCATCTATCTTAAGGAGAATCACCACTAGTGAACTATGGACCCCTGTCCTTTCTTTTACCATCAATATACAACTATTTACTGTTTTCAGTTTACTTTCTGCAAGCAATTCCTATCTTCCACACAATACGTTTAATCCTCTGTTTTCAGCAAAACCGATGAGATTGACGACCTCACTTTAAGTTGGGGGCCAAGTTTTGTGGTTGTGTTGTGCAGGATTCCAAGTTGGAAACAACACCTTGGAGGTGTTTCCTTGCTCCTACTGGTTCAATAACCTTGGTTTCATAACTGAGGGAAAACTTGCTGATGTGCTCATCATACCTTCCTCTTGGGGTTTCCCTACAAGCTCGATATATTTTGGGCCATCAAGCTATTTTTCTAGCGTCGTTGCTGGGGAGTGAAGGACATCTTCACAAGGGGAGTCCATCATAACCAATCTCTTTACTTTGTTTTATTTGTTTTGCTTAGTTTATTTCTGCTTTGTTTGCTTGTTTCTTTATCAAAAACACACAAAAAATAGTTGTGCTAGTTAGTTTTCTTTATTAAAAATACAAAAAATGACTACTCTTGAAAACACTAAATTGTGTGACTTCACTAGCACCAACAACAATGGTTTCATGTGCACACCTATTGCTCCACCTGTTCCTGAAGCTACTTTCTTTGAAATTAAACCTGCTTTGCTTAATCTTGTTACGAGAGAACAATTTTCTGGTATTGGTACTAAAGATGTTGCTGCTCGTCTTAATAACTTTGTTGAACTTTGTGAGATGCAAAAGCATAGGGATATAGATGGAGATATTATTAAGCTGGAATTATTTCCTTTCTCTTTGAGAGGAAAAGCTAAAGAATGGTTGCAATCCCTAACTAGAAATAGTATTGATTCTTGGACTAAATGCAAAGATGATTTCATTGGAAAATACTATCCTCCTTCTAAGATTATATCTATGAGAAGTGAAATAATGAAATTTAAACAATCTGATAGTGAAGATGTTGCTCAAGCTTGGGAGAGAATGAAATCTTTGGTAAAGAATTGTCCCACTCGTGGACTGACTGCTTGGATGATTATCCAAACCTTTTATGCAGGGCTGAATTATTCTTCAAGAAATCTACTGGATTCTGCTGCTGGAGGTACCTTTATCACCATCACTTTGGGTGTTGCAACAAAGCTTCTGGATAATATGATGGTTAACTATTCTGAATGGCACACTGAGAGAGCTCCACAAGGTAAGAAGGTAAATTCTGTTGAAGAAACCTCCTCCTTAAAAATTGATGTTATTATGTCTATGCTTGTTAATGGGAAAGCTTATATTCATCCAAATCATGTTCCCTTAGCTTCTTTGGTTGCTCAAGAAGAGCAAGTTGATGTGCACTTTATAAGAAATAATAATTTTAGCAACAATGCCTACAGGAATAATTTTGGTAATAATAATTATAGGCCATATCCTCCCAATAATAGTAATGCTTATGGAAATTCCTACAACAATAATAGGAGTGCTCCCTCTGAACTTGAAGTTATGCTTAGAGATTTTATTAGTAAACAAACTGCTTTCAATAAAACTATTGAGGAAAAACTCTCTAATGCTGAAAGAAACATAGCATCATTGGCTGAAGCACAATCTTATTTTAATAAAATGGCTACTAAACCTAAAACTATTGAAAATCCCTTTGCTGCTACTAATGCCATACAAGTTAGAATTGATGAAAATGTTAGACTATTAGCTGAATTGCATGCTAAGTGGGAAAGAGAAGATGAAATTGCTAGAAATATTAGTGTTTCTACTATCCACTAATGTTGAAGCTAGTAAACCCAATGGAACCTTTCTAATAAAAATGCTAAAATTCTTCGGAATATGGGAAACAATAGCTTACTTTAGATGATAATTATGATTTTGATCTTGATGGTTGCAATATCTCTAAAGTAATTAAGTTCCTACAAAAGCTTGCTAAAAGTCCTAATGCTAGTGCTATGAATATGACCTTTACAAAACACATTACTAATGCTCTCATAAAAATTAAAGAAGAAAAGATGAAACATAAAGCTTCTATTCCTATGAAATTAGAAGATCGTTGGGAACCCATCATTAATATGAAAATGAATGATTTTGATCTTGAGGCTTTATGTGATCTTGATAGTAGTGTTTCTATTGTGCCTAGAAAGATTTATGAAATGCTTGATTTGCCACCATTGGAAGATTGTTATTTAAATGTCTCACTTGATGATAATGCTAAAAAGAAACTCATGGGGAGTATTAATGATGTTCTTATTATAGTTAACAATGCCTATGTCCCCATTGATTTCTATGTTTTGGATGTTGAATGCAATGCTTCTTTTCCTATTACTTTGGGAAGACCTTTTCTTAGAAATGTTGGTGCCATTATTGATATGAAAGAAGGCACCATTAAATATCAACTCCCACTCAAGAAAGGTATAGAACACTTCCCTAAGAAGAGAGAGAATATTATTTTTGCCTCTCCTATTAAAAAGAAATTTGGTCTTAATGCTTCTTCATTTGAGAATACTTGATCCTTTTTCTTGCTTCTTATGCCTGACTTAAAGGCGTTAAAGAAAAGTACTTATTGCGATATAACCCAAAAGTTTTAGATGAGTCTTGGAAGTTATTACCTTTGTAATGACCTCTCCTTATCCTTTTTATTTGCTTTTTGTGCCAAGAGTAACCTCTAATGAGAGAGAAGTAACGCTTGAGAAAGTTGCTGTCTCGAAACAGATTTTTGTGCTTCGCTGTAAAAATTCGTGTAAAATCTCTGTACGTAGTTTTGAGATGTGATTTTTTGTGATTCTGCCCTGGGTTGTTATCCAACTTTCGTTAGTTCAACACTTTTCGATTTTAGCAACAGAAGGTCTTCGAAAAAAATGTTTTTTACCTGCTGGTCTGTTTTGACAGATTTCTGCCATTATTTGCATTTGCTTCTTGTTGATTCCTTTTTGGGTTCTCTTTTGGGGAATTGAGATTTTGGAGGGAAGTGCTACAGTATCTTGTGTTCTAATGGAAGTTTTATTGGTGTTGAAACTAAACCCAAAGACTTATTATCTTGAGTACACTAATATTGCTAATAAAGATTGTGTGAAGTTTTGTATGAAGGAAAAATTTCAGGTGTAGTGGACGAGTGATGTAATGAGATGAAGGATGGACTAAATCTCAAGCTTGGGGATGCCACGCGTGTCACTCCAATAAATATCCAAGAAGTACAAGCGTCAAAGCTTGGGGATTCCCAAGGCATCCCCTTCTTCATCAATAAAAATCCCAGGTTTCTTTCAAACGCTTCATTTTTATTGTTTCATGCACAATTGTGTTGTTCTTGGAGCGTCTTGTTTTTCTTTTTCGTTTTGGTTTTTCGTTTGCTTTTGTTTGCTTAGTTTTATGAATAAATTGGTTGGACCCCCTCTTTCATACATTGGTTTGCAAATAGTTTGGTTTGGTTTGGAAGAGAGTAGGAAAGTTCATGCTTATGTGGTAAAAAGAGCTTGATTTTGACTGTGGCCTATGCTTTATCATGCCATGCTTGATATTGTTTTGGCTTTATGCTTAGTATTCTTTGCTGTAGCATGACTTGTTATAAACAATTGAGATTGCTTAATGTGCCTTGGATGAATCATGCGTTGTTTTAGCATAATAAAGCACAGTATAGTGGTATTCTCCTTTGATGCTTTATTTGGGTTGACTTGGCACATGCTCACACCATGTTATGACTATACCAAGTCACTATAGCCTTTATGATCCTTTAGTTTTCAACTTGTAGTATCACTTTATGCTTTGATCAATGATGTTTTGTCGCTCTGCATGATTATGGCCATTATTGCTCTCTTAGTTTGTCGCTCCCAGTCTTTTGCTAGCCTCCACAACAAAGTATGAGTTCCACTCATGCATCCAACTCCCTAAACCAAGTTATTCCAAAGAGTCCACCATACCTACCTGCTAGCCTATGCTATTCCAAGTATATTCATGCTTTTGTTTACCTTCCAAATTAAACTTGTTATGAGAAAACTAGCGATTAAAGCTCTCACGAACTTGATGACACACTTTACTTTTCTTGCCCTTAATAAACTTGAACCCTTGTGTCTTCTATGTTGTATATGCTTGCACTTATTTGTCAGGAATTAGCAGAACCATGCTTTCATGGGGAACGCTTTCAACATTGCACTTGGTACTTGTACCTAGTTGATATCATGCTCTTTTGTATATGGATGTCGTCGGTGTGAAATGAAAGGGGAGCGTGTAAGTCCATGGAGTTATGAATATGTGTTAGAGAAACGTCTGGGCCGCTGGTCTAATCCATGCTGGCATGGTGGAAACCTGCAGCGTAACCATAATGAGCTGTCTATGAAGCATTCTTCTTATAAAAAAGGAGTCCTATATTGAGAAAAAGAGAAAAAGAGAACAAAAAAATGAGATACTATGAAAAGAGGAAAGAGAGAAAAAAGCACCATATTCCCATGGTAAATAAGAAGAATGATGAGATGCTCGTTGTCTGCTTGCCTTGTCATTTTGATATGGGGATTCTTCCGTATCATCGGGCAAGGGGTACCCCGTTGGCGGTTCTCTATGATACACATATACTTACAATGACAAGAACTTACCGGTGACTAAACTTGAGTAGCATGAGGAGCGACCCTCATATACAAGGGACATGAGATTTCTGACTTATACTTTGTCAAGCATGTACACCATAGTTTGTTCACTTTAACCTTAATCACTTCAAGATGCTTATGATAGGGGCAATGAGAGCTGAAAGCTATAAGTACCATAATTTTTGGAAGCTCTTTATGAGACTTGAATCCCTACTTCCTTTTACAAAGGCTTTTCTTCCACCATTATATTGAGTCTCCACCTTCTATCTTTATGCACCTACTTTGAGAGCATAGTGGCCATTCTTAGTTCTATGTGCATTGTCCCAAGACTAGTTGATTGATGCATAACTTGATATTGCTTGTTTTAAACTATTGTATCTAGTCACTCTTATGAACTTTGAAGGTGTCCTATCCATTTATATTTGCTACTCTATTGAGGGACAAGCTGAATACAATTATGCTATGTTTTCTTTATGTGAAACAAACAAACATCTTGCAAAGCATTGTTATTCATGAATCTTTTGTTTGTGCCTTTTCTTGTTGCACCATAGTTTCTTTGCTTATTGCTAGAACATTGTCTTTCATGCTATGATTGAAGTACTATGATCCTAGCTTTGAATGTTTTGCAAATACTTTGATCAAGTCTTTGATGGTGCATGACCTCAGAAATTATTCTTTCTTTTTATCACTTACCTACTCGAGGACGAGCAGGAGTTAAGCTTGGGGATGTTGATACATTGCAAATGTATCTATAATTTTTGATGTTCCATGCTTGGTTTTATCCACTTTCTTGTGTTTTGTTCCAACTTTGGAGTACTTTTCATATGATTTCTTGGACTAACCTATTAACAAGAGCCATAGTGCCAACTGCCTGTTTTCTGCTGTTTTTGGTTCCAGGAAAGTCAGAAAATGAATATTCTCGGAATTGGACGGGACAAAAGCCAAAGTGCCTATTTTTCCGGAAATAATCAAGTGCCAGAATACGAGACGGAGAGGGGCCAGAGGTCGGCCACACCACCTGGCCGCGTGGCCAGGGGGTGGTGTGGCCAGCCCAGGCACCCCCTCGGCCTCCCCTTCCGACTATAAGATGCCCTCGGGACGTGAACCCTAAGTACCCGATCAAAAATCCACGAAAGAGTCTGTAGCCGCTGTCATCTCCATCCCTAGATTGGGAGGGATCTGAAGCTCTTCCTGGCACCCTGCCGAAGAGGGGAATTCACCCTGGAGGCCTTCTTCATCACCATGCAAGCCTCCGGTGTGATGCGTGAGTAGTTCATCCTTGGAAAATGGATCCATGTAGTAGCTAGATGCCTGGTTCTCCTCCTTTGTGCTTTAATGTTTAGATCTTGTGAGCTCCGTTCATGATCAAGATCATCTATTTGTAATTCTGCATGTTGTGTTTGCGGGGATCCGATGGATATTGAGATGCTATTTCAGATTGATTATTGATTCTATCATGTCTTTGTTATTTGAGATCTTGCATGCTTTCCGTTGTTAGTAGCTATCTTGGCCAAGTAGATGGTAGCAACTCCAAGAGTTAGTATTTATGCTCGATAGTGGGTTCATGCCTCTGGTAATCTGGGGAAGTCAAAGAAATCTCTAAGGTACTAGATGTGTTGTTGCTACTAGGGAGAAAACAACAATCCTTTGTTCATAGAACAATCATATTTTTTACTTTACACGGAGTTTGTAAAGCAATAATCTGTTGCTTGCAACTTAATACTGGAGGGGGTTCGGATGATAACCTGAAGGTGGATTATTAGTCATAGATGCAGTTGGATGGCGGTCTATGTATTATGTTGTAATGCCCAATCAAGTCTCAAAGGAGTCAAGATGATTAGTATATGCATGTATTGCTTTCTCGGTGTTTGTCAATTGCCCCGCTGTAATTTGTTCACCTAGCATGTTATCTATCTTAAGGAGAGCCACCTCTAGTGAACTATGGATCCCGGTCCTTTTCTTTTTTACATACAATCTACAATCTTTTACTGCTTTGTGTTTACTTTCTGCAAACTTGTACTTCTTTCCATTCGATACGTTTAATCCTTTGTTTTTCACAAAACACAGTGAGATTGACAACCTCATCGCAAGTTGGGGACAAAGTTTTGTGGTTGTGTTGTGCAAGTCTGCACGTTGCTACTAGCACCGGTAGTGCGCCCTGCCTAAGCACAGCTCGTAACACCTTTGGGGTGTTTCCTTGCTCCTACTGGTTCGATTAAACCTTGGTTTCATAACTGAGGGAAACTTGTTGCTGTGCTCATCATACCTTCCTCTTGGGTTTCCCAACGAGCTCTACATCAACACCGCCATCAAGCATTTTTCTGGGCGCCGTGCATTGAGCTATCACTCCACTCACATAAATTTTGCCTCCATGCAAATTCCCACTCACATGCATTAAATTTTCACCAAATTTAATGCAACTCTCATTTAATAAAACTCTTTTATTTATTTTATTCAGAATTTTGTTAATTACTTTAATTAACAAACATTCACATAAAACCCCTTGCAATATTTCAATATCACATGCAGAACCAATTTCAACAATTTCACCCGAAACAATTTAGGTGTCCATTGAAATAATTCCAGCGCTTTGCAATCTTTCGTCTCAAACATATTTGCTCCAAATGGTGTTGGTATCCCTTAAGTGTGTCACCCTACGGTTCGCGAATAATGTAGACATGCTCGAGACCCTTCTATGATCAATAATCAGTAGCGGGACCTAGAGATCCATACTGACTCCCACACATTCAACGATGACTTTTGTGATCGTGAGAACCTTTAACGCTAGTAACTAAATCCATTTGTCTCGTGATATATTACATGTCCAAGATTCGATCATCGGTATCTCTATACCTAGTTTGATCTCGTTGCCGACATGCACTCTTTTCTCGTTCCCGTGATATAACATTCTAGTGATCACATCACTTGCTTGCAAGCTATCTCAATGTGATATCACCGAGAGGGTCCAAAGTATATATATCCATCATCGGGATGGAATAATCCCACTCTTGATCCATGATCCTCTACATAACACCTTCATATCACTGAACCCACCTTTATAGTCACCATTTCACGGTGTGATGTTTGATGTTATCAAGATACTCTTCCAGTATTAGTGATTGACATGATCTCTCTGGTCTGAGGACTAGGATTACTTCGTATGATGTTATAGAAATATAAACACAATGACTTTGATCGTAATGCTATACTTTGGATAAATGTTCATCACATCATTCCACCAATGTTGTGACCTCATTATTAACAACATTCAATGTCCATGATCAAGAAATCTTGATCATCTTGTTAATCAACGAGCTAGTTTATAAGAGAGGCATAACTAGGAACCCTTTATTTGTTTATTAAACACACATGTATTACCCTTTCAAATCAATACAATTATATTATGCAAAATAAACATCTATCATATACTTGGAATACATATAATAATAACTTTATTATTGCCTCTCAGGGCATATTCCCTTCAGTCTCCCACTTACACTAGAGACAATAATCTAGTTACATAGTGATAAATCTAACACCCATGGAGTTCTGGTGTTGATCATGTTTTTCCCTAGGGAGAAGTTTAGTAAATGGATCTACTACATTGAGATACGTGTGTACTTTACAAATCTTTATATCTCCATCCTTGACATGTTCGCGGATGGAGTGAAATCGACGCTTAATATGCTTGAAATTCTTGTGAGACCTTGGTTCCTTGCCGTTGGCTATGGCTCCATTGTTGTCACAATAGATCACCATTGGGTTCAACGCACTAGGAACCACACCTAGTTCGGTTATGAACTCCTTCATCCAAACCGCTTCCTGCGCTGCTTCCGAAGTAGCAATATATTCTGCCGTCATTGTTGATCTTGTCACCATAGGTTATTTGGAGCTCCTCCAACTAACCGTTGTCCCGTTCATGAGAACTACGTATCTGGATTGAGAATTACAGTCATCCATATCGGTGTCAAAGCTAGCATCGACATAACAATTAGCGACCAACTCTTCTTCACCTTCGTATACAAGAAACATTTCCTTAGTTCTTCTTAAGTACTTAAGGATATTCTTGACCACTATCCAGTGTTCCATACCTAGATCAGATTGGTACCTACTAGTGTCGTCGGATTGATGACAAGTACGCCATGAGGGGGTCCTCGAGGCGTGCGGAAGAGAGGGGTGTGAGACGTACGGTATTCCGGGACGGTGAGCACACAAGTTTACCTAGGTTCGAATCCGCAGGCTTTGGACGGATCCTACTCCTGCTAGCAATCCAGTAATACGACAGAGCCGAAATATGGGTTACAAGGGTTCGCTTGTGTGAGTTGAGGGTCTAAAGTATTGGGTTGTAAGGTGTTGCCCTAAAGGCTCACCCTAGGATGACTTATATAGATGTCAGGCCTAGGGTTTACAATAGAAATCTATTCGGCTACGACTAAGAGTCGGTTACAGAGTACATCTTGAACTACAAGTAACATTATGGGCCTAAGTCGGTAAGTCTTCTGGGCCTTCTTGTAGCCGGATTGGACTCCGTCTTCTCTCCCTGACTGGGTCGCCCGTGAAGCAAAGCTCTAACCCAAAGTGGGCCACCCTGGTTAGTGAGGAACTGTGAGGATACCCGGAAAGTATATCCCCAACAGCAGCCCCTGGAGGCCTCAAGATCCAAAGTCGGATTTACCATCGTCTAGCTTGATCTTCGGCTTGCAGAATCTTGAAGGGTTCCTGAAACTTCACAACAAAAATTACGATCCGGGTCTGAAAAATAAGTCGGACCTATCAACAGGTTCCAGCTTGATTTCAAACTAACCGGAACTTGGTCTCAAACGCCACCTGACACAAGTATGGTCAAGTCATGTCATCTGACGAACATCCTTTCAACACGACCGTTGGTGGGTCCGCGGTTCACGGAACCGAGGCGCCGTTTCAATGCGTGCGCGGAGATCAAGGTGACGTAATCATCGCGTGGGTCCTTCCCAGTTCCTTCCATGATGCGTGGCGGTTACACTATAGCATTTGCACGAATCTTGGCGCGGTTAGGTGGATATAAGGGGTTAGGATTTTCTCCTTCTCCTTTCACTAGTCCTGTGCCTTTTCCTCTCCTCCCAATCTCTCTGCGCGCATAGAGCTCCTCCGTTCCTCCCCCAAAAACTCCCAGTGCTGCCCATCTTAGGTCAACTGCCACTAGAGAAATGGCTTCTTCTTCCTCCTCTGGCTTGGAGGCAGCGGCAGCGACGGAAGCGGTGGCGGAGAAAGAAAGCTTCCGTGGGCTCTGGATCCCCTTGTGTCCTCAACAACGAGAAGTTCCAGTACTTGGAGAAGGAAGGGCTCCTCCGCGCCGGCGACTGGCAGAGCAGCTTCGAGGAAACCATCCCCAACCCGCGCGCCGACGAGCGGGTCCACTTCGGCACCCACCTCGACAGAGGTTTATCGTTTCCTCCCTCGGAGTTCTTCTCCGAGGTGATTGACCATTTCGGAGTTCAACTCCATAATCTTCCTCCCAACTCTCTCTTAGAGATGAGCGCTTACGCTTCTTTGTGTGAGGGCTTTCTCAGCATTAGGCCGAGTTTGACTTTATTCCAGTACTATTTTCATGTCCAGAGAAACTCTATTACTGCCGGTGTTCCTTACATCACAGATACTATTAGTTTTTCGCTTAGACGCGAGCGCGCATATCCCAAAATATTAGCTAGTGACTCGGTCAAACAATGGCCAGCCACGTTCTTCTACCATAGGGATATTCCGGCTCCCGGCAAAGCTACTGCTTTGCTGGCTTTTGTTGACGGAGCTGCCAAGGCCCAACCGTCTTGGGGCGAGGCTGCTCCGGCTCTCACTGACGATCTGATCCTCGCCGAGAGGCGGATCGAATACTTGATCAAACAAGAAGGACTGAAGGGATCCGACTTGGTCCAATGCTGGGTCTCACGTCGGATCCAGCCCCTTCAGTACCACGGAGATCGACTGATGCACTCCATCATGTCGTCCAAGAAAGATTCCCTCCGCATCAGCCCAAAAGCCTACACCACACAAGGCTATATAAGCCAGATCAAGTGCCTGATTAGGGAGCGGATCAAGAGGAGAATCCTGGAGATTTCTCTGGATATGCATACGGCGGAAAACCCCATAGTACCGGTAAGCTTCTATCAGTAAGTCTTTATTGGTCTTTTAAATTACATTGCAATACTGATATGTTTTCTTCTTTTCAGCTTGCTGACCTCCCCGAGTCGGAACTTGCTCCGCTCGAAGGATATCCTCCGGAGTTTTCTCAGGAGACAGAGGTGGTGCCATTGCCGGATGCTGCGCTCAAGAAGCGCAAGGCTTCGATAGTGGCCGTTGGCACAAAGGAGTGCCCTTCATGAAGAAGTAACTTTCAATCACAACTTCCGCCTTTGTACTTTACTCGAATTTCCTTCCGAGATGTAATGTTTCCGACTTTACTACATTCTCAGAGCAAAACCGCTCCTCAAGGGCAAGGGGAAAGGGATTTCTTCGAAGCCCCTCCGATAGACGAAGCTTACCATAGCTTCTCCTGCCGTGGCTCCTCCGACTCCTGCCCCTCAACCTTCCGCAATGCTGGTGATCATCCCTTCTCCGGTTGTCGCAGAAGATCCGGCTCCTTCCACGGAGCCTGCGATCCTTGAATTGCAAACTGACGTCACCATGGGTGAGTCAGATTTAGATAAGGGTGAACCCTCCTTGGGTAATGATCCCTCGGCAGAAACCTTCGCCGAAAACCTTATCAGCAAATCCGGGACTTGCCAAGTTTGTCCTGTCCCGGAAATCTGCTGAAGAAATCCAGCGGCTCGCCAGGCAATGCCTGGAGAAGAGAAACTTGTCTGCCAAAGAAGAAGCGCAAGAAGTAGAGGACATCAAGCACTCTGATCTTTTTGAACAAGTGCATCTTCGCGACGAGAGGATAAGGGCCGGTGAGCTTCCAACGGCTCCAGTGACCCCTCTGACTCTCGCCGAGAAGGTCGCTGTTGAATTAAATGCGAGTTTAGATAAACTTACTCGCGAACAATATGTAAGTCAGAATTCTAACTCCTGTTTTTCCTTTATTTCATATCATATCCTCTAGCCCCCAAGCATGAAGTAGGATAATTAATCCGGGTTTATGCTTCCTTAGGATGCCAAAGAACGAACTAGTGTAGCCCCCAAGGCTCGTGCTGATATTAGAAAAAATATTAGCCTGAGTCTTTAGTAGCTTTCTGACTTTGGGTATTCTGACTTACACAAAGTATATTCCTATAACAAGGATTTGTTGAAGAATGTTTGCGATAAGCGAAGAGAAATCAAAGCTCTCCGGCTTAAAAATGCTGAGCTAAAAGTTGCCAAGAACGAGGCCGAAGGTAAACATTCCAAGACTCAAACCTTGTCTTTCATGTTTTCATAGCCGACTTTTCTGCTGAACTGTCGTTCTTTTTTGACTTATAGCACTGGTGAAACAATCATGTGCCATGATTGAAGAGGCCGAGAACCTCAAGACTTTGGTGGTGGAGAACAAGGAGTTGCGCCAAGAGCTGGATAAGCTCAAGGTGGATCATGAAAAGAGAATTGCTCAAATCCTCGAGTCCTCCTCCATGGCTACTGATGAGCGTGATCATCAGATCGCCGCCAAAGATCAAAAAATCTCGGACCTCAATAATGAGCTTGGCAGAGAGACGGACCTTTCCGAGGCGCTCCAGGCTAAACTCCAGAGTCTTCGGGAAGAGAAGACCAAAATTGACGACGTCATTTTCGGTACGTTCCATCTATCTGATTTGTCTTTTTCTTCAACTTCTCTAAATGTCAGATTTTTCTTTAACTGTCTTTTGTTTACAGGTCCCCTGAACTTGACGGACTCCACCTCCGCTGAGCCGCGCACCCACCGGCTTACCCAAGTCGGTGACCTGCTTCATGACTTCGGCCAATCCCTTGAGGACATTGGCGAAGCTCTCAATATTCCGCACATGCACAACATGTCAGATTTTCAGGTGCAGGACAAGGCAAAGGAGATGCCGCAACTTGTTCGGGATTGGAACATGTCCTACGCGCAGACTACGGCGCATAATGCTCTCACCATGGTCATGATCCACCATGGAAACATGGAAATATGGCAAGTGACCAGAGGGTACTGCAAAGTAGATGAAGACGGCCAGGAGCAGGACCTTCAAAACATCATGCACTCCTGCGCCGGATATGGGTGTCACGTGGCTGACCTGACCAGCTAGGAGACCCCTTTCTTCACCCGCGTGGACACTCCGCCTCCTCCTCCAGAAGAATCAGCAGAAGTTTCCGACGATGAACGCACCATCTCGGATGCGGACATCTCGGAACGATACTAAGGCGGCGTCTCTAGCGAGCCGACAGCTCCTTCATCATAAATTGCCAGAAATTTTTGTATTATCCTGAAAAAACATGATGCGTCTGTAAATATGAAGTACTATGAACTTGCTAGTGCTAAGCTTTTGATCTATTCAGCATTTTTGGCTTTTAAACTTTTTCGTCTATATTTATCGTTTATCTGGCTTTGCGCCTCATCCCTTTCGTGAGCCGGCTAAACCTTCTGCTAGAAACTTTGCCGAGCAACGGAGCTCAATTCCCAAACCAGTTTAAACTTGGAAACAAAGCCGGCTTCCGGTACCAACAGTTCATTACTCGGAAAATGCCCGCATCCAGCAATCAGACAAATAACCAAAGTAAAGACTAGAAATTTTTAGAGTTATACCCAAGGGTAGCAGTTTTAGAATCGGAAATCTAAACCAGAACGAACATGAGCATAAAGTACTTTCAAGCATTCTGGGATTTTCGACTATGACATGATCATTCGGAAATAAGATGGTAAAAACTTCTCAGAAAAAACTTGAGGTAACCAAAACTTTTATTTCTCACAGAACATCTACATATATATGTTTTACAAAGAAGAATAAACTAAGAATAAAAGGGACGTAGCTGGGCAATATTCCACGGTCTGTCTAACTCATCCGGATTTGTACTGCCTCCAGCTCTCTTTCTCTTCTTAGTAGCAGGTCTTTCTTTGACTGGCCTCATCTCAGTTAAGTAGTACGATCCATTGTGCAATACTCGAGTAACTAGAAAGGGCCCTTCCCATACTTGGGAAACTTTATGCTTTCTTTGTTGCACAAGCCGGAGAACCAAATCACCTTTATTGAAAGATCTATTTCGGATTCTCTGGCTATGCTACTTGCGTAACTTCTGCTGATAGGCTGTAGATCTCATTTCAGCAACGACGCGAACTTCTTCGACTAAGTCGAGATCGTTTTGTCGAGAAACCTCGGCATACTCTTCAATATACGCGACCACTCTAGGAGAAGTGTGAATCAAATCACTAGGAAGAACTGCTTTTGCACCATAGACCAAGAAGAAAGGTGTTTATCCGGTTGACCTATTCGGAGTCGTTCGTAAACTCCATATTAAAGAGGGTAATTCCACTGCCAAGCCCCCGTAGCACGTCGTAGTGGTGCTTCGAGTCTCGGTTTTAGGCCTTATAGGATTAAACCATTTGCTCTTTCGACTTGTCCGTTAGCTTGTGGATGTGCGACTAAGGCAATGTCAAGTCGGATATTTTGCTCGTTGCAGAATTCAGCCAATTCTCCCATAGAGAAATTACTCCCGTTGTCTGTAATAATGCTATGCGGATAACCATACTGGATTATAACATCCTCGACAAATCTTTTGGCTGTTGCTCCATCACAACTAGTGACAAGTTTAGCCTCAATCCATTTGGTAAATTTATCCACCATCACTAAGAGGTGAGTAAATCCACTTAGAGCTCGTTTAAATGGTCCTACCATATCAAGCCCCCAGACCGCAAAGGGCCATGTTATAGTTATTGTTTGCAGCTAATTAGCTAGAACATGAGCTTGTTTGGCGTACTTTTGGCAGCCTTTGCACGTCTTGACTAATCGTTCGGCATCTGCCTGAGCTGTAAGCCAGAAAAATCCGTGTCTAAAAGCTTTTGCCACTAAAGATTTGGCTGAAGCATGGTGACCACACTCGCCTTCGTGGATTTCTCTTAAGATTTCCACTCCTTCTTCCGGAGATACGCAACGCTGAAAACCCCCAGAAACACTTCGTTTATCGAGCTCACCTTTAACAATAGTATAGGCTTTTCCTCGTCGGACAATCTGTCGGCTCAGCACCTCGTCTTCGGGTAATTTTCCATCTACCAAATAATCGAGGTAGGGTTGAGTCCAGCTAGGAATTACAGCCAGAACTGCTATCAAAGGTGAGTCGGATTTGGTCGGATATTCCTCATCTACTCCCTTTATTGAGGGAACTTTGAGATGCTCTAAAAAAGCGCCATCCAGGACTTCTTTCCGCGCAGAGCCTATCCGAGATAGTGCATCTGCTTCCTCGTTTTCTGCTCGAGGGATGTGTTGAACCTCAAACCCTTCGAACGATTTAGATAGATCATCCACGACAACTTTATATGCTGCCATGTGTTTATTTGCATTACAAATATCCAACACTTGTTGAGCAACAAGATCCGAATCTCCATAACACATCAAACGTTGGATGCCAATATCCTTAGCAATCCGCATTCCATGTAGCAGTGCTTCATACTCGGCAATATTGTTTGTCGCTGTGAAGTGGATCTACAACACGTATAAAAGTTTATCTCCTTGGGGTGATTTGAGAACCACGCCAGCCCCGAGCCCCCTCGAGCCTTAGACCCACCAAAAAAGAGGGTCCAATATTCTGACTCAGGGAGGATCATGTTCTCCTTCGTCTCTGTCCAATCAGCGACAAAGTCAGCCAGGATCTGGGATTTGATTGTTGTCCGAGGTTTATACTCAATATCAAAAGCTGAAAGCTCTATGCCCCATTTGGCGACGCGTCCTGTGGCATCACTATTGTTGATTATATCGCTCATGGGAGCTGTGCTCACCACGGTAATTGGATGCTCCTGAAAGTAGTGTTGTAACTTACGAGATGCTAGAAAAACACCATAAGCCAACTTTTGATAGTGCGGATACCGCTGTTTTGATTCTGTCAGGACCTCACTGACAAAGTAAGTCGGACGTTGCACCAGGTGTTCCTGATTTTCCTCTGGTCTCTCCACCACCATGATGATACTAACGACCTTATTGGTCGCAGCAACATAGAGTAACATCGGGTCTTGAGGTTCTGGCGCTGCAAGGATAGGAGCAGATGAGAGTACTTTCTTCAGGTCTTGTAGTGCAGCTTCAGCTTCGTCAGTCCAAACAAAATCATTGGTCTTTTTCAGGAGTTTGTATAATGGTCCGGCTCTTTCACCAAGCCGGCTTACAAATCGACTGACCGCAGCGATGCAACCAGTCAATCTTTGTACGTCCTTCAGGCCAGTTGGCCTGGAAATATTGAGTATAGCCTTGATTTTGTCTCGGTTCACCTCTATGCCTCTTTGAGACACGATGAAACCTAACAATTTTCTGGATGGTATTCCAAAGAAGCATTTCTTCGGGTTAAGCATCATGTTGTATTTTCTTAGATTGGCGAACATTTTCTCCAAGTCGAAAATCAACGTTTCCTTCTTTTTGGACATCACCGCAATATCATCCACGTATGCATGTACGTTGCGTCCGAGTTGGTCGTGAAGGCAACGCTGCATCGTGCGCTGGTACGTAGCTCCTGCGTTCTTCAGCCCAAAGGGCATCGTAACAAAACAGAAGGTGGGGTTATGAATGAAGTTTTGAGTTTGTCAGATTTCTTCATCCGGATTTGGTGATAACCGGAATATGCCTCGAGAAAACAGAGGAGTTCCGAGCCTGCCGTAGAATCAATAACTTGATTAATTCTAGGTAGAGCAAACGGATCTTTTGGACAAGCCTTGTTCAAGGCAGTATAATCAACACACATCCTTAAATCGGTGGTGTCCTTTTTAGGGACCATTACAGGATTGGCCGACCACTCAGTGTGGATGACCTCTTCTATGAATCTGGCTAACTTGAGCCGTGCTAGTTCCTTAGCTATTGCCTTACACTTTTCATCGCCAAAACGTCGTAGGGATTGTTTGACGGGTTTAGCGTTCGGGTTTACATTTAGAGAGTGCTCGACAAGTTCCCTAGGTACTCCGGTCATGTCAGATGGCTGCCATGCGAAGATATCTTGATTTGCTTGGAGGAACTTGACGAGCGCGCTTTCCTATGTGCTACCTAGGCCTACGCCTATCTGGGTCACCTTGGAGGGGTCATCATCCTTCAATGGCATCTTCTTCGTCTCTTCTGATGCCTTGAACTCCGGATTTGGCTTTGTCACCTCCTTCTTTGTTGCGGGCATCTCGGACGGATCTGTGCTCTTCTTGATCTCCTGGTACTCCTGGGTGGGCAGCACGGCTTCGGCAAAGGCGGCATTTCCATCCTCGCACTCTCGCGCTTTCTTCGGGTCTCCCCTGATGGTGATCACGCCGTTGGGACCTGGAATTTTCATAATATTGTAAATGTAACACGGACGAGCCATAAAAGCCTAGTAAGCCAGACGTCCGAATATAGCGTGGTACGCGCTCTTGAACGGGACCACTTCGAAGGAAAGTGCCTCCGTCCGATAATTCTTTGGAGTTCCAAAGGTGACATCCAAAGTAATCTCTCCTAGGGAATTAGCTTCTCTTCCTGGGACAACTCCGTGAAAGATCACAGAGCTATGGTTCAGCTGGGTTTCCTGTTGGAGATATGCCCAAGAGGCAATAATAAAAGTGGTTATTATTATATCTTTATGTTTATGATGAATGTTTACATCCCATGCTATAATTGTATTATTAGGAAACACTAATACATGTGTGTTTTGTAAACATAAGAGAGTCCCTAGTAAGCCTCTTGTTGAACTAGCTTGTTGATTAAATTGATGATCATCGTTTCCTAATCATGGACATTGGATGTGATTAATAACAAGGTTATGTCATTAGGAGAATGATGTGATGGACGCACACCCATAGTAAGCGTAGCATAAGATCAAGTCATTAAGTTCGTATTGCTATAAGCTTTTAAATGCATAGTAACCTAATCCTTCGACCATGAGGTTGTGTTAATCACCATCACCGGATGGGTACTTTGATAACATCAAACACCGCTTCGTAACTGGGTGGTCATAAAGGTGTCATTGGGTATTCTGAAAGTATGTATTGAAGTGCATGGACCAAGATTGGGATTTATCCATCCATATGACGGATAGATATGCTCTGGGCCCTCTCGGTGGAATGTCATCTAGTTAGCTTGCAAGCATGTGACTGGGTCACAAGGGATGACATATCACGGAACGGGTAAAGAGTACTTATCAGTAACGAGGTAGAACTAGGTATGGAGATGCCGACGATCAAACCTCGGATAAGTATAGTATCACGTGACAAAGGGAATTGGTTTCGTATGTAAATGGTTCAATCGATCACGAAGTCATCATTGAGTATGTGGGAGCCATTATGGATCTCCAGGTCCTGCTGATGGTTATTGATAGGAGATGTGTCTCTGTCATGTCTACATATTCACGAACCGTAGGGTGACACACTTAAGGTTCGAAGTTGTTTTAAGTAGATATGGAATGTGCGTTGGAGACCAAATGTTGTTCGGAGTCTCGGATTGGATCCAGGACATCACGAGGAGATCCGAAATTGTCCGGAGAATAAGATTCATATATTGGGGATCATTTTCTGAGTTAGAAAATGTTCCGGAGTATTTGTATGAGGATTGTAGAAGGTTTCAGAATGTTCCGGAAGGTTCTGGAAGATTTCTTGGAGTTTGCTTGAAAACCAAGAAAGGGATCAAGGAGTCCTTGTGGGGCAAGACAAGGAGTCGCGGGGGAGGAGGACTCCTCCCCCCTCCCCAATCCGCCGGCCATAGGAGGGAGGGGAGTCCTACTAGGACTCCCCCTCCCATGGCGCCTCCCCCCTTTAAATAGAGGGGTGGGGGCGCCACCTCCAAGCCCTCCTACACAACTCCAAATCTCCGCCGCCTCTCTCCTCCTCCTTTTTTCTTCTGCACAGGAATAGGCAAAGCCCTGCAGAATTCTCTACTCTACCACCACCACCACGCCGTCGTGTTGCTGGGATTCCGTGGAGAAGATCTACTACCTCCGCTGCTCGCTGGAACGAGGAGAGGAAGGTCTGCTTCGACTCCGTACGTGTGACCGACTGCGGAAGCACTGCCGGAACGCGGCGCCGGAAGGATCGTCCACACGATCTTGAGATCGGCAAGTGATCGACTACATCAACCATGAGATCTAATCTCGTAACGCTTTCAGATCTACAAGGGTTAGTACAGATCTATCTCGTTGCACATGTATAATAGATTAGATCTTGGCTTTTATCTAGATTAGATCTGGGTTTTGTTCGTTCTTGCGGTAGAAATTTTTGTTTTCCATGCTATGAACCCATCATTTCCGAGATCTTCATCCGGCGTAGCATTTCGACATATAGAATATTGATGCTGCTACCACCGTCCATGAGGGTCTTGGAGAAACCATAACCGTCAATAAGTGGGTTGATGATTAAGGCGTATTTTCCTCGCATGTGCAACTTAGGCGGATGATCAGCACGGTCAAATGTGATTGCCACTTACGACCAGTCCAAGTATTGGGGGACAGCCGGAACTATTGCGTTGAGTTCGTGTAGAACTGCTTTCTTGACCTTTGTTGGTTGAGATCCGAGGAAAGTGACGTAAGTTTCCTTCTTGGTGGGAAAAGTTTTCTTCCCTTCCGGCTTGGAATTTGAAGCACCAGCCTCCTCCATGTCGGAATCTTCTTTGGTCTCTTTGTCTTTTTCGGGATTTTTCTTTCCCTTCTTCCGCTTAGCTTTGTCGCCCGCGGTGTCATCTCTTTTGATGTCGTCATTAAAACGACACTCAGCGTTGGTGTGGGATGAGCCCCAATAGCGTCTAGGTGATGCACACATGGGTTATTGGCAATGTCGGCCCAAGAGTAGGTTTTGCCTGGTTGCTGGTCTCCTCTACCTTGGACCCTTGATGTCCCACGGCCACGCCCGCGGCCTCCGCCGCGTCCTCCTGGTCCTCTAGACCCGAAAATAGTAGTAACCACAGTTGTTTCCGCGCCAGGTTTCTCTTCCGAGGTATTTTTGCGCTTCTGAGCTTGTTGCTTTTGTTGTCTTGCCGACTGAGGCACAACTAGGACATTGTGTAATCCCTCTGCATCGTCGTCAGCATCTGCATACTTGCTCGTTGTTTCTATCATCTCTCCCAAATCAGTGACCTTGTCACACTTCAAGCGGTGACGTAGTAGACCAATTGGGAGTCCTGCCATGAAAGCTTCAATCGGGGTTTGATTGTTTACTCCTTCACATGAGTTCTTGGTGTCGATCCATTGTCCGAGGTAATCCCGACAAGTTTCTCCGGCTTTCTGGATGCAACGCTGTAGGTCTCCGACCGTACAGGGCCTCCGATATGTGCCTTCGAAATTCCGAAAGAACGCACTTTGCATGTCATACCAGTTATGGATGGTGTTCTTTGGAAGTTCACTGAGCCATGATCGTGCCGTATTCCGCAACATAAGTGTGAGGTATCGGGTTGCGACCAGGCTGTTTCCGCCTTTAGCGATGCAGGAAGCTTGGAAAAAAATCCTGTAGCCAGGTATCTGGCCGAGCAATGCCGTCGTAGGCTTGGATATGTCTTGAGATAGCGAATCCTTCTAGGAATCTTATAGCTCTGATGCGTGGTCCAAAGCACTTTGGGCCCACGTAGATATCATCGTTTTCATAGCGTCACGCCTCTATGTTGGAGTTGATCATGTGCCTTGCGTCGTTCGGGGATAGAGATCGTCCCGAATGTCGGCTGTGGCTGCGGTTCCTTGGAGCCGGACTTCGGCTTCTGCCACCACCTCCTCCGCCACGTCGTCCTCCTTGTCCCCCTTGGGAGCCGTTGTGATGACTGTTTGGTGGAGAGGGTGGGGCAGCTAAATTTTTTCTGGCTGATCGCCGGCCTCTATCCGGAGCGTCATTATTCCGGTTCCGGGGAGGATCTTCATTACGACGAGCCCCCTGCCGGCTCGTGCCAGCATGGTTTCCGTCGTTCCTTCGTCCGTCGTTCCCACTACGATGAGGGTCAGCCGGACGGTTTGTATGTCTAGGAGGTGGCATTTTTGACGATCCTCCTCCCGACGTTTCTCTTTATCTTCTCCCCTTCGATCGTTAGACTCTCGCCGGGGAGGGTTCCTCGGAGTCAGTGCAGCAATGGCCTCTTTTTCGGCCACTGGGGTGACATTGCTCCAGTCACGCGCAGTTCTGTGATGATATCCTGATGATCCGGTTCTTGAATAATTGTCTTCCCGGCATTCGGGGCGATGATACTGCTCCCGGATGCGATGGGGTCTTACGTCAGCCCATGCCGGATCTGTGCGACATTGGTCGGAATTCGAGACCAGTTTTTGACTTCTGGACAGGGCGACCTTTTGCTGCTCTAGTCCCTTGTTGAGTAGCTTGATACCCAAGCGGATCTCCTCCGGTCCTGGATTAGCCGATAAAATTTCTTGGGCCACCACAATATTCTGTACTGGGGTTGGATATACCCAATCTCCTTTGCTATCTTTCCGTGGCTTCCCCATCTCATCTCCGAAAAGGACGGCACAGATATGTGGGAATTGGTCGTCATTGGTATGACGCTGCCGTATCTTTTGATGCAACCGAGACATGTAATACTTAGTTGCCATGCGTTTCTTCTCCTCCTGGATGTTTTTGGCTTCATATAGGAGTTGTTGACGACGTGCTTCTAGGGCTTGGGCCCTTTCGTCCAGCTCTTCAGCAGTAAGTTCTGCAACTGTAGGGATAGGTGTGGTTAATGCAGCATCCATGAGTTTATGCGCACCTTCTGTGATCACGTGTCCATCCACCGATTCTTCTTTTTTCGGCTAGTCTGGGATAAGTGCTCCATCCGAGTCTTCTTCGTATTCCTCGGCAATCACCTCTTCTAGCAGAGGGTCTTTTACCGGGGTCTTGTTCTTCTTGTTCTTCTTCTTTGCCTTCTTGGCAGCGCCAGTAGCAAAGACGGCTTTGGGTCCGTTTCCTGGAGTCAAGCTCTGATCGGTACTTTCGGACATCTGGACCTCGGGATTATCTCCGACGTCATGTCATCCTGCGCTTTGGGAGAGTGTTCCCCGGATCCCTCATCCATGGCTTCTCCTTCTTCTGCAGCTTTGGAGTTATACTCCTCTTCATATTCCGCGGAGAACTTTCGGAAATCTGCTAACGTCATCGATTCATCCGAGGATGCGGGTACATCGACGCTTGTTCCAATTGCCTCCAGCATGGAGTCGGTGTTTTCTCCAGCATCGGCAGAGCCGGATCTGGATCCCACCTATCCGATGAAGTGCGACGCGTGCTTCCTGAGGTACCTGCGGCTTTCGCGGTCGGCCATGTCGAAACTTTTGATGGTCTTGAGAATTGCATCTGCGCTTTCGCCTTGCAGTATCATACGTCGTAGTGTGTACCTCAGGAAAGGTCTGTCTGTCCTGGCGTCATCAGAGCTGGAATCAGTGTCGTTGATATCTTCCTCCTGAATTTCGACTTCCACGGGTGGGTCGATCTAGGATCCGGCTTCTCCAAGGAGATCCACTCCAGATTCGACTTGGTCCGCTAGGTCTTCTCCAGGCTCGGATTTCTCCACCATCTCCGCAACTGGGGCGGGCTGGGTGGGACTAGTATTTTTGAGATCCGGAACTCTGCCGCCTCCACGGACAAAGGGGACCTAGAAGATCCTTCTTCCTCTATCATCACCGCTGGGGTGAGTGGGGCAGTTTCAGCAAAATCGATGTAAACATCGATCTCGCCAAAAGACATGATTGTCTAGGCAGTCACGACCTTCCTAGCCGGAATCCAAGTCTCGTCGAGAACGATGAGAGGGACATCGCTGGCGTAGAGGATGTGACCGATGGCGATAGTCTCGCCGATTCCGATTCTTGCAGATTCCGCTCGGAACGCAAATCCGAAGCTCACTTGCCCCACAGTGGGCGCCAACTATCGTCGGATTGATGACAAGTACGCCATGAGGGGGTCCTCGAGGCGTGCGGAAGAGAGGGGTGTGAGACGTACGATATTCCGGGACGGTGAGCACACAAGTTTACCCAGGTTCGAATCCGCCGGCTTTGGACGGATCCTACTCCTGCTAGCAATCCAGTAATACGGCAGAGCCGGAATATGGGTTATAAGGGTTTGCCTGTGTGAGTTGAGGGTCTAAAGTATTGGGTTGTAAGGTGTTGCCCTAAAGGCTCACCCTAGGACGACTTATATAGATGTCCGGCCTAGGGTTTACAATAGAGATCTATCCGGCTACGACTAAGAGTCGGTTACAGAGTACATCTTGAACTACAAGTAGCATCATGGGCCTAAGTCGGTAAGTCTTCTGGGCGTTCCTGTAGCCGGATTGGACTCCGTCTTCTCTCCCTGACTGGGCCACCCGTGAAGCAAAGCTCTAACGCGAAGTGGGCCACCCTGGTCAGTGAGGAACTATGAGGATACCCAAAAAGTATATCCCCAACAACTAGTCAAACTAATAGCATGTGCCACATCCGGTCTTGTACATAGCATGGCGTACATTGTAGAGCCTATGGCTGAAGCATAGGGGATCTTATCCATTATCTCTATTTCTTCCACCATTGCTGGACTTTGAGTCTTACTCAATGTCTTGCCTTGCAACATAGGTAAGAACCCCTTCTTACTTTCGTCCATTTTAAACTTCTTTAAAATCTTATCAAGGTATGTACTTTGTGATAGCCCAATTAGGCGCCTTGATCTATCTCTATAGATCTTACTGCCTAATATATATGATGCTTCACCAAGGTCCTTCATAGAAAATTTGATGTTTAGATAACTTTTAACATTGTTTAAAAGATCTATATCATTTCCAATCAGTAATATGTCATCCACATATGATATTACAAATGCCACATTGCTCCTACTCACTTTCTTGTAAATACAAGCCTCTCCATAAGTTTGGACAAATCAAAACACTTTGATCACCTAATCAAAGCGGAGATTCCAACTCCGGGATGCTTTCTCCAGTCCATATATGGACCGCTGAAGCTTGCATACCTTGTCAGCATCCTTAGGATCGACAAAACCCTTTGGTTGTATCATATACAACTCTTCTTCAATATTACCATTGTGGAATGCAATTTTGACATCCATCTGCCATATCTCAAAATCGAAATATGCAGCAATTGCTAACATAATCCTAACCGACTTTAGCATCGCTATGGGAGAGAACTCATCGTAGTCAACTCGTTGAATTTGTCGAAACCCCTTTGCGACAATTAGATCTTTATAGATTGTCACATTACCATCAACATCAGTTTTTCTTTTGAAAATCCATTTATTCTCAACAGCCTTTCGGTCATGAGGTAAGTCCACCAAGGTCCAAACCTGGTTTTCGTACATGGATCCCATCTCGGATTTCATGGCTTGTAGTCACTTGTTGGAATCTAGGCTCCTCATCGCTTCTTCATACATCGTAGGGTCCCCTATTTCATCAACCATGAAATTCTGAACAGGATTTCCGTACAGTTCAGGAGTTGCACGTGTCCTACTTGAGATGCGAGGTTCGGTAATGTCCTCTTTCAGAGTTTCACGATCATTATCATTAGTTCCCTCTTCATTCGGTGAAGTCAACTCCAGAACAATTTCCGGCGCTGCGCCATGATACGTCCATTTTGCATCACTATTCTATATCATAATTTACTGTTATTCATTGATATATTTCATATTAAGAGATGATACTTATGTTATTTCATCTATTTTTGCATGGTTGATGACTTTTGGAGCATGGACCGCTGCAGTCAGGATTTTGATGGAAAAGGTGCTATTTGGAGGCAAAATTCACGAAGATCGGAAAATCCAGGAAAATACATGGAAAATCCTATTTTTCCAGAAGACGAAGAAAGTCAGAAGGGGAAATGGAGATGGGACATAGGGGGCCCACACCACCCCGTGGCGCAAGCCACCCTAGGCCGCGCCACCAGGTGGTGTGGCCACCCTGGTCCACTCCAGCCTCTCCCCTCTGGCTTATTTATCCTCCTGAAACCCTAAGTCTCGGGGAGCGACCACAGAAAGATTCCACTGCCTCTACGGGGCGGAAAACACCGAGAGAGAAAGATCTCTCCGGCAGATAGAATTCTGTCGAGGGAATTCCTTCCCGGAGAGGGGAGATCATCACCATCAACACCACCATCAATCTAGACTTCATCGAGATCATCATCATCACCACCATAATATCCACCAGCACCATCATCACCACAACATACCGCTGTAAGAATTGGGTTGAATCTTGCATAGTTCTTAGGGGAAACTTTCCCGGTGTTGATTACTCCTTGTAGTTGATGCTATTGAGTGAACCATTGAATTATCGTTTATGTTTAGATTGTTACACATGATTATTTCCTCTCTGATCATGATCCATATGATGTCTTGTGAGTAGTTCATTTTGTTCTTGAGGACATGGGAGAAGTCATGTTGTTAGTAGTGGAATTGTGTTGAGAAAGATTCAATAGTTTGGTATTTAAGTTGTGGTGTACTTCTTCTAGTGGTGTCAGGTGAACGTCGACTGCATGATACTTCACCTATATGGGCCTAGGGGAATGCATTGTGTATTTGGCTACTAATCGTCGGGGTTGCCGGAGTGACAGAAACCTGAACCCCCGCTAGGAGACCTTTGCACAAGGGACGTCAGGGTCTTAGAGTTTAAAGTTGTGGTTAGGTTTCTACCTTAATTACTTTCTTGTACTTGCAGATGCTTGCAAGGGGTAAAATCACAAGTATGTATTAGTCCTAGGAAGGTCGGTACATTAGCATAGGTTCACCCACACAACACTTAGAAAACTAAAGAAGATTAATCAAGGATTGGGCCACTTGCTGCATTTATTAAGTAATACAAACCGCCTTGTCCTTTGCTGAATAAAGGATTGGGCGACTTGCTGCATTTATTCTTATTGTCTTTTATTTACTCGCACTTTATTTACTTGCATTATCAAAAATCCCTAAAAATCCGTTCGCTAAGTATTTGCAGAGAATTCCTGATCCATACCACTAGCCAGCACCTTCTGCTCTTTATTGGGTTTGACACTCTTACTTATCGAAAATACCGTGATATACCCCCTATACTTGTGGGTCATCAACGTCTACAAGACTTTCTTATTCATTTTACCTTTGTTTACCGAACCTTTCAAGTTTACTTTTAGAATGTTATTTGTTGCAATGGATGAAGATGGGAAAGTGTTGAAGATTCACCTACAGCTGCACATCATATGGGATCAGAATAGTAATACACATATTCATGTGTATTGATTTAACAAAGATAAAATTTGTGGGCAGCACATCCTAATATACTAGATCCCGTACGATTCACAGGCATAGCAATAGTCTTTTGATACAACCGTTATAACACGGAATACCGGGTTGCAACAATTACTGAGTGAAAAACAGTTCAAAGCCTTAAAAAGTGATGATGTTTTGTTTCCCAAATGGATTGCTAAACGAAGACCCTACCCCCTTTCTGTCACTAGGTTTCATACAAGATCGACACCCACCAAACATCTCACCTCAACCCTTTATCAATCTCTAGGGTCTTGGGCACCTACAAGTCCATAGATTGAGACAAGAGACAAAGAAACAAAGATATAAATCTCGATTCAATCAATAAACAATACTCCCATGAATTAGATGTTCAATATCACCGCGAGGTTTCATCCCAACCCGCAGCCCATGAGGACTACTCACTCGTAACAATAGGATCAAGAATAGAAAATATTGTGCAAAATACTTAGATTGAAATCAAAAATTCTTACAACGGTCACTGAATCACAGGGAGATCTCAAGTAGAAGCTAATGGCTATGGCTATGGAGAGGGACGGAGGATGGGGAGGATGAACTATGGTGGTGGATCTCTTTTGGTGGTGTTGTGATGCAATCTGAGAATGGCCGCCCTCTGCGCGACAACTGGGTCTCGAAATATATAGGTGCATTCACAAAAGTTGTAGGGTTTGACTTGACGGAGCCGCTACCACCTGGTATAGGTGGGCAGTATGGGTGAACCTTGCCCGCATCGTTGGTCATTAAACCCTCTAAAAGCTGGGTTTCAACCTAGGTTTGCTTGGCCATGTAGATATCCTCATAATCTTCGTCAATAGATCATGATTCTTCCTTAAAAGTGTGATTTCCTACATAACACAATTCAAGACAAAGGATTGCACAACTTTGCAATAATTAGTCATTAGTAGCAAGGCTAGAGAGATTCTTGATCATTTGTTTGACTAAAAATGCGATTTAAACATGGAAAAAGATGGCTTTTTTCACAGCCATCACCCTCCATCGTCACCACGTGCCTTACTGCCTCGTCCATGGAGGAGATGAGGAAATCGCTTCTGTTGCTTGCCATCATCTGTGTCAGGTGGAGGATATGGACTTTGCCGCTTGCTCGTGGCCGTCCGATGACATGGATGGTGGATCTAGGGAAGGCCCGTGGCTGCTAGATCTGACGAACATGAGGCTTGTGGCTAGTTCTATAGGGGTGGAGTGGCCACAGGGAGCACACATCATGGGCACGATGGGTGAGAGAAGGGAGGGGTGGCAGTGGATGATAAGGCATGTTAGGGTATGGGATATGTGATGTAGGGTCATGATTAGGTTCGCTCATTGATATAAAATATATTTTTTGTCCCCTGTTAGTGAGGCATGGGCGATCATCCAATTTTCGATGGCACGTGTTTTGGTGCACAAATTGATTACCGATGGCTGTGAAATATAGCCATCTACGTCCACATTTAAACTGGATATTATTCATATTTTTGATGAAATATCTCTCTAAACCCTGCCACTAATGCCTAATGATCAAAGGGGTATGCAATCCTTTCTTTCTATTTTTCCTTGCACAGATAATGACGTTTGATGATGGGAATCACAAGTCAAAGATACGAGATTTCCAACAACCCAAAGAAACTAGGGGTCCTGAAGTGGAGACAGACGCTTTAGCGACCAACTATACATCGGGAATAAAATTCTGGCCGTATAGTTCCGGTCGTGTAGTTGTCATCAACACCGCTAGGTCAAACAGAACAACTTTCGTGAAGAGACCCCTATATAAAGAGGCTTCGGGCGATGAGAAACGAGAGACCGAGCAGAACCCCTGAACCCTGCATCCACAACACTAAAGATTCGCTGGAGGAATAGAATTAGATCTAATCTCCAAACCCTTCTCCACCACCATAGCCATATTCCAGCACTTGTAATAGTAGATCTCATCTTCGATTGGCGATATTGTAAGACTATTTGCTACCAATCTCATGATTTCCATTGCAATGTTTATGATTGTTGATTTCATCTCTATGTGTGAGTAATTCTTCTTGGGCTAAGGGCTTCGGCCTAGCTATGTAGCTTTTGTGCATGTTATTTATCATAGATGAGATCATGTATTAGTTTGTATGACATGATGATTATTGTATCCTCTCTTGCCTCAATCCAAAGACTTGTCAGGTACCCAAGCCTGTGAAGATTGAGCCAGGTATAGGGAGTATGAGTAATGACTAATCTGCAGGTTGGGAACCCAAGTGACAGAAGGGGTAGTACGCCTATATGTGACGGATTTACTTGGAAATAACGGTGACATCACTATGCATATCATTAGTTCTCTTTCTTCTATGGATGAGACTAGTAGGTTATTGCTCTAAGCGGTTGCGGAGGTACCCACATATAATTATCTTGCTCTAACAATTACATACATACTTTATTATTATCTTGTATTCTCATCAGATGTTTTGCACAACTACAGGTGAAACCAAAAGCCCTAGACCCTCTCTCTCCATCACCGACAACAACAAAAGATAGCAAACTCTTGGTCCGGTAAAACACAAACAAAATTCTAAAACTTCCGAAAATATGTTAAAGTAACTTCACTATGCTTTTTGCTTCCCAATGATTTGATAACCTAGGTCTACTAGGGAAAAAGAGCTATACTACATCCGTAATCCGGATCGAAGGTATCAATTACCAAGACTTAACAACCACCACCAAGACCCATGTTTGAAGGTTTCATGTTCCACTGTTTTTTAATTAGTTGCGTGTTTTTTATACTACCTCTGTCCAGAAATAACTGAATTGGTCTTGTCTAGAGTCAAATGTATCTAGATGCATTTTAGTGTATAGATACATTCAAATTTATACAAACCCAAATCAGTTATTTCTGGACGGAGGAAGTATTTTGATTTGTTTCGCAGTCTAAAAAATTAATGAAAGCGTAATCAGCAGGTCAACAAGTCAACGTGTGGGTCACATATGTCAGTGGCAGATCCAAATCTAGTGCTATTCAGACATCTAAGCAAAATTTGACACACCGACATGCCATGTTAGCGAAAGTGCTAAGGTGGCCACCCAGTCATTCCAACATATTATGAATTAGCAATGACAACCATTTAGATTGGTTGTAGCTGTTTAAAATTAAGGTCGTAAACTAGTGATATACATTTTACGACCAATTCGTGTAGGAAATTGTGATCTTTTTAACGACAAATGTTGTAATGTTTTAGGATTTGGACCCTCCCAAACAACTTACAACCATTTGGTGCGAGATGCTCATAGATCTATGACCAATTTACTCATGGTCACTTCGATAAGGTCACAAGTTAAGATATTTCTTGTAGTGAGAACACACGAAGTCTCTCAGGCATTACGAGGGTTTTCGTGAGCTGAAGCGTAACAACTCCAACTAGTGAAGGAAATTCTGGTCAGCGTTGTGGCGCACTTTTCACAAGGTTCTCGACATCTGCTTCCACTGTGAAGCGAGGCTCAGGGTGCAGACCTCGCCAGCTTCTGGTGTGAAGGCCGAGGTCTTCCCCAAGGCGGAGCAAGATGTTTGCTTTGTCTTACCCAAAGCTGAGAAATGTTCCTCCTTCATCGTCTCTAGGCCAGAGCAGGGTGGTGTTTCCTTAGTATTCAGCAAGTCGGAGCAGGATGCTGCTTTCGACTTTCCCAACATGGAGCATGTTAACTTTGTATTTCCGAAGCCAGAGCGTGGCATCTTTGTCTTGACCAAACTAGAGAAGGTTGGCTTGGTCGTGCCCAAGCCCGAACATGGCCTCTTCGTCATGATGAATACAAAGCACGTCGTCCTCGCCAAGATGGAGTATGCCAACGCCGTATTCATTGTACCGAAGGCGGAGCCCACGTGGGATTGGTTTAGCATTTGGAATAGTTTTAAAAATTCAGATGCCAATCTACAAAAATCTTTAGTTCCTATGAATTTGGCATCGTTAGTCGGAAATACATGTTTTAGATCGCTTTGTTCATCCGTTTTTATGTCCTTGTTAGTCTATGTATGAAGTATGATGTGATAGAAGCACACGTGTTGTATTTATTATTACAGTTTGTTCGATGAGATGTGATAGTGGCAAGGCTAGTAGCGCTTGACACTAAAAATGCTACATCGCTTTGTGTGGACATGCCGATTTGTGCACGCCACATGCTCTCTCCTTCATCGGCGCAAATTTACCACTATGTTCATAGAGACAACATAGGGAAAGGTTTATTGCACATGCTACGAGAGAAAAAAGCAAACATGCGTGTTAGAGAATATAGTCTGTATCTGATGTCTCACAACTGACCGTTGTAAACTTCTGACCACATTTATTTGTACTTTAACATGCTCGCGTCTATTCCGTTGGCTTATGTTTTACTACTACTCTACATTTAGACGGAGTACATAGTGCACTTAAGCGTACAACTAACTGTCTACGGTCGCGCCCCACAGGATGGAGAGTAAAAGAAATATAGGAAAGTTTGCTACTGTAAGCACTATTTTTTTAAGCGGTTAAGTTTCTACGCACGATGCTGATATCGCTCGAATTTTCTGTATACTTTAGTATGTCTGTCTTATTGGGGGTAACACGTCTCCTATATCGTGGTACACGCTTTTTCGCATACGTTTCCCGTACATGTTCCCCGCGCACGGAGAAACAACACTCATATTGTCTTCGATTTCATCTACTATATCTTTAGTACCATCTCGAAAACCTAGAGTGAGTTTAGCCAACTTAAAAACTATAAAACGCGTCACTAGTTAGCCAAAGTTGAGATGTCCCCTAGGGGCACACCGACTCCCTGTGGGAATGTCTCAAATTTGTTTTCTCTCTCTAACGGTGTATTGTGAAATGATAACAGTATGGACGACACAGTTCACCGCTTTTATTTCATCGATCCATCTGATAGTCGTGCCCCAGGGGCGCAGAGAGAAGTCTAGTACATATGAGAACAAGCTCAGAGACCTCACATGGATAAAAGCCCAATAACAACCAAGAAATATGATGACAAGGATGCAAATGTTTGAGCTCTCTTTGAATGTTGCGGTCAAGTTACTCACTCGAGACCCCCCTCTTTTTAGTACAATTATATATCCTATAACTCGGTCTCCTAACCAAAATCAAGAGTTCGGTAAAAGAAAAAACCTATCAAGATCATACCTTTGCTTTGCACATTCCACTTGACCTAGATGATGACGATCTTGTCCACTTCAAGTTGGAATACCTTCCTTGATTGTGCTTGCTTGATGAAAGCTCACATATTTCTTCCCCATACTCAATGTGGGAAAGCCTCACTTAAGTACATATTCATGAATACATTGCCTTCTATCTTTTCTTCTCATTTCAGAATGATGACGATGTCTTGAAGATAAACATGACGGCTCACTCAAACTTCTCATTCTTCAAGACATGTTTGTAATAGGCTCAACTCTCACATGACCATACTCTGGATGAATATCACCTTGGTCATCAGTTGATCTTCTTAGCTTTCTTCTTCTTTCAACCTTGAAGCCAACACATGGTTCAAGCATTGCATGTGGAGAATTCCTACAAGTATAACTTAATGCAAACATTAGTTCATAGAGATTGTCATTAATTACCAAAACCACACATTCCCTTGCACTTGTGCATATCAAGTTTTACCACAGACATAACTTTTATCCCCTCTTTTTCTTGACCGAATGGATGCACTCATAAGCAATAATGATGTTCTCTATTATTGAGAAACCTGGAACAAAGACACCTTGGTGTTGGTCAATTGCATCTAGCAGAATGATCTTCAAACAATTTACCAACTTCTTGGACATGACCTTGTAAACGACGTTACATAGGCTGATGGGGCGATATTGTGACATTTTTCGCATTGTCTACCTTTGGGATCGGTACCACTACCGGTTCGTTCCATCCCTCGGGTATGACACCAATGTTAATTGTGTCTAACACCTCTATTGTGAGAACATCTCCTAGTAAAGCCATGTATCTCTTATAGAATACTGCATGTAGGCCATCAGTGTTCGACACTTTTAAATCGCCGATTTGGAGCCTATTTCATCCTTTTGCAGTAAAAGGACATAGCAAGTATTGGCTCATCTCTTATGTGACTTCGCTCGACATCATATTTATCACACTTTATTCTGGATCATTAACTTACGAAAAGAATAGTCATTGAGGTTACTCACCCCTTGCCGACCTTTCCCTTTATTTCCTAAGTCATCATTGTTGGAGATATGCCCAAAAGGCAATAATAAAGTGGTTATTATTATATCTTTATGTTTATGATAAATGTTTACATCCCATGCTATAATTGTATTATTAGGAAACACTAATACATGTGTGTTTTGTAAACATAAAAGAGTCCCTAGTAAGCCTCTTGTTGAACTAGCTTGTTGATTAATTGATGATCATGGTTTCCTGATCATGGACATTGGATGTGATTAATAACAAGGTTATATCATTAGGAGAATGATGTAATGGACATACACCCATAGTAAGCGTAGCATAAAGATCAAGTCATTAAGTTCGTATTGCTATAAGCTTTCAAATGCATAGTAACCTAATCATTCGACCATGAGGTTATGTTAATCACCATCACCGGATGGATACTTTGATGATATCAAACACCGCTTCGTAACTGGGTGGTCATAAAGGTGTCATTGGGTATTCTAAAAGTATGTGTTGAAGCCCATGAACCAAGATTGGGATTTGTCCATCCATATGATGGATAGATATGCTCTGGGCCCTCTCGGTGGAATGTCATCTAGTTAGCTTGCAAGCATGTGACTAGGTCACAAGGGATGACATATCACGGAACGAGTAAAGAGTACTTATCAGTAACGAGGTAGAACTAGGTATGGAGATACCGACGATCAAACCTCGGATAAGTATAGTATCGCGAGACAAAGGGAATTGGTTTCATATGTAAATGGTTCAATCGATCACGAAGTCATCGTTGAGTATGTGGGAGCCATTATGGATCTCCAGGTCCCGCTGATGGTTATTGATAGGAGATGTGTCTCTATCATGTCTACATATTCACGAACCGTAGGGTGACACACTTAAGGTTCGAAGTTGTTTTAAGTAGATATGGAATGTGCGTTGGAGACCGAATGTTGTTCGGAGTCTCGGATTGGATCCGGGACATCACGAGGAGATCCGGAATTGTCCGGAGAATAAGATTCATATATTGGGGATCATTTTCTAAGTTAGGAAATGTTCCGGAGTATTTGTATGGAGATTCTAGAAGGTTTCGGAATGTTCTGGAAGGTTCTAGAGGATTTATTGGAGTTTGCTTGAAAACCAAGAAAGGATCAAAGGAGTCCTGGTGGGGCAAGACACGGATTCGTGGGGGAGGAGGACTCCTCCCCCCTTCCCACCGCCGGCCATATGAGGGGAGTCCTACAAGGACTCCCCCTCCCCAGGCGCGCCTTCCCTCCCTTAAATAGAAGGGCAGGGGCGCCCCCTCCTAGCCCTCTCCTACAACACCCAATCTCCGCCGCCTCTCTCCTCCTCCTTTCTTATACACAGGCATAGGCGAAGCCCTGCAGAATTCTCTACTCCACCACCACCACCACGCCGTCGTGCTGCTGGGATTCCGTGGAGAAGATTTACTACCTCCGTTGCTCGCTGGAACGGGGAGAGGAAGGTCTGCTTCGACTCCGCACGTGTGACCGACTGCGGAAGCGCTGCCGAAACGCGGCGCCGGAAGGATCGTCAACTTGACCGACTGCGGGAGCGCTGCTGGAACGCGACGCCGGAAGGATCGTCCACACGATCTTGAGATCGGCAAGTGATCGACTACATCAACCACGAGATCTAATCTCGTTAACGCTTTCGGATCTACGAGGGTTAGTTCCCATCTATCTCGTTGCTCATGTCTAATAGATTAGATCTTGGCTTTTATCTAGATTAGATCTGGGTTTTGTTTGTTCTTGCGGTAGAATTTTTTTGTTTTCCATGCTATGAACCCATCAGTGGTATCAGAGCCGTATCTATGCGTAGATCTGTTGCACGAGTAGAACACGATGTTTTTGTGGGCGTTGATGCTTTTGTTGTCGGTGTCTTAGCGTGTACTTTGCATCTTGCGGCATGGTGGGATGAAGCGGCTCGGGCTAACATTACATGTCATCGCACATGAGACTTGCTCCACGCTTGACGTGCAACTTGCTTTGCACAAGTGGCTTTGCGGGTGTCTGTCTCTCCCACCATAGTTAAGATTCAATTTACAATGAGCATCTTGACAACACTTGTATCAACGTTGTGGTTCTTGTTCGTAGGTAAGATCGGTCTTATGCGAAAGCCCCAAACCACGTAAAACTTGTAAAGAAAATTAGAGGCATCTAACTTGTTTTTGCAGGGGTTTTGTGATGTTATATGGCCATCATGTGATTGTGATTGTATTTGATGTATGCAATGATCCTTGTTGTAATATGGCAACCGGCAGGAGCCTAATGGTTGTCTTTAATTCTGTTAAGACCTGCGTGTCTATTCATCTTGTAATAGCTTTATTCCAAATAGTTATAATAGTTGCTAGTGATGATGGACAACCATGAAGCGGCGCCACTGACCTTGACGCAATGCTGGTGATGATGGAGATCATGTTCGTGCTTTGGAGATGGATATCAAAGGCGCAAGAAGAAAAGGCCATATCATATCACACTTATTATGAATTGCCTGTGATGTTAATCCTTTATGCATCTTGTATTGCTTAGATCGCGACGGTATTATAAGATGATCCCTCTCACTAAATATCAAGTAATAAAGTGTTCATCCTTAGTTGACACCGTTGCTAAGACTCGTCGTTTCGAAGCATCTCGTGATGATCGGGTGTGATAGACTCTACGTGTGCATAGAACGGGTGCAAGCCAGATTTGCACATGCGGAAACTAAGGTTAACCTTGACGAGCCTAGCATGTACAGACATGGTCTCGGAACAGGGAATACCGAAAGGTAAAGCATGAGTCATATGGATGATATGATGAACATGTTGATTGTTCGCCTTTAAAGCTACATCATCTCACGTGATGATCGGACTTGGTGTAGTGGATTTGGTTCGTGTAATCACTAAAACAACTCGAGGGATGTTGTTTTTGAGTGGGAGTTCATTTGTAATTTGGATTAGTAGAACTCAATTTATCATAAACACAATCAAAGTGAATTTGCATAGTTTGTTGTAGTCATTGGCATCCGTTCACCACCTTACGCTTAGTCATAGTTGAGATAGTAGAACTATAGAAATTCTGGATATTTACTTTACGAACTGGTATCGTATTGTTTTGAATGTCAATTTAAAGTTTATAAGTCATATTGCAAACTTTCAACAAACTCTATTTACTCCGTGAAGTTTAATAAATAGTATTAAATCAAGAGTAACAATTCCAGTGTTAGTATCTAATGTATCATGTTTGTCTCCATGATTCTTGATACTCAAAAGATTGTTTTTAATATCAAGTTTATCTAAGAGTTGAAAGCAATGTTTCAGAAACCATCATATGTGAAAGGTATTGCGATATCTAAAACAATGTGTTGGTTACAACATGATAGAGTATACGTCCTCATATTTGATGAGAATTTGTGAAGGTTGGAGACGCTAGTCGTCCTAATCCTCCAAAAGGTTTTGAAAAAGAAACATTATACTCGCAATTCACCTTTACAAGCTATAGCAGCTTGATCATGAAAGTTGTCATGATAAGGATGAATAGAAGATGTAAGTAAAATGTTTACTACACTAAAAGATTACTAAAGAATGGAATTTTGAAAGAACACCAAACATTTGATGATGGTGATCCACTTCAAAGTGCAAGTCCAAAGGTATTAGTAGTTGACTATATACGCTTTGTACCATGTGTCATGTTGATGACACCACTGTTGATGTTGATAAATTCTTTTAAAAGAAAAGGAATTGCTGAAAGAGAATCTATAAAATATTTGGCAGAAAATAAAAGGTTGGAGATGTCCAACTTAGGCATATAGAAGATATACATGTTATGGTTGTATTCCTTGCTTGTTAAACAATGTGGTTCTCCGGTATTGGATACCAAATTGGTTGATATGAAGTGTCATACAGGACACCACAATTCATGAACTGCAATGGCCTAAGTAACTAGCAAGAGAATATGTGATGATGTTCATCGAAAACAAACAAAGGGTTGTTGTGTTGCTCGTTAACATCAAAGCTTGCCTTCAAGATTTGTTTCAATAATTGTTATTTTGATCAGGTATTATGACGACAAAAGGTTGTTCAAATAATTACCGTATTCCATAATAGATGGATGATATACAAGTCTGGTTGGAGAAATAACGACCATAAAACTAATGCTAAAATGTCGCAAGACAAATGATTGAAAGATCACTTGCGAAGTGACATCGCCGTTGAAATTATATTGAAAGGGATACATGAAGAAACTCCATGTTGATGGATTTTTGGAGTCTTTGATTTGGATCAAATGACGCTTGTGATACTTTCCTGGAGATAATTAAAACTCCGTTCGTAGGCCAAAAGAGGAACGGACGACTAACTGATTGGAATTTGTACATATTGATGTATATAGTCCATTATGTTTAGTCGTGGGCGATGGATTTCAGCTTCATATGCTTTCTCCGAAGATTTGAGTGAGTATATGTATATACTTACTCAATAAGGAAGAAGTATGAAACATTTGAAAAATGTTCAAAGACTTTCAAGATGAAGTGGAAAATCATTGTAACAAGAAGATAAAAGAGTTTATGATTGGATCATAAAGAAAGATATTTGAGTTACAAGTTTAGCAAAACACTTAAGATTTGAGGAATCGTTCCATGGATTTGCATTTCCCAAAACACCATAGGAGTATGGAGTGTTCAAGATATGTAATGAAACCTTGTTTGACATGGTAAGATCAAAGGTGTCATTTATAAAACTGCCATTATATTTTAAAGATTAAAGCTTTAGTGACTACCGCTTTTACACTGAAAAGAGCTCCATCGTGATCCGTTGAAATGACACCATATAAGTCTTGGTTTGGGATAAAACCCGAATTGTCTTTTCTTAAATTTTGGTATGCTATGCATAAGTAAAATGTTTACAACCAAAATCGGATAAGCACGTCTTTGTAGGTTATCCCAAAGAATTTGTTGGGAATTTCTCCATAACACCAAGGACAAAAGAGTTTGTTACTTGGAACGTCAAGTTTCTTGGGAAGGAATTTTTCTTGAAAAGTTAAGTGGGAGGACAATAGAACTTTGATAAGGTTGTTGAACCTTAGCTATATGTGCTAAGTAGCGTAGCGCCTGAAAGTGTCCCGGTGACGGCCACAATGCTCATGGCTCTCGTGATTACAAAAGGTGTGATCTCGGAGATTAGAGTTCATATAGAACCGTATGGGTCGGTAAGAATCAAATAGTAAGATTTGATAAACAAATCGTTATTGTTTTGACGATGATAAACCGACTACATGCAAAGAAGCGATGATGGGCCCTGACTCCATAAAATGACTAGAAGTCATAGAATCCGTGATAGTATCCATACACGAGAAATCAAGTTTCTGAACTTGGAAGACCCTCCGGAAAGGCGTGAAGCCTATCAGTCGTGTTTGGATCTATAAAGAAATAGACATGGATGTTTCAAATCTATGAAATAGTCGACATGTCGGAAAGAGTTTACGACAATGTTCAAGGAATTGACTATGATAAGATTTGATCTTTCATAGCGATATTTAGTCTGGACGGATTAATGTAGCAACCACTACATATATTTTGGTATATGGTAGTTGAACAAACAAAACAAGTTCTTCTAATAGAATGGTTACCTAGGACGTGTACATGACACGATCCAAAGGGTTTTTTTAATTCAAAGGATGCTAAAAGAGTATGCTAAACTTCAATAGTTGAAGTAAGCATAGTGGAGTTGGAATCTTCACCATGATGAAACTGTTAAAAGAGTTTAAATTCATCAGAGATGATGAAGATGCTTGCATTTGCAAGAAATTAAGTGGGAGCGCTGAGACATATTTCTAATACATTATGTAGAGGACATATTGTTGATTAGAAATGATGTATCTTTTATTGACAACAAGTTAAGAATTTCATTTTGATGAAAGACTTAGGCATAACCCAAGAATTAGGCATCAATGTCTATATGGATAGATTGAGGCGCTAATATGGTTTTGCCAAATGTACATAGATAAGATGTTGAATGAGTTCAATATGGAAACAACAAGAAAGGTTCTTGACGCACGGAAAGGACTGAATCAAGATTCAAGTGTGTTGACACGAGATTCAAGTGTTTTGACACTTGGTGAAATCACAAGAATATTTTGATCAATCATTCTTTGAGATGTACACATCCAGATATGTCCTATGCTCTAAATGTTATGAGCATATACCAGAATGATTCATAAGATGATCATTGGACAATAGTAAAGATATTCTTATGAGCTTTGGAAGAACTAAGAATATATCATGTATAAGTGACAAATAGTTAAAGGTAGTTCGTTGTAAAGTGTTACATTGATACTAGTTTTGTCACAAGATACAATTAAATTTATCTCAATTTAGACTATGGGTGGCACAATATAATGGAAAGGATGTTCCATGATGGATTTGGATGAGTTCCAAAGATGAGATATTGTGACGGATACTACAACAAAAAGGCTAAGTATATGACTACTATTGTAGCAGTAAATGAGGGCATTTGCGTCAAGTAGTTTGTTATCAAACTAGGTGTGGTTCCTAGCGGGCTAATACTATGAAGATATATTGTGTGACAATAATATCAACATATTTTGAGCCGAAGGAACTAAAGGTCTTACCAAAGGACCAAATTTATACAATGCCATCTCATTAGAGAATGAGTAATGCGTAGAGACGCAAGGACATGCAAATACACACGGACCTGGAAGTGTCAGATCCGAAGATTATGTTTACCACTAGCAATAGTGTCTATACAACACCAGAAAGCCATAGGTGTTGAATGCACAAGTTTTTAACTAGATTATTGACTCTAGTGCAAGTGGGAGACTGTTGGAGATATGCCCAAGAGGCAATAATAAAGTGGTTATTATTATATCTTTATGTTTATGATAAATGTTTACATCCCATGCTATAATTGTATTATTAGGAAACACTAATACATGTGTGTTTTGTAAACATAAAAGAGTCCCTAGTAAGCCTCTTGTTGAACTAGCTTGTTGATTAATTGATGATCATGGTTTCCTGATCATGGACATTGGATGTGATTAATAACAAGGTTATATCATTAGGAGAATGATGTAATGGACACACACCCATAGTAAGCGTAGCATAAAGATCAAGTCATTAAGTTCGTATTGCTATAAGCTTTCAAATGCATAGTAACCTAATCCTTCGACCATGAGGTTATGTTAATCACCATCACCGGATGGATACTTTGATGACATCAAACACCGCTTCGTAACTGGGTGGTCATAAAGGTGTCATTGGGTATTCTGAAAGTATGTGTTGAAGCGCATGAACCAAGATTGAGATTTATCCATCCATATGACGGATAGATATGCTCTGGGCCCTCTCGGTGGAATGTCATCTAGTTAGCTTGCAAGCATGTGACTAGGTCACAAGGGATGACATATCACGGAACGAGTAAAGAGTACTTATCAGTAACGAGGTAGAACTAGGTATGGAGATACCGACGATCAAACCTCGGATAAGTATAGTATCGCGAGACAAAGGGAATTGGTTTCATATGTAAATGGTTCAATCGATCACGAAGTCATCGTTGAGTATGTGGGAGCCATTATGGATCTCCAGGTCCCGCTGATGGTTATTGATAGGAGATGTGTCTCTATTATGTCTACATATTCACGAACCGTAGGGTGACACACTTAAGGTTCGAAGTTGTTTTAAGTAGACATGGAATGTGCGTTGGAGACCGAATGCTGTTCGGAGTCTCGGATTGGATCCGGGACATCATGAGGAGATCCGAAATTGTCCGGAGAATAAGATTCATATATTGGGGATCATTTTCTAAGTTAGGAAATGTTCCGGAGTATTTGTATGGAGATTCTAGAAGGTTTCGGAATGTTCTGGAAGGTTCTAGAGGATTTATTGGAGTTTGCTTGAAAACCAAGAAAGGATCAAAGGAGTCCTGGTGGGGCAAGACACGAATTCGTGGGGGAGGAGGACTCCTCCCCCCTTCCCACCGCCGGCCATAGGAGGGGAGTCCTACAAGGACTCCCCCTCCCCAGGCGCGCCTTCCCCCCCTTAAATAGAGGGCAGGGGCGCCCCCTCCTAGCCCTCTCCTACAACACCCAATCTCCGCCGCCTCTCTCCTCCTCCTTTCTTCTGCACAGGCATAGGCGAAGCCCTGCAGAATTCTCTACTCTACCACCACCACCACCACGCCGTCGTGCTGCTGGGATTCCGTGGAGAAGATCTACTACCTCCGCTGCTCGCTAGAACGGGGAGAGGAAGGTCTGCTTCGACTCCGCACGTGTGACCGACTGCGGAAGCGCTGCCGAAACGCGGCGCCGGAAGGATCGTCAACTTGACCGACTGCGGGAGCGCTGCTGGAACGCGACGCCGGAAGGATCGTCCACACGATCTTAAGATCGGCAAGTGATCGACTACATCAACCACGAGATCTAATCTCGTTAACGCTTTCGGATCTACGAGGGTTAGTTCCCATCTATCTCGTTGCTCATGTCTAATAGATTAGATCTTGGTTTTTATCTAGATTAGATCTGGGTTTTGTTCGTTCTTGCGGTAGAATTTTTTTGTTTTCCATGCTACGAACCCATCAATAATGTACTTAATAGTATTATTTTTCTCCCTCAAACTTGCGAAATTATGAAAAAACTAGTGTTGCTATCTCCGTGTCGGAGCCAGTTCGATGTCCCATGTTGCACCCAATGGATTTCCTTGTGCTCGAGAAGTAGATCAATTTTAGGAGTAGTTCTTTTTGTTCTGCCACCGAATTATCGATGATCAGTCCAACACACAACACCTTCTTTTTTAGCGTATCAATTCGCTTCCTAGGCCCCTTTAAATTCTATCCCAAGCATGAAATTGAATGAACTGCTGCTATATTCTCCATGATCCTCGACCCCATCAATTAAGTCTACTGCATCTTTCTGTACCCAACATGCTTCAAAATGCTTCACACCCGAGTTTAGTGTGTACCCGTCAGGAATCTAGTGTCGATGATAACATGTCTATGATCCCTTTTAGGCATTTATCCATTTATCACCTTGCATTGATCAAAGAGGTTATTCCATGCTGCATGAGCTGCAACTCTATCTACCCCTGCTATTTTTCCCACGTCTCCACGTGAACATATCTCCTCCCCAAAATCTTCGTGCCCACAATCCCACAAGCAATATTGGAAAACTGTCACGTACCTTTGGGCATGTGGAGCACCCATTCTTTTTTGGGCATACCAGGCGTCCCCGAGGGATCCGAGTGCTCCCATCCTCCTCCTTGCCAGCCAACCACATGGTCTTCTCTTTTGCCTAAATTTTCTTTTTTTTCTACAAAAACCTTCAGATTTGCTACAAACTGTTTCGCTTTAATTACATTTAGTGCATTGTATCAAAATTGATCCGTGTGCCAGACATAGAACAAAAAGGATGCTCATGCCGGAGACTTTGTAGCAAAAAAAATCATGCTAATATAGCAAAATCAATTTTGTCGGAGACATCACTAGCGCCATCGCCGAGACTCTCGCCGAAAACTCTGTAGCAAAAAATATTCTAAAGTAGCGAAACCGAAAAACAGTTGTAGCGAAGTATTTGTACTAGGGTATCTAAAAACCAACTTTGTTGGAGACATCACTGACTCTGGAAAACATGTACTCCCTCCGTCTTAAAATAGATGTTGCAAATTTGGATGTATCTAGTACTAAATAGGGTCTATACATATATAAATTTAAACAATTTTTCGATATCTATTTTGAGACGGAGGGAGTAGCAAAAACATTATACTATTTAGCAAACAAACTAAGCTTTTGTAGCATACAATTCTGCATTGTAGCATCTAGCAAAATTCTCCGGCGAGGTTGTAGCACCTCCCGTTGCCGGTAGTAGTGCCGCATCGCTTATGGTAGCAACAACTAACTCTTTAGATAGCATCTTCGTTGCCCTCTAGTAGCAGCCGGGAACATGGCACGTAGCATCGACGTCATAGACCTCGTTATTAGGGGAGCACAACGACACGAACAGTAGGGAGAGGCAGCGTGAAAGCTACAGGGCGTGCGTGCTGCAGCCTGCAGGGGCGGCGCGAGCTGCAGGCCGAACGGCCGGGCGAGCGGCAGCGGCGCACGACGACGCACGGCCAGGGAGGGTGGCGGCACACGCAGAGGCGCGCGGCCAGCGGCTACATGAGTTGGGAAATATTGCATGCAAAGAAGATATTTCACACGGCCCCACCCATGATGTAAAGCCCTAGACGATGGAAGTTGCTGGATCTCTCGGGAGACTAGCGTCATTTCCCTTCCTTTTTCCAAAAAAATAATGTTTGTTTCATTGAAATTCCTTATTATTAGCCACGGCAGATCATCAAAATCAGAATGAAGCTCTCGAATGTACTCCCAAGATTTATATTCGAAGGGGAATCAGCGTTAAATTCCCAATCCCCTTCCCGACGAGGGCCATAGCGACCGCGAGGGGGAGCACTTGCAAACGCGTCGCAACACTTGGCCCATCGCATCTTTTCGGCTTGATCGGTCTGGCATACTGGCCTAGCCCGGTAGCCATTACAGAAACACCTACTGCCTCGTAGTCTCCCCACAGTCCAGAGTAGTCCACAACCCTCTCCGTCTCCGGCCACCGCATCGCCATGGCCTCCGCCTCCTCCGGCGCCGCGGCGTTCTCCCGCCTCGTCGACCGCACCCGCGTCCCGGACCCCGCGCTTCAGCGCCACGCCGTCGCGGCCTTCTTCCGCCACCTCCTCACGCTGCCCGCTCCCCTCCCAGCTGCGGCCCACGACGGCATCTCCTCCCTCCTCGCCTCCCCGCACGCTGCAGTCGCCGCCCACGCCGCCGCGTCGCTCGCCCGCCTCGCCGCCTCCCGCGCCGACATCCTCGCCCCCGACCACGCCTTCCCGTTCCTCCTCGCGTCCCTCTCCGCCTCCCCGTCCCCTCGCCTGGCCTCATGCCTCGTGAAGGCCGTCGCCGCGCTCGTCTCCTGCGTCCTCCGCTCGGGCCCCGCCGGCTCGCGCTTCCCGCCCCACAACCACCCCTTCGTCCAGGCTCTCGCGTCGGGCGCTGACGGGGCGCGCGCGGAGCTGTCGCGGCAGGCGGCCAGGATGGTCGCCGAGGGGGTTGACGGCGTGGTGGGGTTCCTCAGGCCGTTCGTGATGTTTGCCGTGGTGAGGAAGGGGGACGCCGCGTTCGCCAGGGATTTGATAGGCGCACTTGCCGCAGCGGCCACCGCAGCGGCAAAACCGGATGCCGCGGTCCCAATGTTGAAATTGCTGGGCGAGAGCTTGCTGCATTTCGGTCGCGGGGATGGAGAGGTATGTGTTTTGGTCTATTCTCTCATGCCCATGGATGGCAGTACTCATTTTTCTGGCGAGGAGTCGAGGGCACATAAACAACTGCTCAGTCGTGTTGCATTTTGTTATGTGTTTGAGCAATTGTGGGTGTGATTGGTTTACTGTTCCATTGTATGTTAATGTCGATTGTTTAGTAGGGATCAGTACACAGAACACATTGCAGGAAAAAAGCATGAAGGTCATGTAGCTCATTGTGCATAACTGGGACTGCGTTTGGCAGCATATGTTGTATTCTTTTAAAGCCTTGAAGGGAGAATTCGCTTACTCTGAGAATACATGTGCCCTCTTTTCTTTTTCTCCAGGAAGGGCGGCTCTGGCTTAGTTCTGTGGAGTGCTTGGTGGATGCTTATGTGATATTACTGAGGAAGTTAGCTCATGCTCAAAGGGTACTCTGCCATCTCCTTAATTTGTGTAGATAATTGTTTTCCTGGCTAATTGATAAATGCAGTCATGTTGGTTATGTATTAGATAATCAGGAAATTCATATTCTACTTATGCTTCTCGAGTTAGAATTTGGAACCAAACAGTCCGCTTCTGCTCTTTATAGAGCTTTTGCAACCTAGGAGTTCTTAAAAATGGACAGGGAGCTAACTGTATCTATTTATTTATATGATCTCTAGTTGAGTAGTGCTTCCCTCAAAAAATTACCACACTTCTGAATGTGAAGGGTATGGAGTTGTCTTAATGAGCTTGCCCACTTGGCCTGGGTTTGATTATACTTTATACCAAATAGTATTGTTATTTTGGTGAACTGCAAGGTTCATTTTTCTCTTTTATGTTTCTCTGAATTAATATCTTCACTTATAGTTGATATTACACATAATAATCAACAATTGAATATATGTTCCAATTGAAATGTTGTACGATTTAATTCGTTGTGAGGTCATGCGTATTAATTCCAATGCTGTGTAGTATTGCAGCATAGGATCCTAGAGCTACGGACACTCACAGTGATGGGTCCTTTTCCTTTCTTGTTCCTTCAGTTCAAATGCTTATATAGTTCTGTTTATCAACAATTCATGATACATGTGCTATAACTTGCTTCTTTTAACAGCCAGCCTACGATGCCCAATCAAGTAGTGTGGAGTTGGTAGAAACACTTCTATCGCAATGCTCACTCCATCACCAACTTCTTGGAATGGCTTGTGTAGTTCTTGGATTATCAAAATATTTGTTTTCAGTGCAAAAGGACCTTGGTTTATGCTATCTTCCCGAAATTTCTGGTGTTCTTAGTTCTCTTTCTTGCATTCTCAGTGGGCTGGAGTTTGAACATGAGCAACTGGCTGGATTGAAACTTTTGGCCTTTTTGATCGAATGGAGACATGAAAATGGTACATTCCTAAATCACTAGAACCCCACTTCTCCTTCTTATCCTCTTATGTGCAACCTGCAACTTGATTTTCTTTCACATTGTTCCAGACACAACAAACTTGGCTCCTCATAATATTTGATATTTTCTGGTTGCAGTGCTCAGAACAAATGAAATAGCACATCACTTCAGTGAGGAGCTTCTCTGTCTTCTGCCAGTTATCAACCTCGTTATTTCTCCATCGAGGTCTGTTAAAGAAGTGGCATCCCATGTCCTGTCAAGGTTTAGCTCGCTTCTTTTGGAGTTACCCACCTCTTGTTCGCCAGAGCAACAAGACTTTTCAATGGTCCACCACATAAGCAAACCTACCTTCATCCTTCCTAAACTTGTACATCATCTATGGTCTCAGGTGATTTTTGCCCCTTATTTTTTTTGCTATGCTTCTTTAATGGTGTGACTGCTCGTTTTCCTCCTTTTTTGTTAAGCACAGAGTAGAGAGATAGAAATGATTGTGCGACATTTTGCCTTCTGCACACAGTGTATGCGTTGAAATGTTTATATTGGCAATTGAATTTCCAGAAGCTGGGAAGCCAACACTTTGCATCCTCAACAATTGAGCTGCTGATGTGGCATATTAGAGCTTTACTCTTATGCAATATGATATGCTTATTCTGCAATAGTTTCAAAATCTGAGTATAACCTTCTATAGTATTTTTAGATTTTCAACCATATCTGACATCACCCAACATAATTACTAGTCATTACCTTAGCGAACACGTAGACATAGACCCAGTCCATTAAGAGAGTTGTGTTCTTTCCTGAGGGTGTTACAAACCAAATGGTGTCCCTAGAGCCCAGTGCAATTAGCCAATCTTGGATCAGCATAACAGTTTGCATACTATCTCTGTTTCACTGAATCGATCCTCTTACATGTTTGTACTAAATGCACGATAAGTGGAATCATATTTGCATGCAACCTACATTTGATAATAATATATGGTATGTACACTGAAATATTGTTGTTATTCTGAGTCTATATTCACGCAGATTCTGGACCTATGTCCAAATCCAGAAGCGAGAAAATGACCTTTTCATGTGGATATAGGTCTATCCATTGTTTTTGTACCTTATGCTGTTATGCACTCAACTTCTCTTCCCAGAATGCTGGTTTGACTATGTGTTTGTAGGCCATATATATATATATATATATATATATATATATATATATATATGTTTATACTAATTCTGCTTTCCGGTTGCAGTCATCTTCAAGTTTCCATTTTACTAAGTATGCAACTTGCAAGGGATTGCCTGAGTCGGCTGCACACAATTCAGAAGCTAATTATTGGACAGACCAAACAAATGAGTATCTGTCAGTCCTTGCCAGAGAAAAGCTTACACTGGATGGCTCATCTTCGAAAATAATGTCATCAGGTTGGCCAAATTACTTTTACTTTTATATGTTGCCTTGTGGTTCCGCTTTATGTAATCCTCAAAACAGGTAAGAACTTCACTCTGTCTAATTACTTGCAGTAGCAATGTCATCTCTTGTAAGCTCTGCAGTATCTGTTTTGGTAATGCACCCAAAATTCGGCACTTCTGCTGCACAGTCCTTGGGTATTCTTGGAGCATCAGATCCGAAATTGGGAATGCCACTGATGCTAGTTATCCTGTTCTATTGCAAGATTATTTACAGCAGTGACAACTTCTCAAAAAATAGCTTGGTGAGTACTGTAAGTTCATCTTTGTCTTGCATTTGTGTGCTGGTGGTTTATGAATACATGAAGTCATAAATAAAGACATCAAAATGCACCAGAATGGACTTCAAATTAGATGCATAATGCTAATGACACTACTCACACTAGATTGATACCGGTCTTCACTATTTTAATTAACATGTATAATCTATTGCAAATAAGGAAACCACAGGTGTAAACACCGTAGAATCATACATCAGGAGCGAGAATAGCATCCTTAATGTAGACGCAGTGTTGGCACCCTTCATAATGGTTTGCAGCAGCTTGCAGCAACTGTGCAGTCTTGTTCCATGGGCCGAGTGCTGTAACATTAGTTAAAAATAGAAATAGTAATAATTAGTCTTGCTGTTAGATTGTTTTATTTACTTCATTACTCAGATATGTTTGATGTAATATGGATTAATTCCCCTAGAGGCTGAGACTGTACTTAGTGGCCAAATTGAGTCATCCCTTTGAAAGGGGTTACCATGTATCTTGTATGAATTAATCAAGAAAGTGTTAAGTCATTGCATCTAAAGTTTGTAAACCCATCCTATGGTCTTCTCTTTTTGCTGCCCCTCTCCTTCATGGCTCTGCCTTTCTGCCATATCATCTTCAGCAGACAAGTTACTCCCAACTTGTATCTTGGTTCATATCAGTATCTCATAACTAGAAAAACTTAAAACAGAGGAAAATACCTGACATTTATTTTTTCTCTATCATTTGCAGCTCAGTTTGCTAGAGTCGTTGCCATCACTTGCTACACATGGTTTCGTGCTTCCACTTGCTCTACAATTAATATCGCCAATGCTTAAAAAGGATACAAAATCGTAAGTAACACGATTTCTTGTCCAATTTTGACATCACTGAGCTCAACTCCCTTTCATTTTTTTATTTGCTTTGTTCTGGTGTGGAGTGCACATACACTGTTTCAGTTTCCTTATTTTTGAAAAATTGTCTACAATGATACAATCATCTTGCATACAACACAAATCAACCCATTTCATGGCATTATTGTTTTTTTGGCACATAACCAGAAAATAACATGCAAGTTTTAAACACAGTCCGTGAGTTTTTTTGCATGCCGTAACAAGTCAACAATTTTCCCAAGATATCAAACATGGTTTTTTGGAGCCTGTCCAATATATATCAGGAAAATACATATCTTGTTCTTACTATATGTGCTGATGCCATAGTATTTTTTTTATATTTTTTTTGGTGTTACATGACACTCTTTGTTATCATCATATTACTTCTGTTTGGTCTCATGCAGGATTTTATATGCTGTTGCTGTTCGATTGCTTTGCAAGATCTGGATTATCACAGATTGGGCATTTCCGAATTTACAAGTAAGGGCACACTTTAAGTTAAATATTAGTCTTGTTTTGCCATTATCAAGAGTTTTAATACATGCTTATGAGTGTTTATGTTATGGAATATTCAAATCCTGTGCATACCATTAGTTTCTGAAGTAGTTTTGAATGGCTAGAGTGATAACTTTATGCCTATATGGCGCTTATTTCCAAGAATTATCCAGTAAAGACTGATGGGTGGTTCATCATGTCGCTTTTGCCTAGAGTTTCAGTGGAGTATGAAAATGTCAAGTTGTTAACTAACACCATGTCAAGTTCCACTCTTGAATTTTAAGCAAACATTTCATGTGATGTTCTTGAAGATACACATACCATTAGTATGATCAACTAAAGTTTTTCTGTTCTAAAAAAAACTAAAGTTTGTCAATCTGTGATTTTTCTTTATTACTTCTACAATTTACAAGATCAGCACTAACTTCTGATTTCTGAAATAGAGAATTCTGGACCCTGAAACATTTTCCAGTACCGACAGAGAAGTTTTCACAAGTATTGCTGCATCAGTGCGTGATGTTTGCAAGGAGAACCCAGATAGGGGTGTTGATCTCATATTATCTGTCTCGGTGTGTATTTCCGTGACCTTTCTTGGCTGACCATGTATTGTTGACTTGGTCCCCTTTCTAACACTTCCCTTGTAGTATTGTATTGAGAGCCGTGATTCTGTAGTTCAAGCTCTTGGCCTGGAGAGCCTCTCCTATCTCTGTGAGGCGGATGTCGTTGGTAAGTTGATCTCTGATTATCCCTTGGTTCATTAGATCATTGACCTGTTTGAAATATCATGTTATATGAAGCCATGTTGTCAGAAAGCCAGCAAAGAGTATGGTGAAATCATATACTAAAAAAAGAGTATGGTGAAACCTTAAGAATAAAAAGTCATGTCTTCTGAACTTCACTTTTGAGGCAAGCAGCTCGTATGTATGCAGATTTCTATACTGCCTGGAAAGTTATATCAAAGGAGCTTTTAGATTATTCAGTTGATCCCACGGTTTCAAATAGGTAAGACAAGTGGAATGTTGCATTTAATGCAAATGTGCAGACCAGTTAAGTTTGGTCTTATTCTCTCTCCCCTTTTTTCCTTTTCCAGCTTATGCATTCTGTTGAGATGGGGAGCGATGGATGCTGAAGCATATTCTGAAACATCAAAGAACTTGGTACAAATGTTGTGGAGCATTGGTACATATAAGAAAAATAACGCTGAAGCTGATCGTATTTGGATTAAAGCAAGAGGAACTGCTTTTCACTCCTTGTCCCACTACAAGGTTATGCTGCACTTTGTTGTGCTATTATATGCATCTGCATATTGTAACATTTTGACTGGAAGTTGCATTTCGTTTACTTTGGATCTTTGTAGCATTTACTATTTTGCAAGTTTCTTTTGGTAGCCATGTGCTGCGTCTCTTGTAACTATAACTTCCCTTCTCTACCTACTGAAAAGATATGCAAAGCTTTTGCACGTTCTCTTACTTCTTTCTTGGATGTTTTCAGGTCTCTCTTATTCAAGATTCCATTCCTGATTTCTGGAGAACAAACTATGAGTGCTTTACTAATGAACATAATCTGGAAATTCTGAAAGCCATGGAGAAATTTCAAGTTGAGATAATCACATTTGAGCACATGTTAGTATATTATCTGAAAGTCCTCAGTTCAGATGCTTATGTACATCCTTAACTGATGTTTTACCTATACACAGAAACCGCCGTAGAGTGACTACAGATAAAAGAACCACGGTTCACAAATTTGAGAAGTTATTGGACGTTCTCCCTCAGGCTGTGTTTAAAGGTATGCTTATCAGATCCAAATGAACTACTTTTTATTTTTTCCACTGCATCATGTTTCTTAAAATAGTCGTCCATTTTATGTTGAATATGAAAACATATGTAGTTTGTTCTGTTCTATGTTTAAGACGGTCTGATGAAAGCTTCAGCTATTAATTGGCCAAATTTTTTGAATTATAGAAAAATCGGCACACCATCGGTTGCCTGGTGCAGCACTTTTAACCATCAATTACACCCCAGAGGACATCGTTCGTGAAGGGAAATCTAAGGTAGTAGTCTTTGAAGTTGCATGTCTTTATCTGTAATTACAAAAATGTGCATCCTTTGTATACTATATTAATCTGTTATTTTTTTTATTTGCAGGATTTGCCTAGAGTACATGCTGCATATGAACAAGCATTAGTGGAGATGGCTGAATCTATGTTTATATCAAGAAACATAGTGGTAGCTCTTCTTGCACTGCATTCGTGGAAATCATTTATTTCCCATTGGATGCAGGCAGTTGTAGCTTTGCTTGACACTAAAGAATCTTCAAAGTTGAACAAACCTTTAAAAGCAGCTAACGATATATTTAAGGTGTGTACATATGTCTTTAGCATATTTATTTATTTAGATGTCCTTGTCCGAGAAAACCATTTTAGAATCTGCCACAAATGCTATTAAGGAAGTGCCATTTTTAGATGATAAGGCACTGATGCAAACAAAAACAACCTAGTTTTTTTTTTTTGGATTTTTCTCTAAAAATGCTCTATATGTATGTATGCAGTCTTTGAGGTACATCAGTACGTGTCCTGGTGCTTACTCAAATTATCTATTGCTTATTTTTGAACTTCTGAGAACGTGCTGACTTGAAAGACTCACACTGTGGAGTATTTTCATTATTTTGACATAGGCTAAATATGATCTGGTTCCTTTAGGTGTAAATTATCAGGATTTTGCTATCACATGCATCCATCCTTCCATCTCGCTATATATTTTTCCTCCTTGTACTTTGAGAGCCAAATTAGCTTCCTTTCCCTATCAACGCTAACTTTTTCCTTAAATTTTCCTAATTGTGGTTGCAGATTCTTTGCAAGTGCGTTCCTGTATCTAATCCTAGAGTTGCAGTTAACATTACTCTTGCAATTGGATCACTGTGCTTGGTAAGGTGTTCTTATTGACATTTAGTCCTTCTCAAAAGAGTGATTATGATTGCACCAGTAGATGTACTTCCGATGATTTCAGTACCATGTGTTTTTATTTTTGTCTCCTTCAACATCATGTGGCCAGTTGAATTTTGGACGGAGTACCTCATGCATCAAATATAGAATATGCAATCATCAGTGCTGGATGCACAATTTGAACCTAGTTTATTCAATTGTCCAATCTGGGGGCTCTTTTCTCTATATTTATGGTTACGCCTTTAACTTTATCAATCTACATTTTACCACCCCAAAAATGTAAAAACCCGTAGTTTTCACAGATACCAGGTTTTATGGTGTGCCTGTGAGTGGTACTCTTGGAGACTCCCCAGACTTTAAGTTGTCATGTGATATAAGGCTCCAAGTGTTACTTCTCTTGGCTCACTTTTAGCCTTCTAGCATTGACGAATAGAGTCTGTATCCTCATGGTATTTCCTGTGTGTTGCTTGTTGGTTCTTGATTTTGATGTAGTTGCTTTCATCATATCTTATTGGCAGGTTGTTCCTCCAACTGCCCATCTAGTAATCTCATCTGCGTCTGATTTTCTTTTAAAATGGTTACTCCAATATGAGCATGAGCACCAACAGTGGTCTGCAGCTGTCTCTTTGGGACTAATATTCAATTGTTTTCATCCCACGGACAAAAAGAGCAAGCTTCAGGTTATCAATGGACTCTTTGAGGTACATGATCCTGCTCTTGTTGATATTTGATTTTTTTTTCACCAGGTGTTTATTTTGTTCTTATAAGTGTTGCACAGATACCAGAAATTAATTTATTGATTTACGTTCGCACACGAACATTCAGTTACCGACATTTATTTGAGAAAACGCAAAGAGGTGTTTGGGTTTCATTTCATTGCAAAGATAGAGTTTGATACAAGCCTCCTAGGAGGGATCTCCCGCTAGCTAGTTTACAATTCGATTTTTAGTGCACATCCCAGGTAGTTGGCACCACTACTCTAAGGCCTTTTGCTCCTGCTTGCATCCAAGATGACGCTTCCTCCTTAATCTTCCTCATCAGGTTCTGGATATAAGGACGGCCGCGCTCGAACACGCAGTCGTTGCGTTGCTTCCAGATCATCCATGGGACAAGCAGGGTTATTGATGCGAGCCCTTTGCGCATGGGTTTAGGGGTGGCCTGGTCTGCCTTGGTCCACCAATCGAAGAGGGTGGCTTCATCAAATGGTGGTGGGCCAGTCATGCGCAGCCAAGAGAGTGTCTCGTGCCAGATTTGCCGAGAGAAGGGACAGCTGATCATCAGGTGGTGCATGGTCTCAGGTGCTTGGTCGCAGAGCATGCACCTGGGGTGGTGCTGTAGGCGTCTCCTCTCGAGTCTGTCCGCCGTCCAGCAGCGGTCAAGGTTGGCGAGCCAATGGAAGAATTTTACCCGATTTGGTGCCCAGCTTTTCCAGATCAGTTTCCAAGCCGCGCATCTTTTGGAGCCTTGGAAGGAGGTCAAATATGCAGATTGGGCAGTATATTGGCCATCACTGGTCCATTTCCAGATTAGCTTGTCCTCTTCCTCGGAAAGGGTCATGGGCGTGATCAGCTGCCAAAGCTGAAGATATTGTCCCACCTCCTGTATGCCAATTACGCCCTGGATATCTTGGGCCCATTGATTGGCCTGTAGCCCATCAGCCACCGTTCTAGTCTTGCGCCGGCTCTTAGGGACGCAGTCATAGAGTTGCGGCATGATCTCCTGAATAGATCTTCCTTGCAACCATCTGTCCTCCCAAAATTTGGCAGTTCGTCCATTTCCCAGGCTCATATAGGTAGAGGCAAAGAATAGCTCGCGTTCTTCCCTACTGAACTTAAGGTCCAGGCCATTCCAGGCCCTGGTGTTGTCAGTTCTGTCCAACCACTGCCATCTGAGCCATAGTGCCATGCCAGTGAGCTCCAGGTCCTGGATGCCGAGGCTGCCGTGTGATGTTGGTCTACAGACGGTGCGCCAGTTGACGTGGCAGCTCCCGCTGTTGGCCGATTCCCGGCCTTCCCATAGGAACCCTCGCTCGATCCTCTCCATAGATTTGATAGATTTCTTCGAGGGCTCCAAGACCAGAATTTGGTGAATGGGGATTGCTGCCAACACCGACTTGACGAGCGCCAACCTCCCCGGTTTCTGCATCAATCTCGACTTCCAGGTGGGTAATCTGCCGGCCATTTTGTCAACAAGTGGCTGTAGCTGCGCCGTGGTAGGTTTGCGCAATGTAAGTGGTATCCCCAAGTAGGTGATGGGGAACTCCGCAGCGGCGCAGCCCAGAGCCTGTAGTAGTGGCGCCGCAGCCTCGGCATCAGCTCTGATCAGTGTGGCGGAGCTCTTGGCAAGGTTGACCTGTAACCCTGAAGCGTGTCCAAATAGTTGCAGGATCCCCTTCACGGCCTCAATGTCCTCCGAGGTCGGGTGGCAAAATAGGATCACATCGTCCGCATAAAGCGAGATCGATGGGATCACACGTCTAGGGTGTAGCCGCTGCAATATGCTCATGTCCATCGCGTGCCTGATCAACCTACCAAGAACATCTACCGCCAGAGGGTCCCCTTGGCGTAGACCACGACGATGCCAGATTGGGGGGCCAGGTTCCCCATTCAGTAGCACCTTTGTGCTGGCAGAGGATAGGAGTATGGCCAGCCAGTCAAGAAACTTGTCGCTGAAGCCGTAGCGCCGCGGCACCTCAAACAAGAATGGCCATGACAGTGAGTCAAAGGCTTTCGTCAGATCGAGCTTGAGTAGGACGCGGGGTTCTCCTAGCTGGTGCAGTATGCGTGCAGACTGCCGGACGAGCACGAAGTTGTCATGTAGGCTGCGACCCGAGATGAATGCATTCTGGAAGGGACTGACGAGCTGCGCCAACTTCGGGGCTAGTCTCAGGGATAGCATCTTGGCGAAGATCTTGGCGACGAGGTGTGTTAGGCTAATTGGCCTATAGTCATTAAGCATCCTCGCATCAGCTCGCTTCGGCAACAGGGTCAGTAATGCCTGGTTCAGTTTGCAGAAGCCCCGTCCTCGTAGCTCGTAGAGCTGCTGGAACACCGATACAAAGTCGTGCTTGATCGTGTTCCAACACGCCCGTAGGAACTCAGCAGTGAATCCATCGGGCCCCGGCGCTTTGCGAGGTGGTAGTTGCTTCACCGTATTCCAGATCTCCTCAGCCCCAAATGGTGCCTCTAAGTTGCCTAGGTTGGTGGCCGACATTTATGTCACTTGCATGCCTAGTTGCCCGACTTCTTAGTGACAGACTGCTTGCCGCTTGCTACTAGCCTACACATATAGGTTCCAGCCAGCTTCCTGTACTGTTAGGAGCTCATGGTGCCTTGCTTCATGCAGCAAACAGTGCCTAGTATATGCTCATTCAAGGTGTTCATGCCGACTTTCGCTGCGGTTGATGGCATCTCATTTTTTGAAATGCTACTTTGGAATATCATATTTGATATAATGATTATACCTTCAACTTTGAATTATGCCATAATAATTAGTTTTTCATCATGTCCTATGCCCTTCTGCATCCAGGTTATCTTAAAAACTGATAGTTGTCTTGTAAAAGGAGCTTGTGGACTGGGATTAGGTTATGCTTGCCAAGGTCTTTTAACCAGAGCAGATAGTACAGCTGATTCAGAATTTGAAGCAACTACGCAACTCAAGGAACGCACATCAGTTGAAGAAATTCTTCGCACTATGACTGCTTCATTGGTTATGCTCTGTCCATCCTCATGTTATTCCCTTGAGAAACTAAGTGTTTGTGCAATATTATCCATGGAAGGAACTGAAGAAAATTATGATAGCTTGGATGATGATCCCTGGGCTATTGCAGGACTTGTTCTTGGTCTGGGAAACTCTGTTATTGCTCTATATAGGCTTGGAGCTTATGAAGATGTTATTGAACTCAAGAACATATTGATATCATGGATACCAGATGTTGATTCAAGCTCTGTATTATTTGATGAAATAAATTCAGTGTCACTATGTATGGGCTCTTGTCTTGCTCTTCCATCTGTCATAGCATTTTGCCAGAGAGTGGAGTTACTGAATGATGATTTGGATGCTCTGTTCAACCGCTACACTTCTTTAGCTACTAAACTCTTGAACCTCAAGAAATCTGGAACTGTCTTTCAGAATTTATTGATGGCTATCTGTATTGGTGCTGGATCTTTGCTGTCTTGCACATTGAATGATGGGGTGCATGCCATGAAATTTGCTGATGTTAAAAAGTTTCTCGACACTCTCAGAAATATATACACCAACCCATATCCTCCTCTTGTCCATTTGGGTGGCATGTTTGGTGCTGTCAATGCTTTTGGTGCAGGTGCTGGAGACCTCACTGGTATCTGTTGCCAATCCATGAATTCACAGATAAAGAATGAGAAGGTCTCTCTCCTTGTCCGGACACACTAACTATTTACTTTACTTTACTGTAACTGTTAGAATAATGTGTTTCTTTATGGGCACAGGAGTCATCTTTGGTGCGAGGTCCTGTACTCACAAGTCCTGTTGGTGAGACTCTTTCAACGGCAATGCTTCAGGAGATATTTCTTCTTGCCAAGGATGCAGAGGATAATCACATACGAAATTATGCTGCATGGGCTATATCATTTCTTAGAAATAGGTGGTTATTAAAGAATCAGAGCCATCATGATGACGATTCTTCTCAGAGAAATTCCATAGGTTCCAGTCAATCAACAAGTTTTTCTGCGGAAAGCTTAGTGTGGAACTTAAGTCTCTGGTTGAGGGATCTTAACTTTGAAAAGGTTTGATCTGAATCTTTCTTGAAAATAATGACTCGTAGCTCTTGTTTATCAAGACCAGGCTTGTATGGTGTACATTTGTTATGGAAAATATCTTAGGAATAGAGAATACAATTTATTCAACTTAGCAGTTTACCTATGCTAAGATGTGCATTGAAAACACACAAGCTGGTGATCTGAAATAGACATTCTAGTTCTCCTTTTTTCGTCGACACTTGAATGTGATTTTTTGCCCACTGATTCATGCCTTGTTTACTTCTCTCGTATTTTTACCCACTAGAGTTTTGGGGATATGCGGGGATTTGGTGTTCACCCAATACTCTCCAATCCCCAAAAATACTCTTCCCCAAAAATATTCTACCTTAGAGGAGAGTTTTCAATCTAGATAAAAACATGAAGGATTTGTGGGGATATCCCGGACAAACCCGGCGTGGTAAACGGCCTACGGGGATTTTGCGGAAATTGGAACAATCCCCTCTGATCCCCGCAAATATACTAGCGAATACGAGAGAAGTAAACAAGGCCTCAGTGGGTGAACATGACGATATATTTAACTGCTTCAGTTTTAAATTTCATGTAAGTATCCCTTCCGGTGCACCAATCTCAAGGCATCATGATGGCTGGGATACTTGGCAACCCAAACATACATGCGTTTTTGCATTTCCCTTAATAAACATGCATATCTTACATTGTTTTGTTCTTGGATGTGATGCAAAGATCTAAGAGGGAGAGGATTTTGTACGCTTAAGCGTGGTTTCTTGGGTTTAGGGTTTACCTAATTATGCATCTTAAAAAAATATAAACAATCCATAGATGTGCATCGTATTATTGGATACCAAATTTTGAACTTGACAAATAATTTGGGTCATGGTGCATGGATATTTTCCTAGCCATGCAAGTTTGCAGAGTTTTCTGTTGTGTGCGAATCCTCTGCTACTTATAGGGTCGTGGAGTTAGACAAGCAATTCTTGTTTTCATGGTCATTTTTTTATTGACTTATTTTATTTTACTATCTACAGCCTGGTGATGTGGTGCCAGTAAATACAGTTACAACAGTTCTGAAATGTCTTACTAAAGCTCCTAAGCTGCCGGCTATAGACTGGGGGATTATAGTACGGCGGTGCATGAAAGTTGAGGCACATAGTTCTCATAAGTCAACCGATCATCGAGATCCTACATTATTAAGGGAAGAATGCTTATATTTTTCCCTAGCTCATGCTGATCATATCAGTCCCCTTCTGCAGTTTTTGGATGATCTGACAGACTTACCCAGGTTCAGGAGATTAGAAATGAACGTGCAGTCTGTTTTGCTCCAATATTTGTCACACCTAATGAAGCTGTTCTCTGAATCAAGATCCAAGAAACTGTATGATGATTTAACTATGTACTTTTATTCCCTCTCGTCTTCATACTTGGAGTACTCCTGTGAGCGGAGAAGTGTGTTAAGAATGTCGTTCTGGGAAGGCATCCGCAAGTGCCTGGTGGAGGTGGTCTCTGAAGAGTCTGATAGTTTCTCTTATGTTAAGAAATGCATTGAATGCCTGTTACCCCTCTTGAATTTCTGTAATGATGGTCAACTTGAATTCATGGATGAGTGGTCTGCTGCTATCAAGTGTCTCACTGTTGCTCAGAAAAGTTGGCTGGGTGATATGCTGCAGGTGCTATAATTTTCCTTGGCAATTAATTCTGCACTAGTTGTTTGTTTTAGCGAGCTCTGTACTAATGTTATTTGACAACTTCATGTTCACCTTTCCTTTCAGGTGCACAATACCGCATCCCTGGGTGAAGGAGAACATGTTGATGTGGCAAAGAGGATTATCATCAGAGCAAGGTTGTGCTTTACTGGCTGTGTTTCTGCACTAGAGCTGGGGAACATAAGGACTACCGTACTGAGTACACCAGCTGATGGTAAGCGGCAACTGCATCCCTCAGCTTTTGACTTTCCTGCTTGAGTGTTGTTGGATCCTTATCCTTATCAATAGTGCTCAGTCTATATATTCCATTTCTGTTCCGCCTGCCCACCCTCCTCCCGTTGAAGGTAACGAACAAATATTGTTTCAGGTATCTGGTGGAACGTTCTTGTTGAGGTTGCCGCAGCTGTATACTCTGCTGACAATGGTATAAAGAAGCAGTGGCTTCTGGATGCATTAGATACTGGCTGTGTTACAGCTCACCCCTCTACGGTATATGTTTAGTTGCAATGTGTCATCACTCCTTGCGGTGCATGACCGCAAAGCACTGCTTACCATCACACACAGCCTCACACCTCTCTCTGTTCTAATATTTCAGGCACTGCGTTTTGTTGGCCTGCTGTGTGGCAGCTGCTGTATCTATATGCCACTTCTCATTGTTAATCCAACAAACATACTGAGTGATTTGCCTGTCACCCTGCCTTCCTTTCTCTCCAGCAGCATTTGGGATGGCCTTAGGAACTCTGTCGCTGATAAGCTCTGGTTGTTGACAACTCGCATCTACACTTGGGCAGAACAATTGTCTCGTGAAGAGGGCCTTCCTTGCCATGATCATATTCATGGAAATGAAGCTGACAACGCAACTTTTCTTGCGAACATGCTGCGGTCTACGTGCATTGCGGTGGAAGATCACTTGGCTGTAGATAAACAGCTAAAGCTTGCAAACCTGGAGGCATTATGATCACAAGAACTATTTTTCATTTTAATATTTTGTATGAGTATATTTGTCTAAAACCGATATTTTAGTCGTTTAACTGATGCTGTAGCAATGCCTTTTTTTTGTATATATAATATCTTAACAATCTCGCCCTAGACACAAAAACTGATGGCTCTTAGTAAGCTTGATTTGATGGAAGACAACCTAGGGTTAAAATTGCTGTGCTGTGGGAATCCCATAGCACTCTGTAACACTTTCTTACTGCCAAACAATTTGTAAGAGCAGAGTGCCGAAAAAAGGGAGTCATGAGAGGCCTCAGCTTGAGATGAGACATGCCTATTGAATGTTTACCTGGATCTCATTAAAGGTGAACCTTATCATATTATGTCATTTGTCTTGTTCGTACGAGGTTATGTTCCCTGTATATTTCTGAACTACGTTTCTCTAAATGTGCTCACATTTGGTATGGTTCATGTAGGGAGTCTTTGGCTCGTGTTAGAACCTAATGGGACTCACCTAAGCTTCGTTTGAAGACGCCACCAGCGCTTTCCAAAGCGGTGTGGATCACCAGCTGCTGGTACTCCCTCCATGGGCATTTTCAGGGGCTGTTGTGGTTTGAGCTTTCTGGAATTTGATCCCACAGTCTCCTTAGTCCTTGGTGGCTGCATTACATCTTTCAGGCTGACAGGTACACGGTCTAATCAAGTCCTTATACAGTTATACTCTCAGAAAACAAAGACAGTATGTTGTTTGCTCTATTATTATGATATCATACTCAATAACAAAGATGAATCAATATACAAATGATCAATATAAAATAAAAGTAAAAAACTAATAATGATTCTCATTCTTGCAGAATTGCAGAAAGACCCCCCCACGAAAGCACCGCATTTGATGCTTAAATTCCCGCCACGCCTTTTCCTTTAAAGTCTTCTATTGACTTTTATTGATGGAATCTGTCCTAAGAACTTATCAGTGTTTCCAAAAATAGAAAAGAAACTAACCGCAGAAAGGCTAGTACCATCTCTTTTGCATGTCCATTGCATTTAGCCTTTCCCCATGATGGCCCGGTCACAAATTGCTACGCCAGAACTAGCACTGTTCTGCCTACAACTTTAGGAAAAAATTCGAGCAGCTTGCAGGATAAATAATAGAAATGGTAATTAGAGAAATGGACTATTCCTAGAAAGTGAAAAAAAAATAGAATACAAGATCGAATAGAGAATGTCAAATCTAAGCTAGACGTCACTTTTGCACGTTGGTAGCTTCCATCTAGCCCACAACCCTTGTACGGACGAGTGAGATAAAGGAACCCAGCGGAATCAATATCCCTATTGTTCGTTCCATAGCCGATATGCTAGTGCGCCCTTTCCACTCACCCAAGAGCCTTTTGCAGATTAGCAGCTACCAGTGCCGTTAAAACCCTTCTATGCTTTCATGTGGATTCTCCCATCTCGATGGATCTCTCCCTTTATATATTGTGATCAGATATGCTGTCAAGTGCAGCCGCGCGGCTACCACCTACAAACATCTTTGCCTGGATGTTTCTATGAAGGAACCAATTGTATGTCTCAAGAAACCTTGCCTTGCTACACTTTTTGAGTATGATATCTACAGGGTTGTACTGGCTAGCAGATTCTGCCAAACAAACTTAATTATGAAAGCCATGTCCTTTCGCTGTCACTTTATTTTATCCCCTCAAGTATAACATGAGCCTATCATAGCGCCTGGCCTGAAAGCTAACCAATCACATGGTTGCTAGATCACTGAAAGGTGCAATAATTTATCCTTGTGTGGCTATCAAGGGTTTGTGTGGGCATTTGTGCACTGTGCTATGATGATTATGATATAGATCAAACTACATACTCTCAAGGGAATTTACAATCGAGGCAAATGCATTCCACAACTTACTGATCCTTTGGGGAGGATGGAGAAATGTGAGCGCTTATAGTGCAATATGGAAGATTGAAAACATAGTCATCAGCTTAGAGCCTTGTACACATGAATATGCGGTGGGCTCGGTGTAAGCATTGTAAATCCACATTCTTTTGTTTTCCTGCGATTAATCAAACTGCACAAGGGGTCTTTTAATATATCTTTCTTGATATGGTCACCTAATCTCAACCTGTGATAGGCCAATACAGAACTTTTGATTGAACGGGAATAGCCCCGGCTCCACACATACAGAGACCAGATGCAGCCAAGGGTAAATGTTTAATTATGAAATGGCGTCAGATGATCATGTCATGGCCAGGATGATCGGCCCCAATCAGAGCAGAAACATGGTCATGTGCTTGGACAATCAACGTGGGACTCTGCAGGCCCAGGTCAGTGATTCTATATTTGGCAACTATTATCTCTGCATGTTTGCACCACACTAGCAAAACAGATGTTGATCCTGTGATCGGGAAGGGTTTGAAAGATGGAAGCACAGCGCTGATAAAAACAGCTGGGCAGCCCCACCCCACCCTAGCCCCAGGCAGGATTCTCTATCGACAAAGTACGGGGTTCCATGCACGCCCGTGGCACCACGACCCCTTCCAGGTTCCACCCCTTGTGACCAGAATTCAAAGGGACTGTGCCCTCCCACAGTGCAGTGCAACCTTGCCTCTGTACTGTGAGGACCCATCAGCTGATCAGGCTCTGTAGTATGCTTGCTTTTCCCCACCCCCCTCACTACCATATTTGATCTTTAACTTATGCACAATAGCTAGCTACCTAGCTGGTGTTAATTTCACCTTGCCCGTTTTCCTGCCTAGCCACTTCTCTGTCACCTGAGATCTTCTTCATCTACCTCTAGCTCTTGGTTACCCAGGGTCCGGTCTGTGGTAGCCGGGCGGCTGCTTCGCTAGCTACGTGGTGGGTCCATTCCTGCTCAGCCTAGCTAGCTCTCAAAACATTGGGCGTGCATGCATGGCCCACCTAAACTACTCACGCACTTGTCCTTTTGGTACTAAAAAGCTGAAGTTCCTGTTCCCCCGAGAGAGAATCTAAGTTAGGGAAGAGCTAGGTAAGCTAAACCACCCCAAAAATGCCTGTACATGGCTGGTTCCACTGAAAGATTAGTGATTTTGTGGGTTTTAGCACTTGGGGATGCAAAGCTGAAGGAGGGCTGCAGGGCTAGCTTGCAGCGCAAAGGGACAGGCATGGTAGCTCCTCTAGGTAGGTCGTGAACCTGGGAAAGGCTGCACCATGCCATGCATGCATCCAGGCACAAAAGTGAAGGGGCTAAGCTAGCCCTAGCTGACCGAGCTCAGTAGTAGCTCGTCGTCGACCTTGGTCCAACGATTTGATGGCCGGTGGATTTTAGGATCGAATTAATGTTGGTGTACTAGGAAGGCAAGTGGCTTGCGGATGAGATCTTGTGTTCTTGCTGGGGGATCTTAAGGAAGATCTTGTGGCTGCTTACGCTGCATCTTCTTAATCAAATCATTTACTTCCTCCGTTCCATGATATAAGATGTTTTACCTTTTGTGAAACGAATTTTAATGTGTGGTTCACTCCGAACCTATACACTAAGAGATGTCTGGATACATTTGTTTTACAAAAGCTAAAACATCTTATATTTTGAAACCGGAGGGAGTAGTACGGAACATGAATCCTATATTAGATCTCTTGCTTGCTTGAATGGCTTCCAGTAGAGATGATATCAGATCTCTTGGTTGTGCAATTGCATGGCAGAATTAATCCCTTTTTCGCTTGATGCACATCACATCCTGTGTGTCACGGGGCATCATGTGGAGGTCAAAAAACGAAAACTTTATTAATATGCCCCTTTGATGTAGCCTGCCTCCTCATAGGGCTTTGCTGTTACTGTTATCAGGTATGGTGTAGCTTAGTGGTGTGAATCTGTACTTGTCTGTTCTTGGCTTCTTGGAGACCGTGATCCTTCTTTCTTGAGAAACCTTACAACGTTTCATCTGTTGACCACTCAAATTGACCTGACTATTCTTTGACCTAACTATACATATGTAGAGCTACGGCTGGTTCAGACAAGACAGTACTGTTGTTACAGTGTGCTTAATTACTGCTATAGCTAGCTGGTGGACTTGGTGTATACTTTCAATCAGTGCAGGAGGTGGATTAAGTTGATTAACTATGAAGATACGTGTCACAATATTGTTTCTCTTTTTTTTATTCCTTCTGAAAGCAGACCCTTGAGGTATATCAATACTTATCACTTGAATGTTCTCGGTGATATGTATGATTGTTGGCCAGACTGGATTGGGGCTACTTTTAACATCTTTTTGGCTTTGGAAACTTTGCGGCAAGTAGTAATTACGTGCTGTTGAGATGACATGCTGATCATGATTATGTGTAACCTTCGGCCATGTAAATGACAAAATCTAAGCCAATGCCCTGGAACAGTACGCAGGTATCATCAAGGGCCACCTGTGCCTGGATTATTGTATCAACAACGTCGTGTTTTCGCCATCGACCTCGGATGCATAAGAAATCAGCAATTAATAATCTGTGGTAGATGCATTGCCTGGGTCCACAGTGACGTATGGTGAGCACACGTGTAACTCAAGGTATTCTGATATGAAACTAATTTCCGGAGAAACTTATCTTGGATTCCTGGATGAGTTGCTCCTGGTATTTTTTTTTCAATCTTCATTCCAAGTTACTCAAAATTTATGAGTAAAACAACATTGACTTCAAGTGATGACTGCCTCTATTTGGTATACATAGTTTCCTTGTATTTTGGGTCTAACTTTGACCATCAACTTGGCCAACAAAACATGAGTTATGTGGCACAAAAATACACCATTGGATTCACATTTACGTTTTGTGGCATTAACTCATGTTTTATTGATGGAAGTGATGATCCAAATTAGAATCAAAATACGAGGGTACTTTGTATACTGGAATAGGGAGTATTAGTCACAATGTAAGAATTACCTCCTGTCGGGTCATTGACAACCAGAGTACCCTGACCCACCGGTCGGTAGGTCCCCGCTCGGGAAAACAACGGCCTCGCGAGGACGGCTAGCTTTCTCGTGATCCCTCGGGAACCCAAAGGAAGTTGAGCGTCCCCTCGGAGGAGAGCATGCCAAAGAGAAGGCTCCCTGAGGAGGTGGCCCTTGGTCGAAGGGGCATCGGATTCCCTCCAGATGAGCTCCGAGAAGGCTCACACAAGGAAAGAAGGAAGATGACAAGGCAACGTGCGGTTTGTAGAATCGTGGGTTGTGTGGTCTGCCTTGGGAAAAGATAAAGCATTGTCGGACCCCGTCGATGATATGGAGCTGCCGACAGTCCTGCGTCGTCCCTGCTTTCCCTTGCTACTTTGGAGTAAGAAGGTGCTAGCCCTCCTCGCATAGAGAGCAGACGTCAGCAACAACTCCCACTTTATCTGTGGACCGAGACCGGGAGGAACATTGGACCAAGTCCATGTAAAGTAGTCTGGTGAGCCGACTCTCCTTGGGCGGCAATGTGGAGATCCTTCCCGCCCGTCGATTTGGAGGAAGAGGCCCAACTCCCCTATAGAAGGAGGGCTTCCTCTACCTTAGAAACCCCGATCCGGGAGATCACAAAACCCTAAGTGAGATCCATATTGTACCCTCGCGAAGCATCGCAAGCAATACAACCAAGGCATAAGTAGAGACTTTACCTCCTTAAGAGGGTCTTGAACTTGGGTAAAAAAACCCCGTGTCTATCTTCTGTCGTGAGCGAGTTTCGTCGCCGTCGTTGTTGCTAAGAAGTCCGAACGCGTGTTTAGCCCTCTCTCGAACTCTAGGGCTCGTTGGACCCCTAGTTTCTTCGTAGGACATGAACTCCGACACCTTCTGGTTTAATGAGATGCAACGTGCAGTTCATAAAACTCAGTTCATAAAACTTAAGTACTATGACGTGCTTAATCTTTTGTTGCTATATGAACAAGAAGTTTTCAGGAAAGGTATTATCATGTTTGATAAATTAGATTTAAGTCAAATAAAGTGGATTATGTTACTGGTTGATTGTCTTGTTATTTCTCCAAATCGTTTAGAATGCGACAATATAGCTGTTTGCTGCATGATTGTGAAGGTACATGAAAGCCGAATATCTAAAAATGGCTTAACTAGGATCAGATTACCACAATCTACTGTGAGATAAAACAAAGCCTTATAGTACCGCTTAGAGCATTATATTATGCAAATTCAGTTAGTGCTTTAACGTTTACTTGCAATGTTTGATGTTTATCACATACTGTATACTGATACAGCTTGGCTCGAAAATCAATCATTAACCGGAGAACATCCTTAGGGACTAGCTAGCTAGCTAGACCTGATTAGTAAGAAGCTCACTAATTCCCTAAGCATAAATGGAGCATGACAATGGATGCCAATAACCTAACTTGTTTCTGATGGGTTCCTCTCTAATGATTGCCAATTATACCGCCGCACTTTTGATTATGAGAATGTAAGCAATAAACAAACAAACAATTAGTTAACAGCAGCAATCGCACACCCGGCCCGTTAGTGTCCACATGCGTTCGTCGGCTTCCTTATGATTGTGCTGCTTGCTTAGGCAAAGCACTGGATTAAGATTAATTAAGCTTGCTCATGCATGAGATGGCATGATTACTCTGAAACCTGACGTACTGATGATCAATTACCTGTTTCTAAAGAAGAGCGTGAACGTTAATGATAATGCGTATTATCTTAATATTCAATGTTTTTTATTTCGGTTTTATCTGGTATAATTACAAAGCAACATGCACACATACATAAAACTCAGCATTTGCTTTGTACTTGGCATGATGCATGACAGGCCTCGAGCGATCGAGTACAATGCATACAAGTGCTTTAAAAAAAGAATATATACTCCCTCAATTCCATAATTCTTGTCGTGATTTTAGTATTCACTCCATCGCAAAATAGATGTCTTAGATTTGTCCCTGTGATTCCGTAATATAATCTCGAGTGTTCTTCGCAAAAAAATAATAAAATAGTGCCTAGATTTATCCAAATTTTGACAAATCTGTAACGTCTATTTTGAGATGGATAGAGTACAAGATTGTTAATGTGCAACAACAGAACGCTGGTTAATTAGTTTATTTCCAGGTCCGTATATTTACGTGTATATACATCTACGTATGATTGAAGTGTATGTGTCAAGTCTAAAGCTGGCCGTATACCCAGTACGTAGCAACTATTTGCGAATGGTGATGAGGTGGGGGAGGCACTGTTGTAGATATTCTTACGAGTAGTGGCAATGTCACCCTCACACTTTTGCTTGTACTGCCATTAATCCCAATTTGTCCTTATTTATCTGTTTACCCTCTCTCTCCTCTCCTATCCTCTCTTTCTCTATCTCTCTCTTGCTCTCCTTTTTGCAGCGCCTTCATATTATTCTTTCAACTATCTCAATACTGCCTTGCCTTTTCATATTTTCTTGCCTACACAAACACCTCACCTTTCCCTTGCTGCAGTTGTAGTCAGGTAGGAGGAGAAGCTGTTCTCTATATCTGTCTCTCCCCACAGATCACTACTACTACCAGAGACAATAGTTAGGCTGTCCTGCCTGATCATGTGCTAGCAGCGCAGCTCCTCCTACAATTCTTTGATCCACTGCCAAAGAGACAAGAACTCCTCATCCTGTTTGTTTGCTTCTCTATCCATATTTTCTCTCCTCTTTCATATTGTGTAGCTGCTTGTTGAACAGCCAGTGGATCTTGTTTGAAGAAACAAGCGGCAACAAGGGGAGAGAAAATTCCTTCCAAATATTTTCTTTGCCCTTCTTCATCAGATCTATATCCCCTTCTCTCCGCTTGTTGACCCAAAGAGGTAAGGATGAGCAGGGTCTTTTGCTAGCTCGCTAGATGCACCTGAGAAATTTGAGAAGAGAGGAAGTTTTTTGCAGCCTGGTCCTTTTCCTGCTACTAATATATCCTCCGTGCTTCTTGAGATTTGAGCAAAACATCATGTTCTTTTTACTTGGAAATCTGTGCTTCTTGTGCCATATCATCATACATGCACGCATATGCATTCATAGAGATCGATAGAGTGGATCAGGCTCTCCATGCATTTGGTTTCATTGATTTTTATCAGTCATATGTTAAATCATTCCCACTGCTTAGACTGCTAGGAATCTACAGTTTTTCTGTGCCTCTTTGCTCTGAAGTTGAAAAAAGAAGATAGAAACTATTTCCCCCCATTTCTTGCATTTAAAGCTGGCATGAGATCAGATCAGAACACCTTGAGCTCCCAAACCCTAATCTCCTCCTCCTTCTACCTTCCCAGAATGATACCCACTCAGTCCAAGAAAACCCTAACCCTAGAAGTAGCCAGTATCGGAAGAACTGCATGTTTTTCTTGGGAGAATGACTAACCATTTGAGTTGACAGCTCTCTTCAATTCGCATATACAGGTCGCCGGCAACGCAATGGCATCCCCGTCCAGCACCGGCAACTCCGCCGTCTCCGTGGTGGTCGCGGCGGCGACGACGCCAGGGGCTGGGGCGCCGTGCGCGGCGTGCAAGTTCCTGCGGCGCAAGTGCCTCCCTGGCTGCGTGTTCGCGCCCTACTTCCCGCCGGAGGAGCCGCAGAAGTTCGCCAACGTGCACAAGGTGTTCGGCGCCAGCAACGTGACCAAGCTGCTCAACGAGCTGCCGCCGCACCAGCGGGAGGACGCCGTGAGCTCGCTGGCCTACGAGGCCGAGGCCCGCGTCAAGGACCCCGTCTACGGCTGCGTCGGCGCCATCTCCGTGCTCCAGCGCCAGGTCCACCGCCTCCAGAAGGAGCTCGACGCCGCGCACACCGAGCTCCTCCGCTACGCCTGCGGAGAGCTCGGCGGCATCCCCACCGCGCTGCCCGTGGTCACCGCCGGGACCCCCACCAGCGCCAGGCTCGCAGCCGCCGCAATGCCGTGCCCCAGCCAGCAGCTCTCGGCCGGCATGTACGGCGGCGGCGGCTTCCGGAGGCTGGGGCTGGTGGACGCGATGGTATCACAGCCACTTCCTGCCGCCGGTTGCTACTACAATATGCGGAACAGCAACAACGTTGGTGGCAGCATGGGCCCTGACGTGGCCCCCGTGCAGATCCCTTACGCCTCCATGGCTAATTGGGCGGTGAACGCCATTAGCACCACCACCACCACCATCTCAGGATCAGAGAGCATCGGGATGGATCACAAGGAAGGGGGAGACAGCAGCATGTGAACCGACTCGCCCAACCAACAGTAAGTGCTTTGGCTGGCCTTAATGTTGCATTGCAGTAGTCATGCTTCATGTGTTGCGTGTGTGCTTCATGTGTTACCTCTCCTTTATTCTTGTCTTGTGCAGTGCATGTGGATTGATAATCCGACAATGTGGAGAACGATATGGGCTGCTTCGGCCTTAATCTCGAAGGAATGAAGGAAGCTTCGAGGAGATTGGTGCATGGGATCGAGAGCTAGCTCATTCTCAGGTTAATTAAGAGCTAGTAAGAAGCAATCTATCTATGAATCTATCTATATATAGCCAACATGAATTATATATGTTCAGTGTATCTTTTTGCATGTTGTGCAAACCATACTTTGGGGTCAGACTTTGGAATACTATATGTAATCGAATCGAGATCTAGCCGTGATCTCCCCCTCTTTTCATGATTAATCGCGATCGGTTTCGCAGGATCCATGCATCAGTCAATCAGTCATTAGTACACATAGCATGCGCTCGCTCATCAGAAAAGAACCACCTTTAGGCGGCCATATAAACAATGCACTGATGAGCACACAGATTTGTGAAAAAGATCATGCTTGCATGCATCACGAACGAGGAGTCCTAAGCTAATTTGGGGCTAATCAAAGGCTACACGATCTGCATCCCATATCATATGTCATAGGCACCAGTGGCCTACGCTTGCATATATGCGCTCCAGATATATCATCTTGAGATGCTTAATAGTAAGGGAAGAAGATTAAAACAGTTGTTTATGGAGAGCATCACATATCATTTGTTTTGCAGACATTCTTCCCTTCCATGTTAGTAAACTGTAAAGGCATGGGAAAAGCAGTATTCCCAGCACTATTCTTATAGGTCCCAGATCTTTTTATGGATCTCACTGTTGTGTGCATTGTACATGTAGTTATTCGATCATCTAGATTTCTCTTTCTTGGGGATTAATTGGGGTTTTCTTAGATGATGGGGATTTGGTTTTCTAGCTACTTTTCATCCTTACGTGTTGCTGTCAGCTCAGGTCTGTGATCCATTCATGGCGAATTTGTTGATTCCTTCACAAATTTGAATTTTACTATTTGCTTGCTGAAATCTGTGTACTCCTTGATTCTGATCCTCCACCTTTAAAAGAAAGCTTAATAAGAGAGGCTCCTACTTCATAGAAAAAAATAAAACAAGGTTTTTGTTACAAGCAAAACAAAAAGAAAGTAAAATGTACAGTGACCCTCCACAAGGGAAAACTAGCTAACTAGTCACCCTCTTTTGCCATTTGAATAATTTTGTGCTAAAAATTAATATCATGTGTATACAATGGAATTAAGCTTGGTTTCGTTGTCCCAAGGTGCTATCTTGCATTTGATTTGTCAGAAACATCTTCGTAGATATCTATCTTTTTTTTTGGTTTAAATCATTCATATTTTGCATGTTTTTAGTTCCTGTTTGAGACATTTAATTTTCTTAGTATCGCGATCTACCATTATTAGTGTACAACTTACCAGGCTATTATAGAATTGAGCTGTTGCACACATATTCATACTCCCTTCATTTCAAAATAGGCGTTGTATTTTATTTAGTTAGAACAAGTCTTTGACCAATAGTTATTTTATAGTATATACTCTCTATGATTAAAAATTCTTTATATTCATGAAAGTAGTTTATTGTGGTTCACATACATCACATAATAATATCATATTTTTTTTGTCAAATACTTGTCCTAACAAAAAATCCGCCACCTATTTTGAAACGGAGGATGTTCAAAAATCCTATTTGAAAATGTTTTTAGCCCAGTTATAAAATTGTATATATATTTATATGTTTTATTGTATAATATTACCCTATTCAGGAAATATTTATGCACATTCTATGAAAACACATTAAACACTATTTTCCAGGAGTAGTTGAAATACTTACAAAACCTTCATACGAAAAAGTAATCTGCGCTAAGTTTTCACTTCTCCACAAGGAAAGTATACTTGATTAAACTTTGAGAATATTCCTACATTCACATGTCAGCTGTAAATGCATGCTTGTGGAATCAGAAATATTCAAGAAATGGTGTGCTTATATATTTTCCATCGTAATATGAGAAACATGGGTTGCACTAGCTCCTAAGGGATAGACTTGTTGGTCAGGCACGCGCACACGCAACGTTTGTAGTTGAACATCGACCTTGTGGAAATCATGTGATCATTCATTTCTTCATGCCTGCTAGCTGGACTCTCTCCGGTTCACCAGTTAGTACTGAGTGCTTAGTTCCCAACCTTGAATGATTCTACGGTCATCTTCTCGATGACGACAATAACTGATCAGACGTTCTTACTTGGCAAACTGATTAGCCAGATAAAATATTTGTATATAGATCGAGCTCGATCGATCTGTGTGTATGAGAAATCTTCCATGAGATCATGATTGAAGGGACCCACTACAAGGACAGTTCGGATGATGGAGAGTGGAAAGTTTAATAGATAAAAAGTTGTGTGCTTCGGTGTCTCCTCCAACTTATGAAACTGAAATTATAAGGACGACCATGATTTGCTGATATCCCTTCATGCATTCTAAACCGAAGGGTATTAATCAATCATGGTCGTCTTTATGTCTTCAATTTCATAAGTCTAAAAAGTTAGTTGTAGATAATGCATGTCTAAGGATAGAAACTCCCTTAAGAAAACACAATACTCCTAGAATTGTAAAATTATTGCTTCTTATGTGTTTCAATAAAAGTTCCAAAAAATGAGTGCAAAAAGTTAATTCTCCTTCTCCTCCTCGTGGGTGACCATCCGCCCCAGCAGCACGAGCATCTCGGCCTCCGCGAGGCTACACACCTCGGGAAAGTTCATCTCCGTGCACGATCGACCGAATGACAATGCGCCATAGTCATGCGACGTGGTCGACGGTGATCTCTACTGTGTAGCGGCCAGAGTCCCGCAGCTGCACGCCGAGGTAGCCGGTGGAGGAGTGTGGGCGGTGGCATGACGAGTTCTTGCAGCAGCGAAGCACAATTCACTGGTGGCGCGCACGAAATTGGCGAGGGAACGGTGGGTCGGGGCTCGGTGGCAGAGGGGGCAACGACGAGGACGGCGGGAATCAGAGGCGAGGCGGCAGATGCGGGGGAAAACATGTGAAATCGGCAGGAGAATGGTGGGGCGGGGCTCAGCGGCGGCGAATATGGGGGATTTGGGGCGGGCAGTGGTGTGGGGAGAGCGGGAATCGAAGGCGGGGTAGCGGGTCGGCTGATGCGGGGGAAAACATGCGGAAGGACTTCAGCGTTGCTCTTGGTGGCTCGCGCACGGTCATTCTAGAAATACATCACGTCCCGGGTGATGTATATTTGCATCACTTGACCCAAAAGTATACACCACGATGTAAAAATATATATCACCATATATGTTTAGGTCACCTGCTAGAGTTGCTCTTAGTTGTACATAATGCATGTCTAAGGGGTAGAAACTCCCTTAAGACAAGGCAATACTCCTAGAATTGTAAAATTGTTGCTCCTTGTTTGTTTCGATAAAAGCTCCAAAAAGAAAATGAGTGCAAAAACTATCCCTGCATTAGCAGATGAATGTCCGAGAATTTAGAACTCGTTTGGCTCCCATCAGTTTAGGGCTGGAATCAAGGTATTCATTTGTGATTCCAAGAAACAACCTGTTTGTCTGCCACAAAATTGTTTATGAAATTCATTTTCAAATTCCATGGTTTTCATTTCATGTCTAACCTTAATTCCCTTTGGTACTCTGTCATTTTTGTGGAATTGCCAAATCAAATGATATCATCAATGACATTTTATTTTATTTCTATCAAATAATAAAATGATGGGAACCAAACGAGGATAAATCGTGCTTTCTCTTTAAACTTTTCCTCGTCATTCCATATTCTTTACTAGACACCACGCACTTTTTTCTTCTCTTGGGATCAAGCGGCAGCATGCATTAAATCCCAAGCATGCACACAAATGCACGGATGCACTGCACACGAGATTAGACATGTCATGGTTCCTCGTACGTATTCGAGTATCCTGTTCCTACACAGAAGCAAGTACAAATGCAATACGTATATTTAGGTAGCTAGCTTCTGTATCGATGTACTCCTGCCTATGATACATGGAAAGAAAAGAAGACATATAGTAGCATGTAGATCTGCCTAGTAAACTATGCATATACCGGCTCGCCTGCCTTCTGTACATGTATATATAAAATTGTTCTCAGTATTTGGCTTAGTTGCGTAATGGAAGAAGGGGTTTTTCTTCTGAAGTTACTGCAATTTCTCTTCCATATACCCTAATAATAAATCTCAAGAAACGGCACGCACGTCCCTCGTGTTGTTCAAACACGGGCTAGCTGGCGCGCGTACGTACTCTCTGTTGCTAGCTGGGACTTGACGTGACCGATCACGCACGACCGAACGAGCGACGGAGAGCGCAAGCAAAGCTAGACGACACGCGCACGCGCCCGTGTTTTTCCTCCTGTCCTCACGATCAACGCTGTGGCTCCCAGCGAGCCACCGTGTCCACTCCGTCGACCACCCAGTTTTTTAGCATAACTTCGTAAGGACGTGTTGAGTTCCGGAACGAAGTGGAATGGAATGTCATAGTTTTATTTCAATGGACATGCGTACAATTTCTTATGGTTCTGTCCTATATTCGGTTGGGCCAAAAAAAGTGAAATGAAATGTTTCCATTCTATATTTGAGTGCATTTAGTAAAAATGATGGCAAGAGAATAGAGACGGTGAAAAGGTTTGGGTGACTTTAGCATAGAGGAACGGGGAGATTCTACCGATTTAGAAGAACGTGTGTGTTCTGGATCTAGGAGAATATTCTATTTTGATGAGCCACCTTGTTCCATTTTATTTCTCAACTGAACACTAGAATGATACTCACGTGTGAAACCATTACATTACATTCCACTTCGTGACATCAACTGAACACACCCTAAATATACGACATGGTACCACTGGAACATAAGTTTACCATGTTATATGCTATTTTTCAGAACACGCTAAACACGAAGATACCAAAACTAACACTATCTGCATTAGTCAGAGCTAAGGTGACAATATTGATGAGTCATCACATATTAAAAAAAATGCAGTCGCCACGCTGGTGCATGGCTACCGGCCTTCTCTGCCACCACCGACAACCTAGAGGCAATACTTTGCGCCAAGGAGGTCCATGGAGACGAGGTGGCGCAAAACAGGGCCAACATCAACGCTCACGCGCGGTGCTAAAACTGGGGTAGGGCGACGGGACTTGCGGAGATGGCCGACGACGAAGGGGAGGCGACGGCATCAGGTGAGGGGCTCGGGGACCTGGCAGACACCCATGGATATTTATGTTTTAACAAGTGCTGCCTCGTGAATAGTGCCACCACAACCCCGACTAATCAATTTATGTTTAATGTTTTTATAAAAAAATACTAGCATGTAGTAGTAGAAATATTCATATCTAGACAAATCTAAGTCAACTAATATGAGTTATAGGAGTACCAAATAGCAAATTTAACCTGCAAAGTGATAATTTTACACAAAAAACACTCGACCACCCTTCCTCCTCTCCGTTAAGCATAGCTGGGTGGCGCGAGGGAAAGAGCTATGTCGTCACAGAGACACACTTCTGTCAAAAGAGGAGGAAGAAAACTGTGTCGTCGCATACATGTACCTAGTTCGATCGGTTCGACGCCTACATACATGAAAGTGGCGCCAGCCGGACGGGCCTTGCGTGTACGTGCGATGTCGGGTCTCTACCGGTCACCGGAATAGTATGGGCCAACTGTTTTTGCATACTGCTCATGTAGATGAATAATTGGATTGTTCATACGGTCGCCGGCCGGTGCATCCATCGTTCCGTCTCAAGATAAAACCGCTACACGAACTATTCCTGTGGAGTGGTATTTCTGTGGGCGCGCTCACGAATCTTGATGAAAAAATCTCTCCGGAAAACAAGAGAGCTTTATACAAAAAAGTAAATCTATTTATCCATCTGCAATGTAATTGACTAGTTGGGCCTTTCTTGAATAACAATACATACCCGCCATATTAATTGTTAATTTTCAATATCATGTTTAAGTTTGGAGCTTTTTAGATCTATTTGTCCAATTTATCATCCATGGTCGATATCTTTTGACCACTAACTTCATCTCGTCGTTTCATATAATTTTCTCATATTGTAAGTTTTTAATTTTGAGGTTCATAAACGAACCGACAATGGATAATTTACACCTCTAATGTTCACAAGTTTGTCTGAATGTGTGAAATGGGCATGTCTCTTTGCACACCGGTATATAATTGTTTTTCAAATTCATCACACACTTGTGGCGCGACAACCTCTCTTGGGTCCAGGTACGAACCCTTGGGTACGAACCCTCGTGGCACCCGTCGTTATAAGTCAACATTATACTTGTTTGTTATAGTTAAATTTGCTACTCGTTTTAGTATAGTTTACATGCCACTGCGTTTTACCATAGTTAAAAATTTCACCGCGTTTTGTATAGTTAACCCGCCACTGGTTTTAGTATGGTTGACTTGCCATTGGTTTTGACATATTTAACATGCCATTGGTTTACTATAGTTAGATTTTCCAATGTTTTTGTATACTTAACTTGCAGCTGGTTTTAGTATAGTTAACGTGCCACTATTTTACTATAGTTAAATTTGTCATTGGTGAAACTACATCTAGTGCCCTCCTAGTATTGGGCTTTGGACGATTGATGACAATATGATTACAAGACTAACATGATTATCTACTTTACAAAGGAACCTAGTCCGAATAGTTAACGTTACCACCTAGAGGCGACCCCTCAAAAAGACTTTGAAGACAACACCGATAGAAGACTCAAGATGCAAATCTAGTGTATATCAAGAGTTGCATTTGAACAACGTTGATGACAGTACATGTTGAAGAATCAAAGGTGCAAACACTACCATAATGCAAGGAGTGAATCTGGGATGCTTGAACACTCGGAACTAAATAAGGTCCCACAACATCACATCATTTTATAGCTTTTAGTCATATAGGAACAATCATACTATTAAGTGAGATTACATCTTGAAGGACGAACATAAAACTTGTTGTGTGCTTAATCCAATTCAAAGTATATTTCCGCAACATTTTCATTGGAAATATTTTGAGGCATCAACATGCTTTAATGTCTTAAGATCCTAGCTTGAACTCATGGTTGAGTACCAGTGTTGAGTCTAGCGCCTCATGCAATGAAATGCCTGGGAGTCAGAGCTTCATGGTCATGATTGACGCCCTAGGAGATTGATGCATACATGCACAAGGGATAACATCAGTTGAAGAAAACCTCAACTAAAGACTAGACATTACACACATCCGTACAAGGTTACTTTTACAATGTCCAGGTCTCTAGAGCACCTATAAATATCACCCAAACACAGTGGGTAGGGTTGACAAAATTGAGTTAATTCTAGATCCTTGTGGTCTACTCCGTCGTCGAGTTTCCCCTCTTTCTCTCTCACTTTTATTCCTATCTATCAAGAGTTGTAGTTATAGTTTGGTTGAGGACCATGGGCCATCCCCGGGGATCGTGGCTCCTCTCATGGGACTCCACCACCAGTTGGCTTTGATCTTCTGAAAAAGTGACGTGCTATTATTACTCAATTTATTTGGAATCTAGAAGGTCCTTGAAACAATAAAATATGAAACAGGAGATTTCGGTCTCCTAGGATTAAATACCAATGCAAAGGGATTTCTAAGAAAAACTCCCATAAATCATCATAAAATTGTGAATGAATCAATATTGATCTGAAGAACATTATAAACCAAACCTATATGATGCAAAATTGATGATAAAATGCATGTATCAACTTCCCCAATCTTAAACCTTTGCCCGCCCTCAAGTAAATAAGCTTATGCAACATGTAATGCAGGATAAACGATGGTTGATTCATAAATACAAGAATGTATAATCTAAAGGTTATATTTAAAGTACTTCCAAAACATCAACCATGTAATTTATGACTTCATAATAGAGACTCTAGCAATCAACTCTTTTATAACCAAATAACCATAGCATGTTGACATTTGATCATATTTCTTTTACCCTATTTGTTTACTTTAGCAAATAGAATATGAAAACATGATTCATGCAATTGTTTATTTTTGATCATAAGTTAAATTAAAGTAAGCTTTTACGATAAACATATGCTAAACAACAACAAACTACTAAAGAAAATATTTGTCAAAGCAAGAGAGGTATAATGCCAATACGATTTTCAAGAATTTGTCTTGATCAATTTAGCACCTCCACATATGATGGAATATATTTAGTTAACAATCTAACTCTAGTGTCACCCATAGTATCATCCCTATATATTAATCATGGATACTTCAATAAAAGTTCTAGTTTACAATGCCATGTACCTTCTATCAGGATACAAGTAAAGTTGAGGTTAACATTGAGATTGAAATGTCTTGTACTCTCTGAAGTGACTAGCCAAAACAAGAATAGCATGATGTCAAGACTATCTCGTTGTTGGATCAAATGGGAACTTCCTCACACAAAAGCATGCATGGATTCATTTAACACTTCAATCACAATGTTACTCACAATCCTATAGAAATTTTAACCTTTGCTTTGATTGTTTCAATGCCTCTGCATAACATTTGATTTTTTAAATACCCCTTCCAAACAATACTTTCACAATCTATGGCTAGCCGTATCCTTGGGTGCCCACCAACATTCACTTTTCAAGGAAGAGTGTACATACTATAAACTTGATTGAAGGGTCCATATGTAACTTAGTTTACCTTTATGGTTAGTACCAAAATAACATTATCACATCTCCCTTTATTTATTTATCTTTCTAATTGTTTATTACCATTGAATTAATGATTCGCATACAAGACACATGATGATTTTTTTGACCTATAATAGAGTAGCTAATAATTTTTTATTAAATAGATTATTATATGCTAGTCCAACACACTTAGGTTAATATACTATAAGTAAAGTGTGATTGAAATTTCTAAACATGAAGTGATCAATTGTGTGGTGGCTATAATATAAGTCTCCAATCAAAATTTAGACTAATCAAAATTTATATTTCATTATAAACCCTAAAAAACTAGATACATGGATAGATAGAGACTCATAGAGCAATTAAAATACTAAGCTATAGTAAAAACCACACTACAAATGTTAACTAGATGAAGCAAGATAAACTAAAAATTAGTAAAATATAGATAAACCACACCCAAGGTTGGAACAGGCCTATAGGTAGATGACATGATCCCTTAGGAGTCGCCCTTTGGTGTCAGAGTAGAGCGGTCGAGCTTCTTCAGGTCGGCCATGATACCCATCATAACTTGATAACTTTTCTGAACTCCTTTGCTACTCCCTCCAAATCATCCCAAAGAGTTTGTGTACCTTACCTATGCTAGGTTTCTACGCTGGGTTGGGCTTTGTCCCGGTCTTTATAGGGATAAACCTATACTACTCTCTAGGGACTTAAGTGTGACTTGGGAACATCCATGAACTACCCACGGTTTAGGTTAGTAATAAGATTTTTAGAAGTGAGAAAATGCCTTGGAACCTTTCCTCGGTTGACATTCCTCGAAGCTTCGAATTGGTTTTAGGGTTGTCAACCAAACTCACGATGGCTAGAGGGATCATATCTGGAGAAAATCTTCCCTTTTTGGCCTATCCTTAGTGTTATATTTCAGACCCTCTTCTTCTTCTTCTTCTGCTTCCTCTTTGTCCACCTTTTTTTCTTCTTCATCCTCTTCCTAGAACAAGTCTTCATCTTCTTCTTTCCCTGATGAGTAGTGACGTGGGGTGATCACATCAATGTCCATACTTGATGGACTTGGGTTTTTCAGGAAGAGCGGTGCGCTGGAGACTTCATTGACTAACAGACAAACAACAAGGACACGAGGTTTACCCAGGTCTAGGCCCCCGGAGGGAAAACCCTACTCCTACTTGTTTGTTCTTGATTGATTGAGAAACCGAAGGTTACAGGGAAACGCTATGGCTGTGGTGCGCAGATTGGATCTGGAGTGTGTGTATGGGAGTTCCAATGATCCTCCCCAGTGTTCTCTCCCAGCCTTTATATGGGGAGGCCAGGTCTTGGGAGACATCCGGGTCAGTTACAAGCTTGAGGGAATAAACCTTAAAGGCTTCCTAGTCTTGTTATGTCCGTCAAGGAGTTGAATCCTCCATGGGCTTGACCTCATATGAATCGCTGTGAGCCTTGCAGACATCATCAAATCGTCACGTGGGCCTCCTGCTAGGCTAGACTTGATAAGACAACGGTGAACACCTATTGGGTATAGCCCCCGAGTGTCCATTCGAATCGTAGATTCAGGTGGAGACTTTAGAAATTGCTCACTGTATGAGGCGCACAGTACTGACCTGAGAGTTCATCGAGTCAAATGGTCATGAGTCTCTTAGTAGTTTGTAGGGATTTTGGTAATGTGTACCAGTTCACTCGACGGACCGGGACCAGTTAATTGCTCTCCCCCAAAAATAATGATACCTACTCAAACTTGAGTCCTTGGACTCGAATTTGGTATAGGATGGTGTAATTCGACTCATGTCACATAGGCCTTACTATTTCAAATTCCAGTTCAGTAGATATGCACCCAGCACGTCCATCGGGATTTTCATCATGCCTGCAGGTGTGATATTTATATGATAGAGCGCTACGAATGCGGTTGCCAGGCCATCAGATTATATCTGTAGGTCTTATCTTTATGTCGTAGATGCAACATCTGAATGTTTATCACCATAGAGGTGATTCGAGTGGTCAAGGAGACGTTGTCTCTGAACCTAACAATGTACTGTAAAATGGGCGAAGTCACTAGTGTGTTTAGTTGCTTTAAAGGAGTCAACATCATGGACATAGTCGACACAATGGACTATGCTGTGAATCCTTTTGTTTTCTATAGGGTGAGCGACCAGCGCTCCCTATGGGAGTAGCCTCGAGTGTCTATTCGAGTCGTAGACTCGAGTAGATACTTATAGTCATTGGTTGTGCGATTATCGTTTACACGATGATCCTGAAGTATTTCGGATGACCCTGTGAATGCCATCAACACTAGTGCTTCTTTTATTTTTGAATGCGCGATCAACACTCCCTATGGGAGTAGCCCCCGAGTCCTTAGTCGAATCGTTGATTCAAGTAAGAACTCACAACATTTTTATTCGTATTAGGAAAGTTCTTCGGGTGCGCGACCAACACTCCTAATAGGAGTATCCCCCGAGTGTCTAGCCAAATTGTAGCTTCATGCAGATACTCGAGTGTTGCATCTTGTGGTCGCAGTCCATAGTCTCGTAGGCTTTCACTAGACCTGAGAAGTCATTCGGTGCACGACCAACGCTCCTGATAGGAGTAGCCCTGAGTGTCTACTCGAGTCATAGACTCGAACAAGGACTCAGATCTTATTTTATCGACAACTTGTCTCTTCTTGGCACCTGAGGAGGTTCTCGACTCAGATGTCTTGCTTGGATTTGCAGCCGAATACTTTGCTTGGTCCTCTATGATTAGTTTTGAATGATTGCTGATGTCAGGGATGATGGCAAGCAAGCTCAATCGTCAGCCTGAGCAACTGATGGGTCATGATGGTGTGGGGCCTAGTATTAAAGCTGACCCAGACTTGATCACACGTTGCGAAAAATGAGGTTTTAATAGAGGTTTATCATTTTGCGTGTGTGGTGGAGTTACTGTGATGACGGTTTATATCTCGTTCTCCACGTGTCCTCCTAGATGTGTGCCACACATTCTTGATTGCTTTTCCACTGGCAGTATAAGAAAAAGGCAGGGGCAGAGTAATTTCGCCACTCTCTTTGTCATCTTCATCTTCTTCCTTTTCGCTTGTGCATTGATATTATCCTTCGCTATGCTGGACATATTGAGAGTATTCCACAGTCCCTTCCTTCATTCCTTGAAGAAGAATCACGCCGCCGTGAAGCAAAAGCATGGTGCTGTTATGGTGAAGCCAAAGAAGACCAGAGGAGCGGGTTCTAGCATCACTGCTGCCCCTAAGAAGAATAACCCTACCACATCAAGGTTCACCAATAGGGACTGGCGGTGTTCCACAGTGAAGTCCTTAGAATTGCGCCAACTAAGGTAGGCTAGTCTAATCCCCACCGAAGAGGACTGTAAGATTCCTGGACTGAAGGTAATCCCTACCCTCCTCCTGGGTTTATGTCAATGTTCCTAGCTGTCATCCTTCGGGGTTTGTCCCTTCCAGCCCACGAGTTTCCCCGTGGGCTGCTTTTCCTTTACGGTGTCTAGCTGCATTAGCTAACACCAAATTCGACTCTGCACATTGCGTGCTTCATAACTCTCCGCGAGTGCTAGCTCGGGATCCTGCCGCACTTCCGGCTCTGGAAGAAGCTCTACTCCGTTAAGAGATAGTCGAGTACCCATGGCCCTTATGCTATTGGCCGGTGTGCATATCCATTCGTGGAAACATGCAGTACTTTGCCTTTAAGATTGTCCATTCTTCTCAAGGGTGGAGGGACAAGTGGTTCTACATCCGTGACCATAAGGTGGGTGATCAGAAGTATGGATTGGATCCTTTTGATCCAAGTGCCAAAATCGGGAATAAATGCTCCTAGAGGAATGGGGTGGCAGTGGGTGAAGAGGCAGATGGTCCAAGATCTATATGCTTGAGTGAAGGACATGTAGCTAATTCCTGGCCAGGTGGTGGAGGGGATTGATATCATCCATGCCTTCCTTGAGCAGCACATTCTAATACTCCAAGCTAGGGCGCATCCAATGTGGTTGTATACTGGCCAATCGGATCTGACACGCTACTAAGCGGAGAACTTGTCATCTGCTGAGCTAGAGAAAAAGATCAAGTCCCTCACGAGCTTGACCAATGACGATCTGCTACCAAAGCCCTCGCCGGTGGCCCCATTCGATGCTAGCAAGAAAGTTCCCAAGGTAAAGATCCTACATTTCCCTTGTCTCTGTCTTTTTCCTTATAGTATTGTGATTTATTTGGTTTTGATTTTGTCTTCGGCTATAGAATTATAAGGTCAAGCCATTGCTTCTGCCTTTTCCCGAGCAATATAAAGTGGAGGAAGGTGCTGAACCGGATGAGTCAGACTCGACCATCCCTCCAGTTGATACTAATGATGAGGTTAGCGACAAGGGGACTCACAAGCGAGGCTGGTGTGAGGATTCAGATGCTTCAATGTATGAAGATCCTAATGGACCTGACGCATCTATGAATGAGTCAGAGCCTATTCTGACAGTGTCACTTCGGGATGCACCGCTGGCACCTCCAACCAAAAAGCGCAAGACTCCTTGTTTGATCCTGACGAAATTAGCTTGTAATTTTTCTTCATTGCTTCTTTGTTGTTGATTAAGCTGTTGTGTTGGCCTGTAATGTTTTTGGCGTGTTTAGCATCGATTCGTCACTTGATGCTGCTGCTGGAGAGAAAGTGGAGGAAGGAGTCATAGACTCCAAGGCTACATATTCTAAGGCACTCATAGAGATTGCCAAGGCAACGATTCCTCACGATAGCGGCAACTCCTCCAGGTCCTCTAAGCTTTGGAAGCACAAGAGGGTTTTCACCCAAGTTTCTCCTCAAGGTCCTTCGTCTTTTGCTGGTGACCATTGATGACTGCAAGTGTACAGATCGTTTGTAGCTAGTTTCGAAATAAAGATATCGATCCCACAGGGAGCAGGAGTCTGAAGTCTAATAACTGTTGAAATAAATATTACAATAGAAATGCTAAATAAAGTTCTAAGTGACAAGATAAAATGCGAGTATTGCGTAAAAATGTGTTTTTGGGTTTTTGGTATAAGAGCAATAATAAAATAAAGTAAAACAACTGAACACAGAAAGTAAGTATCGCGTGTGTAAGAGAGATTGGATCTGCAATAGGGGAAACGCGTTCTCAGGGAGTAGCGGATACACCACTAGCATTATAAGGAGCTAAGGTAAAGATTATTATCATGAACATTCTAAACTATGTATGTGTGGGAGGAACTCCGTATTTGGACAAATAGGCAGCAACCGCTGCTCATATCATCCTCATAACCACAACAGTCAGCAATCGACATCAATCGAATTGCTGCGCTATTAAGGGACGTAATCCCGTAGGACGTATCCCATGGCATGGATAGTGTTCCGTGAGTTTCCTCGGTTTCACAAGTTGATATGTAAGGAGTGCCAACAACTTTATAGTCACTATAAGTGCTAACACAAGTTCGTCTACCAACAAATAGTTCCCTCCATCAAGTCCCCATGAGAGGCAAATATTGAGAGGTCGACTTCTCTCAACATCAAGAGAAGACAATCCAACACATGGTCACATCGATGAATATCATAATAGACTTTATCTTATTTCAATCTCATACTAGGGTTTCTCCATCTCCCCAAGAACTAATAATCTACTCAAACATGGAGGCAATCAACATCATGGCAATAACAATGGAATATATCATAGATGAATAGTACTTGTATAAATCCACAACGAGTACGGAAATTACAACAAGATCTAGACAAGATGTTGATGGTATGGATGGAGATGGTGGTGATGCAGCAGTGGATGATGAAGATCGATGCCTTAGCCTCCAGGATCTGCGCAGGGCAAAGATGGATCCCCGGTGGATGAGTTCCCCCTCCAGATGCCTTCCGGAGGTGACGTTTCGGCAATTTCTGGGTGTTCTGTATGTCGTCTCTCCGATCCAGTTGCACGGGGTGAAACTATTTGAGGAGGCGGTGGCAGCGCCAACTATACGACCAGAACTCTATGGCCGAAAAATTTATTCCAGTAGTATAGTTGGTGGTTGAACCATCTGTACGTCTTGTTCGCTTCGGGTTTTCTTCTGGTATTATTAATATTTCCCAAATAAGCGATTTACGTTGTTTTTTACTCCTTTTGTCCTCAGTACAACTGCTCCAAGAATTGTGTCCACTGGATCCATCATCCGTCCTAATCCTGGTGAAAACAGACATAAAATGTGCGTGCGAGCGCCATAAAATACCAAGATCCTATATCTACAATGCAAAATAATAGTGTAAAACATGATGCAAATATGCACTCATCAACTTCCCCAACCTTAGACTCTTGCTCGTCCCGAGAAAGTTTAGCTTAATGGATGTGATCCTCATATTCATGAAGCCGAGTTGATAAAATAAATGAGGCAGTTGCAGCATGTGTTTATCATATACAATACATAGGAATAAGTTCATGAATAGTACCTTACTCGAACCATATGAATAGTATTAGCAGGCTGCCACACCTTAGTGATCAATAGTTCACAAAAGATGAATCTCAACATAATGTAAAAGTATCCGGTTCAACCGAATGAGTTAGCGAGGTATTCCGAAGTGTTTTAAGATCAACGTATTCACTTGGGATTCAAAATCTCAAAAGTGTCTCTTTGTCATACTACAATATAGTGGTATATGCCTATTTGCTCTTTGCACACTCGCTCTTTTTCTTCTTTCTTTTCTTCTCTTTTGTGTATATGCTCACACTTTTGTTTAAGTGTTGTGCAAAGGAGCTAGCCATACATTCCACTTAATGTAGGAATTCAAAGTTTAACAATCTCAATTATCAATTTCCAATTGTATATGAAGCATTTTTATGACTTGAAGATTCTACCTCGACTTGTTCTCACTCTATTTTGATAACACTTTTATTTTCCTTTGTTCAAGGTTTCTTTTCCAACTTAACTGATGAGATAATTTTTCTTTCTTTGTAAATCAAACCATAGGATTACAACATATTGACCAAATTATCTTTATATGTTCTATTAACACCAATGGTGTGGAAGACTCCTATTGCTATCATCAAGTACAAGTAAAATTATACTGAAGCCATTCATATATCCAATAAAACAATCACAAACTCAATATTGCTCCATATATAATAATAAACCTAGGATTTCAAAAAAGGGATCGACTATTCCTGAAGGGAATTCTAATGATGCAAACTTTATTTCTAGTTTGAACTAATGTAAAACTAAAATAGTAATGTAAAACTTATAAGATAGATTACAAGGTCTTAAAGATCTCCCCAAGCTTGGAATCAAGCCAGGCGGGATCAAATAATCCCTTGCGATTATTTAATATCGTGATTATTCTAGATCACTGTGGCGCCATGGTATGTAACACCGTGATGCATAGCTTCTTGTTGGTATCCTCCAGAGCAGTGATGTGACTGTAGCACCTGCAGATTGCAGAGTGGCGGACTCCACTCTATCTACGAGCTTAGTCACCAATGGGAGAAGATCATCCTTCTTGTCCATCTCCTTGAGACGATGGTGGACTTCGACGTGATGCAGTAGTTCCTGCTTCTGATATATCTCTAGTGCTCGCACATGATCCTTGGTCCTGGGAACAACTTATTCTTCTTCATCCATAATTGATGGATCGGGGAAGTGGAAGCCGTACCTCCACTCTTCTTGAGGCTTCACCCTCATACGAGCACCAATGGTGGCGCCTTTTCTCCCATGCTAGCACCTGCACCAACATTAGGTAATTCCTTACGCTTGTGCGGCCTAGGGTCCGTGGTGACGAACTTGACCGTCTCCACGTGCCCTTTTCCATGTGCCTTTTGACCTTCTCTATCTTCTCGAACTCTCTTCGTTGCCGCCCACTTGATCTCCGGGGGATCATAGACATCACGACGGATGTAGCGTCAACCACATCATCATCGGAATCGTTATTGTAGAAGCTTGGGTTGACGTACTCCTTGTACCCCGGGCTAAACCTCTCCACCTCCTCATTGTCGTCCTCCATGGACGGGCTGCGAGAGCAGTCCCTAGAAGGAGCAATGAGACCCAGGGGTTTCCCACGGCCTGGGACGGGATAGAGCATGACTGAATTGGTTCCTGGAGATTATGATTAGAGAGAGAGACAATGTCAGTATATAAGGGGGCCAGAGGTTGGTAAAACTCGCAAGAAACACCAAATTGTCTCCCAAGAAAAGAATCTTAACGAAACAGAGAAATAACTAATGGATTTGCAAGAGTCCTGCCGCGTAACGACCAACTATATGGGCGCGACCCGTATATCTCCGGTCGTGTAGTTGGTTTCGGGTAGGTATTTCCAGTTATCTCGAGTCTAGGTCAGTTAAGTCATGACTCAGAACCGACAATAATATTATTTTAAAACAAAAATGAAAAATGAAAATGGAAAGTGTCTAGTAGTTTAACGACCAACTATATGGCTGGAAAATTGGCTCCGGTCGTATAGTTGCGACCGTATAGATACAAACACCAAAAATCAAAAGTTTCCGAGAGTTCAACGACCAACTATATGGCCGGAATTTTAGCTCCAATCGTATAGTTGCGCCTGTATAGGTCCAGACATTGAAAACAATTTCATGAAGAAGATACAGAGAGTTTAACGACCAACTATACGGTGGGAGATTTTTCTCCGGTCGTATAGTTGCGCCCGTATAGTTGGTAAAAACCCTCAGAAACTTCAGAAAAACACAAGGAATTCAAAGGCAAAATTTTCAGAAGTAAAATCCATGAAAACAAATCACTTATTTGAGTAAGAACACTTACCTCGAACTTACCGTTTGCTTATTCGGGGATGACATGATCCTCCAACAACAAAGACTTCTTCTCTTTTGGAGGAATTGACCTTAGTTCATTAAATAATTCTTGTACACAAAAATCACCTAGACTAAAGTTCCTCTCCACAAGATTGGTGTCTTGCCGGGCCAACATGGACACTACATCCAACATCTTTATTTCTTGCCTCTGCATAATCTGCAACTAAAATTCTTGAAGTGAAAGAATCCAATGGACCAGTCTTGGCGTATTGTCTTTTATCTCAAGGAGTTCTTTTAAACCATCATGATCCGTATGAACTCTTACTTTTGCATCAACTATATAAGAATGAAATTTATCACAAGAGAAAAATACAATAAAAAGTTCCCTTTATTCCTTAGGGTAATTCTTTTGAGCACCATTAAGAGTTCTAGTAGCATTATGTATAATATTAAATCTGTGACCAATGTGCTGTCCCAGAGTTACTCCTACAACATCATCACTAGCTTCACATATTAAGTCAAAGGTCGTATCTAAAATAGGTGGTTTAATGATAGGAGCACATGAAATCATTTTTGAGTTTATCAAAGGCTTCAAGACATTTATCATCAAAATTAAATCTTACTCCCTTTTGCAGGAGGTTAGTCAAAGGTTTAGATATTCCAGAGAAATTTCTAATGGAACTTCTATAAAAACCCACATGACCAAGGAAACTTCTTATACCTTTAATATCCCTAGGTTGTGGCATTCTCTCTATGGCCTCAACCTTAGCTCTATCCACTTCAATTCCCTTACCTGATACCTAATGTCCAAGGACTATACCTTCTTTGACCATAAAATGGCACTTCTCCCAATTTAGAACAAGATTGGTTTCTTCGCAATGCTGCAAAACTCTTTTGAGATTATCCAAGCAACTAGTAAATGAAGTTCCATAGACAAAAAAGTCATACATAAATACTTCCATTATCAGTTCTATAAAATACGCAAAAATAGCAATCATGCATCTTTGAAAAGTAGCTGGAGCATTACATAAACCAAAAGCCAAACGTCGGTAAGCTTGTAAACCATAAGGACTAATGAAAGTTGTTTTAAGTTGGTCATCCGGATGAACAACTATTTGAGAAAAACTAGAGTATCCGTCCAAGTAGCAAAAATGAGTGTGGTTTGCTAACCTTTCTAAAGTTTGATCTATCAACGGTAAAGGATAGTGATCTTTCCTAGTTTCTTTATTCAATTTCCTTAAGTCTATGCACATCCTATGCCCAACAATAGTTCTAGTAGGTATCAATTCATTGTTTTCATTAGCAACAACAGAAAACTGCCCTTCTTAGGGACACAATGAACAAGACTTACCCATTCACTTTCTTTAACAAGATAAATTATACCTGCGTCCAGTAGGCATTCAATTTCGTTTCTTACCACTTCCTTCATTTCAGGCTTCAATCTTCTATTAAATTCAACAACTGGTTTCATGACTATCCATGACTATCCGATGGACGGTTATCATGGGACTAATGCCCTTCAAATCATCCATTGAGTACCCAAAGGCCTTGCGATGCTCCTTAAGTACTTTCATAAGTTCTTCCTCTTCTCCTGAAAGTTTAGCACTAATAATAACAGTAAATTTATTTGTATCATCTAAAACCTGTATTTAAGATTATCTGGTATAGTCTTGAATTCTAGGGGTGGTAATCCTCCTCCCCTCTATTTTCTGGCTCTTCGAAAGCCTCATCAGTTGGAGGCCCCATAATGGGAAGTGAATCAAATTCATCTTCTAGTTCTTCTAGGGACTTGTCCTCCATAACTATTTCTTCATAATTTGAATCTTCATTTATTTCTTCTTCTTGATTGCTATAGAAGAGAGCTGGCATTTCCTCAATAGTTTTCCCTTCCTCTTCTTGTATTTGTGGAGGCCTATCTTTAAATTTGGAAAAGTGGAATTCCTTTTCCGCTCCCCAAGCTTAAGAGACACAATCTCCTTTTTAAAATCAACATAGGCACCTATATCACTCAAAAAGTTTCTTCCAAATATAATTGGGCAAAGAGTGTTAGCTGGCATATCAACAACTACGAAATCGATAGGAAAGTTTTTGTTGCCAATTGTGACAGCTGCATCTTCAACTACTCCCATTGGAATTCTAAGATTTTTATTGGCTAACATAATTGTCATATCAATATTTTCAATTGTAGCCGGTTCTAATTCTTCTTTTATTTCTAAATAGAAATCATAGGATATAACATTAACTTCGGTGCCAAGATCGCATAAACCATAATGCGAGTATTCTTTAAATATGCAAGGAAGAATAGGCTTACCCACATCTTTTACCTTTGTTTTACCTTCAACCAATACGGAAGTCTCTTCATCAAGTCAACTATGTTACAATGTGCGTACATAGCCATATAATTGCTTCCTTGGTTACCTCTTCATGTTTGGTTTCTTCTAGATGCTCCACGACTTCTGGCATACTTTCCTCTTCCTTCCTCTCCTATACTGCTTTGACCTGTTCATATTCAAGAACATGCTTTTGTGCCATGTTAGGGAAAGGCATCTCATATTTTGGTTCTAAGTCGGCCAATGTTGCTTTAACTTCTCTTTTATTCTTAGGTTCGGGTGGTGGATCATACTTGACCAAACCCTCTTTTTGAGCTTTGATATGTTCTGTAAAAGCTTTAATAACTTGCAACACAAGATCTGAATCTAAATAAAGTTCTTTAGATAATTCTTTAACATGGCCCTTTCTACTATAGTCATGAATACAATCATGTTCTATTTCTATGCCTCCTTCACTTCCTAGATCAAAATTCCGTGAAACTCTATGATCACGAATTCTATTAAGTAAAGACCAAACTTTAGTTATAGGAAGATTCATAAAGGCTCCTTCCACGGAAAAGTCTAGTTCAATTTTATTAGGTTCAATTAAACTGCCATAAAAGATATGCAATAAATACCATTTAGGCAAATCATGATGAGGACATAGACATAGTAAATCTTTAAATCTGATATAAGCTCTTACAAGTCCTTCATTAGAACAGTTCCTCTAACTCATTATAAGACGCCTGATTCCAAAAGATTTTGATAATGGATAATATTTTGCTAGAAATTCACACGCTAGGTTATCCCAAGTAGTAGTGGCTTCAGGGGGTAGAGATCTATACCATGAGAGAGTTGTACTAGTCAAAGTCTGACTAAACAGTTTAACCCTTACCTCATGAGCAGTATATCCCGTCAATTGAAAAGTGCCACATATATGATTGAAACATGCGATATGCTCATATGGATTAGGATCTTCTTCATCTCCAGTAAATTGCTTCTTGTGTAGAATACCGAGTAGTAGAGGATTTATTTCAAACCCCCTTGTCTTCTCATTGGAGTTGTCTCTTTTATAAATATCATAGGGCTTCCCAAAGTGGTTGATTGGGTTAGCACTAGTCATATGCTCAAACTCCATCATGTTGGTGGAAACCTGTAACTCAAAACAAAACTTAGCAAGACAAAAATAAATAAGCAAAAACTAAAATACCTACAGTGCTTAGCTCCCCGGCAACGATGCCAGAAAATAGCTTGATGACTACAAGTGCATAGATTGTTTGTAGCTAGTTTCAAAATAAAGATATCGATCCCACAGGGAGCAGGAGTCTAAAGTCTAATAACTCTTGAAATAAATATTACAATAGAAATGCTAAATAAGGTTCTAAGTGACAAGATAAAATGCGAGTATTGTGTAAAAGGGTGTTTTTGGATTTTAGGTATAAGAGCAATAGTAAAGTAAAATAAAACAACTGAATACAAAAAATAAGTATCGCGTATGTAAGAGAGATTGGAACTGTAATAGGGGAAAAGCGTTCTCAGGGAATAGCAGATACACCACTAGCATTATAAGGTGCTAAGATAAAGATTATTATCATGAACATTCTCAACTATGTATGTGTGGGAGGAACTCCGTATTTGGAAAAATAGGCAGCAACTGCTTCTCACATCATCCTCATAACCACATCAGTCAGCAATCGACACCAATCGAATTACTGCGCTATTAAGGGACGTAATCCCGTAGAACGCATCCCATGGCATGGATAGTGTTCCCTGAGTTAACTCGGTTTCCCAAGTTGATACGTAAGGAGTGCCAACAACTTTATAGTCACTGTAAGTGCTAACACACCTCCGTCTACCAACAAGTAGTTCCCTCCATCAAGTCCCCAGGAGAGGCAAATATTGAGAGGTCGACTTCTCTCAACATCAAGATGAAGACAATCTAACACATGGTCACCACGATGAATATCATAATAGACTTTATCTTATTTCAGTCTCATACTAGAGTTTCTCTATCTCCCCAAGAACTAATGATCTACTCAGACATGGAGGCAATCAACATCATGGCAATAACAATGGAATATATCATAGATGAATAGTACTTGTATAAATCCACAACGAGTACGGAAATTACAACAAGATCTAGACAAGATGTTGATGGTATGGATGGAGATGATGGTGATGCAGCAGTGGATGATGAAGATCGATGCCTTAGCCTCCAGGATCTGCGCAGGGCAAAGATGGATCCCCGGTGGATGAGTTCCCCCTCCAGATGCCTTCCGGAGGTGACGTTTCGGCAATTTCTGGGTGTTCTATATGTCGTCTCTCCGATCCAGTTGCACGGGGTGAAACTATTTGAGGAGGCGGTGGTGACACCAACTATACTGTCGGAAAATTTATTCCGGTCGTATAGTTGGTCGTTGAACCGTCTATACATCTTGTTCACTTCGGGTTTTCTTATGGTATTATTAATATTTTTCCAAATAAGTGCTTTACATTGTTTTTGAGTCCATTTCTCCTTAGTACAAGTGCTCCAATAATTGTGTCCATTGGATCCATCATCTATCCTAATCCTAGTGAAAACAGACATAAAATATGCGCAAGAGCGCTGTAAAATACCAAGATCCTACATCTACAATGTAAAATAATAGTGTAAAACATGATGCAAATATGCACTCATCAACCATGCAAGAGCTCTATTACTTGTTGAATTTTTCTATTGCGTAGTGTCTTTCACGAAGCCCCCGAGTAATTGTTACTGATTGGAGTGTTATACAACCATTCCTACGCGATATGATTGAGATGGGACACAAGTATGTTTAGGTGGAGGCAGAGCGCGGCCAAATGCAGTGTAAGTTTCCCTTTGCAGTTTCTTGTGAGTGTAGTAGCGTTACTATCCTTCAGATGTTGTTGTACTGGGTTAGTCGAAAAGAATGACACCCTATGCCAGATTTAAGAACTCGAGAAGAAACTTGGCGGTGCTGAGAACAAGGAGAAGAGCGTGAGGGATGCACTCGACCAGTTCAAGGCTAAAACCAAGAAACATGAAGAGGATCTCTTGACCACAACCGCCAAGCGTGAAGAGGCAGTGAGTGAATGGTTGATGGACGTAGCTTAGGCTTTGTCGGGTGAGTGTGTGTTGCTGAGTTTTTGCGCCTGAGCCTTTTACTTCTTGTGTATGTAGATGCTGCTGGAATTCCGCTGGATCGCCATGCCTAGGTGCATGCCGATCCTTTTATTACTGCTCCTGCAGCAGTAGTCGAAGACCGCAACACCCATTTGAAGAATGTCCTGGTGAAGACCAAGGATGTATTGGGGTTCTTTCACGAGGAGATTTTCCTGAAGGCTCCTGCCATCGAGGATGTTGGCGGGCTTGCGGATTCATTTGATGCGGCCATGGATCCGCTGAAGGAGTATAAGTAAGCTCAGAAGGCAGTTGGCCTATCCTTGGCCTTTGTAATAGTTGTGGCGCATGGCGCGAAGCTCGACTTCAACAAGGTGACCTCCTCCATGCCCATGATAGCCGAAGGCCAGGATGTAGGAGTTTGTTCCTATATCAAGCGAGCAGAGAAGTATGGTCCTCGTTTGGTCTCTCTGCTCAAGAAGTATAGTGAGGAGCAGAAAATCCTTGCCACGACTAGTGCACCAGAGGGTTATGCCAAGCCATCAGATACTATGTCATAGAGTAGTGTAGTAGCTTAGCTGTCCTACTGTTGGCTTTTGGTCTTGTAATTTGACTTCCCCTTTTGTTGTTTGTTTTAAGAATGATGATCTTGTTGTAATGTTATTGATGCTATCAAGTTGCTTCATATTTTGTTCCGTTGCTTATCCCCCTGATGATTGCATATTCCCATCATGTTATACACTATTATTTTGCATTATAGATGTAGGATCTTGGTATTTTACGGCGCTCGTGCGCACATTTTTGTCTTTTTCACCAGGATCAGGACAGATGATGGATCCAATGGACACAATTCTTGGAGTAGTTGTACTGAGGAGAAAAGGAGTCAAAAACAACGTAAATCGCTTATTTGAGAAATATTAATAATATCATAAGAAAACCCAAAGCAAACAAGATATACAGACGGTTCAACGACCAACTATACGACTGGAATAAATTTTCTGGCCGTATAGTTCCGGCTGTATAGTTGGCGCCGCGATCACCTCCTCAAATAGTTTCACCCCATGCAACTGGATCAGAGAGACGACATACAGAACACCCAGAAATCACTGAAACCTCACCTTCGGAAGGCATCTGGAGGGGAACTCATCCACTGGGGATCCATCTCCGCCCTGCGCAGATTCAGGAGGCTAAGGCATCGATCTTCATCATCCACTGCTGCATCACCACCATCTCCATCCATCCCATCTACATCTTGTCTAGATCTTGTTGTAAATTCCGTACTCGTTGTGGGTTTATACAAGTACTATTCATCTATGATAGATTCCATTATTATTTCCATGATGTTGATTGCCTTCATGTCCGAGTAGATCATTAGTTCTTGGGGAGTTGGAGAAACCCTAGTATGAGATTGAAATAAGATAAAGTTTATTATGATATTCATCACTGTGACCATGTGTTAGATTGTCTTCATATTGATGCTGAGAGAAGTCGATCTCTCAATATTTGCCTCTCATGCGGACTTGATGGAGGGAACTACTTGTTGGTAGATGGATGTGTGCTAGCACTTACAGTGACTATAAAGCTGTTGGCACTCCTTACGTATCAACTTGGGAAACCGAGGAAACTCACGGAACACTATCCATGCCATGGGATATGTCCTATGGGATTACGTCCCTTAATAGTGCAGTAATTCGATTGATGTCGATTGCTGACTGCTATGGTGATGAGGATGATGTGAGCAGCGATTGCTGGCTATTTGTCCAAATACGGAGTTCCTCCCACACATACATAGTTGAGAATTTTCATGATAATAATATTTATGTTAGCTCCTTATAATGCTAGTGGCGTATCCGTTATTCCTTGAGAATGCTTTTCCCCTATTGCAGCTCCAATCTCTCTTACATACACGATACTTATTTTTTGTATTCAGTTGTTTTATTTTACTTTACTGTTGCTCTTATACCTAAAACCCAAAAACACCCTTTTACACAATACTCGCATTTTATCTTGTCACTTAGAACTTTATTTAGCATTTCTATTGTAATATTTATTTCAAGAGTTATTAGACTTCAGACTCCTACTCCCTGTGGGATTGATATCTTTATTTCAAAACTAGCTACAAACGATCTATGCACTTGTAGTCATTAAGCTATTTTCTGACGCCGTTGCCGGTTAGCTAAGCGATGTAGGTCTTTTAGTTTTTTCTTATTTATTTTTGTCTTGCTAAGTCTTGTTTTGAGCTACAGGTTTCCACCAACATGATGTAGTTTGAGCATATGGCTAGTGTTAACCCACTCAACCACTCTAGGAAGCCCTATGATATTTATAAAAGAGACAACTCCAATGTGAAGACAAGGGGGTTTGAAATAAATCCTCTACTACTCAGTATTCTACACAAGAAGCAATTTACTAGAGATGAAGAAGATACTGATCCATATGAGCATATTGCATGTTTCAAAGATATATGTGGCACTTTTCAATTGACGGGATATACTGCTGATGAGGTAAGGGTTAATTTTTGTTGTTAGACTTTGACTAGTACAGTTCTCTCATGGTATAGATCTCTACCCCGTGAAGCCATTACTACTTGGGATAATCTTGCCTGTGAATTTCTAGCAAAATATTATCCATTATCAAAGTCTTTTGGAATCAGACATCTTATAATGACTTGGAGGAACCGTTCTAATGAAGGACTAGTAAGAGCTTATATCAGATTTAAAGATTTACTACGTCTATGTCCTCATCATGATTCGCCTGAATGGTATTTATTGCATATCTTTTATGGCGGTTTAATTGAACATAATAAAATTAAACTAGACTCTTTCACGGAAGGAGCCTTTATGAATCTTCCTATAACTAAAGCTTGGGATTTACTTAATAGAATTCGCGATCATAGAGTTTCTTGGAATTTTGGTCTAGGAAGTGAAGGAGGCGTAGCATGATTGTATTCATGACTATAATAAAAAGGGCCATGTTAAAGAATTATCTAAAGAACTTTATTTGGATTCAGATCTTGTGTTGCAAGTTGTTAAAGCTTTTACAGAACATATCAAAGCTCCGAAAGAGGGTGTGGTCAAATATGATCCACCACCCGAACCTGAGAAGAAGAGAGAAGTTAAAGCAACACTGGCCTCCCTAGAACCAATACATGAGATCTCTTTTCCTAACACTGCACAAAAGCATATTCTTGAATATGAACAGGTGAAAGCAGTACAAGAGAAGAAGGAAGAAGAAAGTATGCCAGAAGTCGTGGAACATCTAGAAGAAACCAAAGATGAAGAGGTAACCAAGGAAGCAATTATGGCTATGTGTGAACATTGTAACATAGTTGAACTTGATTAAGAGACTTCCGTATTGGTTGAAGGTAAAACAAAGGTAAAAGATGTGGGTAAGCCTATTCTTCCCTGCATATTTAAAGAAACCTCGCATTATGGTTTATGTGATCTTGGCACCGAAGTTAATGGTATATCCTATGATTTCTATTTAGAAATAAAAGAAGAGATAGAACTGGCTACAATTGAAAATACTGATATGACAATTATGTTAGCCAATAAAAATCTTAGAATTCCAATGGGAGTAGTTGAAGATGCAATTGTCACAATTGGCAACAAAAACTTTCCTATCGATTTTGTAGTTGTTGATATGCCAACTGACATTCTTTGCCCAATTATATTTGGAAGAAACTTTTTGAGTGATATAGGTGCCCATGTTGATTTCAAAAAGGAGATTGTGTCTCTTAAGCTTGGGGGAGCGGAAAAGGAATTCCACTTTTCCAAATTTAAAGACATGCCTCCACAAATACAAGAAGAAGAGGAAGAGAAAACTATTGAGGAAATGGCAGCACTTTTCTTTAGTAATCAAGAAGAAGAAATAAATGAAGACTCAAATTATGAAGAAATAGTTATGAAGGACAAGTCCCTAGAAGAACTAGAAGATGAATTTGATTCACTTCCCATTATGGGACCTCCAACTGATGAGGGTTTTGAAGAGCCAGAAAAGAGAGGGGACGAGGAATTACCACCCCCAGAGTTGAAGACTCTACCAGATAATCTTAAAATACAGGTTTTTAGATGATACAAATAAATTTCTTGTTATTATTAGTGCTAAACTTTCAGGAGAAGAAGAAGAACTCATGAAAATACTTAAGGAGGATCGCAAGGCCTTTGGGTACTCAATGGATGATTTTAAGGGCATTAGTCCCGTGATAACCATCCATTGAATATTCATGGAAGAAGGTGCTAAACCAGTTGCGGAATTTAATAGAAGATTGAAGCCTGAAATGATGGAAGTGGTAAGAAAGGAAATTGTATGCCTACTGGACGCAGGTATAATCTATCTCGTTAAATAAAGTGAATGGGTAAGTCCTGTTCATTGTGTCCCTAAGATGGGCGGTTTTACTGTTGTTGCTAATGAAAACAATGAATTGATACCTACTAGAACTATTGTTGGACATAGGATGTGCATAGACTTCAGGAAATTGAACAAAGAAACTAGAAAACATCACTATCCTTTACCGTTCATAGATCAAACTTTAGAAAGGTTAGGAAACTGCACTCATTTTTGCTACTTGGACGGATACTCTGGTTTTTCTCAAATAGCTGTTCATTCAGATGACCAACTTAAAACAACTTTCATTAGTCCTTATGGTTTACATGCGTACCAACATATGCTTTTTGGTTTATGTAATGCTCCAGCTACTTTTCAAAGATGCATGATTACTATTTTTGTGGATTTTATAGAACTAATAATGGAAGTATTTATGGATGACTTTTCTATCTATGGAACTTCATTTACTAGTTTCTTGGATAATTTGAAAAGAGTTTTGCAGTGTTGTGAAGAAACCAATCTTGTTCTAAACTGGTAGAAGTGCCATTTTATGGTCAAAGAAGGTAGTCCTTGGACACAAGGTACCAGGTAAGGGATTTGAAGTGGATATACCTAAGGTTGAGGCAATAGAGAGAATGCCACAACCTAGGGATATTAAAGGTATAAGAAGTTTCCTTGGTCATGTGGGTTTTTATAGAAGGTTTATTAGAAATTTCTCTGGAATATCTAAACCTTTGACTAACCTCCTACAAAAGGGAGTACGATTTAATTTTGATGATAAATGTTTTGAAGCCTTTGATAAACTCAAAAATAAATTATCCCATGCTCCTATCGTTAAACTACCTATCTAGGATACGACCCTTGACTTAATATGTGAAGGTAGTGATGCTGCTGTAAGAGTAACTCTAGGACAACACACTGGTCGCATATTTAATTTTATACATCATGCTAGTAGAACTCTTAATGGTGCTCAAAAGAATTACCCTAAGGAAGAAAGGGAACTTTTGCTGTATTTTTCTCTTGTGATAAATTCCGTTCTTATATAGTTGATGCAAAAGTAAGAGTTCATACGGATCGTGATGGTTTAAAATAACTCCTTGAGAGGAAATACCATAAGCCAAGACTGATCCACTGGATTCTTTCACTTCAAGAATTTGAGTTGTAGATTATGTAGAGGCAAGAAATAAAGATATTGGATGCAGTGTCCATGTTTGCCCAACAAGACACCATTCTTGTTGAGAGGAACCTTAGTCCCGGTGATTTTCATTTATGAGAATTATTAAGTGAACTAAGGTCAATTCCTCCAAAAGGGAAGGAGTCTTTGGTGTTGGAGGAGTTTTTCATCCCCAAATAAACAAAAGGTAAGTTCGAGGTAAGTATTCCTACTCAAATAAGTGATTTGTTTTCACAGATTTTACTTCTGAAAATTTTGTTTTTGAATTCCCCGTGTTTTTCTGAAGTTTCTGAGGGTTTTTACCAACTATACAGGTGCAACTATACGATTGGAGAAAAATCTCCCACCGTATAGTTGGTCGTTAAACTCTCTGTATCATCTTCGTTAAATTGTTTGCAAAATCTGGACCTATACGGGCGCAACTATACGACCGGAGCTAAAATTCCGACCACATAGTTGGTCATTGAACTCTCAGACACTTTCGATTTTTGATGTCTATATCTATACGGTCGCAACTATACGACCGGAGCTAAAATTCCGGATATATAGTTGGTCATTAAACTACCAGCCACTTTTCCTTTGCCTTTTCGTTTTTGCAAAAAAAAAATGTTTTTGTCGGTTCTGAGTCATGATTTAATCGACATGGACTCGATATATTTGGAAATATCTGCCTGGAACCAACTATACGGCCAGAGCTATACGGGTCGCGCCCGTATAGTTGGTCGTTACGCGGCAGGACTCTTCCAAATCCGTGATTTCTTTCCCTATTTTGTTGAGATTATTTTCTTGGGCGACAATTTTGTGTTTCTTGTGAGTTTTACCGACCTCTGACCCCCTTATGTACTGCCATTGTCTCTCTCTCTCTCTCTCTCTCTCTCCCTAATCATAATCTCCGGAAACCAATCCACCTTTTATTCACGCGTGAGGACACACAACCAAGGGACGGAGGCCAAGAAGAAAGGATCCTATGGAGATTGGGAGCATAGCGAGCAAGGCAAGGAGATCAAGACCATCCCCATGGAGTTCCTCGATGCCGACAATGCATGCCAGAAGAGGGATTTGAAGGCTCTCGAGCTAAAGATTGAAGAGATGGACATGGAGATGCTAGGGACACCCAAACATCTTCGGTTGCTGTGACTTTATCTTGACAAACTGGATGAAGATATTAAGCAGACAACTGAAGAAGGTTTTTCTATGAGCCTTAAGACGCTACAAACACTTCCGGATAACAATAAGTTCATTAAAGAACAACTGAAAGTGCTAGAGAGGAACAATCTTTTCTACAAGCTACGAGTCAAAAAATTAGAAGCTGTCAATCAATCCCTCTGTCTTAGGCTGGCCCGTGAAGAGAAGATACCACGTGCCATGGCGCCACAGTGATCAACAACAATCATAGTATCAAATAATCGCAAGGGATTATTTGATCCTGCCTGGCTTGATTCCAAGCTTGGGGAGATCTTTAAGACCTTGTAATCTATCTTATAAGTTTTATATTACTATTTTAGTTTTGCATTAGTTCAAACTAGAAATAAAGTTTGCATCATTAGAATTCCCTTCAGGAATAGTCGATCCCTTTAATGAAATTCCGAGTTTATTATAATATATGGAGCAATATTGAGTTTGTGTTTTTTTATTGGATATATGAATGGCTTGAGTATAATTTTACTTGCACTTGATGATAACAATAGGAGTCTTCCACACCATTGGTATTAATGGAACATATAAAGATAATTTGGTCAATATGTTGTAAGTCCATGGTTTGATTTACAAAGAAAAACTATCTATGCAGTTAAGTTGAAAAAGAAACCTTGAACAAAGGAAAATGAAAGTGCTATCAAACTAGAGTGAGAACAAGTCGAGGTAGAATCTTCAAGTCATAATAATGCTTCATATACAATTGGAATTTGATAATTGAGATCGTTAAACTTTGAATTCCTACATGAAGTAGAATGTATGGCTAGTTCCTTTGCACAACAGTTAAACAAAAGTGTGAGCATATATACAAAAGAGAAGAAAAGAAATAAGGAAAGAGCAAGAGTGCAAAGAGCAAATAGTCATATACCACTATATTGTAGTATGACAAAGAGACACTTTTGAGATTTTTGAATCCCAAGTGAATACGTTGATCCTAAAACACTTGGGACTACCTCGCTAACTCATTCAGTTGAACTAGATACTATTATGTTATGTTGAGATTCATCTTTTATGAACTGTTGATCACTAAGGTGTGGAATCCTGCTAATACTATTCAGATGGTTCGAGTAAGGTACTATTCATGAACTTCTTCCTATATATCACATATGATAAACACATGGTGCAACTGCCTCATTTATTTTATCAACTCAGCTTCATGAATATGAGGATCACATCCACTAAGCTAAAATTGCTCGGGACAATCAAGAGTCTAAGCTTGGGGAAGTTGATGAGTGCATATTTGCATCATGTTTTACACTATTATTTTGCATTGTAAATGTAGGATCTTGGTATTTTACGGTGCTCGTGCGCACATTTTATGTCTGTTTTCACCAGGATCAAGACATATGATGGATCCAATGGACACAATGCTTGGAGCAGTTGTACTGAGGAGAAAGGGAGTCAAAAACAACGTAATTCACTTATTTGGGAAATATTAATAATACCAGAAGAAAACCCGAAGCGAACAAGATATACAGACGGTTCAACGACCAACTATACGACCGAAATAAAATTTCCGGCCGTATAGTTGGCGCCGCCACTGCCTCCTCAAATAGTTTCACCCCGTGCAACTGGATCAAAGAGACGGCATACAAAACACCTAGAAATCGCCAAAACCTCACCTTCGGAAGGTATCTGGAGGGGGAAATCATCCAGCAGGGATCCATCTCTGCCCTACGCAAATCCGGGAGGCTAAGGCATCGAATTTCATCATCCACCGCTACATCACCACCATCTCCATCCATCCCATCTACATCTTGTCTAGATCTTGTTGTAATTTCCGTACTCATTATGGATTTATACAAGTACTATTCATCTATGATAGATTCCATTGTTATTCCCATGATGTTGATTGCCTCCATGTCTGAGTAGATCATTAGTTCTTGGGGAGTTAGAGAAACCCTAGTATGAGATTGAAATAAGATAAAGTTTATTATGATATTCATCACTATGACCATGTGTTAGATTGTATTCATCTTGATGTTGAGAGAAGTCGACCTCTCAATATTTACCTCTCATGGGGACTTGATGGAGGGAACTACTTGTTGGTAGACAGAGGTGTGCTAGCACTTACAGTGACTATAAAGCTATTAGCACTCCTCACGTATCAACTTGGGAAACCGAGGAAACTCACGGAACACTATCCATGGCATGTGATACGTCCTACGGGATTACGTCCCTTGATAGCGCAGTAATTCTATTGATGTCGATTGCTGACTGCTGTTGTTATGAGGATGATGTGAGCAGAGGTTGCTGCCTATTTGTCCAAATACGGAGTTCCTCCCAAACATACATAGTTGGGAATGTTCATGATAATAATCTTTATCCTAGCTCCTTATAATGCTAGTGGTGTATCCGCTATTCCTCAAGAACGCTTTTCCCCTATTGTAACTCCAATCTCTCTTACATACGTGATACTTATTTTTTATATTCAGTTGTTTTATTTTACTTTACTGTTTCTCTTATACCTAAAACCCAAAACACCCTTTTACACAATACTCGCATTTTATCTTGTCACAACTTTATTTAGCATTTCCATTTTAATATTTATTTCAAGAGTTATTAGAATCTAGACTCCTGCTCCCTATGGGATCAATATCTTTATTTCGAAACTAGCTACAAATGATCTGTGCACTTGCAGTCATCACCCCCGAGTGTATGAATCGAAGGGATATCATGTGCCCAGAATTTTATAATTTGAGTGTTGAAGTACTTCACGCTTATGTTATGTAGGAAACAACCATGGGCTCTTAGAGTGCTCCTTCTCCTGAGATTCCTCTAGTTTGGGTGCATTCGACAAGTAGAGTTCCTGAGCTATCGATGAATGTGCGACTTCATGATCATGTCAAGAGATTAGAGAAGTAGTTCCTAACTCCCAAGGGCCTTGCGGATGTTTGGAAATCAAAGGCTGAAAAAGCTGCCCAATGTGAGGCGTATCTCCTTGAAGAGGTGAAGAATGTCAGCGAGCAGCTTAGGTCCAAGCACCTGCCAAGTTTTTGGTTCATGCTACTTTATCCTTGTTGGTCGCCTGACTCATATGCTCACTGTTTTGCAGTTGTCAACCGCAATCCCCAAGATGAACAAAGTTGTATCAAGATTCGACTGAATTGCTTGAACCAAGGGTAATTGGAAGTTTGTGGGTTCTTCTTGATGGTTAGAGAACAAGGCCATACGTTGGCTACCCTTCACAAACGCATCCAATAGGTCCTCAAGCTCTTGAGAGATACCCGAAGAATATTGGCCGTGGTGTACGACATAATGTTCCCCTTGGATCCTAGGCCTACCAGTCCCTTAGGCTTGACGAAGAAAATTTGCAACCACGACCAAGTTGAGGCGTTTTTCCGCGCACAACTTGTGGTGGGTGCGCAGATGGTGTTGACTTTTGTTCGGGTGCATCATCTATGCTTGGACTTGGATACTATTGCCAGGGATCTTCCTCCTATGCCTAACGGTTCAGAGAGGCAATAATCCTTGCATATAGAGGCTGTGCGTAGTCTAGCCATCAAGATAGTTCGCCATGTTGACAGGTGTGAACCAGTTTTACTCCAGCGTCAATGGAATCAATTTAGAGTTTAGCGAGTTCTTTTTATTGTTGTTTCCACATAATGTAAAGCGTGTAAAATTTGTGTAACATGTAAAGAATATTAGCATGTTGGCCTGTTGTAAATTGTTTTCTGTTGATGCGAGCCTTGACTCAAAGCACCAAGTGACTAGGCCTTTTTGTTAGCCTAATGCCCTTAGTCGCAGTACCTTTCCAACCTATCAGCTAGGCTACAACTGGCTCGGAGTTTTCAAGGATTCGACGTTGTTAGGCAGAGTCAGCTACTCGGGCTGTTGTGAGAGGTGTTTGAGTGTGTCGAGTGAATGTGCTCGAGGAGGCGTAGCTCCCGAGTGCATGATGAAATCAACTCTTAGTAGAGGAACATATCTTTATGGAAAGTATGTAGAAGGTACATCTTCTGGCTGAGTAGCTTGGCTAAGTAGCCTTATTGAAAAGTAAAAACTTCTAAGTGTAGAAACGACGCAACTATGCAACATTCTAAGGGTTCGAGTATGCAACTCCCAGTTCTAAGTCCTTAAGGCAATAGGCGCCACCTGGGATTACTTCTGTGATGATGTAGGATCCTTCGTAGGGAGATTCGAGCTTCAGGTGGTCTTTTTCCTTAAGCCACAACACAAGGTCTCCTTCAGAGAAGGACCTGGGCCGTAGTCGATGGCTATGGTAGTTATGGAGGTTCTGATGGTAGACAGCCGACTGGGCTGAGGCGATGTCACGCGCCTCGTCAAGTAGATCGATAGCATCTTCGAGTGTGATCATAGAATTGGCCTCATTGTAGGCGACGACTCGAGGGGTGTTGTATTGTACCTCGGCTGGTAGTATTGCTTCTGTGCCGTTCACCATGAATAATTGTTAGGGGTTGTTCGGAGGCTCCATAGCACCGAGGGTAGTTCCTCAGGCCATGCCCTAGCTACCCTCTCCAAGGATCATAGGAGTCGCTTCTTGATGCCGCTACAAATGAATCTGTTGGACTTTTCGACTTGGTCGTTGGTTTGTGGGTGTGTGACTTAGGCGTAGACAATGTTAATCCCCATCTTATCACAGAAGCCTTGGAATTCCTTCAAGGTGAAGTTGGAGCCGTTGTCAGTGATGATTGTAGCACCCCGATAAAACCACTACCAGAAAATCGCTTGATTGTTTGCTAATTTGTGCATCATCATGATAGCATGCTCATGTAATCATGCCACATTGCATTTGAGCATCATCATGACATCATGCATGGTTTGCCTAAAACTATTTTCCTAAAGCATATCTTTGTTTTCTAAATATCCCCTTCTTTATTTCAATTATAAAACCGAGCCTCTCTGGATATTTTGTTTATTTAAAACTATTTACAAAATCTTTTATAAAAGTTAAACCAAAAAAATATTAAATAAAAGTGTTATATTTTTGGGGAGGCAGTATAGCTGGTCAGGCCAGAGGCCCAACCGACCAGACCACCTCTACCCGGCCCAAAACTGAGCTATCCTCTAGACCAAACCCTAACCTAACCTAGAACCACCACACCATGCCAGCCACCCCTACCCTCGGTGCGCCCGCACACAGCATGCACACCGCGCGCGCCGCACCGTGACCCAGCCCCGCCGCACACCGCCGCACTACACGCTAGCGCCTGGCCCCACCCCGCTAACCCTACACCCGCGTAGCACACCACACATGCACCCACACATCAGCACACACTCGATACGACTCTAGGCCACACCAACACCCACACACCATACCCGGACCCAAACACACCACACACCCAGAACACCAACACACGCCACCCCACCTCATGCACCACCACCACCCAGACCCACCACGATGCCCCACGTGACACGACACCCACCCCACGATCCTCTCCTTCCCCTCGCCCCCTCTCATCTTGGATCCCGTCACCTGAGCCCTTCTTGCTGCCAGGCGCCGCCCCGCCGCCCCGTCGCTCTCCCTCATCACACCGACCTCTGCCACCACTTCGCTTTGCGTCGACACTACACCGCGTAGGATCATCGTCGCCATCCCCAGCCGTGCTCCCTCTAGACGCTGAGCTCCATCCCGAGTTGACCCCGCTGCCTTCCGCGCATCCCCGACCCCCCCCGCTATGAGTAACCACCGAACCCCGAGCACCTCTGGCCGCGATCGTCCATCGTCGGCGGCTGTCCTCATCCATCGCCACCCCTCACCTCTGCACCGATGTCGTGCCCGCCTCTCTGACCGAGCTCGCGCATGTCCAGCTCGCGACCTCCGCCGCAACCCCGGGTTGGCCTCGCCTCTGCCGGTATCTGCCCCTAGCTCCCTCCCCTGAAGCGCTTTGCTCTGCCTGTGCATGTTCGCGAGCCCCCATCAGTGTCAAGCCCCGAGCCGCCATCTCCCTGGCCCCGAGCAAGACATCCGCACCACTGGTGTTGAACGTGTTGGAAATATGCCCTAGAGACAAATAGTAATAAGGACTATTATCATATTTCATAAATTTTATGATTAAGTTTTATATCATGCTATAACTGTACCGAGTGTAAACATCAATACACGTGTGATATATAAATAACCAGGGGTTCCCAGTGAAACTCTAGTCACTGGTTCATTGGTCAACATATGATCAAGTTTCCTGAACATGTGGCATTTATGCCAGTTGGAAATGGAGTCAACTCATTCTGAGAATGAGATGATGAACCAATACCCAACCTAAACATTGTGACCCGATCATGTCACGAAGTTCAAGTTACGATGATTAGAAATGGATCCTCGTAGACTATTCCTTAGACCGTGAGGCTATATCAATCACGGTCTCCCGAGAGTGCTTAGATAGCATCAAGCGCCACTTCATAATACAGTGGTTATAAAGGTGTGTTCAGGTACTCGTAGGAAACAGTAGAGGAAATATATGTCAAGAGCGGGATTTGTCCGTCCACGTGACGGAAAGATACTCAAAGGCCCACTCAGAGAAGTTATATCCAATAGCCGCGCAACGTGTGATTTGATCACATGGATATCACTTGTCGGAACGAGTCAAGTAGCATTGTTCTGTAACGAGATTGAACATGACATGGTGATGTCATTGATCAGATCTCGGGCAATGCTAGTATCGAGAGACAAAGGGAATAATACACGCCCGTCCCGGTTCAAACGGCAAAAGATCTTCGTGGAACACACAGGGGTCACATGGACATGCAGGTCCCTCTATCGATCATTGGTCCGGGAGTGTCCCGACCTTGTATGGAGTGTTCTCGAATCGTAGGGTATCACGCTTAAGGTTTTGATGATGCTTAGAGAGTGTTTATAGGATCGGAAGGATCGCTGAAGAATAGTAGAGAGAAAACTAGAAGGGTTTTGGTAAGTCCAGAGGATGTCCGGAGTGGAGGTGGAAGGTGTTCCATAGCCACGAAGATTGAATAATATGTGAATGAATGTTAAATATTGATTTAATCATTTATTCATAATTATTTAATAAAGAGAAAATCAATTTAAAAGGTCAAAAGGCTTAATGGGCCAATTCCGGAGGGAAGAGGGCCCATTAGGGAAAGGCAAGAGGGGATAAGGGGCAAGGGGGTGGCCGGCTGGGCCAAGCCCCCCCGTGCGGGGCCCACTAGGGCTGGCCGGCGGCTGCCCCCCCTCTCCCTCTCCTTTAGTCCCACCCCGGGACTTTGAGGGAGGTAGTACCTCCCCTCCCCCTATATAAAGTGGGGGTATTTGGCTAGATAAATACACACAATATTCAATAAAGGTCTTATCACTTTTGGGAAGACCTCCAATTGATATTCTCTCTCTCTCTCTCTATCTCTCTCTCTCTCTCTCTCTCTCTCTCTCTCTCTCTCTCTCTCTCTCTCTCTCTCTCGTGACCGTGGTCCCAAGTTCAGACTGCGCGAACAAGAGACATCTTCACCGCGGAGCGCCGTCGCGCTGTGGGATTCGGATCTAGGTGCTCTACTTCCGCAACTGCTGCTGGATCAGGGAAGCGGGAGTCATCGTCAGGCACCATACATGTGTAACTCCCCGCGAGGTGTCACACTTGAGGCACTCAAGTCATTGGAGCCACAGGAGCGCAAGGACTTCATCACGACCTTGAGGCCGGCTTCGGCCCATCTACATCAACCACGCTCTCCTGAGCGTTGAAAACGCTTTTCGGTCTTCAAGGGTAAGTTCGCGAAAAGCCCCTCCCGTTACTGTATTACTAATAGATAGGTCATGGCATCAGGGGTTTAGGCACGTAGGGTAAAAATTATTGTTTTCATACGCGGAACCCCTACAGAATGGGGATGCCTTCTGATGTTCTGTATGTGTGCGACTTGTGTACTTGTGTGCCCCTACGAACACCTCGGCTAGACAAGAACTTCTACCTAATGCCATGTTGCGGACCAAGACCTACAAGATCTTCGAGGAGATGTCCATGTCCTGCTCCGGCTTCTCGAGTACCTGATCCCGCGTGCCGGTAAGACTAACGCTTGGAGATGAACCCGGTGGACTTCAAGAGTGAACGCCATGATCTCCTTCATGGACCCGAAGAGGTCGAGACCCCGAGTGTGCCGACATGGATCCGAAGAACGAATCAAACCCCTCGGCATGCCAAGTTCTCCATCACGGATCTGAAGCCCCGATCCCGGAGTCTGAAGCTCGAGGCCGAACCTGAACCCAAAGATCCCGACCCTCGAACCCCAAGATCTTTGGACCTTGATGTGTGACCCCTACCTAACTCTATTTATTATAAATGACATACACTTGTTGCATATAATTATTCATAGTTGCATACATATTTGGTGGTTTGGGGCATTATGCCGATTCACCTAATAATTAAATATGGAGACTATATGCGGGCTATATTTGTCTTATCTCGACTATTTAAATTTGTGTAGAGAACCGATGCGATGTTTTGCCTTGTTATTCCAACATTTAAATTGTGGTGTACCTAAACAACTTGAACCATCTAATTAATTGTCGGGATCCCGATTCATCTTAATATTGCCTAGTTGCATCACATTTTGCCATCTCATGCATCATATCATGAACATGCCTGATCTTCTGCCGTAGTATTAAATAGTGCATACGGTGTTTCTTTTGGTGCTTTGCTTCTTCACAGATTAGGACGTTGAGTTGATGCGAGCTTCAACTCATTCTTCGGATGAATCTTCAGCTATGTTTTTCAGGAGAACATTCTCCCCCTTTCTACCTATTTTGCATTTATAGTCTATACTTCCTCTTGTTGATCTATTGCTATCTATGTTGAAATGCTTTATCTTTCGTACCATTTATATTCCTTGCAGCCTCTATATTGTCTTGGACACCTCCTATTGCCTGTTGTTTTTTTAGATAGTTGGCCTTGTGAGTCATAGTCGCTTGCTTAGGTGTCGCTTCGTGTCGTCGATGTTCCATCATTGTTGGGGGTTGGCACATGCTTAATGGTGCAGATAATCATGGTTCCATTTATCACTTAATGATTAAATGTTGAAAGTAGATATAATTAATGAAGAGGCACCAGTGGGTAATAATTGAGGTCTGGTTTTTAACTGCCCACTTGTGTCCACCTAGGACCCAAGTTCTTGACACCTGTTCTGAGACCGAGCGTGCTAACCACACGTGGGATGTGTGGGCACCCCTATCGGCTTACTACTTGATTTCAAAGTACTGTGTTGGGGGACAAAAACTAGTTTGGGATGTTATTACTATCCTGTACTTATGCCATTCTTTACTGGTTTATTTACTATTGCTGTGGAGTCCCTGTACTATTTAGGAACCCCGTGCCATGTTTTTGCTATATCGACAAGCCTAGTCACACTTTGGGTTCCCAGTCGTTTACAACCGTCGACACAAACCCTGGGTCTGTCTTGGAGCCGACAGACTTTGTTGCGGGTAGCCTAGTGGGGTGGCCCCCATGTACTTGATTTGGGTTTGGGAAACATCTTGTTCGAAGCCCCGCCGACGTACCGTTGGGTGTATGTTTCATGACCTTGCACCTACCTGATCTCGCAACACGGGTTGAAGTGCGTGTGGGTACTTTGGTGCACCCCTGCAGGGTTAAATCTTTTCAGAAAGTCGTGGCCGCGGTTATGGATGACTTTGAGCATAGTTTCTTGATCATAGACAACTATAACTAAAGAATTACTATTATAATTTTACTTGGATCTGATATGACTAGTAAAGTTGGATAACCACCATGGAATGAATGAATGAAACTGCCAACTGTGTGGGTTTCCTCGGAAGGACTTCCTCATTTGGTATCGAGGGGGAAATACCAGGATGGGTATGTTTTTTTAGTAACAGGTTGTTTCTGAATAGGTCTTTCTTATCCCTCTATAATAGCCGACAGTTGTATCGAGTCTCTATAAGTTGTGTAGTGCATGCTTCACTACCGCTTCAGTCCACCATACCTATGTAGGCGAGAGCCTCTGAATTCCAGACTTGCCGTGTACTTGCCTCAGTACTGACCGCTCCCTTTTTCCTTTGCCCTTGGTCAGCACCCCTTTTGCTTTGACAGGTATAAGTTTGACGATGTTAGGAAGGTTACCCTTACGGTTTGGCCTGGGCAGGGTTATGGATGCCATTGGTTATTCTTTAGGGCTCTTAGCTCAATTTGCTTCTTTTTCATACTCGGATGTTGTATCGTTTTCAAGGTGATTTGGATCTTACTATATATCTATATTCTTGACTCGTTGAGTCATTGTTGTATATATATAATCTATGGGTTCCATCATGAACTATTGTGTAATGATATTAATTTGTTTTCCACCTGCACACAAGTGCCTGGTGGGCATCCTTGAATCGTTTCTATGTGGGTTTGGAGAGAATCGCTAAAACATGCACATGGCCGATTTGAGGGTGTTACAATGATGTTGTGCGACACGCTAAATCTGAAGACTATTGACTTGAAGAATTTCACCATGGAAGTATCACTTTGGTTGGTGATAAGCATTACATCGATCCACTTGGTGAACTTGTCGACCGTGGTCAGAAGGTATACGTGGCCTCCATGTGAAGATTTTTTAGCTTCCCTACCATGTCGAGTCGACACTACGCGAAGGGCCAGGCCAATGGTATCGACCGCGGCTCTAATCCTAGTGCGTGTGGTTTGTCCGCGAATATCTGGAAAACATTGCACTTATTGGCGATGTCCTTGGCTTCTTGCATTGTGGTTGGCTAGTATAAACTTGCTCTTTAGGCTTTTCCGACTAGTGCATGACTGCCGACGTGGTGCCCACATGTGCCTTCATGTATGTCGAGTAGGATAATTCTACTGTCTACGAGTGTGACACACCTTTGACGGATGTCGGTGATGCTTTGTTTGTAGAGCTTACCATTGATTATGATGAAGGCCTTTGAGCACCGAGCAATGTGGTGCGCATCGGATGAATTCTCCGAGGGATCCTTGTGCACCAAGTACACGATGTATGGGTGCGTCCAGGTTGGTTCTACTAGCATGACCGACATTGGTCTTTATGGTGTAGGCTATGTCCCTACTATTGCGGATGCCTTAGGATCCCCGGGTGGCGTAGACCCTGGTTGTGATACTATTACTAGTGAATTGTCGGGTGCTTTGGTCTTGATGGACCATTCACTGATCTGCTCCAAGAAGACACCAGGTGGTATGGGTGCACTGGTGGACCCGATGTTGGCCAATTTTTCTACCTCTTCATTGCTTTCACGACCGATGTGCTTGAGTTCACACCCGTCAAAGTTTCCCTCCAAGGAGTTGTTGAGTTCTTGGTAGGCGATCATGTTGTCGATGACCATGTCACATCTATTCATTGTTTGTTGTATGACAATATTGGAGTTGCCACATATCATCAATTTCATGGCACCACAGGCTTTGGCCATGCGCATGCCATGAATTAGGGCTTCATACTTTCCTTCATTGATGGAGGCGTGGAACTTCATCCGAAGCACATAGCGCATCTTGCCGCCTTGCAGGGATGTCAGGATGACACCGGTACCAGGGCATTCTTCTCGTTTGGAGATGTCAAATTGCATCGCCTAGACACCCGACATACCTAGAACTTCAGGTGTTTGGAGCTCCATCCAGTGGACTAGGAAGTCCGGGAGCACCTATGACTTTATTCCATGCGTCTCTTGTAGGTGATGTCCCATGGGGACAACTCTATGCCCTAGAGGGATACTCGTACTATTGCTTCAGGGTTGTTGAGGATGTGGGGCAACGGTGCATCCTTGACCATGATGATTGGGTTCTCCATGAAGTAATGGCGGAACAGACATGCTATCATGAAGACACCATATGCCAGCTTCTGGTTGTGCGGGTACCGCTGCTTGGTTGGTGTGAGTACCTCGCTGAGGTAGTATACGGGTCACTGCACCACGTGGATCTTGCCTTCTTCCGTGTGCTCAACAACAAGCACGGTACTAACCACCTGGTTGGTGGCAGCGATGTACATCAGGATAGGCTCCTTTCGTTGGGGTTACTAGAACCAGTTAGGTTGACATCAGACTCTTGAGGTCTTTGATACGTTACTAACGTATCCATAATTTTTGATGTTCCATGCTTGGTTTTATCTACTTTCTTGTTTTTGTCGACACTTTGGAGTAATTTCTATACACTTTCTTGGACTAACCTATTAACAAGAGCCACAGTGCCAGCTGCCTGTTTTCTGCTGTTTTTGGTTTCAGGAAAGTCAGAAAATGAATATTATCAGAATTGGACGGGACAAAAGCCAAAGTCAGTTTTCACCGAGGGACACCCGGAGCCAGAATAAGAGACGGAGAGGGGCCAGGGGGCCGCCACACCACCTGGCCGCGCGGCCCAGCCTGGCCCACGCCAGGGGGTGGTTTGGCCGCCCTAGGCACCCCCTCGGCCTCCGCTTTCGCCTATAAGATGCCTCCGATACAAAAACCCTAAGTACCCGATCAAAATTCCACGAAAGAGTCTGTAGCCGCCGTCATCTCCATCCCTAGATCGAGAGGGATCTGAAGCTCTTCCCGGCACCCTGCCGGAGAGGGGAATTCACCCTGGAGGCCTTCTTCATCACCATCAAGCCTCCGATGTGATGTGTGAGTAGTTCATCCCTGGACTACGGGTCCATGTAGTAGCTAGATGGCTGGTTCTCCTCCTATGTGCTATCATGTTTAGATCTTGTGAGCTCCGTTCATGATCAATATCATCTATTTGCAATCCTACATGTTGTGTTTGCGGGGATCCGATGGATATTGAGATGCTATTTCAGATTGATTATTGATTCTATCATGTCTTTGTTATTTGTGATCTTGCATGCGTTCTGTTGTTAGTAGCTATCTTGGCCAAGTAGATGCTAGCAACTCCAAGAGTTAGTATTTATGCTTGATAGTGGGTTCATGCCTCTAGTAATCTGGGGAAGTGACAAAAATCTCTAAGGTACTAGATTGATGTTGCTACTAGGGAGAAAACAACAATCCTTTGTTCATAGAACAATTGTGTTGTTTACTTTACACGTAATGCGTAATGAAATTATCCGTTGCTTGCAACTTAATACTGGAGGGGGTTCAGATGATAACCTGAACGTGGATTATTAGTCATAGATGCAGTTGCATTACGGTCTATGTATAATGTTGTAATGCCCAATCAAGTCTCAAAGGATTCAAGATGAGTAGTATATGCATATTGCTTTCTCGATGTTTGTCAATTTCCCCACTGTAATTTGTTCACCCAACATGTCATCTATCTTAAGGAGAGCCACCACTAGTGAACTATGGACCCCGGTCCTTTCTTTTATTATCAATCTACAATAAACTGTTTACTGTTTTTTGTTTTCAGTAAACCGGTGAGATTGACAACCTCATCGCAAGTTGGGGCAAAGTTCTGTGGTTATGTTGTGCAGGTCTCCACGTTGCTGCTGGCACCGGTAGTGCACCCTACCAAAGTTCAGATAGCAACAACTTTGAGGTGTTTCCTTGCTCCTACTGGATTGATAACCTTGGTTTCATAACTGAGGGAAAACTTGCTGATGTGCTCATCATACCTTCCTCTTGGGGTTCCCCAACGGGCTCGATATATTTTGGGCTTAGCAACCTATTTTCTGGCACCGTTGCCGGGGAGTCAAGGACAGCTTCACAAGGGGAGTCCCTCATAACCAATATCTTTACTTTGTTATTTTTGTTTTCCTTAGTTTGCTTGTTTCTTTATCAAAAACATAAAAAAATAGTTTTACAAGTTTGCTTTCTTTATTAAAAACACAAAAAAATGACTACTCTGGAAAACACTAAGTTGTGTGACTTCACTAGCACTAACAACAATGATTTTATGAGCACACCTATTGCTCCACTTGTTCCTGAAGCTACTTTCATTGAAATAAAACCTGCTTTACTCAATCTTGTTATGAGAGAACAATTTTCTGGTATTGGTAATGAAGATGTTGCTGCTCATCTAAATAACTTTGTTGAACTTTGCCAGATGCAAAAGCATAGGGATATAGATGGAGATATTATTAAGCTTAAATTGTTTCCATTCTCTCTGAGAGGAAAAGCTAAAGAATGGTTGAATTCCATAACTAGGGATAGTATTGATTCTTGGACTAAATGCAAGGATGCTTTCATTGGAAAATACTACCCTCCTGCTAAGATTATATCTATGAGAAGTGAAATAATGAAATTTAAACAATCTGAAAATGAACATTTTGCTCAAGCTTGGGAAAGAATGAAATCTTTGGTAAAGAATTGTCCCACTCATGGACTGACTGCTTGGATGATTATCCAAACCTTTTATGCAGGATTGAATTATTCTTTAAGAAATCTATTGGATTCTGTTGCTGGAGGTACCTTTATGACCATTACTTTGGGTGCTGCAACAAAGCTTCTGGAAAATATGATGGTTAACTACTTTGAATGGCATACTAAAAGAGCTCCACAAGGTAAGAAGGTAAACTCTGTTGAAGAAACCTCCTCCTTGAGTGATAAAATTGACGTTATTATGTCTATGCTTGTTAATGGGAAAGCCCATATTTATCCAAATAATGTTCCTTTAGCCTCTTTTGTTGCTCAAGAAGACCAAGTTGATGTGAACTTTATAAGAAATAACAATTTTAGCAACAATGCCTACAGGAATAATTTAGGTAACAACAATTATAGGCCATATCCTCCCAATAATGGTAATGCTTATGGAAATTCCTGCAACAATAATAGGAGTGCTCCCTCTAAACTTGAAGTTATGCTTAAAGATTTTATTAGTAAACAAATTGCTTTCAATAAAACTATTGAGGAAAACTCTCTAATGCTGAAAGAAATATAACATCATTGGCTGAAGCTCAATCTTCTTTGAATAAAATGGCTGCTAAACCTGAAACTATTGATAATCCCTTTGCTGCTACTAATGCCATACAAGTTAGAATTGATGAAAATGTTAGACTATTAGCTGAATTGCATGCTAAGTGGGAAAGAGAAGATGAAATTGCTAGAAACATTAGTGTTTCTACTATCACTACCACTAGTGTTGAGGCTAGTAATAGCTCTACTACTTTAGATGATAATTATGATTTTGATCTTGATGGTTGCAATATCTCTGAAGTTATTAAGTTCCTACAAAATCTTGCTAAAAGTCCTAATGCTAGTGCTATGAACATGGCCTTTACAAAACACATTACTGATGCTCTCATAAAGATTAAAGAAGAAAATATGAAACATAAAGCTTCTATTCCTATGAAACAAGAAGATGGTTGGGAACCCATCATTAATATGAAAGTGAATGATTTTGATTTCAAAGCTTTATGTGATCTTGATAGTAGTGTTTCTATTATGCCTAGAAGGATTTATGATATGCTTGATTTGCCACCATTGGAAGATTGTTATTTGAATGTCCCACTTGATGATAATGCTAAAAAGAAACTCATGGGGAGTATTGATGATGTTCTTATTATGGTTAACAATGCCTATGTCCCCGTTGATTTCTATGTTTTGGATGTTGAATGCAATGCTTCTTGTCCTATTACTTTGGGAAGGCCTTTTCTTATAACTGTTGGTGCCATTATTGATATGAAAGAAGACACCATTAAATATCAACTCCCACTCAAGAAAGGTATAGAACACTTAACTAAGAAGAGAGAAAAGATTTCTTTTGCCTCTCCTATGAAAACAAAATTTGCTTTTAATATTTCTTCATTTGGGAACACTTGATTCTTTTTCTTGCTTCTTATGCCTAACTTAAATGCGTTAAAGAAAAGTACTTATTGGGAGATAACACAAAAGTTTTAGATGAGTCTTTGAAGTTATTACCTCAGTAATAACCGATCCTTATCCTTTTTATTTGCTTTTTGTGCCAAGATTAACCTCTAATGAGAGAGAAGTAATGATTGCGAAAGTTGCTGTCCCGAAACAGATTTCTGTGCTTCACCGTAAACATTCGTGTAAAATTTGTGTACGTCCTTTTGAGTCGTGAATTTTTGTGCTTCTAGCCCAGGTTGTTATCTAACTTTCGTTAGTTCAACACTTTTCGATTTGAGCAACAGAAGGTCTTCAAACAAATTCGTCTTTACCTTCTGGTCTGTTTTGACAAATTTCTGTCATTATTTGCATTTGCTTCTTGTTGGTTCTTTTGGGGAATTGAGCTTTTTGAGGAAAGTGCTACAGTATCTTGTGTTTTAATGAAAGTTTTATTGGTGTTGTAACTGAACCTAAAGATGTATTATCTTGAGTGCACTAATGTCGCTAATAAAGATTGTGTGAAGTTTTGTATGAAGGAAAAATTTCAGGTGTATGGAAGGAATGAGTAATGAGATGAAGGATGGACTAAAGCTAAAGCTTGGGGATGCCACGCGTTTCACCCCAAGAAATATCGAAGAAGTACAAGCGTCAAAGCTTGGGGATGCCCAAGGCATCCCCTTCTTCATCAAAAAAAAAATTCCAGGTTTCTTCCAAACACTTCATTTTTATTGTTTCATGCACAATTGTGTTGTTCTTGGAGCGTCTTCTTTTTCGTTTTCATTTTCATTTTTGTTTTCTTTGTTTTCTTAGTTTTCTTAGTTTGCTGAATAAATTGGTTGGACCCCCTCTTTCATGCACTGGTTTTCAAATAGTTTGGTTTGGGTTGGACAAGAGTAGGAAAGTCATGCTTAAGTGGTAAAGAGAGCTTGTTTTTGAATGTGGCCTATGCTTTGTCATGCCGTGCTTGATATTGTTTTGGATTTATGCTTAGTATTATTTTCTGTAGCATGACTTGTTATAAACAATTGAGATTGCTTAATGTGCCTTTGAAGAATCATGCGTTGTTTTAGCATATTAAAGCATAGTATTGTGGTATTCTCCTTTGATGCTTTATTTGGGTTGACTTGGCACATGCTCACACCATGTTATGACTATCACAAGTCACCATAGCCTTTATGATCCTTTAGTTTTCAACTTGTAGTATCACTTTATGCTTTGATTAATGATGTTTTTTTGCTTTGCATGATTATGGCCATTATTGCTCTCTTAGTTGGTCGCTCCCAGTCTTTTGCTAGCCTCCATAACCAAGTATGAGTTCCACTCATGCATCCAACTCCTAAAACCAAGTTATTCCAAAGAGTCCACCATACCTACCTATTAGCAATTGCTATTCCAAGTATATTCATGTTTTTATCTACCTTCTGAATTAAACTTTTTATGAGAAAACTAGTGATTAAAGCTCTCACGAACTTGATGGCACACTTTACTTTTCTTGCCCTTAATAAACCTGAACCATTGTGTCATCTATGTTGTATATGCTTGTACCTATATGTTGGGGATTAGCAGAACCATGCTGTCATGGGGAACGCTTTCAACATTGCACTTGTACTTTGTACCTAGTTGATATCATGCTCTTTTGTCTATGGATGTCGTCGGTGTGAAATGAAATGGGAGCTTGTAAGTCCATGGAGTTATGTATGTGTGTTAGAGAAAACACCTGGGCCGCTAGTCTAATCCATGCTGTCATGGTGGAAACCTACAACGTAACCATAATGAGCTGTGTATGGAGCATTCTTCTTATAAAAAAATAGAGTCAGATATTGAGAAGAAAGAGAAAAAGAAAAAAAGAGATACGAGAAAAGAGGAAAGAGAGAAAAAAACACCATTTTCCCATGGTAAATAAGAAGATTGCTGTCTGCTTGCCTTGTCATTTTGATATGGGGATTCTTCCGTATCATCGGGCAAGGGGTACCCCGTTGGCGGTTCTCTATGATACACATGTATTCAACGGACATGAGATTTCCAACTTATACTTCGTCAAGAATATACACCATAGTTTGTTCACTTTAACCTTAATCACTTCAAGATGCTTATGATAGGGGCAATGAGAGCTGAAAGCTAATAAGTACCATAATTTTTGGAAGATCTTTATGAGACTTGAATCCCTACTTCCTTCTATGAAGGACTTTCTTTTACTTTTATGTTGAGTCTCCACCTTCTATCTTTATGCACCTAGTTTGAGAGCATAGTGGCCATTCTTAGTTCTATGTGCATTGTCCCAAGACTTGTTGATTGATGCATAGCTTTGATATTGCTTGATTTAAACTATTTGTATCTAGTCACTCTTATGAACTTTGAAGGTGTCCTATGAATTTATGTTTGCTACTCTATGAGGGACAAGCTGAATGCCACTATGCTATGTTTTCTTTATGTGAAACAAACAAACGTCTTGCAAAGCATTGTTATTCATGAATCTTTTGTTTGTGCCTTTTCATGCTGCAACATAGTTGCCTTGCCTTATTGTTAGAACTTTGTCTTTCATGTTATGGTTGAAGTACTACGATCCGAGCTATCAATGTTTACAAATACTTTGATCAAGTTTATGATGGTGCATGTCACCTCAAAAATTATTCTTTCTTTTTATCACTTACCTACTCGAGGACGAGCAGGAGTTAAGCTTGGGGATGTTGATACGTTGCTAACATATCCATAATTTTTGATGTTCCATGCTTGGTTTTATCTACTTTCTTGTGTTTTGTCCACACTTTGGAGTATTTTCTATACACTTTCTTTGACTAACCTATTAACAAGAGCCACAGTGCTAGCTGCCTGTTTTCTACTGTTTTTGGTTCCAGGAAAGTCAGAAAATGAATATTCTCGGAATTGGACGGGACAAAAGCCAAAGTCACTTTTTCACCGAGGGACACCCGGAGCCAGAATACGAGACGGAGAGGGGCCAGGGGGCCTCCACACCACCTGGCCGCGCGACCCAGCTTGGCCCGCGCCAAGGGGTGGTATGGCCGCCCTAGGCACCCCCTCGGCCTCCGCTTTCGCCTATAAGATGCCTCCGATATAGAAACCCTAAGTACCCGATCAAAATTCCACGAAAGAGTCTGTAGCCGCCGTCATCTCCATCCCTAGATCGGGAGGGATCTGAAGCTCTTCCCGACACCCTGCCGGAGAGGGGAATTCACCCTAAAGGCCTTCTTCATCACCATGCAAGCCTCTGGTGTGATGCGTGAGTAGTTCATCTCTGGACTACGGGTCCATGTAGTAGCTAGATGGCTGGTTCTCCTCCTATGTGCTATCATGTTTAGATCTTGTGAGCTCCGTTCATGATCAAGATCATCTATTTGTAATCCTACATGTTGTGTTTGCGGGGATCCGATGGATATTGAGATGCTATTTCAGATTGATTATTGATTCTATCATGTCTTTGTTATTTGTGATCTTGCATGCTTTCCGTTGTTAATAGCTATCTTGGCCAAGTAGATGCTAGCAACTCCAAGAGTTAGTATTTATGGTCGATAGTGGGTTCATGCCTCTAGTAATCTGGGGAAGTGATAGAAATCTTTAAGGTACTAGATGTGTTGTTGCTACTAGGGAGAAAACAACAATACTTTGTTCATAGAACAATCGTATTGTTTACTTTACACGCAATGCGTAATGCAATTATCCGTTGCTTGCAACTTAATACTGGAGGGGGTTCGGATGATAACCTGAAGGTGGATTATTAGTCATAGATGCAGTTGGATTACAGTCTACGTATAATGTTGTAATGCCCAATCAAGTCTCAAAGGAGTCAAGATGAGTAGTATATGCATATTGCTTTCTTGATGTTTGTCAATTTCCCCGCTGTAATTTGTTCACCCAACATGTCATCTATCTTAAGGAGATCCACCACTAGTGAACTATGGACCTCGATCCTTTCTTTTACTATCAATCTATAATCAACTATTTACTGTTTTCTGTTTACTTTCTGCAAACTATTACTTTCTTCCACTCGATACGTTTAATCCTTTGTTTTCAGCAAAACCGGTGAGATTGACAACCTCATCGCAAGTTGGGGGCAAAGTTCTGTGGTTGTGTTGTGCAAGTTTCCATGTTGCTGCTGGCACCGGTAGTGCGCCCTACTGGATTGATAACCTTGGTTTCAGAACTGAGGGAAAACTTGCTGTTGTGCTCATCGTACCTTCCTCTTGGGGTTCCCCAATGGGCTCGATATATTTTGGGCTTAGAAGTCTTCGAAAGCTGCCTATGCTTCAATGGTACACTAGAATTAATCCGATTTGTAGAGCAGCAAGTAGAAAGGCGGTGCTTTTTTCCCATTCGGCTGATGAATTGACTGAGTGCAGCTATACATCTAGCTAGTTGCTAAACGCCCTGGAGGTTCATCGGTTGTTTCATTGCCAGTATCGCCCTTATCTTCTTCGGATTTGCTTAGATTCCCCTTGTAGAAACGAGGTACCCAAGAATTTGTCCTGCTAGGACACCGAACATGCACTTGAGCGGGATCATCTTGATTTTGTAACAATCAAGGTTGTCGAAGGTCTCGCGTAGATCATCAATCAGTATGGCTCCTTCCTTGGTTTTTACGACCATGTTTTCCACATAGACTTGGATGTTCTTGCCGATTTGGTCCTTGAGGTAGGCATGCATGGACCTTTGGTAGGTAGCTCCCACGTTCTTCAGCCCGAAGGGCATAGTGTTGTAGCAGTATACTCCGAAGGGCGTGATGAAGGTGGTCTTCTCCTAGTCCTCTACTTTCATCTGAATCTGATTGTAGCCTGAGTAGGCATCAAGGAATGAGAGGCGTTCGCAACCTGCCGTGGAGTTCATGATTTGGTCGATCTACAACAAGGGGAAGTGATCCTTTGGGAAGTGCTTGTTCAGGGATATGTAGTCCACACACATGTCAAGTGTATTAGTGTCCTGCTTTGGGACTAGCACATGGTTGACTACCCAAGTTCTTTCCTTGATCTCTCAGATGAAGTCTGCGTCTAGGAGTCTGTTGAATTTCATGCTAATAGCTTTGTCCTTTGGTTCCGAGAAGCGGCGCATCAATTGCTTGACCAGCTCAGCGTCCGGGTACATGTTGAGTGCATGCTCAACGAATTCCCTGTAGACTCCTGGCATGTCCGCGGGACAGCAGGCGAAGACCTCCCAACACCCATAGACGAATTTGATGAGTGCAAGTTCCTATGCGGAACTCAAGTTGCTTGCGATGAGTGACGCCTTTGTGAGGTCAGCCGGGTGAACCTGGACCTCTACTGTGTTGATCGTGGAGACAAAGGATTGCTCGGGTGCATTTTGCTGGCTTGCGAGAGGAAGACTATGGTCTGTCGACTCCTTGAGTTTCACCAGTTCTTCTTGCATCCCAAATGATTGGGAGATTCTGTTGAATTCCCTGTCACAGTTGTCTGATTTTGTGAAGCTTCTGTGGATGGTGATGACACCGTGGGGTCTTGGCATCTTTAGCATGAGGTAGGCGGTGTGGTATCACCAGGAACCTGGCAAACACAACCCGCCCAGTATGACATGTTATTGCAACGGCCAGTCGATGACCTCGAAGTCCAGTCTCTCATGCTTGAAGTTGTCGAGCTTGCCGAAGATTTTGTCCAGGGAGATCTTGCCTAGAGGGAGGATTGGTTTCCCAGGGACGACGCCATGAAAGGTGGTTTCGGATGGCTTGAGGCTCGTCAAGTTGATGTTCATGGCATGTAAACTGTTGGTGAAGATGAGGTTAATGCTGCTGCCCCCTTCCATGAAGACTTTGCTCATCTCCTAGCCACCGATTTGTGCTTCAAGTACTAGGGCGGCATGGCCTAGTCATGGGACTTGACGCGGGTGGTCAGATCTATCATAGGTGATGTATGATTAGGATCCGCTGAGGTACTCGTAGATGGCAAGTGGTGAAGTTACAGCTAGGTTCACCTGGTAGGAGATCATCTTCTAGCTCTTGTTGGAAGGGCGTCCCTGATACATCCAAAACGTATCTACTTTCCCGAACACTTTTGCTATTGTTTCTCCTCTAAACTTGGGAGATTTGGCTACAACTAACACAAACCGACGTTGCTTTCAGCAGAATTACCTTGGTGTCTAGTTTTTGTGCAGAACATCAACTATCAGGAAACATCCTGGAAAATATGCCAAAAATCCTATTTCACCAGAAGACTCACGGAGCCAGACGACGAGACGGAGGAGGGCCACGAGGGGCCCACGTCACCTAGCCGTGCGGTCTAGACCAGGCCGCGCCTGGGAGTGGTGTGGCCGCCTCGGGCACCCCCTTGGCCTCCCTCTTCACCTATAAGATGCTCCTTGACCTAAAAACTCAAGGGGTCGACGTTTTTTCCAAATAGAGTTCCGCTGTGCTGCCACCACCAGATACCGCGATTTGGAACCAAAAACTCCGTTCTAGCACCTGATACATTGCACATGTATCTATAATTTTTGATGCTCCATGCTTGCTTTTATCCACTTTCTTGTGTTTTGTCCACACTTTGGAGTACTTTTCATATGATTTCTTGGACTAACCTATTAACAAGAGCCACAGTGCCAGCTGCCTGTTTTCTGCTGTTTTTGGTTCCAGGAAAGTCAGAAAATGAATATTCGCGGAATTGGACGGGAGAAAAGCCAAAGTTCCTATTTTTCCAGAAGACTCACGGAGCCAGAATACGAGGCGGAGGAGGGCCAGGGCCTGGCCACACCACCCCCAGGCACCCCCTCGGTCTCCCTCTTCACCTATAAGAAGCCTTCTGAACTAAAAACTTCGGGGGGTTTGACGTTTTTCCACGAAAATTTCCGCTGCGCAGCCGCCACCGAAGGGGAGATTCGGGGGACAGAAAGTTTCTGTTCCGGCACCCTGCCGGGACGGGGAAGTGCCCCCGGAGCCATCTCCATCGACCTCCACCATCATCTTCATCGACCATCCATGTTTCCCCCATCTATGAGTGAGTAATCCCCCGCTGTAGGCTATGGGGATGGTAGGGATTGGATGAGATCGTTCATGTAATGGCATCAGATTGTTAGGGCATGGTGTCTAGTATCTTTTATTAGTACTTTATGACTTTGTTGCGACTTGTTGTGCTTAATTCTTGTCACTAGGGCCCGAGTGCCATGATTTCAAATCTGAACTTATTATTGATTCACTATGATAGTATTGTTCTTGGTCTTATCTGCAAGTTGTATACACACGTGGTTGTCCGGAACCTATGGCCCCTAAGTGACAGAAATCGGGATAACCGGAAGGGAAAGGCTTTGATGTGAGGATCACATGTGTTCACAGAGTGTTAATGCTTTGCTCCGGTGCTCTATTAAAAGGAGCACCTTAATTGCTAGTAGTTCCCTAGAGGCCCCGCTACAAACGGGCTGGCAGGACAAAAGATGTTGTGCAAGTTCTCATTGCGAGCACGTATGACTATATATGGAGCACATGCCTAGGATTGTCTAGTACTTGGATGCTTTATCTTATTTATCTGCAATTGCCCTATGTTCTGATTGCTATGTGAATTGTCTTGTCCATGCAATGCCCGTCCATCCATCCCTATGCCTACCACACTCGAATCCCACTGTTTACTGCTTTTGTTACTACTGTCTTTGCTTTACTACTGCTGTTACTTTGCTATTCCTACTACAAAACTGTTGCTACTGATAAACTGCGGTGAGCAAGATTGTTTCCAGGTGCAGCTAAATTGACAACTCAGTTGTTAAGGCTGATAAATATTCTTTGGCTCCCCTTGTGTCGAATCAATAAATTGGGTTTCACTTCCCTTGAAAATACTGCGATACACCCCCTATACTTGTGGGTCATCAAGACTATTTTCTGGCACCGTTGCCGGGGAGCATAGCTTTATTTATCAAGTTCACTTGGATTCACTATTGTTCAAGCTAAGTTTATCTTTCTCCTTGTTTGCTTGTTTCTTTATCAAAAATACAAAAAAAAATTAATTAGTTCCTACTCTAGTTGTTGTTTTCGTTGGTCTGTTATTGTCTTGCTTTATCATGCTTGATGTCAATGGTTGGTTTCTTTGAAACTGAATCTTATTGGCAAGGTGGGTTCACGGAAGATCAAAAAGATTATTATAAGGAACACCGCTTGTCACAAAAGGGAAACACTTATGGGAACTAATTGATAGATTGTATACCATTGCTAGAAATGTGTGCTCTACTTATAATGTTACTTATTGCTGTGATGAGTCTTGTTGCAGAAAAAGGTATAAACACCTCCCTTTTCAATGTGAGTATAGTGATAATGATACCATATCTTCCTATGCTAAAGGAATTTATGACTTTTATGATGCGGAACAAATTGAAGAATTTATTGCTTGGAAGGGTGCTTTTGAAGTTGCTAGTTTGCTTGAAAATATTGATGATTCACCTTACAAATATGAGGTGTATGGTATGCTTAAATTTTTCTTTGATAATTACAAGTATGAAAATGGCTATATTCTTGAATATTTTAATAGATGCTTTCCACAAATGGAAGAGACTAATGCCTTGCAGGATCCTATGGAAGAAGAAATTGATGAACCTGAAATCTCATGAGATGAAAAAGAGGAGGAGAGTGATGAACAAAAGGAGGAAGAATGGATTATCTACCCATGCCTACCTTCTAATGGGAGTAACTCTTTATCCCTTACATTATTTGATTGTCCCCCTTGCTTACTAAAGGAGATTGAATGTTATGTTCCTGAGGTTTCTCTTGATAGTGTTTATAATAAAGCTCTAGTGCTTGTAGATCATGAAGAGCATGCTTTATGTGATAGTTATATTGTTGAGTTTATTCATGAGGCTACTGAAAATTATTATGAGAGATGAAAATATGGTTGTAGACGTTTTCATGGTATAGAAACACCTCTCTATGTGCTGAAAGTTTTGAAGTTACTCTTGTTTTATCTTCCTATGCTTGCCACTTTGTTCTTTGTGAATTTATTTGCATACATTATTCCTATGCATAGGAAGTGGGTTAGACTTAAATGTGTTTTGAATTTGCTTCTTGATGCTCTCTTTTACTTCAACTCATATTTCTTATGAGAGCATCCTCTCAAACTTTTATGCCTGAAGATGATAATATGTCTATTATTCTTGGGAGACCTTTTCTTAAATACTGCAGGAGCTGTTATTAATTGTAATCAAGGGAAGGTGACCTTCAATGAACACATTGTCTATTTCCTCAAGAAGATTGAAAGGACTTATGGTTTGCATTAAATTGAACATTGAGGGCATTCAAGTTGGAGAAATATATTGTCCCATACGAAGAGAAAAATTTGAAACTATTATGATTGGGACCATTGCTATCAAGGTTGAGGTAATATAATCATTAGTGGGATACAAAGTTTTGTCTCATATGGAATTGTTTTGGTAACAAGACCTGATCAACCTTGTTAACAAAAGGATTTCATTGAACAAAACAATGTTTTCACCACGATTATCTCCGCTTACTTCTATTCTATCCATTTTAGTTTTTGCTTCTTATGCGTAACTTAAAGGCGTTAAAGAAAAGTACTTGTTGGGAGATAACCCAAGAGTTTTAGATGAGTCTTGGAAGTTATTACCTCTGTAATAACCGCTCCTTATCCTTTTTATTTGCCTTTTGTGCCAAGAGTAACCTCTAATGAGAGAGAAGTAATGATTGGGAAAGTTGCTGTCCCGAAACAGATTTTTGTGCTTCACCGTAAAAATTCCTTAGAGAGTTCTGTACGTCGGATTGAGCTGTAATTGTTTTTGATTCTGCCCCAGGTTGTTATCTAACTTTTGTTAGTTCAACACTTTTTGATTTGAGAAACAGAAGGTCTTTGAAAAAATTCGTCTTTACCTGCTGGTCTGTTTTGATAGATTTCTGCCATTTTCTGCATTTGCTTCTTGTTAGTTCCTTCTTGAGTTTTTTTGGGGAATTGAGCCTGTTGAGAGAAGTGCTACAGTATCTAGTGTTCTAATGGAAGTTTATTTGGTGTTAGAACTGAACCTTGAGACTTATTTATCTTGAGTGCACTAATGTTGCTAATAAAGATTGTGTGAAGTTTTGTATGAAGGAAAAATTTCAGGTGTATGGAAGGAATGAGTAATGAGATGAAGGATGGACTAAATCTCAAGCTTGGGGATGCCACGCGTGTCACCCCAAGAAATATCCAAGAAGTACAAGCGTCAAAGCTTGGGGATGCCCAAGGCATCCCCTTCTTCATCAATAAAAATCCCAGGTTTCTTCCAAACACTTTATTTTTATTGTTTCATGCACAGTTGTGTTGTTCTTGGAGCGTCTTATTTTTCATTTTAGTTTTGGTTTTTAGTTTGCGTGGTTTCTTAGTTTGCTGAATAAATTGTTTGGACCTCCCCTTTCATACTTTGGTGTTCAAATAGTCTGGTTTGGATTGGAAAAGAGTAGGAAAGCTCATGCTTAAGTGGTAAAGAGAGCTTGTTTTTGACTATGGCCTATGCTTTGTCATGCCATGCTTGATATTGTTTTGGATTTATGCTTAGTATTCTTTGCTATAGCATGACTTGTTATAATCAATTGCGATTGCTTAATGTGCCTTGGATGAATCATGCGTTGTTTTAGCATATTAAAGCATAGTATTGTGGTATTCTCCTTTGATGCTTTATTTGGGTCGACTTGGCACATGCTCACACCATGTTATGACTATTCCAAGTCACCATAATCCTTTATGATCCTTTAGTTTTCAACTTGTAGTATCACTTTATGCTTTGATCAATGATGTTTTGTTGCTCTGCATGATTATGGCCATTACTGCTCTCTCGTTTGTCACTCCCTTACTATTGCTAGCCTTCAATTTCACTGAGTGTTTTACTCATGTTTCCAACTCCCTAAACTGAATATTTCCAAAGTGTCCACCATACCTACTTATTAGCATCATTTGCTGTTCCCGTGCATATTCAATATGCCTTGTTTTCTTCCAAATAAAATGTTTGCTTGTTATGGGAAAATTAGTTAGTAAAGCTCTCACGAACTTGATGGCACACTTTATTTCCTGCACTTAATAAACCTGAACCATTGTGAACTCTCCATGAAAGTTATATGCTTGCAAATTATAGGCTAGGGATTAGCAGAACCGTGATGTCACGGGGAACGCTTTCAACACTTGTAAATATATACCCAGTTGATACCTTGCACACTTTATTTCCTGCACTTAATAAACCTGAACCATTGTGAACTCTCCATGAAAGTTATATGCTTGCAAATTATAGGCTAGGGATTAGCAGAACCGTGATGTCACGGGGAACGCTTTCAACACTTGTAAATATATACCCAGTTGATACCTTGCTCTTTTGTTTGCGGATGTCATCGGTGTGAAATAAAAGGGGAGCTTGTAATCCATGGAGTTATGTATGTGTGTTAGAGAAACGCCTGGGCCACTGGTCTAATCCATGCTGACATGGTGGAAACCTGCATCGTAACCATAATGATATCTATGAAGCATTCTTCTTATAAAAAAAGAGAGAGATAGCTATTGAAAAAAAAATAGATTTATGAAAAGAGGAAAGAGAGAAAAAAGCACCATTTTCCCATGGTAAATAAGAAGATTGCTGAGATACTCATTGTCTGCTTGCCTTGTCATTTTGATATGGGGATTCTTCCGTATCATCGGGCAAGGGGTACCCCGTTGGCGGTTCTCAATGATACGCACATACTTACGATGACAAGAACTTACCGGTAACTAAAGTTGAGTAGCATGAGGAGCGACCCTCGTACTCAAGGGACTTGGGATTTTCAGTTTATAGTCTCTCAAGCATATAACTCAGATTGGACCTCACTTTCACCTTAACCACATTAAATATGCTTATGATAGGGGCAATGAGAGATCAAAGCTAATGAGTACCATACTTTCAGCATTTGGAAGCCTTTCAAAGTTTTTCAAAACCTTTTCTTCTACTTGTTGAGTCTCCACATATTCTTTGAGCACTTTCTTGAGAGCATAGTGGCCATTCTTAGTTCTATATGCATTGTCCCAAGACTAGTTGATTGATGCATAACTTGATATTGCTTGTTTTAAACTGTTGTATCTAGTCACTCTTATGAACTTTGAAGGTGTCCTATGCATTTATATTTGCTACTCTATGAGGGACAAGCTGATTACCACTATGCTATGTTTCTTTATGTGAAACAAACAAACGTCTTGCAAAGCATTGTTATTCATGAATCTTTTGTTTGTGCCTTTTCATGTTGCATCATAGTTTCTTTGTCTTATTGCTAGAACTTTGTTTTTCATGTTATGATTGAAGTACTATGATCCCAGCTTTGAATGTTTTATGAACACTTTGATCAAGTCTTTGATGGTGCATGTCACCTCAAAAATTATTCTTTCTTTTTATCACTTACCTACTCGAGGACGGGCAGGAGTTAAGCTTGGGGATGTTGATACATTGCAAATGTATCTATAATTTTTGATGCTCCGTGCTTGGCTTTATCCACTTTCTTGTGTTTTGTCCACACTTTGGAGTACTTTTCATATGATTTCTTGGACTAACCTATTAACAAGAGCCACAGTGCCAGCTTCCTGTTTTCTGCTGTTTTTGGTTCTAGGAAAGTCAAAATTAATATTCTCGGAATTGGACGGGAAAAAAGCCAAAGTGCTTATTTTTCCAGAAGACTCACGGAGATAGAATACGAGACGGAGGAGGGCCAGGGCCTGGCCACACCACCCCTAGGCGCGGGCTGGGCCTGGCCGCGCCAGGGCATGGTGTGGTGGCCCCAGGCACCCCCTCGGTCTCCCTCTTCGCCTATAAGAAGCCTTCTGACCTAAAAACTTCGGGGGTTCAACGTTTTTCCACGAAAAGTTCCACTGCGCCGCCGCCACCGAAGGGGAGATTCGGGGGACAGATAGTCTCTGTTCCGGCACCCTGCTGGGACGGGGAAGTGCCCCCGGAGCCATCTCCATCGACCTCCACCATCATCTTCATCGACCATCCATGTTTCCCCCATCTATGAGTGAGTAATCCCCCGCTGTAGGCTATGGGGATGGTAGGGATTGGATGAGATCGTTCATGTAATGGCATCAGATTGTTAGGGCATGGTGCCTAGTATCTTTTATTAGTGCTTTATGACTTTGTTGCGACTTGGTGTGCTTAATGCTTGTCACTAGGGCCCGAGTGCCATGATTTCAAATCTGAACTTATTATTGATTCATTATGATAGTATTGTTCTTGGTCTTATCTGCAAGTTGTATACACACGTCGTTGTCCGGAACCTATGGCTCCGAAGTCTCGAGATAACCGGAAGGGAAAGGCTTTGATGTGAGGATCACATGTGTTCACGGAGTGTTAATGCTTTGCTCCGGTGCTCTATTAAAAGGAGCACCTTAATTGCCAGTAGTTCCCTAGAGGCCCCGCTGCAAACAGGCTGGCAGGACAAAAGATGGTGTGCAAGTTCTCATTGCGAGCACGTATGACTATATATGGAACACATGCCTAGGATTGTCTAGTACTTGGATGCTTTATCTTATTTATCTGCAATTGCCCTATGTTCTGATTGCTATGTGCATTGTCTTGTCCATGCAACACCCGTCCATCTATCCCTATGCCTACCGCACTCGAATCCCACTGTTTACTGCTTTTGTTACTACTGTCTTTGCTTTACTACTGCTGTTACTTTGCTATTCCTACTACAAAACTGTTGCTACTGATAAACTGCGGTGAGCAAGATTGTTTCCAGGTGCAGCTAAATTGACAACTCAGTTGTTAAGGCTGATAAATATTCTTTGGCTCCCCTTGTGTCGAATCAATAAATTGGGTTTCACTTCCCTTGAAAATACTGCGATACACCCCCTATACTTGTGGGTCATCAACACCCTGCCGGGACGGGGAATTGGAGGAGATCATCGCCATCATCATCACCATCGCTTCTCCATCAACCATCCATGATTCCCCCATCCATGAGTGTAATCCCCCGCTGTAGGCTATGGGGATGGTAGGGATTGGATGAGATCGTTCATGTAATGGCATCAGATTATTAGGGCATGGTGCCTAGTATCTATTATTAGTGCTTTTTGACTTTGTTGCAACTTGTTATGCTTAATGCTTGTCACTAGGGCCCGAGTGCCATGATTTCAGATCTGAATATGTTATTGATTCATGATGATAGTATTGTTTGTGATCTTACCTGCAAGTTGTATACACATATTATTGTCCGAAACCAAAGGCCCCGAAGTGACAATAATCGGGATAACTGGAGGGAATGGCTGTGATATGAGGATCACGTGTGTTCATGGAGTGTTAATGCTTTGCTCCGATGCTCTATTAAAAGGAGCACCTTAATTGCCAGTAGTTCCCTTGAGGCCCCGCTTGTGTCGAATCAATAAATTGGGTTTTACTTCCCTCGAAGACTGTTGCGATCCCCTATACTTGTGGGTCATCAAGACTATTTTCTGGCGCCAATGCCGGGGAGCATAGCTCTATTTATAGAGTTCACTTGGAATTATTATTGTTCGCGGCTATCCATTCATTATGGGTAAAACTCGTGATGGAGAAGTTCCTATATTACCATGCACTACAAGGAGAGGTACAGTTTTGAACACCTCTGTTGCTCTTGATTCACCATCTGTGATGAGTAAGCTCCTTACACCACCACATACACATGATACACATACTACTACTTCTGCTGAATCTGAAACTTCTGATACTTATGATGCTGCTTCTACTGTGCTTGATAAGAGTGGTTCATTAGGTCCTTTCCTAGATGCTATGATTGCTACAACTATAGTTGGAAATACTGAAGCTCCTAATGAAGACACTACTACACTTGTCAGTTCACCTGAGTCTATGGAGAGCTATGATATTGAAGACGGATATATAGAAATGAACGATGAATTTATTAAAGAATGTCAAAATACTCATGGTAAAAGTGCTATTAAGAGTCTCCTTGAGAGGCGTACTATAAAACTAAAATTATCTCCTAATACTAAGTTTGCTACATCTCCCATAAACATTAAAGATAAAGATTATGATTTCTCTCTTGATTTATCTTACATAACCATTGTTGAGAAAGAACATTTTTGTGGGACTAAAAACGAAAGTGCTGTAGCACATATGACTGACCTTTCTACCATGAGTGGCCTATTTTCTGATGATATAAAGATGCGCACCTACTTTGTTGCTAAAATTTTCCCTTTTTCACTAAAAGGAGAAGCTAAAGCTTGGTTTAATAATTTACCTCCTAGATCTATTGATAGCCCTGATTGCTTGATTAGTACTTTCCTTCGGAAATATTTCCCTCCTAGTGCTAGACATGCCATTTTGCAGGAACTTTTTGATTTTAAACAGGGAGAAAAAGAGATATTGCCTGAATCATGGGCAAGGTTTTGTGCTTTGATTCATGCACATGCTAGATGTCCATTACCTAAAAATGAGCTTCTTGATATATATTATAATGGACTAACTGAAGAATCTAGGACATACCTAGATAGTTGTGCTGATTGTGTTTTCAGGAAGAGAACTCCCAAAGAAGCTGAGGAATTAATGGCTAAAATAAGCAAGAATTATGATGACTGGACTTCACCTAAACCAACTACACCTGAGTCAATTGTGCCTGAGCCAACACCAACACCAAAGAAGAGAGGAGTTATTGAACTAAATGAGGAAGTGATGAAGGAATCTAAGAAATGTCATAAGGAGAAGGGTATTAAACCTGAAAAAGTAAAGAATCTACCACCTATAGAAAAATTACGTAAGCCAATCTTCCACTCATCCACTATTGAGGTACACTCTCTCCAACATTTTTATGAAGGTGATATTCCTTATTCTAAACCTCCTGATCAATGCTTAGAAGAATTTGATATTTTTATTGTTAAGCAAGATAATTTTAATAAAAGAGTGCAGAATCATTTGATGGAAAACTCCAGAGCCATTTTGAATTGAAAGATATAGTGGAAAGAACCTCTAATGATGTTAAATTGCTTGTTAAACATTTCCAAATGATTCAAAATCAAATTGATCAGCTTATTAAAGTACAAAAAGATTTGTTAGTGAATGCTGCTAAAGAAAAACATGCTTATGAAATTAGAACTAGAAGTGGTGCTGCCACTCATGATCCTCTATATCCTAAGGGGCATCCTAAAAGGATTGAGCAGGATTCTCAACAAATTGAAAATAGTGGTACCTCTCCTAAGAAAAGGAAAAAGAAACATAAAACTATTGTAGAGTCTTCTGAACCTGCTAAAGATCCTAATAGTATATCTGTCTCTGATGCTGAAACTGAAAGTGGTAATGAGGAAATGATGCTCCTGATAAAGAAAAAGTTGAAGAAGAACCTGAAAGACACACTAAGAATACTAAATACACTAAGGAAGATTTTGTTTCTCATAAACATGGTAGTGAGAGAGAGCCTTGGGTCCAAAAACCTATCCCTTCTCCTGATAAGAAACACAAGTCAAAGGAAGATGAACACTATAATAAGTTTTGTGAGTTGATGAAACCTTTATTTTTGCAAATTCCTTTAACTGATGCTATTAAGTTACCTCCTTATTCAAAGTATATGAAGGATACTGTCTCTAATAAAAGGAAGATCCCTAATGAGGAAAATTCTACTTTTCTTGCTAATTATTCCTTTAATGGTAAGGTTCCAAAGAAACTTGGAGACCTAGGGATTCTAACTATTCCATGTTCTATTAAAAATAATTATGTTAGAACTGCTTTGTGTGATTTGGGAGCTGGAGTTAGTGTTATTCTTTTTTCTTTATACAAGAGACTTCAATTGGAGAAATTATTACCAACTCACATATCTTTACAAATGGCTGATAAATCTACCACTATTCCCGTTGGTATATGTGAGGATGTTCCTGTTCAAGTGGCTCATAATTGCTTGATATTAACTGACTTTGTTGTGCTTGAAATGCCTGAAGATGATAATATGTCTATTATTCTTGGGAGACCTTTTCTTAATACTGCATGAGCTGTTATTAATTGCAATCAAGGAAAGGTAACTTTTAATGTTAATGACAAGGAGCATACTGTCTATTTCCCCAAGAAGATTGATAGGAATTATGGCTTAAATTCAATTGAAAATATTGAGGGCATCCAAGTTGGAGAAATATATTGTCCCATACCACGAGAAAAATATGAAACTATTATGATTAGGACCATTGCTATCAAGGTTGAGGTAACATAATCATCCAGTGAAATGCAAATTTTGTTTCATATAAAATTGTTTTGATAACAAGACCTGATCAACCTTCTTAACAAAGGGATTTTAATGAACAAAACAATGTTTTTCACCATGATTATCTTCGCTTACTTTTATTTTATTTTATCCATTTTAGTTCTTGCTTTCACTTAGTTTACTTTTCTATTGCTAGTTGCTTGCATATTAGAACTTCTGAAGTTTCAGTTTTGTTTTGTTATTGCATCATTCCAAAATCATCTTTCTGCCAGAAAATTATTCACCAATACCTGAAAATTGCTAAAAAAAATAAAGTGTCTCGAAAAATTCCAAATAATTCATATTAAATTTTTACATCATAAGAGGGGCAGAGAAGTACCTGGACTGACCCAGGGGGGCCCACCAGGCAGGCATACCACCTGATGGCGCAACCACCCCAGGGGCGCGCCTGGCCATGGTGTGGGCCATTTGTGTTTAGTGGATTATTGTAACATCCCAAAACTTCAATCCAAGCTTATCAGGATCCAAATCATCAAATTTAGGGTTAACAAAAACTTTTCCAAATTAAAAATGAAAGCATTCATGTGCATGTGCATTTAATTTAGGAATTGATTTGAATTGCCATGGTTCTGTGATTCTTTGCTTGTAAAATGTTTCCTAGGTGAAATAAACATCATCTAAATCATTCCCAAAATTTTCCCAAAGAAAAATAACTCAAAATGAATAATTAAAGTGAATGGTCATTTTAGCCAAATTAACTATCATGCCTACTTTGGCTATTCCTAGTACTCAAAACTTAACAGAAACATTGGTGGATCTTTAGACCCCTTGATAGTACACATAATGAGGTACCAAGGCCCACTTTGTGATCTGCTAAAAACATTCAAATGCTAATTTTAAATGATAGTTTAAAATTGAATCTAACTCATATGGGAAGATCCCATTATTTCAAAAACCACTCAAACAAGCTCAATTTTCAAAACACAAGCACCCACAGAGTCTCAAGCTTATGCCTAGCAAACCCACCAAAAATCTTTTCAAAATTCCAAAGTTTATTTCTTGCGCCCATTTAATCAAACACTTGGCATGTATGATTTACACCCTAATCCTAGCTCACTGTTTTGAACAGGTTTTTGCCCCCATTTGATCTCCATTTAATCCCCTTATCCCCTCTTGATCTAGCCAGGCCATTAGCACCTCACCACCTTATCCCTAGCCACAGTGCAAGGCCATGCCGAGCATCAACTCGCCGGCCGACCATGCACTCACCCCAGCAGACCACCTCCCTCTCTCTCGCCATGTCTAGGAGGTAGCCAGGACCTCACCGACCATGCCGAGCACGCGCCAAAGCGCCGCACCCGGCACGCGTGCACAAGCCGCCGCTCGACCGCAGCCCGCGCCCACCGCTCCGCCACGACACAGGGAACACGACGGACACGCCCGTTCCCCGCCCAATGCACCACAACCAGCGCTCGCCGTGGACACCGCCGCCTCTGCCGCTCAAAGCGCCAGCTGCCCCCGATCGCATACCACCGCCCCTACGCCCGCATTCACTTCCTAGAGCACCGCCAGGAGACCGCATGTCGATCGCCACCCTCAGCCATGCCGCTAGCTGCCCGTAGCCATGTCGCCACCGTCGCCTACCCATCCCTCTCGGCCTCGCCGTCAAGCCTATAAAAGGAAGGCACCCCCAGCCTTTTGAAGCACACCACTCCACTCCCCTCACCTCACTGACCATTCCCCACCTCTAGCCGGAGCAACGCGAGCACTTGCTCGCCAAAATTTGGCCGGAGTAGCCCATAGCAGAGGAGGAAGGGGCGCCGCTAATTGCGACCACCCCCGGAGCTGCCTCGACCATCCCTGAGCGCGCCGTCGACCACCATCCGTTTTCCTGCCTCGTTATCGTCGCTGGAGCCCTGGTACGCGCCCTATGCACCCCCACCGAGCCGCTAGGGTTCGAGCTCGCTGGCGACAGGTCCGTCGTCGATGATAAGCCACAACCGTTGATCCTTATTCTAATCTAACGACCCACATTGCCCTGTACCGCTTCACGCGTTATGAGCCGCTGACTTGTGGACCCCCTGTCAGTTGAGCCCCGCGCCGCATAGTGACACTGGGCCGGCTCGTTAGCGTTTTCCACGCGACCCAGTTAGTTTGAATTAGGATTTTTCTTTTTAGTTTAAACCTAGTTCTGTCTCTGAGTTTGAAAATCAATTCAGAGAGTTTGACAAATCCAAATTGCATGAACTAATTTTGCCTGAAAGGTATTGAAAAGATCTATGCAAGCCCGTTGGATATAATCCAATTAGAGTTATAGATCTCTCCTAGTAAAAATAACAAATAGAAGCATTTGTATGTGATGGCTCAATGCACGGCGCCCAGAAAAATGCTTGATGGCGGTGTTGATGTAGAGCTCATTGGGAACCCCAAGAGGAAGGTATGATGAGCACAGCATCCAGTTTCCCTCAGTAATGAAACCAAGGTTTAATCGAACCAGTAGGAGCAAGGAAACACCTCAAAGGTGTTACTAGCTGAGCTTTGGAAGGGCGCACTACGGGTGCTAGTAGCAACGTGGAGACCTGCACAACACAACCACAAAACTTTATCCCCAACTTGCGATGAGGTTGTCATTCTCACCGTGTTTTGCGGAAAACAAAGGATTAAACGTATCGAATGGAAATAAGTCAAAGTTTGCAGAAAGTAAACACAAAACAGTAAAAGATTGTAGATTGTATGTAAAGAAAAAGGACCGGGATCCATAGTTCACTAGAGGTGGCTCTCCTTAGATAGATAACATGCTGGGTGAACAAATTACAGCGGGGCAATTGACAAACACCGAGAAAGCAATACATGCATATACTAATCATCTTGACTCCTTTGATACTTGATTGGGCATTACAACATAATACATAGACCCCCTTCCAACTGCATCTATGACTAATAATCCACCTTCAGGTTATCATCCGAACCCCCTCCAGTATTAAGTTGCAAGCAACAGATTATTGCTTTACGAACTGCGTGTAAAGTAAACAATACAATTGGTCTATGAACAAAAGATTGTTGTTTTCTCCCTAGTAGCAACAACACATCTAGTACCTTAGAGATTTCTGTCACTTCCCCAGATTACTAGAGGCATGAACCCACTATCGAGCATAAATACTAACTCTTGGAGTTGCTAGCATCTACTTGGCCAAGATAGCTACTAACAACGGAAAGCATGCAAGATCTCAAATAACAAAGACATGATAGCATCAATAATCAATCTGAAATAGCATCTCAATATCCATTGGATCACCGCAAACACAACATGTATGAATTACAAATAGATGATCTTGATCATGAACGGAGCTCACAAGATCTAAACATGAAAGCACCAAGGAGGAGAAACCAGCCATCTAGCTACTACATGGATCCGTAGTCCAAGGATGAACTACTCACGCATCACACCGGAGGCTTGCATGGTGATGAAGAAGGCCTCTAGGGTGAATTCCCCTCTCCGGCAGGGTGCCGGGAAGAGCTTCAGATCCCTCCTGATCTAGGGATGGAGATGACAGCGGCTATAGTCTCTTTCATGGATTTTTGATTGGGCACTTAGGGTTTTCGTCTCGAGGGCAACTTATAGGCGGAAGGAGAGGCCGAGGGTTGCCGGGAGTGGCCACACCACCCCCTGGCGTGGGCCACGCCTGGCCACGCGGCCAGGTGGTGTGGCCGGCCCCTGGCTCTTCTCCGTCTCGTATTCTGGCACTTGATCCCTTCCGGAAAAATAGGCACTTTGGCTTTTGTCCCGTCCAATTCCGAGAATATTCATTTTCTGACTTTCCTGGAACCAAAAACAGTAGAAAACAGGCAGCTGGCACTGTGGCTCTTGTTAATAGGTTAGTCCAAGAAATCATATGAAAAGCACTCCAAAGTTGGAACAAAACACAAGAAAGTGGATAAAAACAGGCATGGAACATCAAAAATTATAGATACATTTGCAATGTATCAACATCCCCAAGCTTAACTCCTGCTCATCCTCGAGTAGGTAAGTGATAAAAAGAAAGAATAATTTTTGAGGTGACATGCACCATCAAAGACTTGATCAAAGTATTTGCAAAACATTCAAAGCTAAGATCATAATACTTCAATCATAACATGAAAGACAAAGTTCTAGCAATAAGACAAAGAAACTATGATGCAACATGAAAAGGCACAAACAAAAGATTCATGAATAACAATGCTTGGTAAGACGTTTGTTTGTTTCACATAAAGAAACATAGCATAGTGGTAATCAGCTTGTCCCTCATAGAGTAGCAAATATAAATGCATAGGACACCTTCAAAGTTCATAAGAGTGACTAGATACAATAGTTTAAAACAAGCAATATCAAGTTATGCATCAATCAACTAGTCTTGGGACAATGCACATAGAACTAAGAATGGCCACTATGCTCTCAAAGTAGGTGCATAAAGATAGAAGGTGGAGACTCAATATAATGGTGGAAGAAAGGACTTTTTGTAAAAGGAAGTAGGGATTCAAGTCTCATAAAGAGCTTCCAAAAATTATGGTACTTATAGCTTTCAGCTCTCATTGCCCCTGTCATAAGCATCTTGAAGGTGATTAAGGTTAAAGTGACACAACTAAGAGGATATTCTTGACAAGTTATAAACCGAAATCTCATGCCCCTTACTTACGAAGACCGATCCTCATGCTACTCAACTTCAGTCACGAGTAAGATCTTGTCATTGTAAGTATATGTGTATCATTAAGAACCACCAACGGGGTACCCCTTTCACATGATACGGGAGATTTCCCATAATCAAAATGACAAGGCAAGCAGACAATGAGCATCTCAGCGATCTTTTTATTTGCTATTTGCATAGGTTTTTATTGAGGATGCTTCATAGAGATCTCATTATGGTGATGATGCAAGTTTCCACCATGATTAGGCATGGCTTAGGCTAGCGGCCCAGGCGTTTCTCTAACACACATACAAACTCCATGATCTTACAAGTTCCACATTTATTTCACACCGCCGGGATCTGTAAGCAAAAGAACATGATATCAACGGGGTACAAAGTACACGTGCAATGTTGAAAGCGTTCCCCATGAAACATGGCTCTGCTAATTTCAACTTATAAAGCGCAAGCATATACACAACAAAGAAGGACCCAATGGTTCAAGTTTATTAGAGGCAAAAAGTAAAGTGTGCCATCAAGTTCGTGAGAGCTTTAATCACTAGTTTTCTCATAACAAGTGAAAGGTAAACAAAAGCATGAATATACTTGGAATAGCATAAGCTAGTAGATAGGTATGGTGGACTCTTTGGAATAACTTGGCTTAGGGAGTTGGATGCATGAGTGGAACTCATACTTGGTGGTGGAGGCTAGCAAAAGACTGGGAGCGACAGACTAAGAGAGCAATACTGGCCATAATCATGCAGAGCGACAAAACATCATTGATCAAAGCATAAAGTGATACTACAAGTTGAAAACTAAAGGATCATAAAGGCTATGGTGACTTGAGATAGTCATAACATGGTGTGAGCATGTGCCAAGTCAACCCAAATAAAGCATCAAAGGAGAATACCACTATACTATGCTTTAATATGCTAAAACAACACATGATTCATCCAAGGCACATTAAGCAATCTCAATTGTTTATAACAAGTCATGCTACAGCAAAGAATACTAAGCATAAAGCCAAAACAATATCAAGCATGGCATGACAAAGCATAGCCACAGTCAAAAACGAGCTCTTTTTACCACATAAGCATGAGCTTTCCTACTCTTTTCTAAACCAAACCAAACTATTTGCAAACCAATGTATGAAAGAGGGGGTCCAACCAATTTATTCAGAAAACTAAGCAAACCAAGCAAACTAAAAACCAAAGCGAAAACAAAAAGAAGACGCTCCAAGAAAAACACAACTGTGCATGAAACAATAAAAATGAAGCGTTTGGAAGAAACCTGAGATTTTTATTGATGAAGAAGGGGATGCCTTGGGCATACCCAAGCTTTGACGCTTGTACTTCTTGGATATTTCTTGGGGTGACACGCGTGGCATCCCCAAGCTTGAGCTTTAGTCTATCCTTCATCTCATTACTCATTCCTTCCATACACCTGAAATTTTTTCTTCATACAAAACTTCACACAATCTCATTAGCAACATTAGTGCACTTAAGATAAATAAGTCTCAAGGTTAAGTTCTAACACCAAATAAACTTCCATTAGAACACTATCTAATGTAGCACTTCACTCAAAAAGCTCAATTCCCCAAAGGAACTCAAGAAGGAACTAACAAGAAGCAAATGCAGAAAAATAGCAGAAATCTGTCAAAACAGACCAGCAGGTAAAGACGAATTTTTTCGAAGACCTTCTGTTGCTCAAATCAAAAAGTGCTGAACTAACGAAAGTTAGATAACAACCTGGGGCAGAAGCACAAACAATTACAGCTCAATACGACGTACATAGCTCTCTCAGGAGTATTTACGGTGAAGCACAGAAATCTGTTTCGGGACAGCAACTTTCCCAATCATTACTTCACTCTCATTAGAGATTACTCTTGGCACAAAAAGCAAATAAAAAGGATAAGGAGAGGTTATTACAGAGTTAATAACTTCCAAGACTCAACTAAAACTCTTGGGTTATCTCCCAACAAGTACTTTTCTTTAACGCCTTTAAGTTAGGCATAAGAAGCAAAGAAAGAATCAAGTGTTCTCAAATGAAGAAGCATTAAAACCAACTTTCTTGCCCTTACCTCTCTTATTTTTATTCTTAACCTTTGGGAAAATATGATTGTTTTGTGCAGAAGAAAGGTTCATGGTCCCATTTCCCACATCTATTATTGCTCCAAGAAGTTCCAATGGGGACCTTCCCAGTGTAATTTGTCCTTTTTCTGCACATTCAATAACAAGATAATCAATAGAAATCGTTTTCCCAAGGATATTTGTAAACACTCCTTCAGCTATTCCAAGAGGTAATATATTAGTATTATTAGCAAAAGATATTTCCTTTCCTCCCTCAGTGAGCCCTCAAGTATTTAGAGATTTATAAATATCTTTGGGCATAAGGCAAGATTCAGACATGATATCATAGCGAGCTTGAAAAGTTTCAGCGTTTATCTCAATCTTTACTGTAGGGAACCACTTTGATGGTTCAGAGTTTATTGGAACATAGTCGTGATGTTACCTAAGCGTATTATAGCACCCTTCTAATCTAGTAGTGCTAGCCTCAAGAGTATCCAACCTAGCAAATATTTTCGCAAAAGAAGTATCAGTTTGGCTAGGCATATTGTAAGTGAGGATCAATTTATTTATAGCATTAGTAGCATCCTCCTCCTTACATTGGAGGAAATCTCCTCCCACAATAGCATCTAGAGCATATCTATAGCAAAGAGCAATCCCAAGGTAAAAACTGCTAAGGAATAAGCTTTGAGTCATTTTAGGCTCAGTTTTTTCATGTAGATCGGAGATTCTAGACCAAGCTTCCTTAAAACTTTCCTCAATTCCTTGTTTAAAAGTGAAAATCATTTCCTCGGGTGACATAGTGACTGGAGCAAGGCTAGACATAGTAACAACTTAGGATAGGAACTAATTTTTTTTGTGTTTTTCAAATAAGAAAGCAAACAAGTAGAACTATTTTTTGTGTGTGTTTTTTGAAGAACAAAATAAGCAAACAAAGAAAAAAGAAGCTAAGCAAAACAAAAACAACAAAGTAAAGAGATTGGTTATGAGGGACTCCCCTTGTGAAGATGTCCTTGACTCCCCGGCAACAGCGCCAGAAAAATGCTTGATGGCTCAATGCACGGCGCCCAGAAAAATGCTTGATGGCGGTGTTGATGTAGAGCTCGTTGGGAACCCCAAGAGGAAGGTATGATGAGCACAGCAACAAGTTTCCCTCAGTAATGAAACCAAGGTTTAATCGAACCAGTAGGAGCAAGGAAACACCTCAAAGGTGTTACTAGCTGAGCTTTGGCAGGGCGCACTACGGGTGCTAGTAGCAACGTGGAGACCTGCACAACACAACCACAAAACTTTATCCCCAACTTGCGATGAGGTTATCAATCTCACCGTGTTTTGCGGAAAACAAAGGATTAAACGTATTGAATGGAAAGAAGTAATAGTTTGCAGAAAGTAAACACAAAGCAGTAACAGTTTATAGATTGTATGTAAAATACAAGGACCGAGATCCATAGTTCACTAGAGGTGGCTCTCCTTAAGATAGATAACATGTTGGGTGAACAAATTACAGCGGGGCAATTGACAAACATCGAGAAAGCAATACATGCATATACTAATGATCTTGACTCCTTTGAGATTCGATTGGGCATTACAATATTATACATAGACCGCCATCCAACTACATCTATGACTAATAATCCACCTTCAGGTTATCATCCGAACCCCCTCCAGTATTAAGTTGCAAGCAACAGATTATTGCTTTACGAACTGCATGTAAAGTAAACAATACGATTGTTCTATGAACAAAGGATTGTTGTTTTCTTCCTAGTAGCAACAGCACATCTAGTACCTTAGAGATTTCTGTCACTTCCCTAGATTACTAGAGGCATGAACCCACTATCGAGCATAAATACTAACTGTTGGAGTTGCTAGCATCTACTTGGCCAAGATAGCTACTAACAACTGAAAGCATGCAAGATCACAAATAACAAAGACATGATAGAATCAATAATCAATCTGAAATAGTATCTCAATATCCATCGGATCCCCGCAAACACAACATGCAGAATTACAAATAGATGATCTTGATCATGAACGGAGCTCACAAGATCTAGACATGAAAGCACAAAGGAGGAGAACCAGCCATCTAGCTACTACATGGATCCGTAGTCCAAGATGAACTACTCACGCATCACACCGGAGGCTTGCATGGTTATGAAGAAGGCCTCCAGGGTGAATTCCCCTCTCCGGCAGGGTGCCGGGAAGAGCTTCAGATCCCTCCCGATCTAGGGATGGAGATGACGACGGCTACAGACTATTTCGTGGATTTTTGATCGGGTACTTAGGGTTTTCGTCCCGAGGGCATATTATAGGCGGAAGGGGAGGCTGAGGGGGTCCCGGAGGCGGCCACACCACCGCCTGGCGCGGGCCAGGCTGGGTCGCGCGGCCAGGTGGTGTGGTGGCCCCCTGGCCCCTCTCCGTCTCGTACTCAGGCATCTGATGACTTCCGGAAAAATAGGCACTTTGGCTTTTGTCCCGTCCAATTCCGAGAATATTCATTTTCTGACTTTCCTGGAACCAAAAACAGCAGAAAACGGGCAGCTGGCACTGTGGCTCTTGTTAATAGGTTAGTCCAAGAAATCATATGAAAAGTACTCCAAAGTTGGAACAAAACACAAGAAAGTGGGTAAAACCAAGCATGGAACATCAAAAATTATAGATAAATTTGCAATGTATCAGGGTCTACCTTGAACACTTGTGTTCATGCCTATGAAACCAAAACAAATCTTGCCATGGAAGATTTTCAGTTAAAAACTTGTAAGAATGCATGAAGCCTTGAAAAATAAAAATATTTTTAGTATTGATGTTAATGCTTATTCGTTCGAAAATACTTGAATCTTGCTCCTATGCCTAACTTAAAGGCGTTAAAGAAAAGTACTTATTGGGAGATAACCCAAAAGTTTTAGACGGGTCTTGGAAGTTATTACCTCTGTAATAACCGCTCCTTATCCTTTTTATTTGCTTTTTGTGCCAAGAGTAACCTCTAATGAGAGAGCAGTAATGCTTGGTAAAGTTGATGTCCCAAAACAGATTTTTGTGCTTCGCTGTAAAAATTCGTGTAAAATCTCTGTATGTTGATTTGAGCTGTGAAATTTTGTGCTTCTGCCCCAGGTTGTTATAGAACTTTCGCTAGTTCAACACTTTTCGGTTTGAGCAACATAAGGTCTTCGAAAAAATTGGTCTTTACCTGCTGGTCAGTTTTAACAGATTTCTGCCATTATTTGCATTTCCTTCTTGTTGATTTCTTTTTGGGTTCTTTTTGGGGAATTGAGGTTTTTGAGGAAGTGCTACAGTGTCTTGTGTTTTAATGGAAGTTTTATTGGTGTTGGGACTGAACCCAAAGACTTATTATCTTGAGTGCACTAATGTTGCTAATAAAGATTGTGTGAAGTTTTGTATGAAGGAAAAATTTCAGGTGTATGGAAAGAGTGATGTAATAAGATGAAGAATGGACTAAAGCTCAAGCTTGGGGATGCCACGTGTGTCACCCCAAGAAATATCCAAGAAGTACAAGAGTCAAAGCTTGGGGATTCCCAAGGCATCCCCTTCTTCATCAATAAAAATCTCAAGTTTCTTCCAAACACTTCATTTTTATTGTTTCATGCACGGTTGTAAAGAAAAAGGAAACACAAAACAGTAAAAGATTGTAGATTATATGTAAATAAAAAGGACCGGGATCCATAGTTCACTAGAGGTGGCTCTCCTTAGATAGATAACATGCTGGGTGAACAAATTACAGCGGGGCAATTGACAAACACCGAGAAAGCAATACATGCATATACTAATCATCTTGACTCCTTTGATACTTGATTGGGCATTACAACATAATACATAGACCGCCATCCAACTGCATCTATGACTAATAATCCACCTTCAGGTTATCATCCGATCCCCCTCCGGTATTAAGTTGCAAGCAACAGATTATTGCTTTACGAACTGCGTGTAAAGTAAACAATACGATTGTTCTATGAACAAAAGATTGTTGTTTTCTCCCTAGTAGCAACAACACATCTAGTACCTTAGATATTTCTGTCACTTCCCTAGATTACCAGAGGCATGAACCCACTATCGAGCATAAATACTAACTCTTGGAGTTGCTAGCATCTACTTGGCCAAGATAGCTACTAACAACGGAAAGCATGCAAGATCTCAAATAACAAAGACATGATAGAATCAATAATCAATCTGAAATAGCATCTCAATATCCATCGGATCCCCACAAACACAACATGTATGAATTACAAATAGATGATCTTGATCATGAACGGAGCTCACAAGATCTAAACATGAAAGAACAAAGGAGGAGAAACCAGCCATCTAGCTACTACATGGATTCGTAGTCCAAGGATGAACTACTCACGCATCACACCGGATGCTTGCATGGTGATGAAGAAGGCCTCCAGGGTGAATTACCCTCTCCGGCAGGGTGCCGGGAAGAGCTTCAGATCCCTCCCGATCTAGGGATGGAGATGACGGTGGCTACAGAATCTTTTGTGGCTTTTGATCGGGAACTTAGGGTTTTCGTCCCGAGGGCAACTTATAGGCGGAAGGAGAGGCCGAGGGGGTGCCGGGAGCGGCCACACCACCCCCTGGCGCGGCCCCAGCCTGGCCGCGTGGCCAGGTGGTGTGGCCGGCCCCTGGCCCTTCTCCGTCTCGTATTCTGGCACTTGATCCCTTCCGGAAAAATAGGCACTTTGGCTTTTGTCCTGTCCAATTCCGAGAATATTCATTTTCTGACTTTCCTGGAACCAAAAACAGCAGAAAACAGGCAGCTGGCATTGTGGCTCTTGTTAATAGGTTAGTCCAAGAAATTATATGAAAAGTACTCCAAAGTTGGAAGAAAACACAAGAAAGTGGATAAAACCAAGCATGGAACATCAAAAATTATAGATACATTTGCAATGTATCAGTATCTTGCAACATTTTTATAAAATCAACCAAGATAGGTTTTGAGTTGATTCCAACTCTCAAAAAACACATTTTATCATACCTATCTGAATATGTAATAATATTAAGGTTTACATATAGTGACTTTGGACTAGTACCAAAATAATGCTATATAGGCATTTCTAGTCACTTTAAATCATTAAATAATGAACTTAAACCAAAGTAATTATGAACCAACCCTTAAATCACATTATCACATGTTATAATATGTGGTGAGGACATGTGTCCACATGATCCCATATTCTAAGTGGTTAATATTAAATCTTAGTTAATTTTTCAATGAGTAGAAATTACTTTTCTAAATTAAAAAGAGAGAAACTATTAAATAAAACTTGGAATTCTTGTGATGATAATAGATCATCAAATGTGTGTTTAGAATGCTAATTAGACTAGTTAAGTATTGTTTGGTGATTGTGTACTCCGTATGTATTTATAGACGATAGTACCGACCAAGCTTTCGAGGAGGAGGAGTTCTACCAAGAAGAAGAAGAAGAAAACTTCAACCACTGCACTGCACAAGGCAAGCCACCATTAACAATGCAAGCTAACACTTGCAAGTATAATACTTAGCAAGCTAGGGTTAAACTAGATGGTTTAGCAAAGATGCTTTAGGCATGCTTTGGTCACACTACTTTGACTATTAGATACCCCAAGTCTTATTTACAAGCTTTACTTCCTTTACTTTACCTAAAGTTCTTTACTTGTTTTGAAGGTAGCATAAAGAGTATAAAACTTGACCTAATTAGAACCCCTTTAGATGTCATTCTACGGCATGAGATTGAACCCATCTTTTCCACCTTAGTGAACACTTTTAACTTAGTAGTTTAGAGTAGATCAAAAACTTGAGTCACTTTAGATGGGAACACTTGGTGAAAATGAATTATGAAAACCTTGGAATGATGAGTCATTCTATTGAGATGTTTTGGACATGTGTTGAGAAACACAAATGGTTATGATGGTGAAAATGTTGAGGCATGAGCCTTAACCCTTTTATAAAACTGATGGTTGGATTCAGATGCGATACCATTCCAAATTTACCGTACAACCACACTACATGAATTGGGTAAGGCTTAGCTAGAAATTTATATGCATTAGTATTAGTTCCCTTGTGGGAGAGGTTTGAGCTGAGGCTACCTCTCAATGTTGTCCACCTATGCAGTGCCCAAGATGACTGATGGTCATGGTTGAGAGGCCATGCTCATAGGAGAGGTGCTTATACTAGGGTGTGTAAAGGGAAGGTTATGTTTGATTATCTGCATACTAAGTATCATGATTCAATGTTATCCCTGACAGATGTATCAAATCTTTTGGTGAAAGTGTACCACCTCTGCAGAGTGTCAAACTATTCGAATATCCGCGTTCGCGGTTATGGACAGTTGGAATGGCCATACTGTTTCGTTGTCAGATGTTTTCAAAATGTCTTATGAAAGGAATGATGAATTTTGACTTGATCACAACAGGGTTGTGTTTTATGACAAGAACTTCCCAACTTAAGTGAGTCTAGAACTTTATTTTATCTTTCTTTGCTTCAGAACTCAGCTTAGGTTTCAAACTTAACTTTATAGTTAAACTTAGATTTAGCACTTTAACTTGTTAGAGGTAGTTTGCGAGTACTTAAAGAGTACTCATGGCTTTTGTCCCTGGCTATTCTCATGGCCAGACTATGAAGGATACTATCAAGATGATGGCCAACAGGACGGCTATGATAACTAGGACTATCTGCCTTCGTCAGCATTGCCTGTGCCCCTGGAGATGGACCCCACCGCTACGCTTATCTTTTATTTCCGCTACTTGTTGTTTTAAGATTGGATCATGAGATCCTTATTTGCGTAAGACCTTATGTATGGTTTGTAATGGATGATGTACTGTGATATCCAATCCGTTATGTCTCGCAAAAATGGTAATTCTGGGATTGCGAGGTATGGCATAATGGGCATCTGGGATTAAAAATCTGGGTGTTGACAATTATATCTTGAGTATTTTGCTACTGTAGGTGACAGGTTATGTGATCTTGTAAGCTTGTTCAATGCTTAGAAAAATTGTTTTGATGCATGTTTAGGCCTCTTACAAGTGCCTATAAGTAGTTCCTTTCATTATGTATTCACTTTGCAATCGCCTGTATGATGGTTGTCTAAAAGTTTCAGAAAAGAAGATGAATGAACACTAGCTCAACCAACATGAATTAAGGGTGCCTGCGGTTATGAAGGTTCACCGTGAGGAGGAAGTCTTTCCTTCCACCTATCCATGCTCCGAATTCATGAGGGCTTCAGTGATTTCTCAAGATTTCCAGACTTTAATTACTAATGCAGTATTGGAGCATTTTGTGGGAGATGAACCTTACCAATATGTGAAACTAACTATGTCTGTGGTGTAGGATTTCCGATTTAGTTGCTCCTTGACTAACCCTATGGCCCACTACAAAATTTACAATGTAGCTGTCGATCTCCCTTTTGATGATTTTTGTGCATCTATTAAAGTACCACAGTGGGGTTCGTGTGGAAGGATTAGAGAGCGGCCTACACCACTCATAGACTTGTATGTAGAGATTTTCCAAGGGAGCAGCTTCTCAAAGGAGAGTGGTAAAATTCGTAATATTCATCTCTCGTCTATTCGATACTTTGCCTACTTTATTGCCAAGTGTGTTCTCGCTAGGAAAACTACTAATAAATTATCCTCATATGATCTAGCCTTCATCTCAACTGCCTTAAAACGAGATAGGACATATAATTTGGGTGCCTTGATAGCTTTTCGCCTTGCTGCTAACCGCGAGTAAGGTGGAATTTGTGGAGGCCTCATCGCTTCTCGTTTAATAGCTTTGCATGGTGTAGTGCCTCATCACTTAGACCTATAGTTTCCCATAGAGAGGATTGACCTTAATTCCATGATACCGCATAAATTTGTTTCTTCTTGGGCTAATTTGAGTGATTTATCTTATGGAATAACCTTCCTCAAGGCTGGTTGGAGAAGGGGTAAGTCCGAGCGTGTTGTTCTTTTGCGTGCGCCTGTTTTGTTTAACCTTGATACCAGGGTAGGATGGTCACTCACTAAGGAAGAGCTCAACACATATCTGGAGGAGCTCTCCCAGCAAGAGCAGGATACTGGAAGGGAGGTTATAGATGATTCGGTCCAGCCCTCGAATGAGGGGGAGGCCTCTTACTAGCAGCCTGCCTATGACTGGGGAGTTTCTTCTTCTTCGCAAGGGCTTAACTACAATCATTCTTATGATGACCCGCTTGCTTGGAGTTGCTACCTGCGTTGGGATTGATACCCACTTAGGCCAAAAGCCTAAGCTTGGGGGGAGGTACACCGAGATCACACTCATCTACATATCATGTTCAGTCGGTACTTTGTATATCCATGTTTCGTTTTCTTTTTAGTCTTTGTTCTTGCTTTATTTCTACTTCTCAAAACACAAAAATATCAAAAATATTTTCGTTATTTCTCTTTGTTTGCTTCTTTTTCTTTTTGCCTTGGTTTGCTTCTTCCTTTTAGCTTTGTCTTAATTATTCAAAAAACCCAAAAAGATTTCGCTCTGCTTGATCTACCTTTTTGTTCTTGCATTTAAAAAACCAAAAATCAAAAAACACCAAAAATATTTTCTGTTTTTTTAAGTTCATTGTAGGGTTCAGCAGTCCTTAGTGGAGTTTGGTTTCATGTTATTATTCAAGCCACACAAGTGAAGGGCAATAATGAAGATTGATGACAACTTGAAGTGTGGTAAGAGGCTGGTAATCAACTCTATCCGTTTTCATTTTTGTACATATACTCATCATTGTGGGCATGCATAGTCTGTTCATGTAAGGTGTATGTTATTTATGGGTGCTTAGTAGTTCTTGCTTTCTTATGATTAGCTTCAGCTTGTTAATGGTTTGTAGCATGTCATATGAACGTTTGCTTGCATTGTTCTATTCATAACTTGGTATGAAATTGTGGTATCCTCCCCTGAATGTTTCGTTTGAATCGACTTGGCACATGCTCACGCATGGGCCTCGATGAATTATTTTGCCTCAGGGTTCTTGAATCACTTTCATGCCATAATTATTCATGTTTTGTTTTAAGCATGATTATGACAATTATTGCTCTCTCGTTTGTCGCTCCCTTTCTATTGCTGGCCTTCACTTGCACTAAGTATGAGCTCTACTCGTGTTTCCAACTCCCCAAAACCAATATTGCAAAAAGTGTCCACCATACCTACCCATTAGCATCATTTGCTATTTCGTGCATATTCAGCATGCCTTGTTTTCTTCCGAATAAAATGTTTGCTTGTATGAGAAAGTTAGTTAGTAAAGCTCTCACGAACTTGATGGCACACTTTATTTCTTGCACTTAATAAACCTAAAACATTGTGACTGTCCATGAAAGTTATATGCTTGCAAATTATAGGCAGGGGATTAGCAGAACCGTGCTGTCACGGGGAACGCTTTCAACACCTGTAAATATATACCCAGTTGATATCATGATCTTTTGCTTACGGATGTCGTCAGTGTGAAATAAAGGGGGAGCTTGTAAGTCCATGGAGTTATGTATGTGTGTTAGAGAAACGCATGGGCGGCTGGTCTAATCCATGCCTAATCATGGTGGAAACCTACAGCGTAACCATAATGAGCAATCTATGAAGCATCCTTCTTATAAAAAAGAGAGACAGAGGCTGAGAAAAAGAAAGAAAAAAAAGAGATGAGAAAAGAGGAAAGAGAGAAATAAGCACCATTTTCCCATGGTAAATAAGAAGATGCTGAGATGCTTATTGTCTACTTGCCTTGTCATTTTGATATGGGGATTCTTCCGTATCATCGGGCAAGGGGTACCCCATTGGCGGTTCTCCATGATACACATGTATTTACTATGCCAAGAACTTACCAGTAACTAAAGTTGAGTAGCATGAGGAGCGGCCCTCGTACTCAAGGGACATGAGATTTCCAGTTTGTGGTCTTTCAAGCATATAACTCATAATGGACCTCACTTTCACCTTAACCATTTAAAGATACTTATGATAGGGGCAATGAGAGCTCGAAGCTAATGAGTACCATACTTTCAGCATTTGCAAGCCTTTTAAAGAATTTCAAAACCTTTTCACTTCCTTGTTGAGTCACCACTTATTCTATGAGCACTTTCTTGAGAGCATAGTTGTCATTCTTAGTGTAATGTGTTTGTCTCAAAACTTGGTCAGTTGTGTCATGACTTTGATTCTTTATCTTTGATGTCTTTACTTCTAGTCTTCACTTGAACTTCAGAGGTGCCTTGGCATTTATGTTTGCTCTATAATCAAAGGCAAGCGAGATACCACTCTATCATACCTTTTTATGAGCATTGCAATGTTGCTTATGTTTATGTTTCATGCTACTTATTATTTTTGAGTTGGAATTTCTTCATAGCTTGTAATGACTATTAATTAAACTTATTTGCATACTCCTTATTATGAATTTCCTAAGTATTTGATCATATGCTGAGAATATATACATCTTATGAAGCAAATGTGTTCGTGAAAGCTCTTTTATCGAACTCAGTTTTCAACTGAATTGCTTGAGGACAAGCAATAAGCTAAGGTTGGGGGAGTTGATACGTCCAAAACGTATCTACTTTCCCGAACACTTTTGCTATTGTTTCTCATCTAAACTTGGGAGATTTGGCTACAACTAACACGGACTGGCGCCGTTTTCAGTAGAATTACCTTGGTGTCTAGTTTTTGTGTAGAAAATCAACTATCAGAAAATCCTAGAAAATATGCCAAAAATCCTATTTCACCAGAAGACTCATTGAGCCAGAAGACGAGGCGGAGGAGGGTGATGAGGGGCCCACACCACCTGGCCGTGCGGACTAGCCTAGGCCGCGTCTGGGAGTGGTGTGGCCACCTCGGGCACCCCCTCGGCCTCCCTCTTCTCCTATAAGATGCCTCTTGACCTAAAAACTCAAGGGTGTTCGATGTTTTTTCCAAATAGAGTTTCGCTGCGCCGCCACCACCAGATACCACGATTCGAAACCAGAAACTCCGTTCTGGCACCCTGCCGGGACGGGGAATTGGAGGAGATCATCACCATCATAATCACCATCGCTTCTCCATCAACCATCCATGATTCCCCCATCCATGAGTGAGTAATCCCCCGCTGTAGGCTATGGGGATGGTAGGGATTGGATGAGATCGTTCATGTAATGGCATCAGATTGTTAGGGAATGGTGCCTAGTATCTATTTATAGTGCTTTTTGACTTTGTTGCAACTTGTTATGCTTAATGCTTGTCACGAGGGCCTGAGTGCCATGATTTCAGATCTGAGCATGTTATTGATTCATGATGATAGTATTGTTTGTGATCTTACGTCCAAGTTATATACACATATTATTGTCCGGAACCAAAGGCCTCGAAGTGACAATAATCGGGATAACTGGAGGGAATGGCTGTGATATGAGGATCACGTGTGTTCATGGAGTGTGAATGCTTTGCTCCGGTGCTCTATTAAAAGGAGCACCTTAATTGCCAGTAGTTCCCTTGAGGCCCCGCTGCAAACGGGCGGGCAGGACAAAAGATGTTGTGCAAGTTCTCATTACGAGCACGTATCACTATATATGGAACACATGCCTATGATTATTTAGTACTTGGATGCTTTACCTTGTTTATCTGCAAATGCCCTATATCTTGATTGCTATATGAATTGTATTGTCCATTCAACGCCCGTTCATCCATCCCTATGCCTACCGCGCTTTGATCCTACTGTTTATTGTAATTATTACTACTGTCTTTATTTTACTACTTCTATTACTTTGCTATTGCTACTACAAAACGGTTGCTACTGATAAACTGCTGTGAGCAAGATTGTTTCCAGGTGCAGCTGAATTGACAACTTAGTTGTTAAGGCTTATAAATATTCTTTGGCTCCCCTTGTGTCGAATCAATAAATTGGGTTTTACTTCCCTCGAAGACTGTTGCGATCCCCTATACTTGTGGGTCATCAGTCCCTTCTAGATAATGCTCATGCTTCGGAATGCTCGCGGGAATTGTTCTGCCCTGTTATTTTGAGACGACATGACCACAGATGGTAGTGGTCCATTAGTTGGCAGTGGGGGTGGTGGTGGTGCTCCATATGCTATGGGGCATGGACTGTTGCGTAGCCCTGATCTGTTGCGCTTCGTTGTAATTGGGCATACACTTCCTGGAGTTTCTGGAATTGTCGGTGACTTTCTCTTGATGTCCTTGCTGTCAATGTAGAAGTGGACGTTTGCAGGGTCCTGACAGGATTTTCTTAGGGGCGGCCCATCATGGTAGCTGCTTCTACGATAGCTGCTATCGCAGTTGCCATCGTCGTGTTTTTCGGCATAACCAGCTGCACCATGTCGACTCCGTCGTGGTCCTCATAGCTATGCATCTTGTGATTCCCTCGGTGATCGTGCATGCGGCTGTTGTCGTCCTCATCATCTGAGTGCGCATGGCTATTATGGATGGCGTCTTTGCTATCCACCCAACGGTTGGAAATGTACATCAAGTGATCAATGGTTCTTGGCTCGATGGTTTCGAGCTCCTCCTTGAGCTCTCGCTGTTGGGGATATACTTTCCGGGTATCCTCACAGTTCCTCACGGACCAGGGTGGCCCACTTAGGGTTAGAGATTTGCTTCACGGGTGGCCCAGTCAGGGAGAAAATACGGAGTCCAATCCAGCTACGGGAAGGCCCAAAAGACTTACAGACTTAGGCCCATAGTGTTACTTGTAGTTCAAGATGTACTCTGTAACCGACTCTTAGTCGTAGCCAGATAGATCTCTCCTGTAAACCCTAGGCCGGATATCTATATAAGCTGTCCTAGGGAGATCCTTTAGGGCACACCTCAATAGTCTACAATCTCAACTCGCATAGGCGAACCCTTGTAACCCATATTCCGGCTCTGCCGTATTACTGGATTGCTAGCAGGAGTAGGATCCATCCAAAGCCGGCGGATTCGAACCTGGGTAAACTTGTGTGCTCACCATCCTGGAACACCGTACGTCTCACACCCCTCTCTTCTGCACGCCTCGAGGACCCCCTCACGGCGTATTTGTCATCAATCCGATGATAGTTGGAGCCCACCGTGGGGAAAGTGAGCTTCGGATATGTGTTCCGAGCGGAATCTGCAAGAATCGGAATCGGCGAGAATATCACCGTCGGTCGCATCCTCTACGCCAACGAGGTCCCTCTCATCGTTCTCGACGAGACTTGGATTCCGGGTAGGGAGGCCGTGACTGCCTACACAATCATGTCTTTTGGCGAGATCGATGTTTACATCGGTTTTGCTGAACTTGCCCCACCCGCCCCAGCGGTGATGATAGAGGCAAAAGAATCTTCTGGGTCCCCTTTGTCCGCAGAGGCGGCAGAGTTCCGGATCTCAGAAAACCCTAATCCCACCCAGCCCGCACCAGTTGCGGAGATAGTGGAGAAATTCGAGCCTGAAGAAGACCTAGCGACGCAAGTCGAATCTGGAGTGGATATCCTTGGAGAGACTGAATCCCAGATCGACCCACTCACGAGAGTCGAAATCCAGGAGGAGCTTATCAACAACACTGATTCCGGCTCTGATGACGCCGAGACAGACATGTCTTTCCTAAGGTACACACTGCGACGTATGATAATGCAAGATGCAAGCGTAGATGCAATTCTCGAGACCATCAAAAGTTTCGACAAAGCTGATCGCGAGAGCCGCAGGTACCTCAGGAAGCACGCGTCGCACTTCGTCGGATATGTGGGATCTGGATCCGGCTCTGCCGATGCTGGAGAGAACACCGACTCTGTGCTGTAGGAAATTGGAACAAACGCCGACATACCCGCATCCTCGGATGAGTCGATGACGTCAGCGGATTTTCGAAAGTTCTCCGTGGAGTATGAAGAGGAGTACAACTCCAAAGCTGCAGAGGAAGGAGAAGCCATGGATGAAGGATCCGGGGAACACTCTCCCAAAGTGCAGGATGACATGGAAGTCGGAGATAATACCGAAGTCCAAATGTCTGAAAGTACCGATCAGAGCTTGACTCCGGGAAACGGACCCAAAGCCGTCTTTGCTACCAGCGCTGCCAAGAAGGCAAATAAGAAGAACAAGAAGAAACAAGACCCCGACAAAAGACCCTCTGACAGAGGAGGTGATTGCCGAGGAATACGAGGAAGACTCGGATGGAGCACTTATCCCAGACGAGCCGAAAAAAGAAGAATCGGTGGATGGACACGTGATCACTGAGGGTGCGCGTAAACTCATCGATGTTACATTAACCACACCTATCCCTACAGTTGCAGAACTTACTGCTGAAGAGCTGGTAGAAAGGGCCAAGCCCTAGAAGCGTGTCGTCAACAACTCCTGGATGAAGCCAAAAACATCCAGGAGGAAAATAAACGCATGTCAACCAAGGATTACATGTCTCGGTTGCATCAGAAGACCCGGAAACGTTACACGCGTGACGGTCAATTGCCAGAAGTAAACAAGGTCCTCTTTGAAGGAGATCCAGGGATGCCTCGTCTCGACAACAAAGGATATCTGGTGTATCCGACACCGGTACAGAACACTATCGCAGCTCGAGATATCCTATCAAATAACCCAGGCCCAGAACATGTTCGATTGGGCATCAAGCTACTCACCAAGGGTCTGGAGCAACAAATGGCTGCGAAATCCGGAAGTGGAAAGCTGGTATCCAAATCCGACCAATGTCACACAGAGTCAGCCTGGAATGATATAAGGCCCCAGCGTGTTCTGGAACAACATCACCGTTTCGACCGACGGGAAGACAACTACTCTAGAACCGGATCATCAGGACATCATCACAAACCTGCACGTGGCTGGCGCAACGTCGCTCCAGCGGCCGAGCAAGAGGCCATTGCTGCACTGTATCCGAGGAATCCTCCCCGACGAGAGTTGAACGATCGAAGGGGAGAAGATAAAGAGAAACGTCGGGAGGAGGATCGCCAAAAAATGCCACCTCCTAGACATGCAAGCCGTCCGGCTGAGCCTCATCGTAGTAGGAACAACGGACGAAGGAACGACGGAAACCATGCCAGGACAAGCCGGCAGGGGGCTCGTCATAGTGAAGACCCTCCCCGGAACCGGAATAATGACGCTCCGGACGGAGGCCGGCAAACAGCCGGAAACAATCCAGCTGCCCCACCCTCTCCACCAAGCAGTCATCACAACGGCTCTCAAGGGGGACAAGGAGGACGACATGGAGGAGGAGGTGGTGGCAGAAGCCGAAGTCCGGATCCAAGGCACCACAGCCACAGCCGACATTCGGGACGATCTCTATCCCCGAACGACGCAAGGCATAGGATCAATTCCAACATAGAGGCGCGGCGCTACGAAAACGATGATATCTACATGGGCCCAAAGTGCTTCCGGCCACGCATTAGAGCTACAAGATTCCCGGAAGGATTTGCTATCTCAAGGCATATCCAAGCCTACGACGACATTGCTCGGCCAGATACCTGGCTATAGGATTTTTTCCAAGCTTAATGAACTTCCGGAGAACACCATCCATAACTGGTATGACATGCAAAGTGCGTTCTTTCGAAATTTCGAAGGTACATATCGGAGGCCCTGTACGGTCGTAGACCTACATCGTTGCACCCAGTAGGCCGGAGAATCTTGCCGGGATTACCTCAGGCGATGGATCGACACCAAGAACTCCTGTGAAGGAGTAAATGATCAAACTGCGATTGAAGCTTTCATTGCAGGTCTCCCAATTGGTCTACTGCGTCATCGTTTGAAGTGTGACAAAGTCACTGATTTGGGAGAGATGATAGAAACAGCGAGCAAGTATGCAGATGCTGACGTCGATGCAGAGGGATTACTCAATGCCCTAGTTGTGCCTCAGTCGGCAAAACAACCAAAGCAACAAGCTCAGAAGCGCAAAAATACCTCGGAAGAGAAACCCAACGCGGAAACGGCAGTGGTCACTGCTACTTTTGGGTCTAGAGGACGAGGAGGGCACGGCGGAGGCTACGGGCATGGCCGTGGGACTTCAAGAGTCCAAGGTAGAGGAGACCAGCAACCAGGCAAAACCTACTCTTGGGCCGACATTGCCAATAACCCATGTGTGCATCACTTAGATGCCAATGGGGGCTCGTCCCACACCAACGCTGAATTTCATTTCAATGACGACATAGAAAGAGATGACACCGCGGGCTACAAAGCTAAGCGGAAGAAGGGAAAGAAGAATCCCGAAAAAGATAAGGAGACCAAGGAAGATTCCGACATGGAGGAAGTTGATGCTTCAAATCCCAAGCCAGAGGGGAAGAAAAAATTTCCGACCAAGAAAGACACTTATGTCACCTTCCTCGGATCTCAACCAGCAAAGGTTAAGAAAGCAGTTCTACATGAGCTCAGTGCAACAGTTTCGGCTGTCCCCCAATTTCTGGACTGGTCGGAAGTGGCAATCATATTTGACCGTGCTGATCATCCGCCTAAGTCGCAGGCGAGGAAAATACGCCTTAATTGTCAATCCACTTATTGACGGTTATGGTTTCTCCAAGACCCTCATGGACGGTGGTAGCAGTATCAATATTCTCTATGTCGAAACGCTACGCCGGATGAAGATCTCGGAGACCCTGCTGAACCATAGCTATGTGATCTTTCACGGAGTTGTCCCAGGAAGACAAGCCAATTCCCTAGGAGAAATCACTTTGGATGTTACCTTTGGAACTCCAAAGAACTATCGGACGGAGGCACTTTCTTTCGAAGTGGTCCCGTTCAAGAGCGCGTACCACGCTATATTCGGACATACGGCTTACTAGACTTTTATGGCTCGTCCGTGTTATATTTACAATATGATGAAAATTCCAGGTCCCAACAGCGTAATCACTAGCAGGGGAGACCCGAAGAAAGCGCGAGAGTGCGAAGATGGAAATGCCGCCTTTGCTGAAGCCGTGCTGCACGCCCATGAGTACCAGGAGATCAAGAAGAACATAGATCCATCCGAGATGCCTGCAACGAAGAAGGAGGTGACAAAACCAAATCCGGAGTTCAAGGCATCAAAAGAGACGAAGAAGATGCCGTTGAAGGATGATGACCCCTCCAAGGCAACCCAGATAGGCGTAGGCCTAAGTAGCGCATAGGAAAGCATGCTCGTCAAGTTCCTCCAAGCAAATCAAGATATCTTCGCATGGCAGCCATCTGACAAGACCGGAGTACCTAGGGAACTTGCTGAGCAGTCTTTAAATGTAAACCCGAACGCTAAACCTGTCAAACAGTCCTTACGGCGTTTCAGCGATGAAAAGCGTAAGGCAATAGCTAAGGAACTAGCACGGCTCGAGTTAGCTGGATTCATAGAAGAGGTCATCCACACTGAGTGGTCGGCCAATCCTGTAATGGTCCCTAAAAAGGACACCACTGATTTAAGGATGTGTGTTGATTATACTGCCTTGAACAAGGCTTGTCCAAAAGATCTGTTCGCTCTGCCTAGAATTGATCAAGTTATCAATTCTACGGCAGGCTCGGAACTCCTCTGTTATCACCAAATCCGGATGAAGGAATCTGACAAAGTCAAAACTTCATTCATAACCCCCTTCGGAACCTTCTGTTTTGTTACGATGCCCTTTGGGCTGAAGAACATAGGAGCTACATACCAGAGCACGATGCAGCGTTGCCTCCATGACCAACTCGGACGCAATGTACAAGCATACTTGGATGATATCGCGGTAATGTCCAAAAAGAAGGAAACGTTGATTTCTGACTTGGAGGAAACATTCGCCAATCTACGAAAATAAAACATCATGCTTAACCCGAAGAAATGTTTCTTTGGAATATCAGCCGGAAAATTGTTAGGTTTCATCGTGTCTCAAAGAGGCATAGAGGTGAACCGCGACAAAATCAAGGCTATACTCAATATTTCCAGGCCAACTCGCCCGAAGGACGTACAAAGACTAACTGGTTGCATTGCTGCAGTCAGTCGGTTTGTAAGCCGGCTTGGAGAAAGAGTCGCACCATTATACAAACTCCTGAAAAAGACCAAGGATTTTGTTTGGACCGACGAAGCTAAAGCTGCACTACAAGACCTGAAGAAAGTACTCTCATTTGCTCCTATCCTTGCTGCGCCGGAACCTCAGGACCCGATGTTGCTCTATCTTGCTGCGTCAAATAAGGTCGTTAGTATCGTCATGGTGGTGGAGAGACCGGAGGAAAATCAGGAACACCTGGTGCAGCGTCCGACGTATTTCGTCAGTGAGGTCCTAACAGAATCAAAACAGCGGTATCCGCACTATCAAAAGTTAGCTTACAGTGTTTTTCTAGCATCTCGTAAGCTACGGCATTATTTTCAGGAGCATCTAATTACCATGGTGAGCATAGCTCCCATGAGAGATAGAATCAACAGTAATGCCACAGGACGTGTCGCCAAATGGGGCATAGAGCTTTTAGCTTTTGATATTGAGTATAAACCTCGGACAACAATCAAATCCCAAATCCTTGCTGACTTTGTCGCTGATTGGACAGAGATGAAGGAGAATATGACCCTCCCGGAGTCGGAATATTGGACCCTCTACTTTGATGGGTCTAAGGCTCAAGGGGGCTCGGGGGCTGGCGTGGTGCTCAGATCACCCCAAGGAGATAAACTTATATACGTGTTGCAGATCCACTTCACAGCGACAAACAAAATTGCCGAGTATGAAGCACTGCTGCATGGAATCCGAATTGCTAAGGATATTGGCATCCGACGTTTGATGTGTTACGGAGATTCAGATCTTGTTGCTCAACAAGTGTCAGATATTTGTAATGCAAATAAACACATGGCAGCGTATAAAGCTGTCATGGATGATTTATCTAAATCGTTCGAAGGGTTTGAGGTTCAACACATCCCTAGAGTAGAAAATGAGGAAGCAGATGCACTATCTCGGATAGGCTCTACGCGGAAAGAAGTCCCGGATGGCGCTTTTTTAGAGCACCTCAAAGTTCCCTCGATAAAGGGAGTAGACGAGGAATATCCGTCCAAATCCGACTCACCTTTAATAGCAGTCCTAGCTGTAATTCCCAGCTGCACACAACCCTACCTTGATTATTTGGTAGATATCAAGTTACCCGAAAGACGAGGTTCTGAGCCGGCAGATTATCCGACGAGCGAAAGCCTATACTATTGTTAAAGGTGAGCTCTATAAACAGAGTGTTTCTGGGGGTTTTCAGCGCTGCGTATCTCCGGAAAAAGGAGTGGAAATCTTAAGGGAATTCCACGAAGGCGAGTGTGGTCACCATGATGCAGCCAAATCTTTAGTGGCAAAAGCTTTTAGGCACGGATTTTTCCGGCTTACAGCTCAGGCAAATGCCGAACGATTAGTCAAGACTTGCAAAGGCTGCCAAAAGTACGCCAAACAAGCTCATGTTCCGGCTGATCAGCTATGAACAATACCTATAACATGGCCTTTTGCGGTCTGGGGGCTTGATATGGTAGGACCATTTAAACGAGCTCCAAGTGGATTTACTCACCTCTTAGTGATGGTGGATAAATTCACCAAATGGATTGAGGCTAAACCTGTCACTAGCTATGATGGAGCAACAGCCAAAACATTTGTCGAGGATGTTATAATCCGGTATGGTTATCCGCATAGCATTACCACGGACAACGGGAGTAACTTCTCTATGGGAGAATTAGCAGAATTCTACAATGAGCAAAATATCCGGCTTGACATTGCATCAGTCGCACATCCACAGGCTAACGGACAAGTCGAAAGAGCAAATGGTTTAATCCTACAAGGCCTAAAACCGAGACTCGAAGCACCACTACGACGTGCTGCGGGGGCTTGGGCAGAGGAATTACCCTCTGTAATATGGAGTTTACGAACAACTCCGAACAGGTCAACTGGATACACACCTTTCTTCTTGGTCCATGGTGCAGAAGCAGTTCTTCCTAGTGATTTAATTCATACTTCTCCTAGAGTGACCGCGTATATTGAAGAGGATGCTGAGATTTCTCGACAAAATGATCTCGACTTAGTCGAAGAAGTTCGCGTCATTGCTGAAATGAGATGAACAGCCTATCAGCAGAAGGTACACAAGTATCATAGCCGGAGAGTCAGAAACAGATCTTTCAATAAAGGCGATTTGGTTCTCTGGCTTGTGCAACAAAGAAAGCAAAAACTTTCCCCAGTATGGGAAGGGCCCTTTTAAGTTAGTCGAGTATTGCACAATGGTTCGTACTACTTAACTGACATGAGGCCAGTCAAAGAAAGACCTGCTACTAAGAAGAGAAAGAGAGCTCGAGGCAGTACAAATCCGAATGAGTTAGACAGACCATGGAATATTGCTCAGCTACGTCCCTTTTATTCTTTGTTTATCCTTCTTTGTAAACATATATATGTACATGTTCTGTGAGAAATAAAAGTCTTGGTTGCCTCAAGTTTTTTCTGAGAAGTTTTTACCATCTTATTTCCTAATGATCATGTCATAGTCGAAAATCCCAGAATACTTGAAAGTACTCTATGCTCATGTTTGTTCTGGTTTAGATTTCTAATTCTAAAAATGCTACCTTCGGGTATAACCCTAAAGTTTCGGTTCTATACTTTGGTTATTTGTCTGATTGCCGGATGCGGGTATTTTCCGAGTGGTGAATTATTGGTACTGGAAGACGGCTTTGTTTCCGAGTTTAAACTGGTTTAGCAATTGAGCTCCGTTGCTCGGCAAAGTTCCGTGCAGAAGGTTTAGCTGGCTCATGAAAGGGATGAGGCGGAAAGCCAGATAAATGATAAGTATAGGCAAAAAAATACAAGTGCTTATGTAAACTTTTCAGGCACACAAAAAATTTAAAGCCAAAAGTGTTGAATACATCAAAAGCTTAGCACTAGCAAAATTATAGTACTGCATATTTACAGACCCATCATGTTTTTTCAGAATAACACAATTGTTTCTAGCAATCTATGATGCAGGAGGGGAGGAAGGAGCTGCCGGCTCGCTGGATACATCGCCTTGATATCGTTCCGAGATGTCCACTTCCGATATGGTGTGGTCATCGTCGGAAACTTCTGCTGATTCTTCTGGAGGCGGAGGCGGAGTGTCCACGCGGGTGAAGAAAGGAGTGTCGTAGCTGGTTAAATCAGCCACGTGACATCCATATCCGGCGCAGGAGTCCATAATGGCCTTCATGTCCTGCTCCTGTCCGTCTTCATCCACTGTAGTATACCCTCTGGTCACTTGCCATATCTCCATGCTTCCATGGTGGCTCATGACCATGGTGAGAGCGTTCTGCGCTGCGGATCACGCGTAGGACATATTCCAATCCTGGACAAGTTGCGGCATCTCCTTCGCTTTGTCCTGCACCTGAAAATCCGACATGCTATGCATGTCCGGAATCTTGAGAGCTTCGCCAATATCCTCAAGGGATTGGCGGAAGTCATGAAGCAGGTCACCGACTTGGGTAAGCCGGTGGGTGCGGGGCTCGGCAGAGGTGGAATCCGTCAAGTTCAGAGGACCTATACACAAAATAGTTAATAAAATCCGACATTGAAAGAAGTCGAAGAAAGCAGACAAGTCAGACAGATGGAACATACCGAAGATGACGTCGTCAACCTTGGTTTTCTCTTCCCGAAGACTCCGGAGTTCAGCCCGAAGCGCCTCGGAAAGGTCCTTCTCTCTGCACAGCTCATCATTGAGGTCCGAGATTTTCTGATCTTGAGCGGCAATCTTGCAATTGCGCTCGTCAGTAGCCATGGAGGAGGACTCGAGAACTTGAGCTATGCTCTTCTCATGATCCGCTTTGAGCTTATCCAGCTCTTGGCGAAGTTCCTTGTTCTCCACCACCAAAGTTTTGAGGTTCTCGGCCTCTTCAATCATGCGCAGGATTGTTTTATCAGTGTTGTAAGTCAAAAAAGAACAACAGTTCAGTAAAAATTCGACTATGAAAACATGAAAGACAAGGTTTGAGTCTCGGAATAATTACCTTCGGCCTCACCCTTGGCAACTTTAAGCTCAACATTCTTAAGTCGGAGAGCTTTGATCTCTCTCCGCTTATTGCAGACATTTTTCAACAAATCCTGGTTATAGGAACATACTTTCTATAAGTCCGAATACCCAAAGCCAGAAGTTTACTAAAGACTCGGGCTAATATTTTTACTAAATATCAGCATGAACCTTGGGGGCTACACTAGTTCATTATTTGGCATTCTAAGGAAGCATAAACCCGGATTATATATCCTATTTCATGCTTGGGGGCTAGAGGATATGATATGAAATGAGGGGAAAAAAGGAGTTAGAATTCCTACTTACATATTGTTCCCGAGTAAGTTTATCCAAACTCGCGTTCACTTCTTCAGCAACCTTCTCAGCGAGAGTCAGAGGAGTCAATGGAGCAGTTGGAAGCTTACTGGACCTGATCATCTCGTTGCAAAGACGCACTTGGTTAAGAAGGTCAGAGTGCTTGATGTCCTCTGCCTCTTGAGCTTCTTCTTCGGCAAATAAATTTCTTTTCTCCAGGCACTGCCTGGCTAGCTGCTAGATCTCTTCTACAGATTTCCGAGATAGGCCAAACTTGGCAAGCCCCGGATTGCTGAGAAGGTTTTCGGCAAAGGTTTCTGCCGAGGGATCATTACCCAAAGAGGGTTCACCCTTATCTATACCTGACTCACTCATGGTGACGTCAGTTTGTGATCCAAGGATCATAGGCTCCGTTGAAGGAGCCAGATCTTCTACAACAGCCAGAGAAGGAATGATCACCGGAGTTGTGGAAGGTTGGGGGGTAGGAGTCGGAGGAGCCATGACAGGAGAAGCCATGGAAAGCTTCGTCTCTCGCAGAGGCTTCGAAGAAGTTCCCTTCCCCTTGCCCTTGATGAGCTGCTTAGCTCTGAGAATGTAATAAAGTCGAAAACATTACATCTCAAAAGAAAATTCGAGTAAACTACAAAGGCGGAAGTTGTGTTGAAAGTTACCTCTTCACAGCAGGCACTTCCTTTGTGCCGACAGCCACTGTTGGAGCCTTGCGTTTCTTAAGCGCAATGTCCGGCAATGGGACCAGTTCTGCCTCCTGAGAAAACTCTGGAGGATATCCTTCGAGTGGAGCAAATTCCGACTCTGGGAGGTCAGCAAGCTGAAAAGAAGAAAACATATCAGTATTGCAATGTAACTTAAAGATTGAAACACATAAAAAGGTTTATTGTTAGAAGCTTACCGGCACTACGGGGTTTTCCGCCGTATGCATATCCATAGAAATCTCTGGGATCCTCCTCTCAATCCGCTCCCTTATCATCCATTTAATCTGGCTTATATAACCTTGCGTGGTATAGGCTCTAGGGCTGATGCGGAGAGAATCTTTCTTGGACGACGTGATGGAGTGCATCAGCCGGTCTCCGTGGTACTGAAGGGGTTGGATCCGACGTGACGCCCAACATTGGACCAAGTCGGATCCCTTCAGTCCTTTATGTTTGATCAGGTATTCGACCCGCCTCTTAGCGAGGATCAGATCGTCATTGAGAGCCAGAGGAGCCTTGTCCCAAGACGGTTGGGCCGTGGCAGCTCCGTCGATGAAAGCCACCAAAGCAGTGGCTTTCCCGGGAGCCAGAATATCCTTGTGATAAAAGAAGGTGGCTGGCCATTTTTTGACCGAGTCACTGGCAAGAATCTTGGGATATGCGCGCTCGCATCTAAGTGAAAAACTAATTGTACCAGGGATCTAAGGAACACCGGGAGTGATAGAATTTCTCCAGACATGGAAGTAGTACCGGAATAAGGTCAGACTCGGCCTAATGCCAAGAAATCCCCCACACAAAGCCGCATAGGCGCTCATCTCTAGGAGAGAGTTGGGAGGAAGATGGTGGAGTTGAACACTATAATGGTCTATCACCTTGGAAAAGAATTCCGAGGGAGGAAACGACAAACCTCTGTCGAGGTGGGTGCCGAAGTGGACCCGCTCGCCGGCGCGTGGGTTGGCGATGGTCTCCTCGACGCCGCTCCACCAGTCGTCGGCGCGGAGGAGCCCTTCTGTCTCCACGCCACGGAGCTTCTCGTCATCGAGCACGCAGGGGATCCAGACCCAGTGGAAGCTTTCCTTCTCTGCCGCCGCCTCCGTTGCCGCTGTCGCTACCGCTGCTGCCAAACCGGAAGAGGATGAAGAAGCCATTTCTCCAGTGAGCTGGTGACCTAGGATGGGCGGTGCTGGGAGTTTTTGGGGGAAAGCAGAGGAGCTCTATGCGCGGGGGAGATTTGGAGGAGAGGAAACGGCAAGGGAACATGTGAAGAAAGGAGGAGGAGAATCCTCACCCCTTATATCCACCTAACCGCGCCAAGATTCATGCAAATACTACAGTGTAACCGCCACACGTCGTGGAAGGAACTGGGGAGGACCCACACGATGATTACGTTGCCTCGATCTCCGCGTGCACATTGAAACGACGCCTCGGTTCCGTGAACTGCGGACCCACCAATGGTCGTGATGATAGGATGTCTGTCAGATGACGTGTCTTGACCATGACTGGTGTCAGGTGGCGTTAGAGACCAAGTTCCGGCTTAGTTTGAAATCAAGCTAGAAAATCCGAGTAACCTCTTGCTAGGTCCGACTTATTTCTTAAGACCCGGATCGTATTTTTTGTTGTGAAGTTTCAGGAACCCTTCAAGATTCTGCAAGCCAAAGATCAAGCTAGACGATGATGAATCCGATTTTGGATCTTGGAGACTTCCGGGGGCTGCTATTGGGGATATACTTTCCGGTTATCCTCACAGTTCCTCACTGACCAGGGTGGCCCACTTCGGGTTAGAGCTTTGCTTCACGGGCGGCCCAGTCAGGGAGAAAATACGGAGTCCAATCCGGCTACGGGAAGGCCCAAAAGACTTACAAACTTAGGCCCATAGTGTTACTTGTAGTTCAAGATGTACTCTGTAACCGACTCTTAGTCGTAGCCGAATAGATCTCTCCTATAAACCCTAGGCCGGATATCTATATAAGCCGTCCTAGGGAGAGCCTTTAGGGCACACCTCAATAACCCATATTCCGGCTCTGCCGTATTACTGGATTGCTAGCAGGAGTAGGATCCGTCCAAAGCCGGCGGATTCGAACCTGGGTAAACTTGTGTGCTCACCGTCCAGAAACACCGTACGTCTCAGACCCCTCTCTTCCGCACGCCTCGAGGACCCCCTCATGGTGTACTTGTTATCAATCCGACGACACTCGCCTGCGTACGCTACTGCTGAACGCATTATTTGCTCATTCCTCCAAGATGTCCTCTATGTTCCGTAGAGTTCTTGATGATTGACCAACACTGGATATACGAGCAGAGGGACTGGTTGGATAATTGGGTGCATGCCTGGAGCTCCTTGATGGACGGGTCATTTGTACATGCCCTTGAAGTTTCAGATGAAGCTATATACTAGTTCCCCCATCAGCGGATCGAGCTCGAAAGAAGGATATTAAGCCAGTCATGTGTAGAGCCCTTCAGCTGCAGCCACATGCACTACATGGCCATGTTATTTCTAGGCATGGCACATGACTAATTATAGGTGGTCGTCCAGCCAGGTCTTGGTTCCTGGAGCCTGTCGAATTTCAGATTGTCCAAAGGTACATTGAAGCCTTTTGGCATCCTAGTTTGTCGGATGGCGCTGCTGAAGCATCTGGCACCGCAAAGTTTGTTTCTTCGTCATCTAACTCGGTGGAGTAGGTGCGTTTTGCACATGATTTGTCGACCTTGGGCTATGTGATCTCGTCACGAGCATCGTAGTCACAGTCCTTCCGCCGCAGGCTGTGGCATTTCCATGGCGGATCGTCGTCTAACCGTATCCAGTGGTGGCTCTTGTGTGTTGCGAGTTCTTTCTTGGGTTCCTTGTCTGGTTCCCTCGCAAGTGCAGCCTCTACCAAGCCAAGACTGGCGATGGCATATCTATGGACGGTGGATCATGGAGCCCCTGCCAAAGGTTGGCTGGATAGTACGTACAAGGTAGGTGTGATGACGGTGGCTTGTGGAGTCTTGGGCATCACGTTGCCCCGTGAGTCCACTAACATGAAGGAGAAGTCGAGGCTTCGACTGGTTTCGCGCCTTGCGTCCTCATCCATGAGGCTTTTTCGGTAGCGTCTCTTGTGCGCCTCGGCGTGACGGTTGTGTTTTGATGAGGATCTGCCAATGGCGGATAACTTCGCCTATCAGGCACTTGAAGCATCAACATGTCGGTTACACTCGTCGAGCTCAGCTTTCTGCGTTTGTTAGCGAGGGTATTCCTTTTGGAGGAGCTAGTGGTAGGTCATCAGTTCCTCACCCTCAGCGAGTTGAACTCAACGCCAATACTGACATAGGCACCTACAAAGGCACCGGAACCGGCACCCACACTAGGCCCGAGAACGAGAATGGTGGCAACAATTGTCCACAAGTCAACCTCACAAATGACCAGTATGAGAGAATCAAGCAAGCTTTAAAGGTTACACTCTAGCTCTAAAGGATTCGATCCTTGATAGACACAATAAGGCTTCCTATCTAGCCTTATTGTGTCTATCAAGGATCGAATGCTCCGTGGACTTTACTTCATCTGAATCGCCGTGGGCCTTGCAAACATCAGCAAATCGTCATGTGGGCCTCCTAATGGCCCTGACTAGATAAGCCAAGGGTGGACACCTATTGGGCATACCTATGTCAAATAGTCCCGGTACTTTCTCTTTTTCCTCCATATTAATGTTAGATTGAGTCCTTGAGCATCATCATCATCCTCTTAGTGGTAGGAGCATTGATACAAGCTTCCAAGAGACTCAAGAAATATTTTGTCGAGAAATTTGGAAGATATGAATGTTCAAAACAATGTTTTCTTAGAAACTTTTGGTGCGAGGTAAATTCAATGAAGAGGTGAGTATATTAGTATTTTTTAGGTTAAAGTTTGAGCTGGAGAGTAGAAATGGAGTTCGGATGGGGGAGGCTACGGTGACCCATCATAGCAATGCATGGTATAGCATGCAAGTCATTGACATAACACCAATGAAACACCATTCCACCAGTATTACATCCCTTAGAGTAGTACAACAGAAACATCATAGGTCTAAGGCATGACTATAGATTGCAACATTGTAACTTGCAAAAGATCCATAGAACCTTCTCGATATAGTGATGAAAGTATATTTACAAAAGAAATCCAGAAATAACAACTCATAGACTATTCTATGACTATATCTACCTTAATAATATTTGGGTTATGATTTTTGCTATAGCAATGCTATACAAAAATAGGTTCTATATCTAGGATTTATTTGTTTTGTACTTTTGAGCCTCACTTCTATTGCAACTTATGTAGTCATCGACTCCATTTATTCCACCAGATATCTTCGGCTCTTCAAATTAGTTTATATTTTTTGAAATTCTAAGAAACATTTTGTTTGATTGCTCATTTCTTTGTAGGCACACTTGTCTCGTTCTTGTTTGTCCTGTTCTACAGGTTCACAAGCGATGCCATTATATCTCTATCTGGTTCTGGTTCGTCCTAAGCAACACCATAACTATCCTCTACTATATAGTTCATTCGTGGTTTATATTCCTGCTCTACAAGTTCTCGTATGATGAGGTTATAATTTCTATCTAGTTCATTCTTAGCTACGATAGTAACTGCATGCCATTGTGTATCTCAGCGATAATTTCGAGTCACCAAACGTCTGTTGCATCCTAGGGTATACAACTGCTATATATATTTATTGAAATGACCTGTCTAGTTTATATTTGCTGAAATTCTAAGCCACACACACACATTTTTTGATTGCTTGTTTCATAGTAGGCACACTTGTTTAATACATGCTTGCTTGTCCTATTTATTTGATGTGTTGGTCAATAATTGAACCATCGACCAGTAGTAAACTCCAGTTCATAGCTCCTGTCATATTAGTCAAATGAGTGGTTCGTATTATTTGATGTATTAACTTGTTATTACTTAGTTTTAAACTGCAATTACTGCTATCGCCACCAAAGAAGGGGCTGCAGGATCATGTCTCAAGGTGGTTTTCCAATGTAGCTGTCATACTCAAAGGGAGATGCAGTTGATAGACTCAAAGAAAATTGATGACTCTGCTATCAACTCGATTGTCAACTGAAATACCAAATTTTCTTTCCCTTGAGTTGATGATATGTAATAATTTTAAGAAGTTTGCAGCTGATGTAATATCTACATAACTCGCATAGGCCATGTAGGCATTTAGTTGAGGATGTCCACACATGGCGGTAGGCGGTACCATAACTACGCCAACCAGGTTAATTAGGGAATAGTATCGGGCTTTATTATTAGCCTGTCTTATATTGGGCCGATGATGACTAGTAAAAGATACTCACTAATTATACACCTTTTATGATATTGGCATGGGATTCAGAAAATGCCAAAACAGTAAAAGACTGTAAATGTAATGGGCCGACCCACAGGTAGGAACTAGTAATATTAACAAGCTAGAACAGTAACATGCCATAATAGTAACTAGCCAAAACACTTGCAGGCCAGAACAATGGCATGCCAGCACAGTAACATGCCAGAACAGTAACTGACTAGTACAGTAACATACCACAACAGTGACAGGCCATAACAGTAACATGCCATAACACTAACAGACTATAATAATAGCATGCTATAATAGTAACATGCCATAACAGTAAAATACCAAAACAGTAATGAGTCAAAATAGTAACATGGCGAAAAAATTTACCAAGGAAGAACAATAATAGGCCAGAAAAATTTCTAGGCCAAAACAGTACCAGACCAGAACAGTAAAACGGGGCTTGTGGGCCTAAACAGCTGACAGCTAGAACAGTAAAAGGCCAAAATGGTAACGGATCTTCTCAAAGAAGGCTTGTTAGTAGGCGGCCCACCATGGGCTATAAGAATAGTGACAGGCCGACCGCAGGCCTTAACAGTATCAGACCGACTTCACGAAGGTCTCTGATGGGCAGCACAATATTCGACCAATGTGGGCCTTTTGTTGGGCTATCTTGGGCCTCGTGAAGGCCGAAACAGTATCGGGACTGAAAGTTCATGGACCGCAGATGGCTGCATTAATGGGCCCATTTCAAATAGTGCAGGACTAAACAGTAAAGGGTTGTACTCTTACTGGGCTTTCCTCATGGGCCGACCCACTTAATAATGATCAGGCCTTGGCTGGGCCAGGATTCTACCAAGGTTTCTATGACCGTTAATGGCAGTAACCGGGCGCTAATGGTGTTTGCCACATGGCAGTTTGCATGACGTCAGCAGTCAATACGGCTAGCGAACAGATCTACGATGGAACACATTTTCGTGGCTGGAGGCTGCGATCCGCCATAGTCGGAAAAATCCATGGTAGATTCATTTGTGACAGGTCTTTTACCACGAAAGCCATCCATCGTAGAAGACTTTTTAACCATGAAAAGTGGGCCTTCAACCACGAAAACCGTCCATTGTAAAAGCCAATTTCTCTTGTAGTCTACACACGTTTCTTCTAATGAGTGACTAACATGGGGGACCTACCAGTATGACTAAACGGTTGATGCATCGAGCAAATCTATCGAGTTCAAATCCGGGAGGCGCGACCAAGGAAAAAAATTCCATAATTCACACATTTCTTCTAATGAGAGGCGGACATGTGGGATCCAGCAGCCTAAATAAACAACAGATGCATCAAGCATCGCTATCAAGTTTGGAACAGGGTAGCGCGAGCGAAGGAAAAAATTCCATCGTCTACACGATTCTTCTAATGAGCGGATGACATAGGGGACCCAACAGCCTGAATAAATGGTGGATGAATGGGGAACATTATCGAGTTCAAATCAGGGAGATGTGAACGAAAAGTATGGTCCACTAGAGACACTGACATCCGGGACCCACACACCTCAAAAGATTTGAGCCAGTCAACATCATGCAAGGTACCGAAAATCTTACTTCTGCCACCTATCGATCGAGCTTCGTCCATGTTTTTAGTGGTTTCGTCATAGTAGAGGGCCGTGAAAATAGAAAAAAATTCCCATCATCCATGGTCCAGCGAACGAAATTGCCACAGAAGACGCGCCTTCTATGACGACCGACGAGCCAAACCATTACGGATGGAAACATTTCTTGTAGTGAAAAGCCCCCTGGATGGTGCGGGTGCGAACGAGCAGTGGTGTGGCGCTCACTTTTGTGGACCAGTTGAGCGACAACATCAAGCGGAGCAGAGCTCCACGACACATTAGCTTGTTGAGGAGTATGGCGATACAACAGACTAGGTGGGCCGGATGGTGACTCTGCCATTCAAATGAAGTGCGAGAGTAGGATCCAGCAACGGCGAGGCTCAATACCTATCCTTTTCAACCTTCCATGGCCAGATTCAGCACCGACAACAAAGAAATCATGGAGGAGCTAGTGGCGTGCACCGGAGAGGGGCAGGGGTAGGGGAGGGGATGAAAACAAGCTAGGGGTTCTATTATTTTAGCCGATGACGGTACCTACTGAAAAACCTAAGGACAAACTCTCTTTTTAATCGTCAACGATATATTCTGCCTAGCCAATTAAGCTGATAATCCAGTCGCCGTTAGTAACCTTGAGAACCAAACAACGATTTTATGTATCAGATCATCAACATTAACGTGTAAGTAGTGACAAACGCATATGCCACTAGTTTTCAGGAGGACCCAGTGAAAAACTTCATCTATCTTGTCATCACCTCTAGTCTCTACAGCCGTGACAAATGCAAAACAATGAATGTCATGGCTTTTTTAGCCCCTTGGTCCATCCACGAAACACGTTGCAAGGATGGACTTTTTCTTCTGCAAGTCAGCGGTAAGCCATGCGGGGATCAGTTCACGACTGATAGGTGACATTGTTTGTTTTCTCACCGGGGGTACACGTTACCACCGACATACCTTTGTTTTTTCACCAGTAAGGCTTTTATGACACTATGCCTTTTTCAGTCATGATCTCCTCGCGAGTAGACAGCTCTAGGTTGTGGGGATCAACAAACTTCTGCTAGATCGTTCTTCGAGGGTATGATATGTTGCCTCTCCCTGCATATGATCCGTGTTATGTGCTAGAATTTTTTGATTTGCGTAGCGCATGCCCTAACATAATTGGCACATGCCTTTTATCACAACCTATACCCGGCTAAAGGTGCTTCAAATATGGATTGTATTTTACACTGTATTGCCACTTTTTTCAGTCATGATCTCCTCGCGAGTAGACAGCTCTAGGTTGCGGGGATCAACAAACTTTCGCTAGATCGTTCTTCGAGGGTATGATCTGTTGCCTCTCCCCGCATATGATCCGTGTTATGTGCTAGAATTTTTTGATTTGCCTAGCGCATGCCCTAATATAATTGGCACATGCCTTTTATCACAACCTATACTCGGCTAAAGGTGCTTCAAATATGGATTGTATTTTAGACTGTATTGCCATGTTTGTCACTCCTGAGATGAATGAATCATTGACGGCAGTGTATTTAGACAAGGAAAATGAGACAACTCTATCCCAAATGGGCCCAACTAAGGCAGCAAGCCAAGATGGTCTACATGCTTTGTTCTTTTAGTGCCACTAGGCCACAGTTAAATCGGAGGTTTGTACTACTATTAGGTATTTCATAGTGGGAAGGGACTGGCCTCCTGATTTCAATAATACAATCCTTGTTCTTATCCCAAAGGTGTAGTCACCAAAGTCTCTTACGCAGTCCACACTAATAAACCCATGCGATGTCCTCTAAAAGATCATGTCGAAGGTGGTGGCTAACCGTTCGTGCCTATGGGACTTATAACTGACAATGTGTTTATAGCATATGAATGTACTCAATCAATCAGGACGAGAAAGAGGAAAACTCTATTGTGTGCCGTGAAGTTGGACATGGTAAAAGCGTATGATAGGGTAGATGGGATTTTTTTGGAGAGAATGCTACTAAAAACTTGGTTTTGCCCAACAGTGGGTAGACATAATTATGAGATGCATATCGACTGTCAGGTTTTTAGTTAAGCTGAATGGGGAATCATCTTAACCGTTTTCTTCCATAGAGGGGACTATGGCAAGGGGATCTGATATCGTTGTATTTATTTCTCTTTGTGTGGAAAGTTTTTCGGCTCTACTAAAAGAAGCACAACAAGAGAATGAGTTACATGGTATGAGATTTGATGCAGATGATCCACATATCACGCACCTCCTATCTGCTAATGATAGTGTTGTGTTTCTCGAAGCCACACAGAGAAGTATGCTGACTTTGCGAAGGAATCTACATGATTATGAAGCTAGCTCAGGCCATAAAGTAAACCTAAAAAAATCATCAATATTTTTCGGGTCTAGCTGCAACAATAGTTTAAAATAGATTTGAAGCAAGTTATGGATATTAATTGTGAAGCTTTGTCCAAACGGAAATTGAGACTGCCAACAGTTGGTGGGAGATCGAAATAGGGCCGCTTCAAGTACCTGACTGAACATTCATGGGGAAAGGTCAAAGGGTGGAAGGTAAATAGAATGTCCATGGCTTGAAAAGGTGTTCTGATTAAATCTGTTTTGCAAGATGTCCTTGCTTATGCTATGATCTATTTTCAGTTAACAAAGAAGCAATGCAAGCACCTGAGTGGGGTGCCATCAAACTTTTGGTGGGGAGAAAAAGATGGGGGGGGAAGAAGGTCCACTGGATTGGGTGGCATGCATGTGCAAGAGCAAACATAGCGGTGGCATGGGTTTTCGCAATTATGAATGTTTCAATCAAGCTTTGCTGGCTAAACAAGGATGGAGGCTGCTGAGGAATACCACTTTGCTCTGTGCTAGGGTTCTAAAGGCTAGGTACTTTAAAGATTCAGATTTCTTGAGTGCTAGTTTTCCAAAGTGAGTGTCTTACACTTGGAGGGGAATTATCCATGGCTAACAAGTTACAAGATGGTCTAGTTTGGCGTGTGCGAGATGGTGCTAAGATTGGAATTTGGGATGATGATTGGATACCGAGAATGGGAGCGAAACACCCACTGGGGCATCCGTTCGATGACATGTCTGAACTGGTTCAGGCTCTTATCTTGCCAAACATGGGAGGGTGGAACGAAGAGAAGGTTAGACAACATCTTTTTTCTCATATGCAGAAGAAATTATTAAAGTTCCTGTGGGGCGGCAGGGATCAGAGGATTTCTTGGCATGGAACAACACAAAGAATGGGTTGTTCTCGATAAAGTCAACATATCATCTTGACATATCATCTTGCTATCCAACGTAAAAGGCTGGCCCATGTAGGTGGTGAACCATCGAGCTCTTTTGATCATCATAAGAGTTGGTTAGCAATCTGGGATGTTTAGGTGCCAAATAAGGTTAAAGTGCATTTTTGGCGACTTGTTGGGAATGGTCTGGCTGTCGGTTTGGAGTTGAGTCATCATAATATCAAATATGGCGTTGTCTGTCTATGCGTGTGGAAGAACTGAAAATTTAACTCACTGATTGTGGATGTGTCCTCATTCATAGTCCGCATAGAATTTCCTAGCTAATCATGTGCGACGAAATTTTGAGGCCCCTCCAAAGAAATTAAGAGGTCATGCTCAATGGAAAGGTTGTGTATTGGACTGGATTGGCAAGGGCCAATGGTGATGAAATCTCATGGCTATTTATGATGCTCTATAATCTGTGGTAGGCTCGGAATGATGCGAGGGAAAATCAGAATCTAGTGGACACTAGAACTGTCGCCATGAGGACATTTGTTGCAGTGGAAGAATGAGTACATCTCTAGCAGCAAACTCCTGATGTCACTGTAGCTAAACCTATGGAGCGTTGTCTCCCTCCTGAATTGGGATGCAAGGATGATCCTGAGATTTTGGGGTCCCAGGGCGAGAATAAAACTTCGACCCTTAGTACAGAAATAAAAAATAACAAAAAATATTACGCATGTAAAAGATATGTTTTTAATAGCACTTACATGCATTCAAAAGTAGTACGGTCTTATCAAATAATTTATACATAATATCTTTAATTTTCTTCTAAAATTTCTCAATGCAAAGTCACTTATGTTGGGATCCATATGTCGATGGCATCTAATAAGTTTTCTCGATCCATAATGTTGTCAAACCATTTTTACATGTGTTAAGTCATTGTTGACCTCAAATAGTTGAAGGTATCAAGTATAAGTGATGTTAGAGACTAAATAATAACCATACAATAGTATTAAACATATATCCGATTGGTGAAATCAGTAATATGCGCGTGGGTGTACCGCACCTAGAGATGGGAAAGAAAAATGGTGTGGCTTATTCTCACAATTGGGTGCCCCAGAAATTGAAATCAGGGAGACAATGAGTCGAAGAATGATCAGATATTCGGAATTAGGAGAAATTTATTTAGAAAAAAGGAGAGTCAATCGTGTTAAGTCTCGAATTGTTACTGGTCACTAGTAGAAAAACTAGCTTTCGTTCGGAGCGGCCTAGAGCATTAGTCCTGGTTTTGCCACGAACCGGGACTAATGCTCACATTTGTCTCGGTTCGAGCGGCCCGAGCGTCGCAAGGGGGCCAGGGGCATACATCCCGGTTCATAAGGGACTATTCATCCTGGTTGGTATTACGAACCGGGACTAAAGGTCGTTCACCAGACACGTGGCCCACCGTACACCTTTAGTCCCGGTTCATAATACCAACCGGGACAAATAATCCGTCTATAAATGCGCTGCCCCAGCCATCCCTCCCTCTGTTTTTTCTCTTGGTGAAAGGAGTGAGGTGTGTGTGCTAGTTTTTTTCCTATGCACATTAGGTGTTCGATAAAATGCCTGAGAGAATGATACCGCTTGATTTCACACAAAACAAAAATGATATGAGGTCCATGAGTCACACTTAAACCTTTATCCTCTTTCTTTCCTTCTCGATCGAGGTTAGCAACCTTATCCTTTCATTTGTCATTGATATAATAATGCATGTGTCGATGTAAAGTGGTCATCTCGCTATTCATGATGTTTTGTAATGATGTAGATGAACCGGCGGGGATGGATGTACGGTGACCTACGTGAATCCGTGTACATTCAAGGCATGGATAAATTTATCGATGTGGCTAAGCCAAACAAAGAGAATGGATTTATGTGTTGTCCATAGGTTCAATGTCGGAACATCAAGGAGTACTCTTCCTCGAAAATAATTTGCGACCACATAGTTTGGAGAGGTTTCATGCCCAGTTATAATTGCTGGACCAAGCATGGAGAAAGAGGGGTTATGATAGAAGACAATGAAGAGGAAGAGGATGATGACAACTATTGTCATATGTTCCCTGAATACAATGATACTGCAGTGGAAGAGAATGAAGAAGAAGGAGGTGAAGAACGGGCATCATATGAGCCTGTTGATGATATTGGTCGAGTCATTTCTGATGCAAAGCGAGACTGTGAAACAGAGAAGGAGAATTTGAAGTTAGAGGGCATGTTAGAGGATCACAAAAAATTGTTGTACCCAAATTGCAAAGATGGCAGCACAAAGCATGGTACCACACTAGAATTGTTGAAATGGAAGACAGGAACTAGTTTATCTGACAAGGGATTTGAGAAGTTACTGAAAATAACAAAGCCGAAGCTTCCAAAAGATAAAGAATTTCTCGAGAGTACTTACGAAGCAAAGAAGATTCTCTGCCCTCTAGGATTAGATGTGCAGAAGATACATGCATGCATTAATGACTGCATCCTCTACCATGGTGAGGAGTACGAGAATTTAGATAAATGTCCGGTATGCACTGCACTGTGATATAAGATCAGACGAGATGACCCTGGTGATGTTGATGGCGATGACAAGCCCCCCAGGAAGAGGCTTCCTGCTAAGATTATGTGGTATGCTCCTATAATACCAAGGTTGAAACGTCTATTTAGAAACAAAGAGCATGCTAGGTTGTTGCGATGGCACAATGAAGACCGTAAGAAAGATGGGAAGTTGAGACACCTCGCTGATGGGTTGCAGTGGAGAAAAATCGAGAGAGAGTTCCCAAACTTTGTAGGTGACACGAGGAATGTATGGTTTAGTCTAAGTATAAATGGCATGAATCCTTTGGGGAGCAGAGCTGCAGTCATAGCACTTGGTCTGTGACTCTATGTATTTAGAACCTTCCTCTTTCGTTGTGCATGATGCGTAAGTTCATTATGATGACAGTTCTTATCCAAGGTCCGAAGCAACCCGGCAACAATATTAATGTGTACCTAAGGCCATTAGTTGAAGAACTTATACATTTGTGGGGAAAACCGGGTGTACGTGTGTGGGATGAGCACAAACAGGAGCCATTTGACCTACGAGCGCTGCTTTTCGTAACCATCAATGATTGGCCTGCTCTTAGTAACCTTTCAGGACATACAAACAAGGGATACAAGGCATGCACACACTTTTTAGATGATACTGAAGCTACATATTTGCATAAATGTAAGAAGGTTGTGTACTGGGGAATCGTCGATTTCTTTCGACCAATCATCAAGTAAGAAAGAAAGGCAAGCATTTCAAAGGTGAGGCAGATTACCGGAAGAAGCCTGACCTCCCTACTGGTGATGATGTATTTGGTATGGTCAAGGACATAGAAGTAGTTTTTGGAAAGTGTCCTGGCGGTCAACCTGTTCCGAACAACGTCGTTACCGGACACGCGCCCATGTGGAAGAAGAAATCTATATTTTGGGAGCTACCCTATTGGAAAGTCCTATATGTCCACTCTTCAATCGACGTGATGCACGTGACGAAGAATCTTTGCGTGAACCTGCTAGGCTTCCTAGGCATGTATGGGAAGAAAAAAGATACACCAGAAGCATGGGAGGACCAACAATGTATGAAATACCCACAAAATATGCATCCATAAAACAAGACGGATAAAGGACGTCACTTAAGTCCTGCCAGCTATGCTCTTACGAAAGCAGAGAAGGAAATATTTTTTAAAGTCCTTTATAGTATCAAGGTGTCGTCTGGATTCTCGTCTAACATAAAAGGGATAATAAATATAGCAGAGAAAAAATTCCAAAACCTAAAGTCTCATGACTGTACGTGATTATGACGCAGTTGCTTCTGATTGCATTGAGGGGGCTTCTACCGAAAAATGTTTGAGTACTCATTGTGAAGCTATGTGCATTCCTCAATGCAATATCTCAGAAGGTGATCAATCAAGATATTCTGACAAGGTTACAAAAGGATGTGGTCCAATGTCTTGTTAGTTTTGAGTTGGTGTTCCCACGATGCTTCTTCAATATGATGATGCATCTCCTGGTTCACCTAGTCGAAGAGATTTCCATTCTCGGTCATGTATTTCTGCACAATATGTTCCCCTTTGAGAGGTTCATGGGAGTGTTAAAGAAATATATTCATAATCGTGCTAGGCCAGAAGGAAGCATCTCCAAGGGCTATGGAACAGAGGAGGTCATTGAGTTCTGTGTTGACTTTATTCCTGACCTTAAGCCGATTGGTGTTCCTAAATCGCGGCATGAGGGGAGACTGAGTGGAAAAGGCACACTGGGAAAGAAAGCAATGATATGTTGGGTCAGACAATCTTTCACTCAAGCATACTACACGGTTCTATGGAATTCAGCCTTGGCAGCTCCGTATATCGGGGAACACAAGAATATTGTACGCTCCAACAACCCAGGTAGCCTAACCCCTGGATTAGAGATGAACACATGAAGACTTTCAACAGTTGGTTGTGAACACATCTAATGAATGATACCACTGTTGGAGATCAACTCTACTTGTTGGCTGGGTCACCATCTTCTACTACATTGAATTACCAAGGGTACGAGATAAATGGAAATACATTTTACATGATCTCCCAAGATAAAAAGAGCACCAACCAGAACAATGGTGTTCGCTTTGATGCAATCGACGAGAATGGCAAAAAGGACACATACTATGGTTACATAGAGGAGATATGGGAGCTTGACTATGGAGTTTCTTTTAAGGTCCCTTTGTTTCGGTGCAAATGGATCAACCTGAATGGAGAAGGGGTAAAGGTAGACCAGTTGTACGTAATGACAACAATAGATCTCAACAATCTTGGTTACAGAGACGAACCATTCGTCCTAGCCAATGATGTGGCACAAGTTTTCTATGTGAAGGACATGTCCTCCATACCGAAAAAGAAAAAATAAGCAAATGAATACATCACACGATGAGCCAAAGCGTCACATAGTTCTTTCAGGAAAAATAAATATCGTGGAAGTCGAGGACAAGACAGACATGTGAGAAGATTATAATAAGTTTGATGAAATTCCGCCCTTCACAGTGAAAACTGACCCAAGCATCCCGTTAAGCAAAGAAGATGCTCCATGGTTACGGCCGAAGCGATCATAAGCAAGGGAAATATGCCAAGATGTGTTCATGGCCTCATATTGTGTACCTCTAGATCATATTACATGACATAGTTGCAATTTTTAACGAGGCTCATCCCCTATCTTCATGCCCGCCGTTATGACCATAGTTAGAAACGGGTAAATTTTGAAACAGGCATAAGAAATTCAAAAACGGTCTGAACAATGTAAATCCTTCATGTGATGTCACATTATGTGACATAGTTGCAAGGAAAAATACAAAACTTGGTATATTGATTATGTCTCGAAAAAACCTTCACAAAATGACCTATCATGTTCGAGGTTTCATGGCTTTTGGTCTAAATGACCAATGTTATGTGCATAATCAAGGCATAGTTTGTGATACTATGCCTATATTGTGCATGCATGTGCATCTTGGGATGGCTAACAATGTTGTAGGAGGAAAATTTATTTTTCGTCGCATGGAAAAGCCATTTTCTATTTTCCGAGTGCCAAAATCGAGGCATTTTGTGAAGTAACACCAAACATTAAATAAACAAATTGTACCACCCCATTTTTCAAAAATAGTAGACCACCTTACATGAACAATGTCCCAACCAGGGACTTTAAAACCTTTCCACCCACCCCTGGAAAAAAGACAAATGTCTACCGAATCGGTAGGAAGTGGGTCTGGTTTGACCTACAGGTACATGATCTAATGCTCGTGATTTTTTCAAAAAATCATTTTTAGACTCATAATGTGATGTTTCTTCAGAGATCCATCCCCTATGGCCAGCTTAAGGGAGATGCCTAAGGATTGGATCCATAGGCATCTCCCTGAAGCTGGCCATAGTGTTGTCCCTGCTCTCGCACACCATCTTGGGGTTTATAACTTCTCTAGCTAGATCAATATGCCAGGTATCTAACTAATTTCACATATTAGGGAGTGCCTCTATGGCTAGCTTCAGCGAGATGCTTGAGTACTAGATCCTTAGGCATCTCCCTGAAGTTGGCCATAGTGTTGTCCCTGCTCTCGCACACCATCATCTTGCAGTTTATAACTTCTCTAACTAGATCAATATGCCGGGATCTAAGTAATTTCACATATTAGGGAGTACATCTATGGCCAGTTTGTTGGAGATGCCGGAGGACTGGGCTCCGCCGGCATCTCCCTCAAGCTGGCCGTAGTGGTGTCTCTGCTCTCGCACACCATCATGTTTGCAGTTGATAACTTCACAAGGATGCCTATTTATAGATTAAGCAGCACAACATAGTGTCGACACTCACGATATAATGTCGACACTCTTGTCTATAGTCCCGGTTGGAGCCACTAACCGGGACTAAAGATATTTCCCGCCATTCTCCACCGCTTTCCGCTATGCTTTCCCACCCTTTCCCTCTAACCGGGCCTTTTAGTCCCAGTTGGAGCCACTAACCAGGACTAAAGATATTTCCCGCCATTTCCCACCACTTCCCACTATGTTTTCTCGCCCTTTCCCTCTACCAGGCCTTTTAGTCCTAGTTGGAGCCACTAACCGGGACTAAAGATATTTCCCACCATTTCTCACCACTTCCCGCTATGTTTTCCCGCTCTTTCCCTCTATATCTAGGCCGACTGCGCCATGGCTATCCACACATCCACACCTTCCTCTCTCAACAATGGACACCGCATACTAGGCCATTCTAACACTCGAAGAGACCGAGGCGCTGTGCGCCTCCAGCTACCCATGCCCGTCGGGCTACCGACTGCCCGCTGACTGGATGCTGAGTGTTGGAGGAGTTCCTGTCCCTCCTGTGCCTCAAGGTTCCTCCCGCCAGGCGGCCATCACGAACCACTTCTACCTAGAGATTACGCTGGAGCAGTGGATGGATCCCCATTGGGATCCCGACAACTACGACACCTGGAATGCCTTCTTCGCTAACCAGCGGGAAAGGGAGCTCGCCAGGTACGAGGGTGACGGCCAGCCCTCGGTGAACCACAACGAAACCAGTTGTCTCCTATGGTGGGTGAACCGGACTATCACCGGTGTGATGCACTACATCGCTGAGGGAGATCATCCTCACCTGCGGTACCCGCACTTGCACCCGCCGCAATGCCACAATAAGGGTGTCTATGGTGAAGGCCACGGGCGTAGCGATATCGGTATCCGGGAGCCCCCTCCCCCCGTGTCGTGAATCCGAGGTTGGAGTGGTAGGTTCCCCTGGAATATGTCATGGTTCACGGTCCCTGGTTCCCCCCTACACAAGCCACGGAAGGGCTGAGGATCCCCGAAATATGCCATAGCGACGACAACGAAGATGACTCAGAAGATGACCCTGAAGCTATGTACTATAGGGCTAGACATGATTATGACTAATACATTGGCTAGGACGAATCGTTCCTCTGTGTACCCAAGATTGTCGACAGATCCACTGTTTTCATTCTGTAATGCATTTTTATTTGAAAATGGCAAAATGGTTAATAGTTTGAACAATTATTTTAAGAGTAGTTATTAAAATTCAAACACTTTTCATGTTGAAAGTGTTTTCAAATTCAAATTTAAACCATTTCAGAAATTTCAAATTTAAACCATTTCAAATTTAATAGTTTGAATAGTTAGAATAATTATTTTATAAGAAAAAAAGTTTTTTCAAATTCAAATTATTTCAAATGTAAACACCTAAATAAGAAATAAGGCGGGAACATCTAAATTTTTTGAAAAACTTTTGAAAAAATACTTTTAGTCCCGGTTGGTGCCCCGGTTGGTGCCACCAACCGGGACTAAAGGTCTTTTGTGCGTGCTGCTTTGGTGGCTATCATACGTCCCGGTTGGTGGCACCAACCGGGATGTATGCTCTGGTCTTTCGTCCCGGTTGGTGCCACCAACCAGAACTAAAGGCCCTCCCGTACTTAACTGCGTGCCCCTTTCTATCCTTCTCTAATCTCTCTCACTCGCACGCCACTACAGATCGCCGTAGCCACGAGGAGCTGCTCTGACGCCGTCAGGCTGCCCAACCGCCGCCCCACCACCGGCCTCCATGATCCACCTCGCTATGCTGATCCTCCTCGCCGTCGTCGAAGTCGCGCAACCAGAATCGACCGCTTGTTCCCCGTCACAGACGAGCTCCACCGTCGCCATCACTGTTGCTGTCGACCTCCTCCATCCTCGCCAAGGGTATACACACGTCCAGGGTGAGCTTTCTAGTCTCATGTGGTCTCCGTTCGCTTGCGTGCGCCCTGTAGCCGTACTTCACCATGCGTCGTTGTGCTCCGTCGCTGGGCCTGCTCGCTGTTGTAGATTTAGTAACCAAAAAGGGGCGGCGCCACCACAAGATGGTTCGCCTCGCTTCCCTCGTTCGAATTCCCCCAACCCCGCTTGCTGGAGTAGTATCTATCACCGCCGGCAGCCACCGCTGGAGGGGGGACGTCGGAATGATGTCATGGTCAACTCGATCGACGTCATCCGGACCGAGTCCATCTATTGACCAGTCCTGACCAACATGTCATGCTGACGTGGCATTGGTCCCATAGGTCAGAGACCCTGGCTAGAGTTGAGTGCGGTGTAAAGAGGATCCAGTTGAGTGCTGATGTCAGCAGCGACGCAATAAACCATTTAGATATTTTCTTTTAGAATTGTATAAAAAGATTAAAACTTATAAATTCAATATCTTCTTTTTTATAATTCATAAAAATATATATTATATATCAAAATGTTCAGAAAAATAAAATCTATAATATAAATCTATTATTATAATTTATTTTCCTACCTAGATAAAATATTTATGGTTAGCTAGGGTAATTAGTTAGAGATTTAGGGTTAGCTAGGATAATTAGTTAGCTAGGGTAATTAGGGGCCAAAAGTGGTAGTCGACGCCCCCGATTGACTCCCTATGGGAGGGGGTTGGGCTGGGGGCACCGGATGTTTATTGAGCACCCGCCGGATGTAGGTATACATTTGGATTAGGGTTAGGGCGGCTAGGGTTACAATATGTACAAATTCTAATAAAGAATTATTATTGTGTATGTATATATTTTTATTATGTAGTGTGTATGTATACATTTGGATTATTATGTGAAATGCCAATCCCTTCACATTTGTTCGGGAGAGTACTGTCTTCGGGTACGATGGACGGGCACGACAACACGCGCCATATATGTACGATGGACGGGCACGGAAATGCACACCATATATTAGGGTTTCTTCGAATTACGGTTTATATCCCTCGAACCACGTTTTAAATTGTCATGCATGTATTCAGGTTACATTTAAGGTTATCTCATCATCAAACCACGACACCCTAAACCGTCAATTCTCGCCTACCTAACCTCCTCACCTGGCCACTTCGACTCATCCGATTTTCCCTTTTTGCAGAAACTATGGAACCCAGAGACGAAGAAAAGGAAATGGCGCTTGAGGATATGATCAATGAGGGAGGCCATATCAATAACAATGTCACATCGCTATATCTGAACAACTCCGGTGAGGGAGATCCGGGTTTCTACCGAACAGACGGCTCTAGTGAGGGAGAAGCCGACGAGGGAGAAGCCAACGAGGTGCATATATATATATTAATTAAACCTATGTTGACTTTATACATATATATTAACGCTCTTTCTTCTTTTAGCCCTCCAGATCGAGCAAATCTTAAGCAAAGAATAAATGAAGCCTAGCCAGAAAGTTGGGAGACCATGAAAGGTACAGGATCGAAGAAGTCGCTCTAGACGGCCAACCGAAGGCTCCCATTGATGCTGTAAATAAATTTATAAGGCAATGCGGAGTTATTGTTAGGGACTATATCCCGATCACCATCAGAGAATGGAATAGGTCAAAGGATCCGGAATCTCTATATGTCAGTGACTTAGCCAAAGATACTCTTTGGAAAAAGCTCATGGTTAATTTCACCCTACTGACATTAGAGGTGGATCCAGATGAGTTCGGTCGACATGAGGAGATGCCAACTCAGGACGAACTATAGAAACACATGGAGGAAAAAGTCAAGGAGTGGGCTCTTAAGAAGATGGCCCAACAATTCAACAACTGGAAGAAAAGATTGCACCTTGACTATGTCGTGAAAGAGAAGACTCCAGAATTCACTAGAGCGTTTGAGAAGCTAAAAGACTACTGGGTTGATTTTGTGGCGTACAAGACATCAGCGCCAGCTAAGAAAAGGTCTGAAACGAATAAGCAAAATGCTTCTAAAAAGCACTATCACCATACTATGGGGCAAGGTGGCTATAAGGCTAGCAAGCCTAAGTGGGAGAAACTCGAGTCCGACCTGTTTGCTAAAGGGATCACTCTAGAGCCATACAATTGGATCGAACGGGTAAGGAATTGGTTTTACACGCATGGGGGCACGTTGGACTCAGAAGGGAAGTGCATATATAACATAAGACATAAAGAAACTCCCATACCCATCGAAGAGATTAGAAATATAGTAAAGGCTGTTGAAGATGGGGTGTTCATTCCCGATAGAGAGAATGACGAGCTCACACTCGCCCTTGGGAACAAGGAACATGAGGGACGAACAGGAGGCACAGAAGGCTCCAAACCATGGAAACTTGGGTTTCCTGACATGCAGAAGAAATATCCCGATAGAAGCCGTCAGAGGAGAAAGGAAAGGTAGGAAATTAAAGTAATGAAGCGGGCAGACCGGATGCGCAACATAGAAGAACAATTAAAGTGGCAACAAAATCAACTTGACGTAGTTAGCCAGCAAGCTACCAGCCATCTAAGCGGCACATGGTAGACGAAGCTGCCTTTGATGCTATCGGCCCATCCACTAATCGAAAACGCAGCATGGCTTCCATGGAGCTCCCCGGTGATGATGATGATGATGCACCAGCGATGGCTCCTCTTCGCTACCCTGTGGATGATATCATGGAGATGACACATTGTGAGCTACATGTGAAAGTTTTCAACATAACAACGAATGTGGCAGTCGGCTATGCCTTACCATTAGCTAGACCGATACCAACTTACCATTGTTTTCTGGTTCCATAGGGCTACGCTATTGCCGGGGTGGATGAAGTTATGGACGGATTCGCCCAGCTCAAGCTTGACTACCCTGCAAGTGAAGGGGATGTGACTGAACTGGAAGAAGCAAAAAACATGACCATACTATGGCGAAAGGAACACAGCGTGCTTTCAAATCGGATGCCAAAGCCATCCACTCCTCAGAGCACAACTCCATCTTCGTCACAGCCTCACCCGTCTCTAGCTCATCAGCCATCTTTGCCGTCACCGCGACAGGCTCCGTCTCCGCCACAACATGTCCTTTCTCTAGCGCAGCCGTCTCCGCCAAAACAGGCCCTTTCTCCAGCATGGCCATCTTCGCTGTCGCGTCAGCCATCTCAGCCCCTCCCAAAAGTACAAAAGGGTCAGGGCCAAAAGCAAAAGAGTAACCAATCACGGAAACGTCTACCAGAGCCCCTCCCAAAAGTACCAAAGGTTTCTCCCAAGAGAGCTTATGACTATACTGAAGAGGAGAATACAGTGATCAGAAATGCCCATACGCAAAAGTGGTTTGATAGCCTCAAGAGGCCGAAAGAGCGAGAATTCCCCAACACTAAAGAAGAAAAAGGCAAAGTGCAAAAAATGTTATAGACCCTTCATCAACCCGAGCCAAGGCTGTCATCAGACTATGAAAGCTCTATTGTCAAGTCACATCGGTTAATGGTGCGGTCGAAGAGAAGTAGTGTAAGTGGGAATACAGTTCCCTAGCTCGGTTTACAGAAAAACAAGGAATGCCCCCGCTCAAAGTGATTTCCGATACCGGGGTGGCTTCGAGCAAATGTACGGGCGAGCAGTATGATCCGGAGTTTGTTGCAATATATGGAGAAGCGGTCGCTGCTCAAGGTATGACTATTGCTCAGTATGTAGCCTAGTTAGAGTTCCCCGTGGCTGAGGAAAAATACAAATACCAGTACGGGGAACCTCTCGTCAGACCTAAGGACGTGAAGTATCTACCAACAAAAATGCGAGGATTGCATAATTGGTACATGAAAGCCACAAAGGAAGGGGAAAAATGGATAGTGATCAGAGTTCGAAATGAGCATTACAGGTATGGAGATGCCCAGATACTGATTGAATTTCCTAAACTACATCAGTTTTTCAATCAAGACACCCTCGACAAATCGATCGCCAGTGCCTATTGTCTGTAAGTATTATTTCTATAATAATTAAGTCTCTAGTTAGCTCACCTTGTTTATATCGCATATATAATCATACTCACTATATTATGTAGACTAAAGATTCTCGAATGCAGAAGAGGACAGATCTATGACATTGGGTTCATTGACATATATTGGGTTCATGGACTTACTGTGGAACTTAATCCCAAGGACATAGAGGATAAAATTATAATGGTGTTAAGATTTCAAGAAACCAAAAGGGAAATATTATTACCTTACAACTTCGAGTGAGTGTTATTGTCTTGTACATATTCTATTTCGCTTACTCGATGTTAAGTGTATAATTGATGAGTTATGCATGTGCAGCTTTCATTATATTCATCTAATAATTCAACTTGACAATGGAGTAGTACAAGTCATGGACTCTAAACGTAAACCCCTTGAGAAGTGGGAACGCATGCAGGATATGCTCCAGCAGTAATTTTAGTCATTATGACACTATATCGGCAACTTTCGTTTATTTACTGATATCAAGTAATTAATAACTCATTTTATTCATTTTCTTTGCCGGACAGTGCTTGGAAACGGTTCACCAACAAGGCTAAGGGTGCCTGGAAAGAGAAGCTTACCTTTAAACCACTAAATGTAAGTACTACTAGCTAGATCCGCGCATCTCTTTGATTCTAGTTTTGACACCATTATCATGCTTAATTATTATTATTTTGATTGAACTTTGTTCTCATAAAGTGTCTGAGGCAGGTAGACAGAAATAACTTATGTGGATACTATGTTTGCGAGTTCATTCATCAGACGACCTATAAGAAGGGTAGAAATTTAGAACAACTTCAAGTATGTAAACAATATTCAAAAATTTGTTTTATGACCATCAATTGTGTTTAGTTTCATTCATATATGTTAACTCCTTATTTTAAATTAGGTCGAATGGTTGCGGGACCATCTTCTACCAAAGGATCACACACAAGCAATCCAAGAGAAAATTGCGGGATTCTTAGATGCACAGGTCCTAGATCCAAAAGGAGAATACTATCACAAGATGATGATAATGTAATAGGGATCATAAAATATTTTATATTGTATATATGCATGAATGTAATATATTCGATACTTGCTGTGTAATATAATTGGAAGATGTTTTGTAATATAATGGTTCCTTCATTGCTAAGTGCAAAACACATAATAAATGCTGCCCAAAACATAAAAAGGAAATAGATAAAGGGGAAACAAAAAAATTCTCTGCCACGGCACAAAAATGCCCAAAATGCAGCCGCGACAAAGGCCTATAGATCCCAGTTCGTATTAAGAACCGGGACAAATTCTGCTCCTCCCTTGCGACAGCCAGCGGCCACGTGGACCGCCCTTTTGTCCCAGTTCGTAGCCCAACCGGGACTAAAGGGTTGGAGATTTAGTTCTGATTGCCCTGTCCCGGTTGGGCAACCGGGACTAAAGACCCTTACATACCGGGACAAAATGCTCATTTTCCACTAATGGGTGTTGGAGATCACTAAAGCTAAACGGTATGGACTGAAGGATCTATAGCGGGCGGGCAAGCGCAAGTCCGAGGTTGATTGATTGATCCCTTCCGAGCAAGGCGCTCTATTCTGAGTCGTCATGGTAGCTGGGACGTGCAATAGAATAGGAACCGACCGACTCGACGATTTGTTTCTGTGGCAGCTTCTCTATGGTGAGTATCCTAGTCGATCAGTTCAAGGACTCAAGGTCCACCACATTTTATCTTTAGCTGACCTAGCAATACTTACATATGTAGTATTCATTACAGGAATGCATCAAAGTGCCGACGAGCTTTTCCTAAACCGACGACTTTTAGTCGGGGTTGTCGGCGCAGGGCACGACCCGGGTAGCCTTGGAAAAACGTTCGTCGGCATATAAGCCTAGGACACTTTGCAAGGGTAGCCGTCAGCGTATGGACTTGTCCATGATGGCGATGCGACGGTGTCAGAACTACGTCTATGCCGACGGTAATGACCTCGGCATAGCTATTTTCTCTTTTACCACATTAATCTTAGAAAAATCATAACTAAATCATTATAATTAAGAAAAATACAAATAATTTATCTAATTTGCAGAAAAATAAGATCTATCTATCTGAACTCAATTATTACACATTTATGCTGAATAAAAATTAAGTAAAACATAAAAACATTACATATACTTTTGTATAACACATTTTAAAAGATATTCAAACTAGGAAATATGGTGCAATATCTCAAAAACTCCAACTACGGGGCAACCGGAGTGAATCTTGTGGTAAAATGGTCACATCCATTGTTTTTCACTGCAAGTTTAGCGAGGCTCAGTCCCGAGCTAAGAGTCTTCATGCTCGCCATTTTGACCACAGTTTGAAACGGGTATACAAAATTCAAAAATGATCCAAACAATGTAAAACCTTCAAGTGGTGTCAGATTATGTGACATAGTTGCAAGGAAAAAAACCAAACTTAGAATATTGCAAATATCTCAAAACAACCTTCTCGGAAATGAGCTATCATGTTCATGGTTTCATGGCTTTCAAGTCAAACGACCAATATTATAGCTAGAATTGCGGCATAGTTTATGATAATGTACTCATATTATGCACACATGTGCATCTTGGGATGGCAAACAATGTTCCAAAAGGAAATCTTCCTTTTCATCGCAACACAAAGCCATTTTCCATTTTCCGAGTACCAGAAACGAAGTGTTTTGTGAAGCAACCACAAAATAAAAGATTCAAAATAGTACCACCCCATTTAAAAAAAATACTGACCACCTTCCATGAACAATGTCCCAACCGGGATATCTTAAATTTCGTCCACCCCTCGTGAAAAAGACAAATTCCTGCTGAATCAATAGGAAGTCGGTTAGATTTGAACTACAGTTACATGATATAATGCTCATGATTTCTTGGAAAAATCATTTTTATGTTCACAATATGCTATTTCATCAGAAATCCTCTACAAGTTTAGCGAGGCTCAGTCCCGAGCTAAGAATCTTCATGCCCATGGTTTTGACCATAGTTTGAAACAACCATAAGAAATTCAAAAACAATCCAAACAATGTAAAACTTTCGCATGGTGACATATTATGTGACATAGTTACAAAGAAAAATATCAAACTTGGAATATTGCAAATATCTCAAAAATAACTTCTCAGAAATAAGCTATCATTCTCGAGGTTTCATGGCTTTCAGGCCAAACGACGAATGTTATGGCTAGAATCGCGGAATAGTTCACAATATTCCGCGATTCTAGACCACGTTCTATGGACAATGTCCCAATCAGGGTATCTTAAACCTTTTCATCCACCCCTCGTGAAAAAGACAAATTTCGGCCGAAACGTAGGAAGTTGGTCAGATTTGAACTTGACGTACATGAACTAATGCTCATGATTTTTTCGAAAAATCATTTTTAGGTTCACAGTATGCAATTTCATCAGAGATCCACTACAAGTTTAGTGAGGCTCAGGCCCGAGCTAAGAATCTTCATGCCCTCTGTTTTGACTATAGTTTAAAATGGGAATAAGAAATTTAAAAATGATACAAACAATGTAAAATCTTTGCACGGTGTCATATTATGTGACATAGTTGCAACGGAAAATACCAAACTTGGAATATTACAAATATCTCAAAACAACCTTCTCAGAAATTAGCTATTATGTTCGAGGTTTCATGACTTTCAAGCAAACGACCAATGTTATGGCTAGAATCGCAACATAGTTTCTGATAATGTGTCCATATTGTGCACACATGTGTATCTTGGGATGGCAAACAATATTGCAGGAGGAAGTTTTTCTTTAGTCGTACCAAAAAACCATTTTCTATTTTCCGAGTGCCAACAACGGGTTTTTCCGTGAAGCAACAACTAAATGAAAGATTCAAAATAGTACATCCCCATTTAAAAAAATACTAGACCACCTTCTACAGACAATGTTCTAACCGGGGTATCTTAAACCTTTCCATTGACCCCTCGTGAGAAAAGACAAATTCCTACCAAATCGTAGGAAGTTCGTCAGATTTGAACTACAGGCACATGATCTAATGCTCATGGTTTTTACAAAAAATCATTTTTAGGTTCACAGTATGCTATTTCATCAGATATCCACTACAAGTTTAGCGAGGCTTAGTCTCGAGCTAAGAATCTTCATGCCCTCCGTTTTGACCATAGTTTGAAATGGGCATAAAATACTTAAAAGCGATCCAAACAATGCAAAACCTTCAGTTGGTGCCATATTATGTGACATAGTTGCATGGAAAAATACCAAACATGGAATATTGAAAATATCTCAAAAAACTACTCAGAAATGAGCTATCATGTTTGATTTTTCATGGCTTTCAGGCCAAATGACCAATGTTATGGCTAGAATCGCGACATAGTTTGTGATAATATGCCCATATTGTGCACACATGTGCATCATGGGATGGCAAACAATGTTGTAGGAGGTTTTCAATTTTACGAGTGCCAAAAAATGAGAATTTTGTGAAGCAACCACCAAATGAAAGATTCAAAATAGTACCACCCCATTTTTCAAAAATATTGGACCATCTTCCATGGACAATGTTGCAACTAGATATCTTAAACCTTTCCGTCCACCCCTCGTAAAAAAGACAAATTCCTTGTAGGAAGTCGATCATATTTGAACTACAAATACATGATCTAATGCTCATGATTTTTCGGAAAAAACATTTTTATGTTCACAATATGCTATTTCATCAGAAATCCACTTCAAGTTTAGCGAGGCTCAGTCCCAAGCTAAGAATGTTCATGCATGCCGTCTTGACCATAGTTTAAAATAGCCATAAGAAATTCAAAAACGGTTCAAACAACGTAAAACCTTCATGTGTTGTCATATTATGTGACATTGTTGCAAAGAAATATCAAACTTGGAATATTGCAATCTCTCAAAAACAATTCTCAGAAATGAGCTACCATGTTCGAGGTTTCATGGATTTTAGGCCAAACGACAAATGTTATGGCTAGAATCATGAAATGGTTTGTGATGATGTGCCTATATTGTGCACACATGTGCATATTGGGATGGCAAACAATGTTGTAGGAGCAAGTTTTCCTTTTCGTCCCACCAAAAAGCCATTTTCCATTTTCTGAGTGCCAACTACGGGGTGTTTTGTGAAGCAATAACCAAATGAAAGATTCAAAATAGGAATTGGTCAGATTTGAACTACAGCTACATGATCTAATGCTTAAGATTTTAAAAAAATTATATTTAGGTTCACAATATGTTATTTCATCAGAGACCCACTAAAAGTTTAGCTAGACTCAGTCCCGAGCTAAGAATCTTCATGCCTGGCGCTTTGACCATAGTTTGAAACAAACATAAGAAATTTAAAAACGATCCAAATAATGTAAAACATTCACGTGGTGTCATATTATGTGATATAGTTGCAAGAAAAAAATACCAAACTTGGAATATTGCAAATATCTCAAAACAACCCTCTCAGAAATGAGGTATCATGTTCGAGTTTTCATGCCTTTCGGCAAACGACCAATGTTATGGCTAGAATCGAGGCATAGTTTGTGATAATGTGCCCATATTATGCACACATGTGCATCTTGGATGGCAAACAATGTTGCAGGAGGAAATTTCATTTCTGTCGCAACAAAAAATCCATTTTCAATTTTCCTATTGCAAAAAACAGTGTTTTGTGAAGCAACCACAAAATGAAAGATTCAAGATAGTACCACAACATTTTTCAAAAATACTAGACCACCTTTCAGGGAGAATGTCCCCACCAGGGTATCTTACACATTTCCATCCACACCTTGTGAAAAAGACAATTTTTTGCTGAATCAGTACGAAGTCTGTCAGATTTAAACTACAGGTACATGATCTAATGCTCATGAATTTTTGGGAAAATCCATTTTAAGTTCACAATATGCTATTTCATCAGAAATCCACTGCAAGTTTAGTGAGGCTCAGTCCCGAGCTAAGAATCTTTATCCCCGCGGTTTTGACCATAGTTTGAAATAGGCATAAGAAATTCAAAAACGATCCAAACAATGTAGAACCTTCGCGTAGTGTCATATTATGTGACATAGTTACAAAGAAAAATATCAAACTTGGAATATTTTAAATATCTCAAAAAACCTTCTCTGAAATGAGCTATCAAGTTCGAGGTTTCATAACTTTCAGGCCAAACAACCAATGTTATGGCTAGAATCGCGGCATAGTTTGTCATAATATACCTATATTGTATCACATGTCCATCTTGGAATGGGAAACAATGTTACAGGTGGAAGTTTTCCTTTTCGTCGCACCAAAAAGCCATTTTCCATTTTCGGAGTGCCAACAATGGGGTGTTCTGTGAAGCAACAACCAAATGAAAGATTCAGAATAGTACCACCCTAGTTTTCAAAAATACTAGACCACATTCTATGGACAATGTTCCAACCGGGGTATCTTAAACCTTTTTGTCCACCCCTCGTGAATAATACAAATTCCTGTCGAATCATAGGAAGTTGCTCAGATTTGAACTACAGGTACATGATAATGCTCATCATTTTTTCGAAAAATCATTTTAGGTTTGCAATATTATATTTCATCAGGGATCCACTTCATGTTTAGCGAGGCTCAGTCCCGAGCTAAAAATCTTCATGCCATCCGGTTTGACTATAGTTTGAAACGGGCATAAAAAATTTAAAAACAATCCAAACAATGTAAAACCTTCGTGTGATGTCATATTATGTGACGTAGTTGCAAGAAAAAATACCGAACTTGGAATATTGCAAATATCTCAAAAAACCTTCTCACAAATGAGCTATCGTATTCGAGGTTTCATGGCTTTCAGGTCATACGACCAATGTTATGGCTAGAATGGCAGCATTGTTTGTGATAATGTCCCAATATTATGCACACATGTGCATATTGGGATGGCAAACACAGTTACAGGAGAAAGTTTTCGTTTTCATTGCACCTTAAAGCTATTTTCCATTTTCGAGTGCCAACAACAGGGTGTTTTTTGAAGAAACACCCAAATGAAAGATTCCAAATAGTACCTCCCCATTTAAAAAAATACTAGACCACCTTCTATGGACAATGTCCCAACCGGCATATCTTAAACCTTTCCATCCACCCCGCGTGAGAAGGACAAATTCCTACTGAATCGTAGGAAGTTGGTCAGATTTTAACTACGGGTACATGATCTAATGCTCATGCGTTTTTCTAAAAATTATTTTTAGATTCACAATATGCTATTTTATTAGAGATCCACTACAAGTTTAGCGAGGCTCGGTCCCGAGGTAAGAATCTTCATGCTCTCCATTTTGACCATAGTTTGAAACGGGCATAAAAATTTAAAATTGATCCAAACAATGTAAAACTTTCGCGTGGTGTCATAGTATGTGATATAGTTGCAAGGAAAAATACCAAACTTGGAATATTGCCAATATCTCAAAAAACCTACTTAGAAATGAGCTATCATGTTCGATGTTTCATGGCTTTCATGCCAAATGACCAATGTTATGGCTAGAATTGCGACATAGTTTGTGATAATGTGTCCATATTTTGCACACATGTGCATCATGGGCTGACAAACAATGTTGCAGGAGGTTTTCAATTTTCCGAGTGCCAAAAATGGGGTGTTTTGTGAAGCAACCACCAAATGAAATATTCAAAATAGTACCACCCCATTTTTCAAAAATACCAGACCACCTTCCATGGATAATGTACCAAGTGGGGTATCTTAAACCTTTCCGTCCATCTCTCGTAAAAAAGACAAATTCCAGCCGAATCAGTAGGAAGTCGGTCATATGTGAACTATAATTACTGTGATTTTTTGGAAAAATCATTTTTATGTTGACAATATGCTATTTCATCATAAATCCACTACAAGTTTAGCAAGGCTCAGTCCCAAGCTAAGAATGTTCATGCCCGCGGTTTTGACCATAGTTTGAAACAGCCATAACAAATTTAAAAATGAATCAAACAATGTAAAACCTTTGCGTGGTGTCATATTATGTGACATAGTTGCAAAGAAAAATATCAAACTTAGAATATTGCAAATATCTGAAAAACAAATTCTTAGAATGAGATATCATGTTCGAGGTTTGATGGCTATCAGGCCAAACGACATATGTTATGGCTAGAATCACGAAATAGTTTGTGATAATGTGCCTATATTGTGCACACATGTGCATATTGGGATGGCAAACAATGTTGCGGGAGGAAGTTTTCCTTTTCGTTGCACAAAAAAGCCATTTTCCATTTTCCGAGTGCCAACTACGGGATATTTTACGAAGCAACAACCAAATGAAAGATTCAAAATAGTACCAACCCATTTTTCAAAAATACTTGACCACCTTCTATGGATAATATCCGAACCGGGGTATCTTAAATCTTTCCGTCCACCTCTCGTAAAAAACACAAATTCTTGCCGAATCATACGAAGTTGCTCAGATTTGAACTACAAATATATCATCTAATGCACATAATTTTTTCAAAAAATTATATTTAGGTTCACATTATGCTATTTCATCAGAGACCCACTTCAAGTTTAGCGAGGCTGTCCCGAGATAAGAATTTTCAAGCCTGCTATTTTGACCATAGCTTGAAACGGACATAATAAATTCAAAAACGATCCAAAAAATATAAAGCCTTTACGTGGTATCTTACTATGTGACATAGTTGCAAGAAAAAATACCAAACTTGGAATATTGCAAATATCACAAGACAACCTTTTCAGAAATGAGCTATCATGTTCCAGGTTTCATGACTTTTAGGCAAACAACCAATGTTATGGCTAGAATCGAGGCATAGTTTGTGATAATGTGCCCATATTGTGCACACGTGTGCATCTTGGGATGGCAAGCAATGTTGCAGGAGGAAATTTTCTTTTTCGTCGCAACATAAAAAGGCATTTTCCATTTTCCGATTGCAAAAAAGGAGTGTTTTGTGAAGCAAGCACCAAATGAAAGATTCAAAACATTACCACCCCATTTTTCAAAAATACTAGAACACCTTTCTTGTACAATGTCCCAACCGGGGTATCTTACACATTTCGGTCCACCCCTCGTGAAAAAGACAAATTTCTGCTGAATCAGTAGGAAGTCGGTCAGATTTGAAATACAGGTACATGATCTAATGCTCATGGTTTTTTAGGAAAATCATTTTTAGGTTCACAATATGCTATTTCATCAAAAATCCACTACAAGTTTAGTGAGGCTCTGTCCCGAGCTAAGAATCTTCATGCCTGCGGTTTTAACCATAGTTTGAAACGGACATAAGAAATTCAAAAATGATCCAAACAATGTAAAACCTTCGCGTAGTGTCATATTATGTTACATAGTTGCAAAGAAAAATATCAAACTTGGAATATTGCAAATATCTCAAAAAAAACTCTCTCCGAATTAAGCTATCATGTTCGAGGTTTCATAGCTTTCAAGCCAAACAACCAATGATATGGCTAGAATTACAACATAGTTTGTGATAATGTGCCTATATTGTATACACATGTTCATCTTGAAATGGCAAGCAATGTTGTAGGAGGAAATTTTCCTTTTCGTCGCACCAAAAAGCCATTTTTTATTTTTTGAGTGCCAACTACGGAATGTTTTGTGAAGCAACAACCAAATGAAAGATTAAAAATATTACTACCCTAGTTTTCAAAAATACTAGACCACATTCTATGGACAATGTCCCAACCGGGATATCTTACACCTTCCTATCTACCCCTCGTGAAAAAATACAAATTCCTATCAAATCGTAGGAAGTTGGTCAGATTTGAACTATGGGTACATGATCTAATGCTCATGTTTTTTAAAAAAAATCCTTTTTAGGTTCACAATATGCTAGTTCATCAGTGATCCACTTCATGTTTAGCGAGGCTTAGTCCCGAGCTAAGAATCTTCATGCCCACTGTTTTAACCATAGTTTGGAACGGGTGTAAAAATTAAAAAACGATACAAACAATGTAAAACCTTTCCTTAGTGTCATATTTTGTGACATAGTTGCAAGGCAAAATAACTAACTTGGAATATTACAAATATCTCAAAACAAATTTCTCACAAATGAGTTATCTGTTCAAGGTGTCATGGCTTTCAGGCGTAACGACCAATTTTATGGCTGGAATCGCGGCATAGTTTGTGATAATGCGTCCATATTGTACACACATGTGCATCATGGGATGGCAAACAATGTTGCAAAAGATTTTCAATTTTCTGGGTGTCAAAATGGGGTGTTTTGTGAAGCAACCACCAAATTAAAGATTCAAAATAGTACCACCCCATTTTTCAAAAATACTAGTCCACCTTCCATGGATAATGTCCCAACTGGGGTATCTAGAATCTTTCTGCCATCCCTTGTGAAAAACAAATTCCTGCCGAATCAGTAACAAGTCGGTCCTATTTGAACTACAAGTACATGATTTAATGCTAATGATATTTTGGAAAAATAATTTATAGGTTAAGAATATGCTATTTCATTGGAGACCCACTACAAGTTAAGCGAGGCTCAATCTCGAGCTAAGAATCTTCATTCTCGCCGTTTTGACCATAGTTTGAAACGGACATAAGAAATTCAAAAACGATCCAAACAATGTAAAATCTTCACGTAATGTCATATTATGTGACATTGTTGCAAGGAAAAATACCAAACTTGAAATATTGCAAATATCTCAAAAAAGCTTCTCAGAAATGAGCTAATGTTATGGCTATAATCGCGGCATAGTTTGTGATAATGTGCCCATATGTGCATCTTGGAATGGCAAACGATGTTGAAGGAAGAAAATTTTCTTCTCGTCATACCAAATAACCATTTTCTATTTTCTGAGTGCTAAAAACGGGGTGTTTTATGAAGCAACCAGCAAATGAAGGATTCAAAATAGTATCACCCCATTTTTCAAAAATACTAGACCACCTACTATGGACAATGTCCTAACCGGGGTATCTTACACATTCCATCCACCCCTCTTGAAAAAGACAAATTTCTACCGAATCAGTAGCAAGTCGGTAATATTTGAACTACACGTACATGATCTAATGCTCATGATTTTTAGAGAAAATCATTTCTAGGTTCACAATATGCTATTGCATCAGAAGTTCACTGCAAGTTTAGTGAGGCTCAATCCCGAGCTAAGAATCTTCATGCCTGCAGTTTTGACCATAGTTTGAAACGGACATAAGAAATTCAAAAATGATCCAACCTGGCTAGACTTGCCGAGTTTCCGGGGAATTATTTAGGCCTTCCTCTCCACTTTCGCCGCCTTCGGAAAGTCGACTACCAGCCCCTCTTTGATAAGATTGCCAGAAAGCTACCAGACTGGTACGGGAAAAACATTGTGTGACCCGAAAGGGTCACCCTGGCAAAGTCGATGCTCATGTCCACCGCGACCTACCACTCCACGGTTATCCCGCTTACAAAATGGGCTCGCACACAGATTATAAAGATCGTCTGGAATTTCATTTGGGCTAGAGATGAGAGTGAGCATGCCGTGCATGGGAAAGAGCTTCTCAACTTGAAGAAGGTTTGTAGGCCAAAGGCCTTGGGGGGCCTTGGGATGCCTAACCTCGCCCACACCGGAAGGGCTCTGAGGCTGCGTTGGCCTTGGCTACAATGGACTAACCCCACGTGCACATGGGATGGCTCTAAACTTCCCTACAGCTCGGCTGACATGGACCTCTTCAGGGCATGCACGAAAATAACTCTAGGGAACAGGGACACCGCCTCCTTCTGGCACGACAACTGGTGTGGCCGCGGGCCTCTCAAGCAATGGGCCCTAGATCTCTATAGCATCGCCACAAGAAAAAAAGAACGGTCTCCAAAGAGCTCTCTCAAGGAAACTGGATCCGATCGGTCGCCAACCTCCACACCCCTATTCAGCTATCCCAATACCTGGAGATTTGGGACGTAATTCAGGCCACCCAGTTCGATCCCCTCCAACCAGACGATATCCGCTAGACCCTGACTACTGAAGGAATTTAAACTACTACCTCTGCCTACCATGCTCAATTCCATGGAAGTTTCCCTAGATTCAAGGCCGACAAAATCTGGTTTGCGCACGCTGAACCGAAATGCAAACTCTTCTCCTATCTGGCTCTCCATGGGAAGCTTCTCATCGCCGACATGCTGACGATCAGAGGATGGCCAAACGATCCAACCTGCCAGCTCTGTTGTTCGGCCCCAGAAACTGCGGCCCACCAATGCAAGGACTGCCCCTTTACAACAGCGGTGTGGCACACTACGTAGTCCTGGGATAACGATTATGTGGGAAACCATGGCCATTCCTTCGACTCTAATTCCACGTGGTGGGATGATCTGCTCAAAGGAAAGACAAAGACGGAACAAAACCGCCTCAGCGGTCGCATGCTGTAACACCCTCAAATCGGCCCTATGCAAGTTTTAGCGATTCCCGCCAAACCCGCATAGAAACGATTCAAGGACGCCCACCAGGCACTTTCGTGCGGGTGGAAAACGAAGTAATACCGTTACACATCAGTCCTCGATGGGACCCACATAACAGATATATACATCAGCGACTCCATGAGTCAATAATACAGATATAATATACAAAGATCCAAATCACCTCAAAAACGATAGAGCGTCCGACTACGGACAAGATGCAAATGGGGCTAAGATCCCTGAAGAATAACCAATGGCGTCCATAACCCTGCCCAGGCCAAGCCGGAAGGGTAACCCTGCTAACGACGGCGATCTCAAACCTGCTAAAACAAAAGGGGTGCCGACAAAGGGCGAAGGAAAAAGAGGAGCATCAGTACTGAGGCCAGTACACGGCGAGGCTAGAATTCGGCGGCTCTCGCCTACATAGGTATGGTGGGCTGAAGCGGCAGCGCAGCGGCACTAAACAACCTATAGAGACTCGATACAACTGGCGGTTATCAGAGAGGGATAAGAAAGACCTATTCGGTTCCAACCCGAAGCTAACACCAAACAAACCCATCCTGTCATTCCCCCTCGAGACCAAACGGGGAGGGCAAACCGAGGAACACACGCAGTTGGCAGTTTTATTCATTCGATTATAGTTGCAGCAATTAATAATCAGATATAGATAGCATGAGGCATCCTGAGAGCATAAGTAGTGGGCAATTTTAGTTAACATCTCGTTGTAGTTAGAACAGTTACTAGTCAGATATAATTGTCCCGAGGAATCCCAAACCCAACAGTTGTTGACACTTTTATCACATTCCATTGGAGTTGCAATACTTACTAGGCAGATATAACAAAACAATCTAGGTCCATCGGTTGTTGGCATTTTTAATATCCATTCCATTATAGTGAAGCTGATTACTAGTCAGATATATTTAGTCAAATTTATAGCACTACTTTAGTTATGCTTGTCTATGATCGAGATACTGTGCTCCAAGTTGTCCATAACCGCGGACACGGCTTTCAGAAAGTTTTACCCTGTAGGGGTGCACAAATAGCAACACACACTTGATCAACCTCGGAAAAACCAACTCAAAACCCAACGAGGCATTCACGACAAAGCGATCACAGGATTCAGAAATATTTCAGGGGGCCACCCCACTAAGCTACCCGCAACAAAGTTGGCCGGCTCCGGAACGGATCCAGGGTTTGTGTGGACGGCTGTAAACGACTGGGAACCCGAAAGTGTGACTGGGCTTGTCGATACAGCAAAAACGTGTCACGATCCAAAATAGTATAGGTGCTCCTCGCACAATCTTAATAAAGCAGTAACATGGCATAAGTGTAGGATAGTAATAAAGCCCCAAACTAATTGTGGCCCCAAGAAATAAGAATGAATCAAGCTCTGGCTCAGGGGGGTCCATAAGGCCTCCCGGATGTGGATAGTGCGAAAAATCAAGGAACAGGTATCAAGTACTCGGGGTCCTACGGGACACAAGTGAGCATGGAAGAACCAAATAACATCTATTACCCACCGATGCCTCTGCATTAGTTATATCTAGCATTTTATTAGTTGTATTTAAAGTCATGATCATCTCCACCATAAACATCTGCCAGCAATAAACGTCTCCACCATTCCAACAACTGTGGTACTCGACAACACGAGATCGCACCTAAGCAAGCGACTACGACTCGCAAGGCCAGCTATCTACCAAACACAGGTAATAGGAGGTGTCCAAGGCAATATAGAGGCTGCACGAGATATAACTGGTGCACGGAAACTAAAGCATCGCGACACGGATAGCAATGGATCAACAGGAGGAAATAAAGACTACAAATGCAAAATAGGTAGAATGGGAAGAGATGCTCGCCTGGGAAACACTGTGGACGGATCATAGCCGGAGAACTTGTCGGTACTCGCATCCACTCATCGGTTTAATCCGCGAAGAAGCAAAGCACTAAAAGAAACACCGGATGCGCTATTTAATATCTCGGCAAAAGATCCGGCATGATTATGATATGATGCAGATGCGGTGCAATTAGGCAGTATTAAGCGGAACCGGGGTCCCGACATTTAATTAATAGGTTCAAGTTGTTTAGAACCCCCGCAATTTAAATGTTGTGTTAACAAGACAAAACATGGCATCGGTCCGCTGCACAAATTTAAATGGAGGCCATATGAGACAAAAAAAAGCCCGCATATGGTCTCCATATTTAATTTAGGTGATTCGACTAATTACCCCAAACCTCATGATCCGATGTATGCGAGTATGATCAATATATATGCAGCGAATAGATATTATATATTATAAAAATAAGGGGTCTCGGAGAAAGGGTCACACATTAGGGTCGAAGATCTTGGGGTTTCAAGGTTCGACGGGGATCGGTCTTCAGGGTCTCGGTCATCGGATCTGTGAAGGAGATCTTGGTGTTCGGCGGCCTTGGGCATCGGGTCCGGGAAGAAGTACTTGTCGCATCCGCGGTCTTCGGGTTCAGGTAGAAGAGCTCGTCGTCCGGGAAGCGGTCTCGGTGCTCGATACCTGCGAAGTAGATCTTGGTGCTCCGGGTAGACGCTCTTGTCATGGTTCTTCAGGTTCCGGGATCAGTCTCGTCGGCGGAACTCGGGTTTTCGGTGTCGGGTCGGCCTTCTGGTGGCACGGGTCGAGGTCGATCTTGCTGAAATACTTGATGTCTCAGCGGAAGGTAGCTGGAACCGGAGACACATACACATCCTCAAGCCCCAACGGTGGCATGCCACAAGAAGCCCAAAGCAGGTCGACTGAGGGACAACAGAGCGCACCCGCAGAGAACGATGATGTCCTTTGTACTGCAGAGAGAAAACTGGCAAAGGGGTCAAGGCAGCACGGCTTGGGTTGGCCATGGGTGCGAGGCAAGCTCGCTGGTGCTGGGCCAGGGACACAAGGGTGTGGGTGGAGGCGGACGCGAAATCCGAGGCAATGATGGCCGGAGATGCAGGGGACCGCGGGGAGGCGCAGGGCGGAGCTCGATGCGGCGACGGAGGGGTGGCGAGGACGCGCGGGCCCCGGGGTGGCCGCTGGAGCGGAGGGGAGGCCGAGAGGCCGGCGACAGAGATGCGGCCAGGGCCGAGGAAGGAGGAGACGGGGCGGCGAGCGCGGGCGGCCGGATAATCGCCGGAGGGAGGAGGCGGGGTCCGTGCCGTGGAAGAGGAGGAGCATGGCGGCGGGGTAGACGATGGTGGCCGGCGCGTGGACAGGCGCAGGGGCTAGTAGAGAACGACGGTGGAGCGCGGGCCGGCGGTGACCGGAGGAGAGGAGGCCCGAGGCGGAGGCGCACGGCGGCGGCGGTTGCTGGCGGGGGAAAGGACGGCGGATCGCGCGGCCGGGGCCGGCACTGCAGAGAGAAATGCGGTAGGGGGTGGTGGCTGGCTGGGTGAGGTGGCGAGCTGGGATTGGTGAGTGGGGTGAGGTGGCGCGATGTGAGTGGATGTAGTGAGGTGGAGGGGGGCTGGGTAGATTAGGTTTGGATAGTTTTAGGAATTTTGGAGGTGGTCGGTCAGGCTTTCGGGCCTGGCTGGCTGCCTCCCAAAAATAAATTAAATGTTTGATTATTTAAAACGACGCTTTTGAAATCTGTTGGTAGACAAAACAAAATAATCCGGAGACCCGGGTTTTGATTGAAATAAAACGGGGCATTTAGAAAACAAAAACAGACTTTTCGAAAATAGTTTTATGCAACAAATGCAAGATGACATGACGATGCTCAAATGCAAGGTGGCATGATGACATAAGCATGCGGTAATGATGATGCAATGCACAAAAACAACGCGATTTTCTAGTGGTGGTTTTGACGGGGCGCCACACATGCTATACGCTCTGTGGAATTTCTGGAAAGAACGGAACAGACGAATATTCACGGGCCGGCGGTTGACATATGTCGAAGTGGCCTCCATTGCCAACGATGACATTGCTCAACGTTCGACTGCTTTTGCTAGGCACGGGCCAGCCATCCCAGCTAAGCCTGATTAAACTTTGGTTTTTAGGCTTTTGGTGGTTTTTCTAGCATGTTTACACCTTAACTTAAGCATGCCCTTCTGTATCGGAACTTTTATTTCCCCCTTCTAATAGAAAAGGCAGAGCTCCTGTCGGTTTCTCTAAAAAATCCAAACAATGTAAAACCTGCGTGTGGTGACATATTATGTGACATAGTTGCAAACAAAAATATCAAACTTGGAATATTGCAAATATCTCAAAAAAACTTCTCCGAATCAAGCTATCATGTTTAAGGTTTTATAGCTTTTAGGCCAAACGACCAATATTATGGCTAGAATTACGATATAGTTTGTGATAATGTGCCAATATTATATACACATGTGCATCTTGAAATGGCAAACAATATTATAGTAGGAAGTTTTCCTTTTCGTGGCACCAAAAAGTTATTTTCCATTTTCCGAGTGCCAACTACGGGGTGTTTTGTGAAGCAACAACCAAATGAAAGATTCAAAATAGTACCACCCAAGTTTTCAAAAATACTAAACCACATTCTATGGAAAATGTCCCAACCGAGGTATCTTAAACCTTTCTGTCCACCTCTCGTGAAAAAATACAAATTCCTGTCGAATCGTGGGAAGTTGGTTAGAATTTAACTACAAGTACATGATCTAGTGCTCATGATTTTTTTCAAAAAATCATTTTTAGGTTCACAATATGCTATTTTATCAGTGATCCACTTCATGTTTAGCGAGGCTCAGTCCCGAGCTAAGAATCTTCATGCCTGCGGTTTTAACCATAGTTTGAAACGGACATAAGAAATTCAAAAATGATCCAAACAATGTAAAACATTCGCGTAGTGTCATATTATGTTACATAGTTGCAAAGAAAAATATCAAACTTGGAATATTGCAAATATCTCAAAAAAAAACTTTCTCCGAATTAAGCTATCATGTTCGAGGTTTCATAGCTTTCAGGCCAAACAACCAATGCTATGGCTAGAATTACAACATAGTTTGTGATAATGTGCCTATATTGTATACACATGTTCATCTTGAAATGGCAAGCGATGTTGTAGGAGGAATTTTTCCTTTTTGTCGCACCAAAAAGTCATTTTTCATTTTCCGAGTGCCAACTACGGAGTGTTTTATGAAGCAACAACCAAATGAAAGATTAAAAATATTACTACCCAAGTTTTCAAAAATACTAGACCACATTCTATGGACAATGTCCCAACCGGGATATCTTAAACCTTCCTATCTACCCCTCTTGAAAAAATACAAATTCCTATCAAATCGTAGGAAGTTGGTCAGATTTGAACTACGGGTACATGATCTAATGCTCATGTTTTAAAAAAAATCCTTTTTAGGTTCACAATATGCTAGTTCATCAGTGATTCACTTCATGTTTAGCGAGGCTTAGTCCCGAGCTAAGAATCTTCATGCCCACTGTTTTAACCATAGTTTGGAACGGGTGTAAAAATTAAAAAACGACACAAACAATGTAAAACCTTTCCTTAGTGTCATATTTTGTGACATAGTTGCAAGGCAAAATAACTAACTTGGAATATTACAAATATCTCAAAACAAATTTCTCACAAATGAGTTATCTGTTCGAGGCGTCATTGCTTTCAGGCATAACGACCAATTTTATGGCTGGAATCGCGGCATAGTTTGTGATAATGCGTCCATATTGTACACACATGTGCATCATGGGATGGCAAACAATGTTGCAAAAGATTTTCAATTTTCCGGGTGTCAAAAATGGGGTGTTTTGTGAAGCAACCACCAAATGAAAGATTCAAAATAGTACCACCCCATTTTTCAAAAATACTAGTCCACCTTCCATGGATAATGTCCCAACTGGGGTATGTAGAATCTTTCTGCCATCCCTTGTGAAAAAGACAAATTCCTGCCGAACCAGTAACAAGTCGGTCCTATTTGAACTACAAGTACATGATTTAATGCTAATGATATTTTGGAAAAATAATTTATAGGTTAAGAATATGCTATTTCATTGGAGACCCACTACAAGTTAAGCGAGGCTCAATCTCGAGCTAAGAATATTTATTCTCGCCGTTTTGACCATAGTTTGAAACGGACATAAGAAATTCAAAAACGATCCAAATAATGTAAAATCTTCACGTGATGTCATATTATGTGACATTGTTGCAAGGAAAAATACCGAACTTGAAATATTGCAAATATCTCAAAAAAGCTTCTCAGAAATGAGCTAATGTTATGGCTATAATCGCGACATAGTTTGTGATAATGTGCCCATATGTGCATCTTGGAATGGCAAACAATGTTGAAGGAAGAAAATTTTCTTCTCGTCATACCAAATAACCATTTTCTATTTTCTGAGTGCTAAAAACAGGGTGTTTTATGAAGCAACCAGCAAATGAAGGATTCAAAATAGTATCACCCCATTTTTCAAAAATACTAGACCACCTACTATGGACAATGTCCTAACCGAGGTATCTTACACATTCCATCCACCCCTCTTGAAAAAGACAAATTTCTACCGAATCAGTAGCAAGTCGGTAATATTTGAACTACACGTACATGATCTAATGCTCATGATTTTTAGAGAAAATCATTTCTAGGTTCACAATATGCTATTGCATTAGAAGTTCACTGCAAGTTTAGTGAGGCTCGGTCCCGAGCTAAGAATCTTCATGCCTGCAGTTTTGACCATAGTTTCAAATGGACATAAGAAATTCAAAAACGATCCAACCGGGCTAGACTTGCCGAGTTTCCGAGGAAATATTTAGGCCTTCCTCTCCACTTTCGCCGCCTTCGGCAAGTCGACTACCAGCCCCTCTTTGATAAGATTGCCAGAAAGCTACCAGACTGGTACGGGAAAAACATTGTGTGACCCGAAAGGGTCACCCTGGCAAAGTCGATGCTCATGTCCACCGCGACCTACCACTCCATGGTTATCCCGCTTACAAAATGGGCTCGCACACAGATTATAAAGATCGTCTGGAATTTCATTTGGGCTAGAGATGAGAGTGAGCATGCCGTGCATGGGAAAGAGCTTCTCAACTTGAAGAAGGTTTGTAGGCCAAAGGCCTTGGGGGGCCTTGGGATGCCTAACCTCGCCCACACCGGAAGGGCTCTGAGGCTGCGTTGGCCTTGGCTACAATGGACTAACCCCACGTGCACATGGGATGGCTCTAAACTTCCCTACAGCTCGGCTGACATGGACCTCTTCAGGGCATGCACGAAAATAACTCTAGGGAACAGGGACACCGCCTCCTTCTGGCACGACAACTGGTGTGGCCGCGGGCCTCTCAAGCAATGGGCCCTAGATCTCTATAGCATCGCCACAAGAAAAAAAGAACGGTCTCCAAAGAGCTCTCTCAAGGAAACTGGATCCGATCGGTCGCCAACCTCCACACCCCTATTCAGCTATCCCAATACCTGGAGATTTGGGACGTAATTCAGGCCACCCAGTTCGATCCCCTCCAACCAGACGATATCCGCTAGACCCTGACTACTGAAGGAATTTAAACTACTACCTCTGCCTACCATGCTCAATTCCATGGAAGTTTCCCTAGATTCAAGGCCGACAAAATCTGGTTTGCGCACGCTGAACCGAAATGCAAACTCTTCTCCTATCTGGCTCTCCATGGGAAGCTTCTCATCGCCGACATGCTGACGATCAGAGGATGGCCAAACGATCCAACCTGCCAGCTCTGTTGTTCGGCCCCAGAAACTGCGGCCCACCAATGCAAGGACTGCCCCTTTACAACAGTGGTGTGGCACACTACGTAGTCCTGGGATAACGATTATGTGGGAAACCATGGCTATTCCTTCGACTCGAATTCCACGTGGTGGGACGATCTGCTCAAAGGAAAGACAAAGACGGAACAAAACCGCCTCAGCGGTCGCATGCTATACGCTCTGTGTAATTTCTGGAAAGAACGGAACAGACGAATATTCACGGGCCGGCGGTTGACATATGTCGAAGTGGCCTCCATTGCCAGCGATGACATTGCTCAACGTTCGACTGCTTTTGCTAGGAACGGGCCAGCCATCCCAGCTAAGCCTGATTAAACTTTGGTTTTTAGGCTTTTGGTGGTTTTTCTAGCATGTTTACACCTTAACTTAAGCATGCCTTTCTGTATCGGAACTTTTATTTCTCCCTTCTAATAGAAAAGGCAGAGCTCCTATCGGTTTATCTAAAAAATCCAAACAATGTAAAACCTCCGTATGGTGACATATTATGTGACATAGTTGTAAACAAAAATATCGAACTTGGAATATTGCAAATATCTCAAAAAAAACTTCTCCGAATTAAGCTATCATGTTTAAGGTTTCATAGCTTTTAGGCCAAACGACCAATATTATGGCTAGAATTACGATATAGTTTGTGATAATGTGCCAATATTATATACACATGTGCATCTTGGAATGGCAAACAATATTGTAGGAGGAAGTTTTCCTTTTCGTCGCACCAAAAAGTTATTTTCTATTTTCCGAGTGCCAACTACGGGGTGTTTTGTGAAGCAACAACCAAATGAAAGATTCAAAATAGTACCACCCAAGTTTTCAAAAATACTAAACCACATTCTATGGAAAATGTCCCAACCGAGGTATCTTAAACCTTTCTGTCCACCTCTCGTGAAAAAATACAAATTCCTGTCGAATCGTGGGAAGTTGGTCAGAATTTAACTACAAGTACATGATCTAGTGCTCATGATTTTTTTCAAAAAATCATTTTTAGGTTCACAATATGCTATTTTATCAGTGATCCACTTCATGTTTAGCGAGGCTCAGTCCCGAGCTAAGAATCTTCATGCCCACTATTTTGACAATAGTTTGAAACGGGCATAAGAAATTAAAAAACAATCCTAACAATGTAAAACCTTCGTTTAGTGTCATATTATGTGACATAGTTGCAAGGCAAAATACCAAACTTGGAATATTGCAAATATCTCAAAAAAACCTTCTCTGAAATGAGCTATCATGTTCGAGGTTTCATAGTTTTCAAGACAAACGACCAATGTTCTGGCTAGAATTGTGGCATAGTTTGTGGTAATATGCCTATATTGTATACACATATGCATCTTGGAATGGCAAACAATGTTGCGGGAGGAAGTTTTCCTTTTTGTCCACCAAAAAGTCATTTTCCATTTTTCGAGTGCCGACTACGGGGTGTTTTGTGAAGCAACAACCAAATGAAAGATTCAAATAGTACCACCCTAGTTTTCAAAAATACTAGACCACATTCTATGGAAAATGTCCCAACTAGGGTATCTTAAACCTTCCTGTACACCCCTCGTGAAAAATACAAATTCCTGTCGAATCGTAGAAGTTGGTCAGATCTGAACTATAGGTACATGATCTAATGCTCATGATTTTTTCGAAAAATCATTTTTATGTTCCCAATATGCTATTTCATCAGTGATCCACTTCATGTTTGATTTAGAGACGCTCACTCCCGAGCTAAGAATCTCCATGCCCACTATTTTGACCATAGTTCAAGGTTTCACGGATTTCAGGCCAAACGACCAATGTTATGGCTAGAATTGTGGCATAGTTTGTGATAATGTGTCCATATTGTGCATCTTGGGATGGCAAACGATGGTGAAGGAAGAAGTTTTTCTTCTCGTCACACCAAATAACCATTTTATATTTTCCAAGTGCTAAAAACAGGGTGTTTTGAGCAACAACCAAATGAAAGATTCAAAATAGTACCTCCCCATTTTTCAAAAATAAGACCATCTTTACATGGACAATGTCCCAATCGGGGTATCTTAAACCTTTTTGTCTATCACTCATAAAAAAGTCAAATTCCTGCCGATTCGGTAGAAAGTCGGTCGGATTTGAACTACAGGTACATGATCTAATGCTCATAATTTTTTGCAAAAATCATTTTTAGGTTCAGAAGATGACATGGATGTCATATTTGGATTCCTCTTATTTTTCTGATCGATTTAGACATATTATTTGTCAAATTCTGATTTACGGATTTAAAGATATTAAGTATTCGATATTACATAAAAAAGACAAAAAAAAGTAAAATCACTTTATTGTTATTTGAATACAAGATTATTATTACTTATTCGTTGTTGTTTACTTAAGTATTTGTTTGGAATTCAAAAACATAAAGAGGTGTGACATTACGGTCCAAGGGTTAATAGGAATTATATAGTATTATTATTAACAAGGTATAATTTCTTTTTGGAAGCTCATCCGGAAGGAACAGAGAAGTTAAGAGTGTTGGGCTAAAGTAGTGTGAGAATGGGTGACCAATCAGGAAGTTTGAACAAGCGTGCTTAGTTTATATGGGGCCCATTAGCCGTCTATATGGGGCCCATCTAGCCTATGCCGAGGACAAAGCCGTCAGCATAGGCTGTGCCGACAAGGTGCTACGCCGACGGCAAAACTGGCCTATGCCGACAGCAAAACTAGCCTATGCCGACGGCTTATGGCCATCGGTGTAGTGATCGTTTCCTGTAGTGATTGGTGTATATATGGGATGTGCCCCTAGATTTTGGGGTGGGGGGCACACACCCTGCCCACCCCAGGGCCGATCTTGTTGGGATGGTTCAAAATCAATGTTGATGGTTCTTATAGAGAGGCAAAAGGTCATGGAGGAGGTGGCGTGGTTATTCGAGACCACCATGGGAGCTTTGTGAGTGGTGCTTGCCATTTTTCTCTCACTTGATCGATGCTGAGGGTGTAGAGCTACTTGCATGTCAAAGAGGGCTTTTACTAGTAAAGAAATGTGGAATTCAGAAGGTAACCCTGGAAACAGATAGCACGGGAGTTGCTACCAAGCTGTTATGGGCTGATCATGACTGATCTCTTTATGGTTCGCTGGTGGAGGGAATAAAATTCCTGTTGAAGAGCTTTTGCGCTTCTGCTGTGAGACCGGTGGATGATCTGCAAATATTTTGGCACATATTTTAGCTAAGAGTGAATTTTACTTTTTACCCTCTAGTTATGCATTTGTGACACTAATTACCCCGTCGAGCGAAAAATTGTCTGGATTACCCCTTTTAGAAGTTTTGAACCCTCATTTTCTGATGTGTGTCTATTGGACAAGGTGTAAGGTGTTGACCGGAGTTTAAATATATGAAGACAGATGACGAGGAATTGAAAATATGTATACTAGAAGTATGGACATTATTGTCGATCATGCCCTCCGATTTTTACACATTTTACCACGTCACCCCGGCTTAACATGCTAGCTCTATGTAACATAAACAAGCAAAGTGCTAAATTGGGATACAATTGTGTTCAAAGGCTCTTAAATAAGATATTTCAGTTTTAGTTCCATTAAATGGGTAATTAGTGCCACAAGTGCACAACTAGGGCGTAAAAAGTGGCTTAAGACGTGGTTTGGTGTGGCATCGAACTATATGGAGAACCAACTTGTACTAGATAATTCTGTTATGATTCACGTAAAATAGACATGTGCAACTTCCAACAAATTGAATATTTAAAAACGTTTTAATCAATTTCTACGAACTTATTGGTCATTAGGGAACTCCCGGGGACTAAAACGCAACGGTGATGCTATTTCCTAGCTGGATTGGTCTTTTCGTTACTCCACATATACAAAAACCGAACTTGCAATTGAATTTGTTTTCACAACTTTTGGGAGCCGCGTGCTGCCGTGTATTGATATAGGCGTCCGTGCGGCGTTTATGTCGTCGGTGATTTGCCGGCACCGACTGGCGGCATGGGCATGGCTCTGGGGGTACGGCACGTACGGACCACGTACAGTACATTGTAGCGTATGCGTTGGAATCACGTATGGACTTATCATATCGATACCGTGTGGTACGCGTCTGATCCGTCGATGCTTACGTGCAGAAAAGGTAGTAGAACACTGTGCGCATGTCCATATATGTACACTTGGCACGTCTAGCTAGCCGTGCGACATGAGTTGGTTAAAGTCGATTCATGGCCACAGTGTCACACACAAGCAAAAGAGACGCGAGAGTGGTGTGGCGCGCACTGTAGGACGACGGACGGAGAGACGTCACATCTCGTGGTATGGATGGCTGTACCTCGTGGACTGGCCTACATTAGTCTGGCGGGCCGGGCCCAAATACCCACTCCACACCAGCCACATTGCTTATCAAAAAGTTGTTCCTTACGTGTATGTGATTTTTCTTGGAAAAGGTCAACCATCTATCAATAATCATCCAGAGGGGTATAAAGATCTCAAAAATAATAAAAATTGTGAATAGGTCCTTGAACCACACAACATTGATTATAAATGCTAAAGCGAACCGAAGACGTTCTCTCCCCACCCCTCCCACAACACAGTTAGACAAAATTTGCGTACTAGAGCTTATTGTAGTAGAAATACATAATATCGTTGTGATAAGGTCTCAAACAATCAGGGCACCAGAGATACAACCGTGGATCAGAAGAGACAGACTTGCAACCACACCAACGAACATGAACATCGACCGAATCCCGGGAGAGGCGTCAGACACATCCGTGTTGTTGCACGTTAGGAAAGGATATTATATACTACAAAGGGAAGAGAGGGAGAGAGAGAGCAGATAGATGCCGCGGTCAAATCGACCGGTCACGGCCACGAAGATGTTGATGGTGATGGAAATGGAAGTGCGTGCGCGTGCGCCAAATTATTAGCCGCATTTGCGACGTGCACTTGACGCCCATGCATCTCCATCCATCATCGTCCCGTGATCTTTTGTTACGCCTCGCACGTACGTACGGCGAAATAATTGCTTTTCGTTGGCCTAGTACTTTCTGTCTATATTACAAGTAGATCAGTACTTGCTGTCTCCATACTACAGACTACAGTACGTATGAGATGGATTAGCCTGCGTTCCCGTACGTCCGCATACTCAAAAACTCATGCGCTCCATACTTCATGCCGCCTTCTGAATTCTTTAATTTTTCCTAGACTATGATGTCAATCAAACTTTATTTAATTTCTTTCTGAGTTTAGCGTTTTCTTTCAATTTACATGGGCTGCTAAATCTAAAAGTGTATGCCCCGCATCCTTCTACAGTTAACTAACTACAGGAAAATAAAAAGAGAAAAACATTATTCTAATTTACAAAGTATGCTTTCTAAGAAATTTACATGTTTTCATATTTTTATTTGCAAGCGGAAGAAAGAATTGAGGCTTCATATATCGATAGTTATGGACCACATGTTTTCTTTCAAAATGATTCTTTAGAATTTAAAAAATGTGCATGTCTAAAGTGCAAAGACATATTCACAATTTTTATTGCAATTTACCATATAGTACATAAAATAAAATAGGGCACACACAATGAACATGCCTAAGTGATTCGGGAAGGCTGACATCATATTCCATGAATACAAATTAAATTGAATTAAAATAATAGGCTTCTTAGATACAAAGTATAATTGAGGTGGCTATTCGGCTCACAGGTGCATTTGCACCCACAGGTGCATTGAAAACATATTTATAAATGTCAAAAAATAGAAAAAAAGTCTACATGTACGTTCGAATATTTTATGTTCATTCACAAGTTTTCGGGATGAAAGATCATTCTGCGTGTCCTGTGCAAAAAAGACAAAATATGTCCTGTCCTATTCATGTGACATTTTTTTTGTTTTTTATACATGACACACAAAATGTTTTTTCATTCCGAAAACTTGTGAACGAGAATATAAAATATTCGAATATAGCTGTAAACATTTTTTTGAATTTTTTGATATTTCAAAATATGTTTTCTCGCAATGGGTGCAAATGCACCCACGAGACAAAAGTGATTTCCAAGTATTATATTCCCTTCGTACCAAAGTATTTGACATGGATTTATCTAGATACACATGTACGTTGATGTATCCAGATAACTTATTAATTTGGTAGGGAGGAAGTATATGTTTTACTTCAAAATGACTTATGTTTTTAACGAATCACATCATCCCGACATCTACATTCTCTTATGCACATATACTAATATAATGATTTCCGGTGGCGCGCAAAAATGAAAGAAAGAAAGTATTCCCCGAGACAACCATTTGGAATTTGGCGCCGAACAACGCTTATCCATTTATCTACCGTTATGCTATATACCACCGTAGACAGAAATCTAGTGGCCGAACAAAAAAGGAACTCGCAGCTAGGAGGACAGTTGATGTTTCTTTGCAGGAGAGAAATATATCATCTTAACTTCTGCTTCTTAGATCGGTACTCCGTGTGTCCCGGTTTAAAGCGCATATCCTTCCTAGATCGTTAATTTAACCAATAAAATATTAATTATTTAATATAAAAAGTGTATCATTAAAAAATAGATGTTATACTTTCTAATGTTATAATATTTATATTATAATTTATATTTTATTGATCAAATCAATAATCTAAGTATACGGGTAGGCCGTTACCGGGACGGAGGGAGTACTGAATACGGATTTTTCGTTTGGTCCGATGACTGATCGATGAAGGGTAGGAAGCTACAGGGGCTACTGTAGAGAGCGTCGGGTAGGCCCTAGGTGCTACTACTAGCGCGGTAGCAGTCGGTAGGGGTGCACAGTGCACATGCGGGCGTACATGCTATGCTATGGGCCGGTAGCTCTCTTCTTTTAGGACATGCACATGGATATGTAGCGGTCACATCCTTGAGACTGCCCGCCACTGTTGCCTCTCCGCCATCGCAACCGCACCGCTTGTCCTTGTGATGTTCTCCCAATTATCACTGCTCACCCTCCTTTCTTGACACCACCTAGCTGCCTACCATCTCAATCTAGCTACCATGCATTTTTTTCTTCACCAGCTAGCTCGGCCCTTTTGCACTTCAGTTCCATATATCCGTTCCAGAAGGTAATCATGTACTTTCTCGGTTCAAAAATAAGTGACTTTGTTTTATCTAGATTTAAACATATATAGACATATTTTAATATATAAATAAATACGAATCTACACAAATATAAGTTATTTATTTTGAGACGGAGGGAGTACATGGACATATACACCGTACACTGAGTCACTGATACACATAGCACATTGCATGTATATATACATGTACGGCATACCAGCTTTTTTTCAAGTAAAGGTCCTTGCCCCGATCTTTCATTAAAGAAAGCTGCATATCAGCACACCGTTTTGTTCAAAAAGTTTATTAGGGAGCAAGTCTGGAGGTCAACCTTCCCTACGGATAGATAGATAGAAGGACTAAACCCACTATAGAAGATCGGAAACAAGAGACCACCACAAGGACCACAGCTAAGGAAAGAACTCAGAAGACATCAATTTAAACATAGAGAAAAACAAAGCTAAGCCGGCATGACGATCCTCAATCTTTGTACGTTTCACCCTAGCATCCAACCTTTGCTTCGATGAAAAATCTCAATCGCCACCTAACACTAGTAGAAACCAGGCAATTAGTCCCGGTTCGTAAGATCTTTAGTCCCGGATTGCGAACTGGGACTGCCAAAGCGGGACTAAATGTCTAAGGTTTAGCCCGGTTCTGTTACGAACCGGGACTACAGGTCCAACCACGTGGCCTGCGAGCCGCGCTGGGCGGCAGGACATGTTACGAACCGGGACTAAAGGTCCCCTGTCGCGGCAGCGTTGGGTCATTTGGCTGCCGCGGCAGGGGATGGGGTTTTAGGGTTTTGTGTTTTTCTTTTCATTTTATGTTTTGTGTTCAATTATTTTTCATTCTGTGTTTTCATTAGAAACAAGTTTTCCTATACATACACAACCTACTACACAGTACTTGTACACATTGATGCAATATATAATATAGTTTCTCTTACAAGCATACATGGAGTCCCAACCGGATCCAGAGCATGTCTATTTGATTACATTGAGATCATTACATGGATGCTTCAGGGTTTACATATAGAGTATTCTCCGCGTGGGTCTATGACCTCGTCGACAAAAAATCCAGCAAATTCCTCTTGGATTGCTATTAGGCGCTCCTCTGGTAGGAGCTTGTCCCGCATCGCGTCCAACTATATAAAAAGGAGATCGTATGAATTAGACTCAACACAACTTTTTGTAATAAAAATAAAGGGTGAATATATTGTTTACTTACTCGAACATTTTCCGAGGGCTTCTCAATACTGATGCGAATGAACTCGCACACGTAGAATCCACATAGATTAGTCTCCTGTGGCTGCCTCGCGCTCTTTACAAGAATAGGATTCAATCAAATAATAACTCTAGCATGATAAATGCAAATAAACTAAATTAAATAGATGCACAGACTTAGCTCGTACTACTTACCAAGAGTGATTTAAAAAATAGCTCCTCACGCAATTGACCGCGGACATGGTTCTTGAACCGTGTACAAACCCTACCCGACAAAGAAAATTAATGTATGAGTTAATAACTACTTGATATCCCAGAAAATAAACGAATGAAACCAATATAGTGCGAGAATGGTTGAAATTACCTCTGGAGCGCATCGATAATGCTGCGGTAGTCTTCAATGTCTTTGCTTAATGAGTCCATGATATGAACTCTTCCCAAGTCAACTGAAATGCTTAGAAGAATCCAGTGGTACCTACGCAAGGTTTACATACGTCAGTAACTCATCATTTACACTGAACATCGAGTAAGCAAAATTTAATGTGTACAAGGACTCACTTGCTATCGTGGTAAGGAAATAGTATTTCATTACAGAAATGCTGGTTCGTGAGAAACCAGAACAAGTTGTGCTCGGTCTCCAGTGGTTTATCCTTTAGTATAGCTCCATGAACTCGATGTGGGTCAATGAACCCAAATCCATTGATAGCCTTTCTTTTACAATCGAGCATCTTCTTTCTGCATCATTATATATAGCGTACAAAAGAATATAGTGAGTATACTTACCGGCAATGAATTGAACAAGCTGAGGAGACTTAATTACATAAATAAAGTAATCACTTACAGACAATAGGAGCTGAGGATAGTTTGTCGAGTTCCTTTAGATTGAATAACTGAAATAATTCTGTAAATTCAACAGGGACCTCGTCTTCAGCGAAGTAATGCGATTTTCGAACTTTCAGTAAGAGCCAATATTGTTGTTCTTTTGATGCTTTCATGTACCATTCATGAAATCGTCGCATTTGTGTTGGCATATCCCGAAGCCTCTTAGAACTGACCAGAGGCTCCCCGTGAACAAATTTGGGTGCTACCTCAGCCTTGGGCATATTGCTGTGAAGAATGTCATGAATAGACATATTACATTGCTCGGCCAATATCCTAGCCGTTTCCGGATCTATAGGTTCTACCTCATATAGTTGAGGTTCGGGTATGTTCACCTGGAGTAGGGGGAGAGCGATTGATTTGCTTGTTTCCCCAGCCGGGGAACATCTCTTTTGGTTCTTCGGCTACCACTCGATTGTTTTTCTTGTTTCCCCAGCTGGGGGACGTCTGTTCTGATGCTTCCGCTACCACTCGATTGTTTTGCTTGTTCCCTCTGCCGGGGAACCTCTTTTGTGATGCTTCCTCTACCGCTTGATATCTTCTGTTTCAGTGTCTTCTGAAGACATCCTGTATAGTCATCTAGCGCATTTAACTGAGCTTGGGATGGCTGCGTCAGTAATTTCCAAAAGTGCTCCTTGGTTTCCGGTTTTATTTGGACCTCTGGCTTAGGTTGTTTCTTTTTAAAATGAGCATCCAATTTGGCCCGTACGACCGCATCGATCTCCTCATCGGTCAGGTCGTAAGCCCTCTTGGGAGGAACCGGCGGTACTATTGGGAGGGGCGACAACTGTTGCTTTGGGCGTCGGTTATCGCTCGATGGAGCGGTGATATTCTTCCGCGTTTGGCCCTTAGTGGGTGGATGCGGCTGCGTAGATTGAGATGGACTCGTGTTGGGGTCATGGATTGGACTTGGAGGTGGTGGACTTTTACTAGGAGGAGATGGTGCACTTGGAGGTGGACTTTTACTAGGAGGAGACGGTTGCCTTGGAGGTGATGGATTGTTTCTCGGTGGAGAAGGTGGCCTTGGTGTCGAGCCTGGAAACTTGATGTATTCTTTTTTCCAAAGAATGAAGCCACTCGTGACTTCTCCCAGTGTCGTCTCCCCTTCACCTCCAGGGATGTCAAGCTGTAGTGACTGACACATAGGTTGAATTTCATCCACACTGACACGAGCATAGCCAGCTGGAATCGGATTGCAATGGTAGGTCGCTCCCGGTGTAGAAGGTAAAGCAAAGCCGACCGCCACCTTCATAGATATATTCTTCAGTTCGACATGCAGCTCACAACTAGTCTTCTCCTTAATTGCATACACGGGGTACACATCCATCGTTGCATCATTACCGTGGCCCTCCGTGGAAGCCACACTGCTTTTCAGTGGGCAGCACTAAGCTAGTAAATTAAATGACGACACTATTTTGGGTGGGTGGCAGCATAATCATAATTAATTAGTACTAATCTAAAAAAAAATTAAAACTAGCAACCAGGACTAAAGATATGATGAACCTTTAGTCCCGGTTGGAGGCACCAACCGGGACTAAATGTGGATCTGGAGACAACATGTCGACACTATGTCCTCAGTGGGCAGCATTAAGCCTAGTAAATTAAATGACGACACTATTTTGGGTGGGTGGCAGCACTATGCCAGGGGTGAGTGTGTCAACATTATGTCATTAGTGCCCGACACTATGTTGTGCTGCTTAATCTATAAATAGGCATGCATTCTTGTGAAGAACTACAAGATGGTGTGCAAGACCAGGGACACCACTACGGCGGAGCTTCTCGAAGACATCTTAGGACCTCGTCCTTAGACATCTTCGAGGAGCTCGCCGTAGAGACACTCTCTAATATGCGAAATTAGTTAGCTCCACCAGCATACTGATCTAGCTAGAGAAGATATAAACTGAAAGATGGTGTGCGAGAGCAGGGACACCACTATGGCAGAGCTTCTCGAAGATGTCTTAGAATCCCGTCCTCAGACATCTTCGAGGAGGTCGCCATAGAGGCACTCCCTAATATGTGAATTGTTTTAGTTACCCGGCGTATTAATCTATAGCTAGAGAAGTTATTAAATCCAAGATGGTGCTAGAGGGACACCACTACGGCGGAGCTTCTCTCGAAGATGTCTTAGGATCCTATCCTCAGACATCTTCGAGGAGCTCGCCATAGAGGAGCTTCTCGAAGATGTACTGTGATGTCTTCTTATCAAGCTTTTATGAATTAACCCTATCTTTGTTACAATTTTTTCAGTTTGTTGAACACAGGTAGACGAAGAAGGATATTTTGCCCAGCTAGCTAGTTAGAATGATGAACGCACGCATGTGTGTGCTTCTAAAATCAAATTTCGAGACTATGTGCCAAAACAAGATATATATATAGATAGAATCCACATATTGTGATATTTACCTTAGAGTTTCTTACATTAATACAAGATAGATAGAATCTAAACATCGATCTCATGCTATCATTGCAAAAATTACTACCAAACTAAATCCACAAATCCATCTACAAGATAGAGCATGAAATGAGCTAATATAGCAATGGAAGTTCAAAGGATAAAGTTGCTCACCTTTTAGAACCTTTGGATAGATGGGGCACCACAAAATATAGACAAATCTCGAGGAAAAAAAGGGCATGAACTCGAGCTTGAAGCAAGAAAGAGAGAGAGGAGAGCCACCAGCTTGAATGGTGGCTCGGGCAGGGGAAGAAGATATAGCCAGACCTTTAGCCCCGGGTCGTATAACAAACCGGGACTAAAGGATCTGGCGCCCGACCAGGCCTGCCTGAAACCCTTTAGTCCTGGTTTGTTACACGACCCGGGGCTAAAGGTCCCGTTCGAACCGGGGCTAGTGCCTGCCACCCCCTGGGGCCAGATCTAGCCGTTGGACCGGGGCATTAGTCCCGGTTTGTAGCAAAATCGGGGCTAATACCCCTGGACCAAAGGTCTGTTTTCTACTAGTGTAAAGCAGCTTCTCAGCCCTTCTTGTTGATCACTTCAAAGTGCTATCCTCTACAAAGGTGCCCAAAGATAAATAACATGTGAAATACGAGAGATAACGCTAACATGATCTACAAGCACCACATCCTTAAAACAAGCTTCAGTTCTAACTTTCCAAAGAATCCAAATAACTCCAGCAATCCCAACAGCTATTAAAGTCTGAGAACATTTCTTTCTTAAAGGAAAGAATGCATCTACAAACATCCTCCCTCTTAGAAGGTAAGTTTTGCACATCAAAGGTACAAGATACAACATCGCAAAGTTATCTAGCTAAGGCACACTTAGAAAACAAATGATACATTGTTTCTTTGTAGTAGCAAAATCTACAAATTTCATTTCCTAGCCAACCCATTTAAACCAAATTAACCCTAGTAAGAATACTTTTGCTAAAACTAAAGCCAAATAAAAACTTTCACTCTAACACAGCAAACTAGAAGTTTTCGTGAGGTATATCTACAGAATTAGTGTTTAGAGCCAAGTACATTGACTTAACAGAAAATATCCCATTCTTTTCCAACATCCACCTGCATCTATCAATATCGTTATTATGAGAGATAGAAGTACAGAGATTCCTTAGTTTATTCCAAATAACAGCAGTTTCACCCCACACAGGTTCCACCGAAAACGAATGCAAGCCCAGCCTCCAGAAAAAACCTTAAAACTACAGTAAATTTCACTCTAGAAGAGGATGCTACATTCAAGGTTTTTGGAGTTTGACCGGAACTACCATCATTGTACGTACATCTGCGTGCATGCATGCATCGACGATAAAGGAGGGGGAAAGCAAAAAAAAAAAAGGATTCGGGAGAGTACAGCCTACCTAGCCACTGATCTTCAAAGCTACTAGTAGGAAGCAAGCAGCGGCGGCCCAAACTAACAAGGGGCTTTGCTTTGTCGCGTCGTCAACAATGTAGTAGAGCAAAGCGGGGAAAAGGAGCTAACAGTTTCTTTGACTGGTGGTGGTGCATATGGTTACTGGTTTAGCAAGCCCTGTCACTTCACTCCAATAGTATACTCCTCCTAAAGCGTGCTAAAGTCTGCCGCTCGAGTGTCAAAGCTAGCGAGCTCGCCATGGATAGAGCTTGGTGTCGTTTCCGATCGAACTCTCGAGAAATGATACGTTACTAGGGTGCTGGTGGTGGTCGTCTACTATCCCATGTGATTCACATGCTTCATGGAACTCTGGACCGGAGACGAAGAAGATAGAGAGGAAGAAAGGTTTCGTTTTTTTCGTTTTTTTTTTTTTTTTGCGCCGTTGTGCGTCCATAATGGAGTACTCGTTTTCTTCCTAGAGCTGGGCTCAGAAAGCTTTTACAATGAAGAGTTCGGGGAACTCATTTTGGGCCGGCCATCTGTGCTCACCAACTTGCAGTAAGGCCTTGCGGGTATATTAGCCTTTGTATGTATAGAGGGCCTGATGTGCTGCGGAGGCTGATATTGATTGTTGTTCTCCCTCTCTTTTTTGTGGGAAATGTGTTCTTCGATTTTGAGCTTAAGGATACGAGAACGTAGACAATGTACAAGAGGAGCACAAGATACACTATTACTGGACACCAGGAAGCGAAGGAGAATCACGTATGCGCACCACATCTCATGGATGCGGCAGCAAACCCGGACACGAGGAGGCCAGCCTCACGCTGCATTATTCGCAACTACGGAATGTGCCGCGATGTCACGCCGCGCGCGTGATCGTGTGAAATAGTTTGTCAGATGTACCGCTGGATATCACCTTGTCTCAAGTTACTGTAGAAGATAGTTGTACTATCTTTCCTGATAAAAGAGGCGAAGGGTTGTAAAATTATTGTCGAATAAATAAAAAGCTCAAATGAATCTAAATTACTGATGGTGAATTGCGGCCTAGAATTATCTGTGGGTGGATACCACGGATTTATAGCCAGAAGAGTGTGTCGGAAAATTATCGTAGAAGATTAACTGCTGGTGAATTACAAAGAGAGAATAACTGACCATCGAGGAGTTACGTGGAATTACGACTGGGAGAATGTGTTCAGAATTACTGCCAAAGAATAGAAGAGAAGTCCACGAAAATTACCGCGAGAGAATTACAGCAGGGGAAGTACTCACCGCCAAGGAGATACAAATAATTGTGGTCGGTAAATTGCAGATAGAAAATCATCTCAGAAAACTATTAGTCTAAGTATGGAAAAGCAATACAAAACACAGAAAATCATCTCGAAAAAACTATTAGTCGAAGTATGGAAGAGAAAAAAAAACACCGCAGGGAAGACCGAGGAAATTATTGGCGGCAAAAATACTTATGTCGGGAAATTACGGCGAAATACAGGTTTAGGTCAGATAATTATTGTCAGAAATTATCATTCGTGCACTGTCGACGAAAGGCCGTCAAAGGGATACTGTCGACAAATTAACCATCGGAAAATTATTGATGCGTAAGTTGTTCGAATTGTTATGAGGCATTGGCAAAAAGTATAAAATCAATTGAAATTTACGGTCCAAAAAATTACAGCAGTGCGACATGTCGTGAGGCCATTGGCCAAAAGTAGAAAGCCAGTTGGAATTGCAGTGTAAAATTACAATCTGAAAAATTATAGTTGTGCGACGTGCCGTCGGACGATTGAGCAAAAGTAGGAATTATAATACCAGACGTGGACCGTTGGATCAAAAATCGACGGCCGAAAGAATACCGCGGACTGTTCATGAGCACGACACTGTTCAACAGTGACGCGCGGCCGAGCGTACAGACGGGGCCTGAACCCCACACGCTTTAATGTATACTAGGGAATTTGGCGCGGCCACATGCCACGCCCGTGACACATGACAAAGAACCGTAAACGGAAAATGCACAAGGGACAATAGAATCCTGTCATCTATAAGGGGCAAGTCAAAGTTCAAAAGATAGATGAGATCAAATATTAGACATCTCGAGCCAATTGTTAAAAAAAATCTGATATATGGACATGAATGAATAATCTTGGGAAAATAATCTCAGTAGCTTCACCCGAACACAAAAATACACATTTTCTTCAATGAACTCACAAGCGTGCAACCGATCTGCAAATTATATTTCTTGAGGTTCGGACCACCGCTGAAAAGTACTTCTGAATAGCCCACATGTCGGTCATTTCTTGGATTGGCTTTGGACCGTTGTCCTGCCAAGATAAAACACATTTGGATGAGCTAAGAACAACACACACCTTGTGTAGTAGGCAAAAGGGAAAAGTTTTCTGGACATCTTATGGCCATAGTTGGCACATAAAGTTCGAGGTGTCGAAGAAGACAAGATATAGAAGATTCGCAGCACCTGTCTTCGTCAGCTACTCCGAATCTCGGGGGCTACACCCCGCGGGTGCGCTCGCGCGCCCCCGCGGTAGTTGTGTTGCTTCCCGGGCTGGAGGTGTCCAGCCGGATGCCATTCAAGTACTTCATCTATAACGACAACGGCAAGTTTTGTGGAGCTCGTGCGAAGCGCGCGCTCGGGGGCTAGTGTCAGGGGATGTTCCCCGGGTACCCCAAAGACGCCCTAAAGATGCCCCAATATAGTCAAAAAACGCAAAGGATATAATAAAAGGCAGCAGGAGCGTGTTCTGGGCCGACTGGAACCTCTCAGCCGGTCCACAGACGCGCCACCTCCTCCTTCCGGCTGGGCCGCCCCAGTCGGCCCACCTCGTCCGTGCTCCCCCGCCTGGCTCGCTTCCTCCCGGCCTGGGGCGATCAAGGCACCGCCCCGGATGGGCCCTCTCCGCCTCGTCCTATTCGGCTATCCTGCTGGGCCGGCTCTGCGACCTGGATGGGCCTCCCGCTGCTTCCTCGGTCGGCTCCCTCTCGCCTCCCCCGGCTGGGGTCCCTTCGCCCCGGGTGGGCCGGCTACCTCACCCGGCCTAGGTGGCTCCGCCCGGCTGGGCCGCCCCAGCCGGCCTCCCCCATCTCTGCCACCCCCGGTTGGGTGCCCGTCGCCTGTTGACCCCATCGATCAGGAGGACCGATCGGTCCGGCTATGTACGCGGCCACTCCTGGGTCCAATCGGCCACTTGCTGCTACGATCAGACCCAGTACCAGCAGTTACGTACGTAAAGGCAGAAGGACAAGGACTGGACAGCGAGAAGAACGACAAGACCGATGACACCAAGCCCATGCTACTTTATCAGATGATGTAATGACTAGTGTGCCACTGTACATTACCTCATGCATGACATCTTGCATAGTACTAGTTAGACTAAGTGGGTCCCACCATGTCCCTTTGGCCACCTTTATAAGGCAAGGGAGGGACTCACTCACAAGCCACTCATTCACGCTCACGTGCATCCATCGATCCCAAGGAGCCAGCTCTCCCAGTTAGCTAGCTCACGCTCAGTTAGACAGACACACATATACTAGGTTGGTCTCATTGCATTTAAGACAGTAGCTAGAGAATACAGCTCGAGGAGCACTTGTAGCTCGTATACCCCATAGTCAGATCCGGCAGGAGTAGGAGTTTTACCTCACCACGAGGGCTCCGAACCTGGGTACTTCCTGCGTCTAGCTACGCTTGCTTGTAACCAATCCCGCCTGCGGACACTATCGATAGCTTCCCTGCTAGTCCCCACACCTCTATCTAACCTCCTCAGGTACTGTCGTTCCCAACGCAACGACAGGTGGCCTGAACGTGTGTGCGAGTGCGGATGCGCTGCTGGTTTGCGGCGCTAGGACTTCCACACGATCTTGAGATCGGCAAGAGAACGACTACATCATCCACGAGTTCCTACTCGTTAACAAAACTTTGTTGTCTTCAAGGGTAAGTTCTCCATGGATGTATATCCACCCGTTGCTTGTAGATAGATCTTGGCGTATAGTTTCCATTGTAGGATTTTTTTGTTTTCTATGCTGTGAACTATTGGGGATATACTTTCCGGGTATCCTCACAGTTCCTCACTGACCAGGGTGGCCCATTTCGTGTTAGAGCTTTGCTTCACGGGTGGCCCAGTCAGGGAGAGAAGACGGAGTCCAGTCCGGCTACGGGAAGGCCCAGAAGACTTACCGACATAGGCCCATAGTGTTACTTGTAGTTCAAGATGTACTCTGTAACGGACTCTTAGTCGTAACCGGATAGGTCTCTCCTGTAAACCCTAGGCCAGATATCTATATAAGCCGTCCTAGGGAGAGCCTTTAGGGCACCCTCACCACAATCTCAACTCGCACAGGCGAACCCTTGTAACCCATATTCCGGTTCTGCCGTATTACTGGATTGCTAGCAGGAGTAGGATCCGTCCAAAGCCGGCGGATTCGAACCTGGGTAAACTTGTGTGCTCACCGTCCCGGAACACCGTACGTATCACACCCCTCTCTTCCGCACGCCTCGAGGACCCCCTCATGGCGTACTTGTCATCAATCCGATGACAGTTGGCGCCCACCGTGGGGCAAGTGAGCTTCGGATCTACGTTCTGAGCGGAATCTACAAGAATTGGAATCGGCGAGACTATCGCCGTCGGTCGCATCCTCTACGCTAGCGATGTCCCTCTCATCGTCCTTGACGAGACCTAGATTCCGGCTAGGGAAGCTGTGACTGCCTACACCATCATGTCTTTTGGCGAGATCGATGTTTACATCGGTTTTGCTGAACTTGTCCCACCCACCCCAGCGGTGATGATAAAGGCAGAGGAAATTTCTGGGTCCCCTTTGTCCGCGGAGGCGGCAGAGTTCCGAATCTCAGAAAACCCTAATCCCACCCAGCCCGCACCAGTTGCGGAGATAGTGGAGAAATCTGAGCCTGAAGCAGACCTAGCGGTCCAAGTCGAATCTGGAGTGGATCTCCTTGGAGAGACCGAATCCCAGATCGACCCACCCGTTGAAGTCGAAATCCAGGAGGTGCATAGCAACGACACTGATTCCAGCTCTGATGACGCCGGGACAAACATGCCTTTCCTGAGGTACACGCTAAGACACATGATGATGCAAAACTCTGGCATGGATGAAATCCTCGAGACCATCAAACATTTCGACGAGGCCGATCACGAGAGCCACAGGTACCTTAGGAAGCACGCGTCGCACTTCGTCGGATATGTGGGATCCGGATCTGGCTTTGCCGATGCTAGAGACAACACCAACTCTATGCTAGAGGCGATCAGAACAAATGCCGATGTACCCGCATCCTTGGATGAATCGATGACGTCAGCAGATTTCCGAAAGTTCTCTGTGGAATATGAAGAGGAGTATAACTCCAAAGCTGCAGAGGAAGGAGAAGCCATGGATGAAGGATCCAGGGAACACTCTCCCAAAGCGCAGGATGACATGGAAATCGGAGATAATCCCGAGGTCCAGATGTCCGAAAGTACCAATCAGAGCTTGACTCCGGAAAACGGACCCAAAGCTGTCTTTGCTACCGGCGCTGCCAAGAAGGCAAAGAAGAAGAACAAGACTCGGGCAAAAGATCCTATGGCAGAGGAGGTGATTGCCGAGGAATACAAGGATGACTCGGATGGAGCACTTATCCCAAACGAGCCCAAAAAATAAGAACCGGTGGATGGACACGTGATCACTTCAGGTGCGCGTAAATTCATCGATGCTGCATTAACCACACCTATTCCTACAGCTGCAGAACTTACTTTTGAAGAACTGGACGAGAGGGCACATGCCCTAGAAGCACGTCGACAACAACTCATGGATGAGGCAAAAAACATCGAGGAGGAGAAGAAACGCATGGCATCTGCGGAGAAGTACAACTCTAGGCAATACCAGAAAACTAGGAAGCGTCATACTAGTGACAATCAATTCCCACAGATTCACGCCGTCCTTTTCGGAGAAGAAATGGGGAAGCCTCAGAAAGATAGCAAAGGGGATTGGGTGTATCCAACCCCAGTGCAGAACATCGTTGCGGCCCGAGAAATTCTATCGGCTAATCTAGGCCCGGAGCAGATCCGGTTGGGCATCAAATTACTCAACAAGGGACTGGAGTAGCAAAATGTCGCCATGTCCGGAAGTCAAAAGTTGGTCTCTGATTCCGACCAGTGTTGCATAGATCCGGCATGGGCTGACGTAAGACCCCAGCGCGTTCCAGAGCAGCACCACCGTTCCGATCGCCGGGAGGACAATTACTCAAGAACTGGATCTTCGGGACAACACCACAAACCTCCCCGTGACTGGCGTAACGTTAACCAAGTTGCGGAGCAAGAGGAAATTGCTGCACTGAATCCGAGGAACCCGCCTCAGCGAGAGTCAAAAGACCACATGGACGACGATAAGGAGAAACGTCAGGAGGAGGACCGACAAAGGATGCCACCTCCTAGACATGCAAGCCGTCCGGATGACGTACGAAGGAACGATGGACACCGTGCGGAGATAAGCCGGCAGGGGGCTCGTCACAAGGAAGACCCTCCCTAGACCAGGAATAATGACGCTCTAGACGGAGGCCGGCGATCAGCCGAAAATAACCCAGCTGCTCCACCCTCTCCGCCAAGTAGCCATCACAACGTCTCCCAAGGAGGCCAAGGAGGGCGTCGTGGTGGAGGAGGTGGCGGCAGAAGCCGAAGTCTGGCTCCAAGGCACCACAGCCACAGCCGACACTCGGGACGGTCCCTATCCCCGAACGACGCAAGACACATGATCAACTCCAATATAGAGGCGCGGTGCTACGAAAATGATGATATATACGTGGGCCCAAAGTGCTTCGAACCATGCATAAGAGCTACAAAATTCCCGGAAGGATTTGCTATCTCAAGACATATCCAAGCCTACGACAACATTGCTCGGCTAGACACCTGGCTACAGGATTTTTTCCAAGCTTGCTGCATCGCCAAAGGCGGAAACAGCCTGGTCACAACCCGATATCTCCCACTCATGTTGCGGAAGACGGCACGATCATGGCTTAATGAACTTCCGGAGAACACCATCCACAACTGGTATGACATGCAAAGTGCGTTCTTTCAGAATTTCGAAGGCACATACCGGAGGCCCTATACGGTCGGAGACCTACAACGTTGCACCCAGAAAGCCAGAGAAACTTGCCAGGATTACCTCGGACGATGGATCGACACCAAGAACTCCTATGAAGGAGTAAATGACCAAACTGCGATTGAAGCTTTCATTGCAGGTCTCCCAATTGGTCTACTACGTCATCGCTTGAAGTGTGACAAGGTCACTGATTTGGGAGAGATGATAGAAACAGCGAGCAAGTTTGCAGATGCTGACGACGATGCAGAGGGATTACTCAACACCCTAGTTGTGCCACAGTCGGCAAAACAACCAAAGCAACAAGCTTAGAAGCGCAAGAATACCTCAGAAGAGAAACCCAACGTGGAAACAACAGTGGTCACTGCTACTTTCGGGTCTGGAGGACGAGGAGGACGTGGCGGAGGCCGCGGATGCGGTCGTGGGACTTCAAGAGTTCAAGATAGAGGAGACCAGCAACCAGGCAAAACCTGCACTTGGGCCGACATTGCCAATAACCCATGTGTGCATCACTTAGACGCCAATGGGGGCTCGTCCCACACAAACGCCGAGTGTCGTTTCAATGACGACATTAAGAGAGATGATACCGCTGGCTACAGGGCTAAGCGGAAGAAGGGAAAGAAGAATCCCGAAAAAGACAAAGAGACCAAGGAAGATTCCTACATGGAGGAAGTTGATGCTTCAAATCCCAAACCGGAAGGGAAGAAAAAATTTCCGACCAAGAAAGACACTTATGTCACCTTCCTCAGATCTCAACTAGCAAATGTCAAGAAAGAAGTTCTACATGAGCTCAATGCAATAGTTCTGGCTGTCCCCCAATTCTTGGACTGATCGGAAGTGGCAATCACATTTGACCGCACTGATCATCCGCCTAAGTTGCACATGCGAGGAAAATACGCCTTAATCGTCAATCCACTTATTGACGGTTATGATTTCTCCAAGACTCTCATGGACGGTGGTAGCAGTATTAATATTCTGTATGTCGAAACGCTACGCCGGATGAAGATCTCGGAGACCCAGCTAAACCATAGCTTTGTGATCTTTCACGGAGTTGTCCCAGGAAGACAAGCTAATTCCCTGGGCGAAATCACTTTGGATGTTACCTTTGGAACTCCAAAGAACTATCGGACGGAGGCACTGTCCTTCGAAGTAGTCCCGTTCAAGAGCGTGTACCATGCCATATTCGGACGTCTGGCTTATTGGGATTTTATGGCTCGTCCGTGTTACATTTACAATATGATGAAAATTCCAGGTCCCAACGGCGTGATCACCATCAGGGGAGACCCGAAGAAAGCGCGAGAGTGCGAGGATGGAAATGCCGCCTTTGCTGAAGCCGTGTTGCACGCCCAGGAGTACCAGGAGATCAAGAAGAGCATGGATCCGTCTGAGATGCTCACAATGAAGAAGGATGTGACAAAGCCGAATCCGGAGTTCAAGGCATCCGAAGAGACGAAGAAGACGCCATTGAAGGAGGATGACCCCTCCAAGGTGACCCAGATAGGCGTAGGCCTAGATAGCGCATAGGAAAGCGCGCTCGTCAAGTTCCTCAAAGCAAATCAAGATATCTTCGCATGGCAGCCATCTGACATGACCGGAGTACCTAGGGAACTTGCCGAGCACTCTTTAAATGTAAACCCGAACGCTAAACCCGTCGAACAGTCCTTACGATGTTTCGGCGATGAAAAGCGTAAGGCAATAGCTAAGGAACTAGCACGACTCGAGTTAGCCGGATTCATGGAAGAGGTCATCCACACTGAGTGGTCGGCCAATCCTGTAATGGTCCCTAAAAAGGACACCACTGATTTAAGGATGTGTGTTGATTATACTGCCTTGAACAAGGCTTGTCCAAAAGATCCATTCGCTCTGCCGAGGATCGATCAAGTTATCGATTCCACGGCAGGCTAGAAACTCCTATGTTTTCTCGACGCATATTCTGGTTATTACCAAATCCGAATGAAGGAATCTGATAAAGTTAAAACTTCATTCATAACCCCCTTCAGAACTTTCTGTTTTGTTATGATGCCCTTTGGGCTGAAGAACGTAGGAGCTACGTACTAGCGCACAATGCAGCGTTGCCTCCACGACCAAATAGGACGCAACGTACATGCATATGTGGATGATATTGCGGTGATGTCCAAAAACAAGGAAACATTGATTTCTGACTTGGAGGAAACGTTCGCTAATCTACGAAAATACAACATCATGCTTAATCCGAAGAAATGCTTCTTTGGAATCCCAGCCGGAAAATTGGTAGGTTTCATCGTGTCCCAAAGAGGCATAGAGGTGAACCGAGACAAAATCAAGGCTATACTCAATATTTCCAGGCCAACTCGCCTGAAGGACGTACAAAGACTAACTGGTTGCATCGCTGCAGTCAGTCGGTTTGTAAGCCGGCTTGGTGAAAGAACCGCACCATTATACAAACTCCTAAAATTGACCAAGGATTTTGTGTGGACCGACGAAGCTGAAGCCGCACTACAAGACCTGAAGAAAGTACTCTCATCTGCTCCCATCCTTGCTGCACCGGAACCATAGGAACCGATGCTGCTTTATCTTGCTGTGGCAAACAAAGTCGTCAGTATCGTTATGGTAGTGGAAAGACCGGAGGAAAATCAGGAACACTTGGTGCAGCGTCCAACTTACTTTGTCAGCGAGGTTCTGACAGAATCAAAACAGCGGTATCCGCACTATCAAAATCTGGCTTACGGTGTTTTCCTAGCGTCTCGCAAGCTATGACATTATTTTCAGGAGCATCCAATTACCATGGTGAGCACAGCTCCCATGAGAGATATAATCAACAATAGTGACGCCACAGGACACGTCGCCAAATGGGGCATAGAGCTTTCAGCTTTCGATATTGAGTACAAACCTCGGACAACAATTAAATCCCAAATCCTCGTCGACTTTGTTGCTGATTGGACAGAGACAAAGGAGAATAGGACCCTCCCTGAGTCGGAATATTGGACCCTATATTTTGATGGGTCTAAGGCTCGCGGGGGCTCGGGGACTGGCGTGGTGCTCAAATCACCCCAAGGAGATAAACTTCTATACGTGTTGCAGATCCACTTCACAGTGACAAATAATATTGCCAAGTATGAAGCACTGCTGCATGGAATCCGGATTGCTAAGGATATCAGCATTCGACGTTTGATGTGTTACGGAGATTCGGATCTTGTTGCTCAGCAAGTGTCGGATATTTGTAATGCAAATAAACACATGGCAGCATATAAAGCTGTCGTGGATGATTTATCTAAATCGTTCGAAGGGTTTGAGGTTCAACACATCCTCCGAGCAGAAAATGAGGAAGCAGATGCCTTATCTCGGATAGGCTCTGCACGGAAAGAGGTTCCGGATGGCGCTTTTTTAGAGAACCTCAAAGTTCCCTCAATAAAGGGAGTGGACGAGGAATATCCAACCAAATCCGACTCACCTTTGATAGCAGTTCTGGCTGTAATTCCCAGCTGGACTCAACCCTACCTTGACTATTTGGTAGATGGCAAATTACCCGAAGACGAGGTTCTGAGCCGACAGATTGTCCGACGGGCAAATGCCTATACTATAGTTAAAGGTGAGCTCTATAAGCGGAGTGTTTCTGGGGTTTTTCAGCGCTGCGTATCTCCGGAAGAAGGAGTGGAAATCTGAAGAGAAATCCACGAAGGCGAGTGTGGTCACCACGCTGCAGCCAAATCTTTAGTGGCAAAAGCTTTCAGACACGGTTTTTTCTGGCTTATAGCCAAGGCAGATGCCGAACGGCTGGTCAAGACGTGCAAGGGCTGCCAAAAGTACGCCAAACAAGCTCATGTTCCAGTTGATCAGATGCGAAAAATACCTATAACATGGCCTTTTGCGGTCTGGGGGCTTGACATCGTAGGACCATTTAGACGAGCTCCAAGTGGATTTACTCACCTCTTAGTGATGGTGGATATCCACGAGTTCCTACTCGTTAACAAAACTTTGTTGTCTTCGAGGGTAAGTTCTCCATGGATGTATATCCACCCGTTGCTTGTATCTAGTAGATAGATCTTGGCGTATAGTTCCCATCATAGGATTTTTTTTGTTTTCTATGCTGCGAACCCTTCAGGAACCACTAGTGCCGAACTTCCAGTTGGCTAGAGGAACAAAGACATATGATGGAAGTACCAAGCCAGAAGATTGGTTGATTGATTATGCCACAACTATGAATATTGCAATGGGCAATTTGAGATGGGTGGTGAGATATGTGCCTCAGATGCAGAGGGACCAGCGAGAGTTTGGCTGAATAATCTACCACTAGGAAGCATCAACTATTGGTTGGATTTTGAGGAGATGTTTATCAGCAATTTCACCAGTACTTATAAGAGGCTGAATAGGCCCCAACAACTAGCAGTGTGTAAGCAGAGACCGAATGAGATAGACCGCAAATTTTTGACTCGGTGCTGCAACATGTGCAATTCATGCAAAGGAGTAACCAAGTCGCAAGCAATTGCTTGGTTTGCACAAGGGTGCATATATGGGATTGTAATGTGGAAAGGCTGCAAATGGATATGCCAACTACGTTGGCTAAAAAATCAGGATTGCCGACTCATACGCACTGGGTGATCCAACTCAATCCTGACTTATGTTGACCGAGTCAAACGAGGAATATTATCACCGTGATGGAGTCGGGTCATCCCGACGAAATGATTTCCAGGGTAAGAGAAGAGATGAAAGATCAAATTACAGATATGGCTCGCACCATGTCGCTGCTGTGGACCAAGATCAGCCCGGAGCTAGGAGTAGCCGGTGACAAAAAAGTGGTGGCCAATAGTGGGTACAGAAAAAATGATGGCAAGAAGCCTTGGACCAGTGAACAGAAAAAGCAGTGGCAAGAAAGGAAAGATAGGCCGAGGTATACCTACAAGGCTATGTTGGATCAACCATGCAAGTTCCACACTCCTAATCCGAGTAAACTGGCGAATCATATGATCCGACAGTGCTAGTGGTTTCAGCGTGCGGGATAAGGTAACCTGGTGCAAGGTAACATGGGACCCCCTCAGCAACATCGGCAGTTACAGCTCATAGGAGGAAATTCTTAGCAAATGATGCTACCACCACCCCTGCCGAGGTATGAGAATCAAGACAAAAGGGATGCAGTGCATCAGGTGGAAAATCAGAATCAGGGGAACCAAGGAAACTCTGGTAATGATGGGAGAAATGAGTACAGGGAGCATCACCAAAGTTATTGTGTGTATACCACGGAAGAAACTAACATGCAAAGTGTGCGACGACAACATATGGAGGTCAATGATGTTATGCCGGCTGTGCGAAAACACATGCATTGGTCTGATCAGGAAATCACATGGAGTATCAAGAATCATCCCAGGCTCATGTCGAATCCTGGATCATATGCTTTGGTGCTTGACCCAACCTTCATCGGGCCAAACATCAACGAGAAGTTTTCCAAGGTGTTGATTGACAATGGCAGCAGTATTAACATATTGTATAAGGACACCATGCACAAGTTGGGAATCTCAGAGAATATGCTCCATGCGACAAAGACCACTTTCCATGGCATTGTGCCGGGTTTGTCTTGCGAACGTATCGGGAAAGTCCGAATTGATGTCTTATCTGGCACAAGAGAAAATTTTTGGACTAAGAACCTGGAGTTTGAAGTTATGGATTTGGAAAGCTACTACCATGCATTACTCGGCAGGCCAACTCTTTCAAAGTTTATGGCAAGTGATCACATCAGTTTGTTGAAGATGAAAATGCTAGGGCCAAACAGGGCCATCACCATAGCAGGGGACTTCAGACGCTCCATGGAGTGCGCCTCTGCTGGGTCAAGCCTAGCCGAGTCATTAGTGATCGCACAAGAGAAGAAAAGGATCCAAGAGGTTGTGGCATTGGCTCAGTCCGCGTAGTTGAATATGCCGACCCTGAGTAACCTACATGGAAGTGTGTTGTTTCAGCCGACAAAGGACACCAAGAAGGTGCCAATTGATGATCAGTTCCCAGAGCGCACCGTGATAATTGGTGCAGGCCTAAGAAATAAATAGGAAAGCAAGCTCACCAGCTTCCTCTGTGAGAATCAGGATATCTTTGCTTGGTCCACACATGATCTGCAAGATGTGCCGATGGAGCTGGCTAAGAACTCTTTGCATGTCAGATCCGATGCAAAGGCAGTGAAGCAACCTCTCCGCCGCTTGGCCGAAGATAGGAGAAACGTCATTGGTGACGACATAGCTTTGAACCTTGCAGCTGGGTTTATCATGGAAGTGCGTTACCTAGATTGGCTATCTAATCTGGTGCTGGTAGAAAAGAAGAAAGATGACCTTAATGTATCAGTGATGTGGTGTATGTGTATCGATTACATGAACCTGAACAAGGCATATCCAAAAGATCTGTTCCCACTTCCAAGGATAGATCGGGTCATTGACTCAACCGCTGGGTGTGAGCTCTTGTCATTCGTAGCTGCATATTCTGGTTTCCATTAGATACCCTTGAACCCGGATGATCAAATAAATACTACTTTTATTACCCTGTACGGGGGTTATTGTAACTACCTCGATGAATTATGCTCTTAGTTACATGTCTGGATGAACGAAATTGGTTAAAATAGTATGGTGGGGCCCAGGGACACTCACGGTAGACCTTTCGGCCGTCCTAACCACTTTCAGACATCGGGACAAGAACGAGCGGCGTAATCGGCAGGCGAAGGGATCAACTACATACACAAATGGGTATGTATGCAAGCCACATATAACTGTCCTCAGAGCCATTCCATCTAAAAGAAATAGAAATATTGCAACGCCATACGGCAAGATTCAAATGTCCTAGATAGAGATAATAATTTAGGATAGCTCCTCATACATCACACATCAGAGTATCAGGCGGAAGCGGAAAACAAGATCCGAGTACGGATAAGAAGCAAATCGGCATAAGATGCCCCATAAATAAACACATCCCGCCCACAGATCTCACGGATCCCCGTTCCCGGAATCTCTACACCGAATGATCGTTGCCAACATCATCTGTCTCTTCCACCCAGTATCCATCTTGCGGGTACGCCTGTTCATCTGAATCAAACAATTTATCGTGTGAGACCCTAGGGGTACTCAGCAAGTCTTTATGCCACTAAAGGGGACACAACCTGGGGTGACGCAATTGCAGCAAAAGATAATATCTAGCAATTCTATAGATACTCGCTAACCATCCGCCTAACCAATGATAGACGGATGTCCGTGAATTAAGAACAACAGTTATAACAGTATAATTAACAGATCCATCCTCCTCCTCGCTTACCAATGAGGAAGCGGACGAACAACCCCATCATCCGTTGGCAGTTTTATTAACCGTTCCATGAGTATTGCACTATTTACTAGTCAAGTACTTAGTCAATTTAAAAGCGGTACTTTAATTATACTTGTCTATGATCGAGAAACTGGTGCTCCAAGCCGTCCATAACTGCGGACACGGCTTTTAGAAAGATTTACCCTACAGGGGTGCACGAATAGCAACACACACTCGATCAACCTCGGAAAAACCAAATCAAAACCCAACGAGGCATTCACGACAAAGCAATCATAGGATTCAGAAATATTTTAGGGGGCCACCCCAATAAGCTACCCGCAACGAAGTTGGCCGGCTCCGAGACGGACCCAGGGTTTGCGACGACGGCTGTAAACGAGTGGGAACCCAAAAATGTGACTGGGCTTGTCGATACCGCGAAAACGTGGCGCGATCCAAAACAATACAGGTGCTCCTCGCACAATCTTAAATAAAGCAGTATCATGGCATAATTACAGGATAGTAATAAAGCCCCAAACTAATTGTGGCCCCAAGAAATAAGAATGAATCAAGCTCTGGCTCAGGGGGGTCCATAAGGCCTCCCGGATGTGGATAGTGCGAAAAACAAGGAACAGGAATCAAGTACTCGGGGTCCTACGGGACACAAGTGAGCAGGAAAAACCAAATAGCAGATATTGCTCACCGGTGCCTCTTTCATTAGTTATCCCATTACTACTCAGGTTAAGTTGTTTAGGTACCTTGTTATCCATCAGACACTCACATACCCTACACATGCTTTTCTATGACTCGCATGGCTCAAAGAACTCCTGTTGTAATGGCTTATGGGATGGAGGAACAAGTTTTGGTGGGGTTTAAAAGTAAAGGCTATGTAGTACTTGGGATTCAATTTGATGCAATCGCGACTCAATGATGCAATAATAAGATAGAGGCAATACGTACTGTATGTATGCAAGCATGCGGTAGTGCTTGCCTGGCAGCTCAATTGAAGCGAGAGATGGATCTGGGTAGTACTCCTGTGGTTCCTGATAATTCTCCTGCTGGGCGTCTATTCGAAGAAGAAACAAACAAACAAGGGCCAACATAAATAAAGTGCACAAGCATATGAATTAAAATGCGACAAGCAATCAATCATGCCATGATGAATGATGCACAATTTGCATGGCATGAAAGTAGCATGGCAAAGGTGAGGTGTGGATACAAGAAATAAAGCATTTTACTATTTATTTAGTACAATTTTTATTGCCATAAACAGTTCAGGTTTTTAATAATGACATGATGCATGCTTCACTTCAGAACAAGGACTACATAGATAGAACGGGCTCGTCGCGTTGATCTATTTAGACATATTATTTGTTGAATTTGGAGTTATAGAATTAAAGTTATTAATTAATTAAGGAAAAGGGCATTTTATTGTAATTTTAATCATCTCGAAATTTTAAAGTGTTCAAAAGATATTTTGAATGTCATATTTGAATTCCTCACATTTTTCTGATTCCAAAACATATATTATTTGGATTTATATTTGAAAAGTTATTTAAATCTGATTTGAATTTGAATTTAGATCAATTTTGAAAAGGTTTAAATTAAATAGACAACCAGAAAAGCTTTTGTCACTCAGCCCGACCCAGCCATAGCCACTGACGGGTGGGCCAATGTTGACTGGGGCCACGCACGCGGAAAACTTTTGCTACCGCGGCTCCTTCTAGCCACTGAGGGTGACAGATGGGTCCGACGGCTACTGGCCCACGTGACAGTGGGGTTACCTCTAGAGGCTGACAGGTGGGGCGAGGGCTGGAGCGCGGGTTACGGCCTGAGAAAACAGAGGGACTTTTCTGCAAAACGCTAGTGCGGCTGATAGGTGGGGCTAGCGAGGAGCGCGGGTTGAGCAGACAAAAAGCTAGGGGGTTTTCTGAAAAAGGGGGGCCGCGGTACTGTTTATCTTCTCGTTCTCTGACGGACTGACGGCACGCACGGCGCGACACAGCGGGGATTCGATCTCGTGTCGCGGGCGCGCGCGCTGCGGTGTTTGCTAGTGCGGCTGGTTACGGGGTGGTGACAGAGGAGCGGCGGGTGGCTAGATGTGCCTCTGCGAGGCGCGGCGCAGAACAAACGGCAACGTATGCCTTGCACTGACGGCGCTCAGCGAAACGAACGGTGCCGCCAGGCGGCGACAGCGAGGCGGAGGTTGTCAGGGAGGAAGAGGGGCTCACCGAGGGGAGGTCGGTGTAGTCAGATCGGGGAGTGGCGCGGACGATCGTCGGGGTTGCAGGCGTCCTGGCGGGTTAGGGTTTCGACGGGACGGCGCAGGTACTGGTGCTCCTGGGGCTTCTCCTCCTCGTCGGCGCGTGCAGGGAGCAGTAGGGAGGTCTCCTTGGTCTCCCAGGCCACCTCCATGACGCGCACGCCGGCCGAAACGACGAGACGCAGGGGTAGACGGCGGCGACTGGCGGCAGGTGCTGGCGACGGTGAAGAAGAAGGGGAAGGAGAGGGCAGGCTCGGGGCGGATCTGGGTGATGCAGGAGAGCCGTGTGGATGAGGGCAAGCGAGAGAGAGGGAGGAGATGGCGTGTGGGCACGGGGTAGGGAAAAGTGGCTTCAGCCCTTTCTTTTTCTCCTCGATCACGTGGTCGAGCTGGGGCTCGACCTGGGTAGCCAGGCAGGGCAGGAAGAGGGTTGCAGGTGGGGTCCGCGTGGTGGTGGGGCTGGCATGGCAGGTAGAAGGAAAAGAGAGAGGGGAGGTGAGCTCGGGTGCACTTGGCTAGGTTAGAAGTGGGGTAGCTCGGGTTAGGGTTTTTAGGGTTAGGGTAGGGGTGGCTAGGGTGTGGGCCAGGGAGAGAGAGGCCAGGTGGGACCAGCATGTTAGAGAGAGAGGGAGTGTAAGAAATAGAGGTGGGAGGAGGTTTAGGGTTTAGTGTAAAATTAGGGTTAGTCGAAAAAAAATAGAGAGAGGAAGTTAAGTTGGATTTTTATTAGGTGGTTTAGATTTTAAAATGTGTGTATGAGATCAACCAAGAGGTAGAGTGAGGCTTGATTAAGTTAAGATGAGGTGAAGGAGAATCCAAGAAAAGAGAAAGAAAAGGGTTATGGGAAGAGGCCTCATTTGGATCATGCATGGAGAAAATAAATAAAAGAAAAAGATGTGGATGAGAATATGGGGATGGTGGAAGGGATGGAGATGATCCACAAAGAAAGATCCAATAAAACAAACGAAAAACCAATGAGATAAAAGGTGGTGATGAAGGTTGCATGGCCCATGCAAGATATTAAATGCCATGATTTATTTTGTGAGAACAAAAGTAATGATATGGCATTATTCTTATGCATTCACAAGAAGTGGAGAAAAGGCCAAGCAAAAGAAATGTTAGACTAGATCCACGCCACCCACATGAGCTAGATTAAAATCAAAAGAAAAGAAATACAAGCTCATGGATTAATGAGGTGGTGGATTTATAAGGTGGTGAAAGAAAGGGGATGGAGTGGAATAAAAGATATGCCCCCAACTCAACTTGGGCATTTGAACAATATATCAATAACCAAATACAATATCAAGAGGCAAATACAATTAATAATGCATATGAGAGAAGAACCAAAGAAAGAGGGTTTTATATGATGCTCAAATGCAAGGTGGCATGATGACATGAGCATGATATAATTATGATGCAACAATTATATATAGGAAGTAGCCATTATCTTACTAGACCAAGTAGCATTACAATTGTTAGACAATTGGGATGCTACAACTCTCCCCCACTAAACAGGAATCTCGCCCCGAGATTCTAGGAAGAAGAAGAAGACCCAAAGAGGGTAGGATACTTGGCACGGAGCTCATCTTCATGTTCCCAAGTAGCTTCATCAACGGAATGGTGCGACCACTGCACCTTGCAGAACTTGATGGACTTGTTGCGAGTCCTTCTTTCTGTGACTTCAAGAATTTTTATGGGGTGTTCCTGATAAGATAGATCTTCTTGGAGATTGATGAGTTCATGGTCCACGGTCCTGCCGGGATCCTTGAAGCACTTCTTGAGTTGAGAGATGTGGAAAACATCATGGACTTTGAGTTGTTCAGGGAGCTCAAGAGCATAAGCAACTTCTCCTCTTCTTCCACGAATTTTGAAAGGACCGATGTATCTAGGAGCCAGCTTTCCTTTGATACCAAAGCGGTGCGTGCCTCTCATGGGAGTGACACGAAGGTAAACGAGATCACCAGGAACATACTCCATGTCCGTGTGCTTTCTGTCATAATTGCTCTTCTGGCGACTTTGAGCAATCTTTAGATTTTCAAGAATGATGTGAACTTTCTCCTCCGCTTGAGTTACAATGTCGGGGCCAAACAATATTCTTTCACCTGCGCCCGACCAACCAATCGGAGTTCTGCACTTGCGACCATAGAGAGCCTCAAATGGTGCCATCTTTAGACTTTTCTGGAAGCTGTTGTTGTAAGAAAATTCAGCATAAGGAAGACATATTCTTCCCACTTCATGGCGAAAGAGATAACACAAGCACGGAGCATATCTTCCAGAATCTGATTGATCCTTTCAACTTGTCCTTGCGACTGAGGGTGGTAAGTTGTGCTCAAGTTTAATTTTGTTCCCAAAGCATTTTGGAAACTTCCCCAGGACTTGGAAGTGAAGATGCTTCCACGGTCTGAACTGATCTCAAGAGGAACTCCATACAGGGAGACAATTCTATTAGTATAAAGCTCAGCCAACTGAATTGCAGAAATTGTTTCCTTGACTGGAAAGAAGTGAGCTACTTTGGAAAGCCTGTAAATGACAACAAAGATTGCATTGTTGCCCTTCTGCGACCTTGGGAAACTAGTGATGAAGTCCATCTCTACTTTCTCCCATTTCCATTCCGGAGGCTTCAATGGCTGTAGAAGACCGGAAGGTTTCTGATGGACAGCTTTAACTCTGCGACAGACATCACACTACGAGACATACTTGGCACAATATCGTTTCAAACCAGGCCACCAATATTGTATTTTTAAGTCCATGTACATCTTAGTGCTGCCAGAGTGGATAGAAAGAACAGAATCATGCGCCTCCTTGAGAACTTGCTCTCTTAAACCCGGGTAGTTCGGAACAAACATCCGGTGTTCAAAGAAAAGAGTGCCTTGGTCGTCTACGTGGAAAGACTCATGCTTCGGAAGTTGAATGTTGGAAATGATCTTTTTAGTGTAAGGATCCCCAAGCTGAATGGAACGGACCTTTTCTTCCAAGAGAGGTGTTGCTAGACGGTTCAGAAGATACCCTTGATCCACAATTTCAAGGTTGAGCTTGCGGAATTCCTCGCACAAGAGAGGTTGTTGTTCTTCCACCATGAGATTGTTGACATAAGCTTTTTGGCTGAGAGCATCGGCCATGACATTGGCTTTGCCCGGAGTGTAGTTGATGGTCAAATCGAAATCATTAATTGTTTCAATCCACCTCCTCTGACGAAGGTTGAGATCAGGCTGTGTGAATATATACTTCAGACTCTTGTGATCAGAAAAGATCTCACAACGGCTGCCAAGCAAGTAATGCCTCCATACTTTCAAAGCAAAGACAACTGCTGCGAGTTCGAGGTCATGTGTAGGATAGTTGATCTCATGCGTCTTCAACTGTCGAGAGGCATAAGCAACAACTTGCTTTTCTTGCATAAGGACCGCACCCAATCCTTGCAATGAGGCATCACAGAATATTTGGAAAGGCTTTGATGTATCTGGAGGAACTAAGACTGGTGTGGAAGTGAGCTTCTCTTTGTGTGTTTCAAAGCTTGCTTGACATGCAGGAGTCCAAAGGTATTTCTTGCCTTTCTTGAGGAGATCGGTAAGAGGCTTCGCAATTTTCGAGAAATTTTGAACGAAGCGACGGCAGTAACTAGCCAAACCAAGGAAACTCCGGACTTCTTTGACATTTATGGGTGGAAGCCAGTCCATAATTGTCTTAATAGTTTCTGGGTTGACGGCAATGCCCTTGGCAGAGATGACGTGACCAAGGTATGTGACTTGAGGGAGCCAAAACTCACACTTGGAGAACTTTGCATACAGGCGGTTCTCAATAAGCTTGTTTAGGACACACCGAAGGTGTTCTTCATGTTCTTCTTTAGACTTAGAATAGACTAGAATGTCATCCAGATAGACCACAACGAACTTATCAAGATACTCCATGAAAACCGAGTTCATAAGCCTCGACAAGGTGGAAGGTGCATTGGTGAGACCGAAAGACATGACCGTGTACTCATACAGGCCATAGCGGGTGGTGAAAGCTGTTTTAGGAACATCTTCCTTGCGAATCTTGATTTGATGATAACCACTTCTCAAATCAAGCTTAGAGAATACCACAGCTCCAGCTAGCTGGTCGAAGAGATCATTAATCCGCAGAGGGGGATATTTATTCTTGATGGTTTTAGCATTGAGTGCCCGATAGTCAACACAAAGTCTATCAGTCTTGTCTCGCTTCTTCACAAAGATGGTTGGACTACCCCAAGAAGAAGTACTGTGCTGAATGAAACCCAACTTCTCTTGTTCATCCAACTGACGTTTGAGTTTAGCCAACTCAGCAGGACCCATTTTATAAGGCCGCTTGGAAATAGGAGCGGTACTAGGTTCAAGTTCAATGACAAACTCAACCTCACGATCCGGAGGCATACCTGGCAATTCTTCAGGAAAGACATCTGGAAACTCACAGACTACAAGAACACTCTGAATACCTTCCATAGCATCATCATTCAGAGCCGTCAAAGAATAAAGCTGAATTGCAGGAGTCAGACTTGGAGAATAGACTATATGGCCTTCAGGAATTTTCAGAGAAACCGAACGTTCAGCACAATCAATCACAACTGCATTTGCTGTCAACCAATCGATGCCCAAGATAACATCAATATCAGAATTGCCCAGAATAATTAAGGAAGTCAGAAATGAAGAGCCACCAATCTCAATTTGATTGTCACGGCTGATTTTAGAAGCCCTCATGTTTGAACCAGGAGATTGCACCATAAGGCGAGTTGGTAAAGCATCAGAAGGTAACCCATTACTCTCCATAAACTTGTATGACACGAAAGAATGTGAAGCACCAGAATGAAATAAAACTCGTGCAGGAACTGAGTTAACAGAAAGCATACCCATGACAACTCCAGGTGCATGCTCAGCTTGATCAATGTTGACACAGTTGGTACGAGCAACCGTAGACCCAGGCTTGGTGTTGATGTTGAGAGCCCGAGGTGGAGGTGCACGAATCATAGGAGCACTTGCCGCAGGTCTTGGAGGTGGTGGTGGAAGAGCTTTGTTGTCCATTGGACAATTCCAGTGCTGATGCCCAGTGTTTCCACAAGTATAGCAAGCACCAGGTGGACGTGGAGCAACGTAGCCAGGGACTCCGCCAGGCGCTCCAGGGTAGTTGTGGTTGTAGCTCCTGGGAGCTGCAGTGAAGGAGTTTGGTGGCCTTGGTGGGTAGCTTGAAGGTTTTGGTGGAGCAGGGAGCGACGGTGGGGTGTGAGGAACCCAGACATGACGCTTAGAAGGAGCTGTCATAGCAGAAGAGCTTGCTGTATCACGGCTGTGTTTCTTTGACTCCTCAAACACTTGCCTACTTGCTTCTTCCTGCAGAGCTGTATGTTGGAGTTCCAGAAAAGATGCCGGCCTTGCATGAGTGATTGCATATTTGATGGAAGCATTGAGGCCTTGCCGAAACCTCTTTTGCTTCTTCTTGTCATCAGAGATCTCATCGCCACCATAACGAGACAGGTTCATGAAGTTTCTGATGTAGGTGTTGACATTGTCAATGCCTTGCTTGAGGTTGAGAAACACTTCCTTCATCCTTTCCATGACAATTTCTGACAGATATTGCTCTTTGAAAGCAGCAGTGAACCGCTCCCAAGTAGGCTGAAAACCAGAAAGATCTGCCTTGAGATAATTTTCCCACCAGAGAGCTGCATCTCCCTTCAGAAGGTGAGTGGCACATTTGACCCATTCTTGCTCGGGAACATCCGCAGTCATCAGCAACCTTGACACTTCACGAAGCCAATCATCCGCATCAAGTGGCTGATCAGACACTTCAAATTGACGTGGGATGAACTTGAGAAAACTCTTGATGTGTCCTCGCTTGGGAGGTGGAGGTAGCGGAACAAACTCATTCCTCCTCACGCTTTCCTCGAAGCGCTGTTGGTTCTGCTGCATAGTGCCCAAAGCATTTGCAATACTTGCCAAAGCAGCCCCAAGTTCAGGTGGTATGTCCTCCTCAGAACGGCGTGGTGGTGCCATCCTGTGATTGATATAAAACACAAGTCAGTACTATAATGGAGAATGATAATAATCCAAAATAGTACCAAAATGGAATTAACCAAGATTAAAGGATGCAATTCAGTGAGATGATATTAAAATATCAACAAAGTTCAAGGCAACTAGAAGATATTAAGCATAACGCACACGACTGAACAAGGAGTGTGGTACACAAACTACAAAGAAAAATTTTCCGCAAATTTCGGCATTAAAATACCACTATATGCGCAAACCACTTAACGAATCAAGATTAGTAACTCTACTAGTTCAACATACAAGAGCAAATGATAACAGTAGTGGTATGGTCGCGACTCCATCCCGCACTCAAATCATTACTCCGCACATGAATCAGTAAAACACATATCCCAACACCTTCTTCCAAAGATGAACCTAAAGATTGGTAACTATGAAAAAGAACACCCCAACAAGATAACTTCGGATAACAAAGAGTAAGATAGATCGCATCGGTATACAACGAATAAGAATAGATCGCGTCGGTTTACAAAGGCCTGTCGGTATGGAATGTACCAACAGTTGATAACCAAAAGGTAGACAATGATAACATTTGGATGCAACAGATAGACAAGGAATTCACACACACACACAAACACAAACACAACCTATGGTACTACGGAACCCAGAACACGTGAATCCTAGTTTGAATTTTAGAAGAGGATTGAAAACGTTACACTTCCTTACAAGAAAAGGGTGGGTGGGTGGGTAAGAAGAAAAATGGAAGCAGTCCTACTCCCACGTTTTGTTTTTCCCTAGTATACATAACTACCAAAATATTTGCTAGACTAACAACGACCATTTTGGCTGAGACCCTGAAGGGCGGGATGGCTCTGATACCAATTGTAACTACCTCGGTGAATTACGCTCTTAGTTACATGCCTGGATGAACGAAAGTGGTTAAAATAGTACGGTGGGGCCCAGGGCCACTCACGGTAGACCTTTCGGCCGTCCTAACCACTTTCAGACATTGGGACAAGAACGAGCGGCGTAATCGGCAGGCGAAGGGATCAACTACATACACAAATGGGTATGTATGCAAGCCACATACAATAGTCCTCAGAGCCATCCCATCTAAAAGAAATAGAAATATTGCAACGCCATACGGCAAGATTCAAATGTCCTAGATAGAGATAATAATTTAGGATAGCTCCTCATACATCACACATCAGAGTATCAGGCGGAAGCGAAAAACAAGATTTGAGTACGGATAAGAAGCAAATCGGCATAAGATGCCCCATAAATAAACACATCCTGCCCACAGATCTCAGGATCCCCGTTCCCGGAATCTCTACACCGAATGATCGTTGCCAATATCATCTGTCTCTTCCACCCAGTATCCATCTTGCGGGTACACCTATTCATCTGAATCAAACAATTTATCGTGTGAGACCCTAGGGGGACTCAGCAAGTCTTTATGCCACTAAAGGGGACACAACCTAGGGTGACGCAATTGCAGCAAAATATAATATCTAGCAATTCTATAGATACTCGCTAACCATCCTCCTAACCAATGATAGACGGATGTCCGTGAATTAAGAACAACAGTTATAACAGTATAATTAACAGATCCATCCTCCTCCTCGCTTACCAATGAGGAAGCGGACGAACAACCCCATCATCCGTTGGCAGTTTTATTAACCGTTCCATGAGTATTGCACTATTTACTAGTCAAGTACTTAGTCAATTTAAAAGCGGTACTTTAATTATACTTGTCTATGATCGAGAAACTGGTGCTCCAAGCCGTCCATAACTGTGGACACGGCTTTTAGAAAGATTTACCCTACAGGGGTGCACGAATAGCAACACACACTCGATCAACCTCGGAAAAACCAAATCAAAACCCAACGAGGCATTCATGACAAAGCAATCACAGGATTCAGAAATATTTCAGGGGGCCACCCCAATAAGCTACCCGCAACGAAGTTGGCCGGCTCCGAGACGGACCCAGGGTTTGAGACGACGGCTGTAAACGACTGGGAACCCGAAAATGTGACAGGGCTTGTCGATACCGCGAAAACGTGGTGCGATCCAAAACAATACAGGTGCTCCTCGCACAATCTTAAATAAAGCAGTATCATGGCATAAGTACAGGATAGTAATAAAGCCCCAAACTAATCTTAAATAAAGCAGTATCATGGCATAAGTACAGGATAGTAATAAAGTCTGTGTGAGGACTAAGCCTTTCTTGTGGGCAGCTTCCCGGGCGACCTTCGCAGCGACCGGGTTAGTGTGCCACATAATCTAGTTGTCCGAGGTGGGGCCGGAAGCGGCACAACTTTTTTGCATCATGGAAGCAATGGTGTGTTGCCCTAACCTAGCCGCTGATCCCTTAGGCGCTGCTTTGGTCACCTCGGCAGCTTTCTTGGCCTTAGCAACTGGTTTGACCCGCTGCTGAGAGGCTGAAGGTTGAAATTTAGCTGCCAAAGTTGCTGCATGAGATTTGGTTTGTGAGCTCTGTCGAGGTTGGTCGCCTCGCTGAGTATGAGGAGACTCGGATGAGGTTGGAGGCACTTGCTGTTGTGAACCTGAGGCTTATGTAGAGGTTGGTTGAGCTTGAGGTTGAGGTTGAAGCTGGTCGGGTACCAAGGTATCTGTCACCTCGATAGAAACTGTTTCGGCACCGGATTCGCCAACGCCTTGATGTTCTTCTTGTTGTGGGGCTAAGGGGTCACCTTGTTGATCCGACATAACCTGATCCTTGGCGGCACCACTTCCACTCGTGCTGATGTTACGCTCTGATGGCTCGTGTATTAACAAGCTCGTTGGGGAACCCCAAGAGAAAGGTATGATGAGCACAGCAGCAAGTTTCCCACAGTTATGAAACCAAGGTTAATCGAGGAGCAAGGAAACACCCCAAAGGTGTTGCTAGCTGAGCCTTGGCAGGGCACACTACTGGTGCTAGTAGCAACGTGGAGACCTGCACAACACAACCACAAAACTTTGTCCCCAACTTGCGATGAGGTTGTCAATCTCACCGTGTTTTGCTGAAAACAAAGGATTAAACATATCAAATGGAAGGAAGTAATAGTTTGCAGAAAGTAAACACAAAATAGTAAACAATTTGTAGATTGTATGTAAAAGAAAAGGACCGGGATCATCTTAAGATAGATAACTTGCTGGGTGAACAAATTACAGCGGGTCAATTGACAAACACCGAGAAAGCAATACATGCATATACTAATCATCTTGACTCCTTTGAGACTTGATTGGGCATTACAACATAATACATAGACCGCCATCCAACTGCATCTATGACTAATAATCCACCTTCAGGTTATCATCCGAACCCCCTCCAGTATTAAGTTGCAAGCAACAGATTATTACTTTATGAATTGCGTGTAATGTAAACAATACGATTGTTCTATGAACAAAGGATCGTTGTTTTCTCCCTAGTAGCAACAGCACATCTAGTACCTTAGAGATTCCTGTCACTTCCCCAGATTACCAGAGGCATGAACCCACTATCGAGCATAAATACTAACTCTTGGAGTTGCTAGCATCTACTTGGCCAAGATAGCTACTAACAACAGAAAGAACCCCGCAAACACAACATGCAGAATTACAAATAGATGATCTTGATCATGAACAGAGCTCACAAGATCTAGACATCAAAGCACAAAGGAGGAGAACCAGCCATCTAGCTACTACATGGATCCGTAGTCCAAGGATGAACTACTCACGCATCACACCGGAGGCTTGCATGGTGATGAAGAAGGCCTCCAGGGTGAATTCCCCTCTCTAGCAGGGTGCCAGGAAGAGCTTCAGATCCCTCCCGATCTAGGGATGGAGATGACGGCGGCTACAGACTCTTTCGTGGATTTTTTATCGGGTACTTAGGGTTTTCGTGCCGAGGACATCTTATAGGCGGAAGGAGAGGCCGAGGGGGTGCCTGGGCTGGCCACACCACCCCCTGGCGCGGCCAGGCCTGGCCTGCGCGGCCAGGTGGTGTGGTGGCCCCTTGGCTCCTCTCCGTCTCATATTCTGGCATCTGATGACTTCCAGAAAAATAGGCACTTTGGCTTTTGTCTCATCCAATTCCGAGAATATTCATTTTCTGACTTTCCTGGAACCAAAAACAGCAGAAAACAGGCAGCTGGCACTGTGGTTCTTGTTAATAGGTTAGTCCAAGAAATCATATGAAAAGTACTCCAAAGTGTGGGCAAAACACAAGAACATGGATAAAACTAAGCATGGAACATCAAAAATTATAGATACATTTGCAATGTATCACCCTCCTCCTGCTGAAGTGGACTATTCGTCGACACGGTAGAAGAACTCCCCCAGAGAGGGCTGAGGACGGGAGCATCGTTACGAGGAGAGGGCGGAGCCTGATGCACAGGATAGGCGATGGTGGAGGCACTTTGGGAGATGTCCATGGAAGCCCTATAGAATCAAATGGAGAAAAGATATCGAATCAGATCAGAAAGAGAGAAACAAGAAACACGGAAAAAGGGGAATATAAAACTCGAAGAACAAGCAAAGAAAGAAAGAATTAATCGGACGCGGTAGGTGGGGCCTTGGGCTTTGGAGCTCTCTAGGTCGTGACCTTAACACCAGATTTCTTGTACCTCTTCCCTGCCCTAGATGATTCGGACAGAGGAGCCGAGCTTGCGGCACGCTTCTTCACCACGCCTTGACCTCCCACCGCCACAGGAGGCACATTGTGAACCTGGCCAGCCAGGTTAGCTGGTGGGGGAGCACTGGGATAGGTGTATGAGAGAGGCATTGGATTAAATACCTCTATGTCGTGGTGGTGTCACGGCAGATGCCATGGATAGGCTAAAGGTGGGGACTAAATGCACTAGGTGAATCCAGGGAGGGATAGTGTGGTGATTCCACACACGGTAGCTTTGTATTTGATTCATCTTCTCAGATTACAAGTGCTCCTCGAGCTGTATTGGGGAGAGGAGGAAGAAGAACTCTCTTACTCTCACCACTAGCAAAACTCAACTCTCTAGGAGACAACAAGTCCAAACTAATCCATCAGAGCTCAACCCCTTCTACAGAGGCCCTAGCCCCCCTTATATAGGAGTGGCTAGGTCTCCACTTAGGGCATACGTGGAGGCATATTCCATGGAATATGCCTCCTCCCAAAATAGTAAGCCGACCGAGTTACTTTAACCCAGCGTCATCCATGCAGAGGCTACGTGGGCCTCTGCGGCGCCTGCGTCATCCGACATAGGCTTTGTCACCTTTGTCGGCCACGCCTCGGTGGTCCTGCCTCTGTCTGCTTCGCTCACGCTCTGCGTACAGTGGTCACCTTTGACCAGCGAGATACCTTCCTTCTCTTACAAGCTTGATATAACCCGGATCCTATATGGTTGATCCGGCCACACCTGTTCCTGCATACAAGTTAGATACACCTTACCGACTTACGGTATAAGTCGGTTGAGACCCAGTTAGGTGGACATCCCCTGGTCCGGGTTACTCCGTGATTCGGCCTGCCTTGAGGTGACTCGGCCAGCACTTGCTTTGACCTTGTCGTACCTCGGCTAACTAGGCCTTTATACCCCGACGTGACCCTACCCGGGGGTATCCCCCCAACATTAGTCCCCGAAGTTGGTGCGGTCTTAGCTGCCTTAGCCGCTAAGGCCATAGCAGGTTCAATTTTACTGAGTCTCTTGCTCCTTCTCCGAGTTACCTCATAATCCGGATTCCATAGGTTTATTTTTCCTTGGCACATTCCAAGTTTTTACTCGCTGGCCGGGTTAACTCGTACTCATCCGGGTCATTCTTCCTTCTCCCGTACGCTTCCCCACGTAGAGGCTAATCATTACGTTGCCTCATTTTAAGGGCCTGCTACAGTAACAGCCAAAGTTATTGTCAGAAGTTACTGTGGCGCACGTCACATCGTGCCTGCCTCCTCGTTAACTGTATCACAACGTCGCGTCGAATGATCCGCTGCGCCCTGTGGCCCTTCCTGTGGCTCGTCGCTGATTGGTCAATCCCAATCATACACGGCCGCACGGTGTGGCCCGCCCGCAAAACGCGATCCCACTATCCCCTTAAGGGAGTGGTTAAATAGGGGAGGGGCGCACCCCTTGGGTAATTTCCCCCCTCCGTGCCCCTCTGCCTCTGCTCTTTCCTCATCTTCTCCATCGACAGCGTCGCCGCCACCGCGTCTGAGCAGCAGCGCCGCCGCCGTACTGCTTCCACGTGCTCCAGCGCCGCCGCCACCTCCGCTCATCCTCTTCGCCACAGGTCCCCGCCAGTCCAGGCCGCTGCCTCCCTCCACCGCTAGTGCAAGTGAAGGGAGCGACCTTGAGATGGCTGAGGAGGAACTCACCGTCGCCGAGCAGGAGATGGAAGAAGACGCGGCAAACGCCGACCGCGGCGCGTGGGCCGGATCCTGTGTAACTACCTCGGTGAATTACGCTCTTAGTTAATGCCTGGATGAACGAAAGTGGTTAAAATAGTACGGTGGGGCCCAGGGCCACTCACGGTAGACCTTTCGGCCGTCCTAACCACTTTCAGTCAACGGGACAAGAACGAGCGGCGTAATCGGCAGGCGAAGGGATCAAATACATACACAAATGAGTATGTATGCAAGCCACATACAACAGTACATCAGAGCCATTCCATCTAAAAGAAATAGAAATATTGCAACGCCATACGGCAAGATCCAAATGTCCTAGATAGATATAATAATTTAGGATAGCTCCTCATACATCACCCATCAGAGTATCAGGCGGAAGCGGAAAACAAGATCCGAGTACGGATAAGAAGCAAATTGGCATAAGATGCCCCATAAATAAACACATCCCGCCCACAGTTCACACGGATCCCCGTTCCCGGAATCTCTACACCGAATGATCGTTGCCAACATCATCCGTCTCTTCCACCCAGTATCCATCTTGCGGGTACACCTGTTCATCTGAATCAAACAATTTATCGTGTGAGACCCTAGGGGTACTCAGCAAGTCTTTATGCCACTAAAGGGGACACAACCTGGGGTGACGCAATTGCAGCAAAAGATAATACCTAACAATTCTATAGAGACTCGCTAACCTTCCGCCTAACCAAAGATAGACGGAAGTCCGTGAATTAAGAACAACAGTTATAACAGTATAATTATCAGATCCATCCTCCTCCTCGCTTACCAACGAGGAAGCGGACGAACAACCCCCATCATCCGTTGGCAGTTTTTATTAACCATTCCATGAGTATTGCACTTTTTACTAGTCAAGTACTTAGTCAATTTGAAAGCGGTACTTTAGTTATACTTGTCTATGATCGAGAAACTGTGCTCCAAGTCGTCCATAACCGCGGACACGGCTTTCAGAAAGATTTACCCTGCAGGGGTGCACGAATAGCAACACACACTCGATCAACCTCGGAAAAACCAAATCAAAACCCAACGAGGCATTCACGACAAAGCAATCACAGGATTCAGAAATATTTCGGGGGCCACCCCATTAAGCTACCCGCAACGAAGTTGGCCGGCTCCGAGACGGACCCAAGGTTTGTGTCAATGGCTGTAAACGACTGGGAACCCGAAAATGTGACTGGGCTTGTCGATACCGCGAAAACATTCCACGATCCAAAACAGTACAGGTGCTCCACGCACAATCTTAAATAAAGCAGTAACATGGCATAAGTACAGAATAGTAATAAAGCCCCAAACTACTTGTGGCCCCAAGAAATAAGAATGAATCAAGCTCTGACTCAGGGGGGTCCATAGGCCTCCCGGATGTGGATAGTGCGAATAGTCAAGGAACAGGAATCAAGTACTCGGGGTCCTACGGGACACAAGTGAGCAGGAAAAACCAAATAGCAGATATTGCTCACCGGTGCCTCTTTCTTTAGTTATCCCATTACTACTCAGGTTATGTTGTTTAGGTACCTCGTTATCCATCCGACACTCACATACCCTACTCATGCTTTTCTACGACTCGCATGGCTCAAACAACTCCTGTAGTAATGGCTCATGGGACCGGAACAGGCTTAATGTGGTTTAAAAGTAAAGGCTATGCAGTACTTGGGATTCAATTTAATGCAATCGCGACTCAATGATGCAAGAATAAGATAGAGGCAATAGGTACCGTATGTATGCAAGCATGTGGTAGTGCTTGCCTGGCAGCTCAGTTGAAGCGAGAGATGGATCTGGGTAATACTCCTGTGATTCCTGATAATTCTCCTGCTGGGTGTCTATTCGAAGAAGAACCAAACAAACAAGGGCCAACATAAATAAAGTGCGCAAGCATATAAATTGAAATGCAACAAGCAACCAAGCATGCCATGATGAATGATGCACAATTTACATGGCATTGAAGTAGCATGGCAAAAGGGGAGGTGTGGATACAAGAAGTAAAGCATTTTAATATTTATTTGCCCAAGTTTTATTGTCATAAACGGTTCAGATTTTAAATGACAACATGATGCATGCTTCAATTCAGAACAAGGATTGCATAAATAGAACGGGCCCGTCGCGCTGATCGATTTAGACATATTATTTGTCAAATTTGGAGTTATAAAACAAAAGTTATTAATTAATTAAGTAAAAAGGGCATTTTCTTGTAATTTTAATCAACTCGAAATTTAAAGTGTTCAAAATATAATTTGAAGGGCATATTTGAATTCCTCACATTTTTCTGATTCCAAAACATATATTACATGTATTATTTGGGTTTGTAATTTGAAAATTATTTGAATCTGAAAAGAATTTGAATTTAAATAAATTTGAAAAGATATGAATAAAAACAAACTCAGCGAAAAACTTTTTACACCCAGGCAATTCTAGCCACGGCCACTGACGGGTGGGCCTAGGCGAACTGGGGCCATGCGCGCGAGAAACGCGTTTTGCACGCGGGTCTGGTTAGCCGCTGACGCTGACAGGCGGGGTCATCTGGCGCAGGGGCCACGTGCCAGCGAGGAGCGGACAGGGGCTGACAGGTGGGGCTGCGGCTGGAGCGCGGGTTGCGAACAGGAAAGGCCAGGGGGTTTTCTGCTAAAACACTAGGGCGACTGACAGGTGGGGTCGCTTGGAGCGCGGGTTGCAGAAGTCAAAAAGGTGAGGGGCTTTTTGCAAACCGACCGCGCGCCCGTACTGTTTATCTTCTCCCACGTCTGGCGAGGGGAATCGGCGCGCGGCGCGAGCGGGGATCGATCCTGGGACGCGGGCGTGCGCGAGGAGGGTGCCAACCGATGCGGTAGTGCTAGGGGAGCTGTCTGTGAGGAGGGCGCGGGCTAGTTAGGGCTGCTGCGGCGCGGGAAGGCCTGCAGACTACGTCGACGGCGTGCACGGCGGGCGCTCGACAAAACGACCGGCGGCGCTAGACAATGACGGAGAAGGGGAGGTTGTCAGGGAGGGGAAGATGCTCACCGCGGGCTCGCTGGTGGGCTTGGATCGGCGCGAGGAGCAGCGAAGCGTCGGGGAGGCAGACGCTCCGTCAGCTAGGGTTTCGCGTCGGGCGTCGACGTTTCCGGCGATGCTGGCGCTTCTCCTTCGCAACGGCGGGTACGGGGCGAAGCAGGGGGATGTCCTCGGTCTCCCAGACCACTTCCACGACAAGCTTGACGGCCGGAACGATGAGATGGCGGCGGTAGACGGCGGTGACTGGCGGCAGGTGGGGACGACGGTGGAGAAGAAGGGGAAGGAGGGGGCGCTCTGGGCGGATCTGGGCGAGGCCAGAGAGGCGTGAGGAGGAGGGGAAAGTGGGAGGGAGAGAGAGGAGAGGCCGGTGGGCACGGCAGGATAAAGGTGGCTCGGGTGCCACCTTTTCCTCCTTCTCCTCGAGCACGTGCTCACCGGGCTGGGGCAGGTAGGGCATGGGGAGGCTGCCAGTAGGCCAGGGACGGCGGGGTAGTGCAGCTAGGCCCGCACGGCAGAGAGAAAAGGAGGGAAGGGCTCGGTTTAGCTCGGGTTAGTTAGGGCATGGCTAGGGTTAGGGTTAGGCTTAGCTAGGGTTAGGGTTAGCTAGGTGGGCCAGGGAGAGAGAGGGGTCTGGTGTCCATCAGCAGGTTAGAGAGAGAGGGAGAGGTGGCCAAGCTAGTGAGAGAGAGAGGGGGTTAGAGTTAGGCTTAGTGTAATTTAGGTGTAAAAAGAAAATAAAGAGAAAGCTAGGTTTGAATTTTATTAGTTATTTAAATTTGATTTAGGTGATGAGGCCAAACCAAAAGGAAAGGTGAAGCTTGAACTTGCTTGAGTTAATGTGGAGGAGGAATAAGAATGAAAGAGGGAGAAAAGAAATAGATGGAAAAAGACCACATATGCTCATGCATGGAGAATTAGCAATGAGTGGAAAATGAGATGGATGAGATTATGAGGGTGGTGTAATGGTAGGAGATGATCTTCCAAAGATAGGATCCATCAAACCCAAAGGAAAAACCAAAGAAGAGAAAAGTGGTGAAGACTTGTGCATGGCCCATGCAAAAATAATAATGCCATTGAATATTTGTGAAAACAATATGTATATTATGGCATTACTCTATGCATATCCAAGAAGTGGAGATAAAACCAAGCATAAGAATTTAGAGGGTTTAATCCACCCCAAACTACATGAGCTAGAATTAAAATATCAAAGAAAAGAAAGACAAGCTCATTGTTAATGGGATGGTGGATTTATAGGGTGGTAGAAAGAAAAGTGGTGGAATGGAATAAAAGATATGCCCCCAACTCAACTTGGGCATTTAGACAATATATCAATAGCCAATTATAATATCAAGAAGCAAATACAATTAATAATGCATGTGAGAGAAGAACCAAAAGAAAAAGGGTTTTATATGATGCTCAAATGCAAGGTGGCATGATGACATGAGCATGATATAATTATGATGCAACAATAATCTATATGGAGTAGCCAATATCTTACTAGGACAAGTAGCATTCCAATTGTTAGACAATTGGGGTGCTACATCCTGGGTCTGCCAGGATGACCTGGATTGGCTCTACCACACTAGGCGCATCCCGGAGGGCGTCGCCGCACGCCTTGATTCTGCCGAACTTGCCCTCTCACCCAATCTGGGTGAGTATGTGGTGTTCCTTTCTCATTTCCAACGCGGATTTGGTCTCCCAGTCAGTGACTTTTTCCACGACTGGCTAAACACTTACGAGCTTCAGCTACACCACCTTCCGGATAATGCCATCACATCTCTCTCCGCCTTCGCCTCCACCATCAAAGGTTATGCCGGACTATGGCCCACAAAGGAGCTATGGATCTGGTTCTTCGGCCTTCGCCGGAATGTGATTCCGAACGTAGAGCTAGATCCGGAGGACAAACAGCTCACGCAGTTCGGCGCTGCGTCAATCTCTCCCCGGAAGCAGTCCGTCTTCCCCCGAGTCACGGGGCTTGACTCCTGCAAGGGATGGGCCCGGACTTTCTTCTATGTCCGGAATAGCACCACCGAAGATCTAATCCGGCTGCTCCCCTATACTCCGGGTCCTCCTAACCCGGATTTGTGGGATGCTATCCCCAAGAAGCCAACCGTGCTGGCGAACCAAGTCAACAAGAGGTTCAAGGAGTTGAAGGATCTCGGATTGTGCAATGAGGCTGCCATGATCACATTTGTTCGCAACCGGATCTCCCCCCTCCAGAAGCGCACACATAAGCTCTGTCATATGAGCTGGGGCGGTGACCCCAACCGGACCTCGTCTTTCGAGTTGAGCAACACAGAGATCTACCGCCGGGTCAAGGCCCTCTTCACCACCCACAAGGACTTCTCCTCTGAGTGGACGTGGGGAATAGAACACTTTTTCCAAGATAGGCGCCCTCCTGCGGTAAGTCTCGTTCCCCAAACTCTTTCCGAATTAAATCATATGTCGGTCTTTTGTTGTAGGTTTTAATCCTATTTCCTTTTCTTTTCCTTAGATGTTTCTTCAGCAAACCATCGAGGATGGCACCGAGCCTTCCCTCAAATGGGCGCCTGACCGGGATACCTCGGACAAGGAGGAACCGGATCAGGAGATGTTCCTTCCGATGGCGGATGCGACCAAGCGACCCACCGGTAAACTCTCTTCCATTTGAGATTGGCCCGACGATGAATATGATTCGGATGTTGAGGTGATGGAAGCATTTGACGTTGTCCCCCTTTCTTATGCTTTTCTGGCATCAGCTAACCCCGGTGGGCAGATCCATGAAGACCCTCCCCTTGCCGTGGGTGAGCCTGTGCCGGTCGCGCCCAAGAAGAAAAGGGGAGCTGCCTCTACATCCTCCTTCGGACCTTCTCAGCCGGCTAAAAGGCGGAAGAAGTCTGGGGACAAGACTGCCACCAAGCCCGCAACCAAGGCCACAGCCTAGAGGGCTCAGAAGCCCAAAGAGCCCCTGACCTCGGATGAGTAAGCCTCTTCTCCCTTTGCTATTTACTTGTTCTTCTTTTATCATAGTTTCTCCTCACACATTATTTGATTCGGCAGGGCCGCGGTGGAGGTCCCACAGAGTGGATCTGGCATTGCCTCGCCGCTTCGACACATCCCTTCTCCCCCTCGTGGTGACGATTCACGCCCGTTGAGCCCCATTCAGGAGGGTTCAGCGGCTGCTCCGGGTTCCAGCCCACCTCGTCAGGAGGAGGGCAACCTCGGAGCGGGGGAGACTGGATCTTCCGAGGTAGCAGCAACCACCGCTTCAGCTTCGCCGCAAGCAGCTTCGTCTGAGAGACCCACAGTACCTGCACCGAAACGAAATCAGCACCAGCACCATCTTCGGCTCCAGCATCGGCAACAAAGGCACCAAGCCCCTCCGCCTCGTCCGAGTCTTCCAAGGCTCGGCGAGAAGACACCAGCAGCGCTAAGGGAAGCACCAAGGCAGCTCCCAAGGGCAAATATGCTGCAGCAACTTCCACCTCTCAGCAGCAACCCAAGGGCAAGAAAGCTCTTGACGCCGCCAAGGCAACGTCCGTCGAGGCTGGATAGCGCACACTCGCGTCCATGCTTTCGAAGAAAACTCCACCACCGAAGGACGCCCCTGTCGAGCCAGCTGATGCGCAAATTGTTTTGCACACCAGCCCCGCCATTGCCCAGGTTGAGAGGAGGGAAGCGCATGCCAAGGGTTTAGTGGCGCCCCATATGCTTAGCAGCGAACGATACCTTCCGACCTTGACCGAGTTTGTAAATAACTGGAACAAGGCGGAGTTCGTCTATAACGACGATCTCCCGGAGGAGTTCGGTCCCGCCGAATTTTCTGCGCAGATGAATACTGCCGCCAAGGCAATTAATCTTGCGGGCCGGATGATGGAGGTACGTCACTTCGTTTTTTCCTTAACATGCAGTAGTCACTAGTGATATAACCATTAGTCCCCGAGCCTCCAGGGGAGTAACTTGTTACTCGGCCGAATGCTCCTTAGAGAATTAATGTAGCTCCTTAATAACTTCGAATATGCACACACCTAGAGCCGGGTTAAGTTCCACTTGGCCCGGATTTTGTACACTTCGAATATGCACACGCCTAGAGCCGTGTTAAGTTCCACTTGGCCCGGATTTTGTACACTTCGAACATGCACACACCTAGAGCTAGGTTAAGTTCCACTTGGCCCGGATTTTGTACACTTCGAATATGCACACACCTAGAGCCGGGTTAAGTTCCACTTGGATCGGATTTTGTACACTTCGAACATGCACACACCTAGAGCCGGGTTAAGTTCCACTTGGACCGGATTTTGTACACTTCGAATATGCACACACCTAGAGCCGGGTTAAGTTCCACTTGGCCCGGATTTTGTACACTTCGAACATGCACACACCTAGAGCCGGGTTACGTTCCACTTGGCCCGGATTTTGTACACTTCGAACATGCACACACCTAGAGCCGGGTTAAGTTCCACTTGGCCCGGATTTTGTGCACTTCGAACATGCACAAGACTAAGTTGTCTTTTTGTACTCTTTTCAGGTGACCACCAACCGTCGGAGCGCTGAGTTTCAGCGTCTCCTTGATACTCACAAGATGCTGCGTGCCAAGCATAGTGCGCTCCTTGGGTAAGTTTCTTCCTTGGTATTTTTCCATTTTCCTTCATCTTTTTCTGCCGAACTAACCCATCATTCGGTTTTTCGCAGCTGGGGTGGAAGCTGAGAATACCATCATGAGGAAAAACTTGGAGCAAATCAAGGGTGAGTCATTTTTGCTCAATCTCTCTCTGCACCCTATCCTCTTTTCTTCTTGGCTCAGCAAATATTCATATCTCGGCTTTGCCGGGTCAACAAACTATTTCAGCTTCTCTTGAACATAGTGTGCCCGTGCCTGACATGATGCTGCATTTTCTCGAACAAGCAGGGCAACACCAAGCTGAACTCAAAAAGAAATATGATGAGCTTGCCCTCCTCCGAACCAAAGATGACGAGATTGCCAAGCTCAAGGCAGATATGAAGAAGTTGAAAGCGCAGCACCAATCCGAACTTCAAAAAGCTTGCTAGGACTTTACTGAAGAGCGCGAGCGCCTCAACCTCCAGATTGCCAAAGACCAAGAACTTCTCCAGGAGGCCGACGTCAATCTTGAGTCGGCGAATACTGAACTTGCGCAACTTCACAAAAGGCGTGATGACTATACTAAGGAGTTGACCCGGATCCATAGCCACATCTCTCGTAAGTCCTTTTCCTTAAACTGGCATGAATATCTCCGGGTCAACCTCTTGTTCTTATTTCACTTGTCCTGTTTTCAGACAAGTTTCCAGAGGGTGATGCCATTGCATCCAGTGTTGTTACCAAGTTCTGCCAGCAGAGAGGTACTCCGTATGGTTCTGGCGCCATTCCTCTTGATCTGGAGGACCTGCTTGTCAGCTTGTCCTCTAGAGTTGAAATCATGAAGAACCACGGCAAGGATATTCTAAACGCAGCAGTCCGGGTCTTCAATGCCCTTTGGCCTGGCGAAGATACTCCAGAAGGTCCCGCTGCCCTAATTAACGAGATGATGGAGTGCGAGATGCAGCTAGACCTCTGGAAGGAATCTGCCGGACGTGCTGGAGCTGAGACCGTTCTCCACTATGTGCTCACATGGTACGAGAAAATCAATCTCGATCTTCTTGAGCGCATGCGCACCGGGTCAAGGTGGTCAACCGATCCGGATTGTGTAGCTCGTCGCAAGGCTTGCGCCCATAACCTCATTCAATATGCCCCATCCATCAATGGAACGAGGGACCAAGCTTCCTCGATGCCGTTGACGACGAATACGTCGAAGATGGTTCAGGTGAAGATTATGAGAGCGAAGCCTCGGACGTTGAAGAAGATGAAGCTGAAGCCGAAGCTGGGGCTGCACCCGCTGGTGCCGAAGTACCTACTCCTACTGCTCCTTGAGCGAAAAAACTTTGAAACAGATCCCCGGTATGCCGGGTGCAATTGTATCTAAGCACATCAGTTATATTTTTCTACTAAGTTTTTATGCCGGATTAACTTGGGTGTAGTCCCCGAGTTTCATTTTCTTGTTCCTCCAATTTCTTGGCTCGGCTCATGTCCACCTTGGTTCGGTTTTATGACTTACGAGTCCGAGTTTCAAAAATTGACTTAACAATACTTGGAAACTTTAGGATTAGCTCAAAATAATTCAGCGTAATAAATTTAAAGTAAGCACAAGGTTAGTCTAAAAAACAAACGTCGGCTCGATTAAGTTTCTTTCCTTAGTCGTTTTTCATGTGCTACGCAATTCCAAACTTGTTCTCTTGCTTGCCATGAAGCCAAATCTTGTTGGACAGCAGCAAGTCGAAGAGTTAGGTTTTTGGTGCTCACACACTACCAATCCGGATTAAGTTGAAGCAACTTATGCCAGCCGACATATAAATAATAAATACAGAAGACAACCAATATTATTAAGGCAGTCCCCGAGTTACTGCTCGAGGTGCCAAGGTTTCATTGATAAGCTCATTGTCGGCATACATACCGACATATGAGAGACTCGGATACATACACTTCTCTACTAAGTGTAGAAAGGACGAAGTAGAGCTACATTCCATGGACGCTTGGATTCCTCGCCGAACCAGTCCGCCTTGTTCTTCTCCCGTGGTTGTGCATCGATAAGATAATAAGAATCATTGTGCAATGCTTTTCTCACAATGAATGGCCCTTCCCATGGGGGGATAATTTATGCATGCCAGCAGTACGTTGTACCAACCGGAGTACCAGGTCACCTTCTCGAAAAATTCGGGGGCTTACTTTCCGGCTATGATAGCGTCGGAGATTTTGCTGATATATGGCGGATCTGGACAATGCCAATTCTCTCGCTTCTTCCAGCAGATCAACATCATTTTTCCGGGCTTCTTGCACTTCGGCTTCTGTGTATTGGGTGACCCTAGGCGAGTCATGCTCTATGTCGGCTGGTAATACAGCTTCTGCCCCATATACTAGAAAGAATAGCGTATAGCCTGTTGATCAATTCAGAGTTGTTCTTAAACTCCACAGTACCGCTGGTAGTTCTTCTATCCAGCACCCCGCTGATCTTTGCAGCGGCTCAATGAGCCGGGGTTTTATCCCGGATAGCACCAATCCGTTGGATCTCTCCACTTGTCCGCTCGATGCGGGGTGGGCCACCGAGGCAACGTCCAGCCGGATCTTCTTATCTCGGCAAAAACGTGCAAACCTTCCTTCGGCAAAATTTGTGCCATTATCCGTTATTATACTGGGAGGATAACTGTATCTCAAGATGATGTCTTTGAGGAAAGTTACGGCAGTAGCTCCATCACATTTTCTTATTGGCTTCACTTCAATCCATTTTGTAAATTTGTCAACCATGACCAGGATGTGGGTCATGTTCCCTCTTGCTGGTTTAAACGGGCCAGCCATATCTAAGCACCATACGGCAAATGGCCATGTAATTGGTATGGTCTTGAGCTCCGACATTGGCACATGTGTCTTTGTCACATATCTCTGACAGCCATTGCATTTTCTTACCAGATCTTCTGCTTGTTCTAAGGCAATTGGCCAATAAAACCCATGGCGGAAAGCTTTTGCTACAAAGGCTCTGGACGAGGCATGATGCCCACATTCCCCTTGATGTATATCTCGGAGGATGTCAAGTCCTTCCTCCGGGTCAACACATCGCTGGAGGACATTAGTCATACTCCTTTTGTATAGCTCGGAATTGATGATCGTGTATGCTTTCGCTCTCCTCTGAGTTTGCCTGGAGAGTACCTCCTCAGCGGGTAAGGTTCCATCCTTTAGGAATTGGAATATGGGCAATGCCCAAGCTGGTACAGCTCTCACTGGGAACACATCCTCATCAATTTCCATCTGATCCACCAGCATAACTTCTACCGGATCACGCTGTGCAGTCCCCGGGTTTGTCATGGCAGTCCCCGGGTTTGCCAAGGCAGTCCCCGGGTTTCGCGAACCACTCCCCACATCAATGTCCATGGGCACAGCCTCTGATTCCGGATTTGCCGGGATAAAAATTGAGTCGGACTCCGGGGATGGCCTGATAGATGGTTTCCTGAGGTGCTCTAATTCTACGCCTGGTGGAATTGCTTGTCGGGTTGATCTGAGCTTCGACAATACGTCGGCAGCCTCATTTTCCACCCGGGGTATATGATGAAATTCGCATCCCTCAAAGTAACCAGATATCTTCTGTACTTGAAATCTGTACAATGCCATGTTTGCATCCAAAGCATCCCATTGTCCGGAGACTTGCTGGACTACGAGATCCGAGTCACCGAAGCATTGGATCCGACGTATTCCAATCTCCTTCGCCACTTTGAGCCCATGTACAAGTGCCTCATACTCTGCAACATTGTTTGATGCAGTGAAGTGGATTTGCAGCACATATTTCAGTTGGTCCTTTTTTGGCGAGGTAAGCACAACTCCGGCACCTAACCCGGTTTTTGTTTTTGACCCGTCAAAGTGCATTTTCCAGTAGTTCGGATCTGGCAATGGTGGCTCATATTGCACCTTGGCCCAATCCACAAAAAAAGTCCGCCATAGCCTGAGATTTGATCGCTTCTCTTCTGTCATATTGTGGCGCATAAGGAGCTAGCTCAATTTCCCATTTTGCAATCCTGCCACTTGCATCCTTGTTGCTCATTATCTCGGATATGGGGGCTTCACATATTACCTTGATTGGGTGCTCCTCGAAATAGTGCTTCAGCTTCTTAGCTGCCATATACACACCATATGCCACCTTCTGATAGTGAGGATAGTTTTGCTTCGAGGCAGATAATACCTCGCTTAGGTAATATACTGGCCTTTGCATTGACTTGCCTTCTTCGTCACGCTCTACCACAATTACTGCACTTACAACTCGGTTGGTTGCGGCTATATAGTGCAACATTGGCTCCTTTGATAGTGGAGAGGCTAACACTGGTGCGATGGCTAACATCTTTTTTAGTTGGATAAAGGCTTCATTGGCCGGCGGTGTCCAAATGAACTTGTCCGATTTTTTCATGAGTTGATAGAGAGGCAGTGCCTTTTCTCCCAACCAACATACAAACCGACTTAAGGATGATAGGCAACCAGTGAACTTCTGGACATCGTTAAGACACTTCGGTAGTTCCATTCGTTCTATGGCCCAGATTTTAGTTGCATTGACCTCGATACCTCGGCTGGAGACGAGAAATCCGAGTAATTTTCCAACCGGGACACCGAAGGTGCATTTTTCCGGATTAAGCTTCATTCGGAACCTCCTTAGGTTCGCAAACGTCTGTCTGATATCGTCAAGGAGCGTTTTGCTTTCCTTGGTCTTTATCACAACATCATCCACGTACACCTGCACATTTTGACCAATTTGGTCATGCAAACATTTTTGCATACATCTTTGGTACGTTGCCCCTGCATTACATAAACCAAAAGGCATGGTGCGATAGCAATAAGCCCCATACGGGGTGATAAACGCAGTCTTTATTTGATCACTTGGGTTCAGAGGTATCTGGTGGAAACTAGAATATGCATCAATGAACGACAACAACTCGCACCCAGCAGTGGAATCTATGACTTGGTATATCCTTGGTAGTGGGAATGGATCTTTTGGACACGCCTTATTCAGGTTCGTGTAATCGATACACATACGCCAAACCACTGCCACGTTCGGATCATCCTTCTTCTTCTCCACCAGCACCGGATTAGATACCCAATTCAGGTAAAGCACTTCCATGATAAATCCTGCAGCCAACAACCGAGCTATCTCATCTCCTATGACCTTTCCCCTATCTTCGACGAAGTGGCGGAGAGGTTGCTTCACCGGCTTTGCTCCGGGTCTGACATTCAAAGAGTGCTCGGCCAACTCCCTCAGAACACCTTGCAAGTCCTGTGTGGACCAAGCAAAAATATCCCGATTCTCACGGAGGAAGTTGACGAGCTCGCTTTCCTATTTGTTATTTAACCCGGCACCAATTGTTACGGTGCACTCAGCGAACATATCATCAACAGGCACGTTCTTGGTATCTTTTGTCGCTTGGAATGAGATGCTACCATGCGGGTTACTCAGCGCCGACATATATTGCTGCATAGACTGAGCCAATGCTGCCACTTCTTGGATCTTTCTCTTTTCTTGCGCAATCACGAGTGACTCGGCCAGGTTAGACCCGATGGATGCACACTCAATGGAACGTCGGAAATCACCAGCGATGGCGATCACACCATTTGGCCCGGGAACCTTCATCTTTAAGTAGCTAATGTGACAACTTGCCATGAATTTGTTCAGAGCTGGCCTGCCGAGCAACGCGTGATATGCGCTTTCCAAGTTTACAACTTCGAACTCCAAATTCTTAGTCCGGCAATTATCCCTTGTGCCGAACAACACGTCAACCCGGACCTTGCCTATGGGCTCACAGGAGATTCCTGGCACAATGCGATGGAAAGTTGTCCTTGTAGCTTGGAGCATATTCTCCAAGATTCCCAACTTGCGCATCGTATCCACATACATGATGTTGATGCTACTGCCATTATCAGTCAGCACCTTTGAGAACCTCACATTGATGTTAGGCCCAATAAATGTTGGATCCAACACCAATTCATATGAACCAGGGCTTGGCATGAGCTTCGGATGATCCTTGATGCTACAGGTAATCTCCTGATCCGACCAAGGCATATACCTCGTCACGGCCGGCATAACTGCATTGACTTCCATATGTCGGCGCTACAAGCTCTTTCTGTCTGTCTCTTCTGTAGTGAACACACAATAACTCTGATGATGCTCTCTGTACTCATTCCTCCCCTCATTTCTGGGGTACCTCTGATCCTGTTGGTTTTGGTTCTCCACCTGATGCACTGCATCCCTTCTCTCATGCTTGTCATACCTCGGCGGAGGGGGAGGCAACATTAACTGTTGCATGTTCGCTCCAGAGAGCAATTGCTGCCGGGGTAACTCCTGCCGAGGTTGATCATTCCGAGGTGCCTGAGCATTCCCCGAACCACTTTGTTCCATATTTCGCATCCATTCACAATGTCTAGTTGTGTGACCCGTTGGGTTACTCGGATTAGGCGTGTGAAACTTACACGGCTGATCCAGCATTGCCACATATGTGTACCTCGGACGGTCCTTCTTTTCTTGCCACTGTTTTTTCTGCTCTAGCATCCAAGTTTTCTTTCCATCATTCCTTGGTGTCCATTGCTGTCCTCCAGTTTTTTGACGTTGGCTGCTTCCTCCCCCGGGTTGATCCTGATTCACAGCTGCAACTTGTTGCGAACTGTACCGGTAATCCGGTTTGTCATCCCTTCTTTTACCTCGGTAATCATTTCTTCGGGATGACCCGGACCCATATCGCTGACAATACTCCTCACTTGACTCGTTTGAGGTGAGCCTAGGTTGCGTCGGATCACCCAAGGCATATGAATCAGCAATCCGGATCGTTTCTGCCAAGGTGGTTGGCATATCTCTTTGTAACCTTTGCCATAGCATGCTTGCATATCTACATCCTTGCGCAAACCAAGCTATGGCATGTGACTCAATCACACCCTCACATGAGTTTCGCACAGTGCACCAACGGGTTAAGAACTCCCGGTCAGTCTCATTCGGTCTCTGCCTGCACATTGCTAGGGTCTGTGGCCTGTTGGGCCTTTGATACGTACTTGAGAAGTTGCTAACAAACATCTCCTCAAAATCGATCCAACAGTTAATACTTCCGGGTGGCAAATTGTTTAGCCATACCATTGCTGGCCCCTCCAGCATCTGGGGTACATATCTCACAGCTCATCTCAAGTTGCCCGTGGCAATTTTTACAGCAGTTGCATAGTTAATCAACCAATCCTCCGGCTTAGTGCTGCCGTCATACGTCTTTGTGCCTCTAGGTAACTGGAAGTTAGGTACCGGAGGTTCCTTCATGATCTGGGGCCCAAAACAAGCTGGACCCGGAGGACCTTGACACTCAATTTGCTCTGACCTATACAGCCGATCTAGTTTTAACCTGGCATCATCAGGCATCAAGTTTCTGCTTCCCAATCTTGAACCTATCACGTGATAGTCCGGTCTGGGATAGCCATCGTTCACCATCTCCGAATCACCGTCATTGTATCTATCTTGCTCCTATGGAGCTGCTCTCTGTTGCATACCTTGGCCGGCACTACGCTCTTGCCATGGTATATTCCGCTGCTACGGTTGACCTGCACCTACCGAATTGCGATGTCCGACATTGCCGTTTACAGCATTCCCTTGACTGGCATTGCCTTGGTCGCGGTTACCTCGGCCAGCTTCACCTCGGCACACACTCCTTCGATCCTCATTTCTTTGCACTTCTTTTCCTTTCCCTGCCCTTGCCGAGTCATATGGGACTATCTGCTTATTCCTCCTGGCTGAAGTTACTACCTCTTCTCTCCTAGGACCACCATGAGGAGACGATGCGGCTCCAGCGGATTTCTCCGGGTTACCTACCGCCGAATGAACGATCTTGGAGGCTCCATCTCTCTCCGGGTTAGCCCTGAGCAACTCCTCGTTTTGCCTGTTCGCAATCCGAACCAACTCATTGACTCTATCTTGCTGTCTCTGACGGGCTTCACCCGTCAGACCTTCTAACTCGGATGTAGCTGCATCCGCTGCTCTGAGGTTCTTTGCCGGGGTACTATACTTCGGCAGCCCCACGGACAAACAGTTCTCTGATTCCTCAATCCTAGTATCACCCTCTCTGTTCATTTCACTCATGAGATTTCTCCCCTTCACTTTTATAGCATCTACCTTATTTTCCTTAGCGTACTCACGCAGTGTCATGTTCAATGACTGCTGAGCCGTGGCTATCTTTTTCGCACCCTCTAGTATTTTTTGCCTAGTTTCCTCTAGCTCGGCCTATGCCTGAGCCGGATCTAGTGCTGCTGCTACTGGGTTTGCCAAGCTATCCATCGCCTGTTGCAGCACATTCTCAGGCCTCTCTAGTGGAGGACCTCTACTTTTCCTCGGTGCCTTAGGTGTTATCTCTGGATCTGGTGCCGGATCCCTGCTTGCGCCAGCGCCAGGCGCGGTCATCATCACCTTAGCGTGATCCGGGGAGCGAGTGATACGCGCCCTGTGAGCCGCACTAAGGGGTGGCTCGCCTCCTTCAACGACGTGCCGCGGATGAACGCACGACACATCGACATCAACGTAGATCTTGTGCACGCCGAGCTTGACGAAGAGGCCGTTGCGCGGGAGAGGACGCTTGCCGAAGCAGCCAACATTGTCGCTGACGAAATCCAGCGCTCCAAAGAGCTGAACAAGCCCGGAGACGATGCGTTCGCCGGTGCCGATGAAGTTTCCCATCCGGATCTTCACCCCTGCTAGCGCTGTTAGCCCCACGGTGGGCGCCAACTGTCGTGGTGGTGTCACGGAATATGCCATGGATAGGCTAAAGGTGGGGACTAAATGCACTAGGGGAATCCAGGGAGGGATAGTGTGGTGATTCCACACACGGTAGCTTTGTATTTGATTCACCTTCTCAGTTACAAGTGCTCCTCGAGCTGTATTGGGGAGAGGAGGAAGAAGAACTCTCTTACTCTCAAGAAAGAAAGGGAGAGAAAGAAAGAGAGGGGAGAAAAGAATAAAAATATAAAGAAAAAGAAAGAAGAATAGGAAAGAGGAGAGGGGAGAGAAAAGAAAAAAGAGAAGAAAGAGATTGAAGAAGGAAAGGAAAGAGAAGAAAAAGGAATAGGAAGGAGAAGGAGAAGAAAGAGAAGGAGAGAAGGAGAAGAGAAAAGAGAGAAGAGGAAATAAAAAAGAAGAAAGAGGAGAAAGATGGACCGACTCTAGGATCTCGCAATCAACATCATCATCATCATCATTGTCCGTCCAATCCCTTAAGACAGAAGTCTTACCGGAGGATCGACCGGAGCTAGAGTCCGGGACAGGCATAAACTCCCTGGAGTCTGGTTCCTCTACGTCCGAGGTCTCCCGATCCTTACCCCAAGTGAGGGACGGGGTCTGGGTGTCCTCAACCATTTGCTGCAGAAATTTCTGTACAAAGAATAAAGGAAGGTCAAATGAATAGAATGGGCTGATGTAAAGCGTAACTTGGTAATGGTACTTTGAGGGACATACCTTGGTAGCAGGTTTAGCATGGCTAAAGGGCTCCACTCCCCATTCCCATTCCTCAGCCAAGCCCGGCTTGAATATGGACTTAACTCGGCGGAAGATCTAAGCGTGGGATAGCTCGACCGAGGAAACTAGGTTAGGGTCACGAGGACCGCTCATATGGCAGATTTTGTGGCTTTGCTGTTGCGGCGGGAAAACTCGGCTATGGATGAAGGTGACCATCAGATCCTCACCAGTTAATCAGGCATATGTTAGCTCAACGATGCGCTTTAGCAGGGAATTGACAAGCGGATTGTTCCTCTTGGGTTCAAGGTCCCAGTTCTTCTTAGTGGGCACACCAATATTGAAAGCAGGAAGCTGAATCAGGTCATCCGGGGTATTGTTCTTCACATAGAATAATATCCTCGCCCACCCCTTGCAAGATTCGAGGCTCGTAATTCGGGGAAAGCTAGAGTTCTTTCGGGGAGAGATGGATGTCGTCCCGCACTGAGTTAAGGATTTCTCGCCGATCGGGAGATCCTTGTTGGGAATGACATTTGGCCTTAAATTGAAAGAACTTGGCCCAAATGTTAACATCAGGCCAAAGGCCGAGGTATCCCTTGACCCCAGAAGCAAACGGGGAGAGAGAAGCAAGAGCATTTGCATGAAGATGGTGAGGTTGCAAACCGAAGGTTTCGAGAAAGTGGATGAAGAACTTGCTAATGGGAAGGCCAAAACCGCGAGCGAAGTGGGAGAAAAACACAACAAACTCACTGTTCCTAAGAATAGGAGCTTGCTTGTCGCCAGGGAGACGACAGCTGACCCCATCAGGGATGCGGCGCGTGCGAATGAGCCAATCCAGCTCTCGCTGCGTCGCCTTGGAACCAACCCACGCACCGTGCTCATGGGAGGCACCGCCCTCTTAGTGCTCCTCCACGGTGACGATGTCACGATGCATCTCCAGATTCCAATCTTCAGAAGATGAACTTGATGAATGGGAGAGGGGCTTGGACAGACATGGCCCCGTAGCGACAGCGAGCAGAAGCGCTGCAAATGAGGGAGGAAGCACGTAGAGAGGCAGCGCTATCGATAAGCAGAGAGCAGCGGTGGCGACGGCGCTAGGAGGAAGAAGAGGAATAGATGGGCACGGGGGAAAGTGGGCCAGAACTTCCCCCGCTCCCCTATTTAACCATGCCTAGGTGGTGGTAGTGGGATCAGTTGTGCCGTGCGGACTGCCACATGCACGTGTATCTCGCGAAGTAATTGTGGGCTCGTGCCACACACATGGTTACATGATGCGAAGCGGTAACGGTAGATCTTGGCTAGGGAGGTTATCGAGGAGTCCAGCATTGAAAGGACATGCTGAAGTGATAACTGGCGCAATATGATAGAATCTGACATCACGGCCCTTAAAATAAGGCAAAGACAATGATTACCCTCCACGTAGGATACGAGGAGGAGTATGCGAGAAGATAGGCATCTCAGAGGTATACCCCGGATGCAACACTATGACTCGGCCAACGAAATATAACTCGGAAGGAGGCAAGGAGAGTCAAGGTGAAAACCAAGTTATCATGAGGCACTGCCGACTTAAAATTGGTATGCGTCGAAGTATAAGTATGTCGGCAAAATAAACTGTGATCCGAGTAAGTTTGAACCTGCTGTGGCCTTACCAGCTAAAGCTAGTGAGAGCTCACCAGCTTCAGGGACTAATGTTGGGGGGATGACCCCAGGTAGGGTAAAGCCGAGGTAAAAGGACAAGGTCCGCTGAGGCAAAGACAACTCAAAGCATGAGCTGGCCGAATCATAGAAGGGCCAACCAGGTTATCCTGAGCCAGAGAGCACTGGCAAGACTCGGTCAACATATGAGATATTTCGGCACGAGGAATGAACTATTTCCTCTTTGCAGGTACCAACTTGGTCGGGTTAACCTTACCAAGGTTGGGCCAGGAGATGGCTTACACAGGAAGGAAGGAATCTTCCCAGGGTTAACACTCTTCTCTCTCTACTGGAGTTTCTATAGAGAGAGAGAGCGAGAGACAGAGATGAAAGAGTCGGCCGACAAGGGTGATGTCGTCTGACCGTTGGCGGCCGGGTCACATGGTCTCACATAGGCTTACAACATGGCTTCACAGAGGCTTACGACATAGTCTCGTAGAGTCTTACGCTAGGTAAAAGAGGTGCACCGCTTTGCTATTTTGGGAAGAGAATATTCTTCAAATATGCTATACACATAAGCCCTAGATGTAACCTCGTCACCCCTTTATAAGGTGAGCCAGGACCTCCAAGGACAGGGTCGGGCCATTTGGTAGAGGGAAAACCCTAGTGAGAGCAGAGGAGCACACCTTCTTCTTCCTCTCCATGATCTAGCTCAAGGAGCTTCTGTAAACACCATTGATACAAGACATATAAATCCATGTGTGTGGAATGACCACACTATCCCTCCCCGGATACCACCAATACACGTTGGCCCCATCTTTAGCCTACCCATGGCATCTGGCATGACACCACCACAACAATTTAACACATACATATTTGTAGATTTGACATAAAAATGTAGGCACTAAATAGATTTGACATATATACTTGCAATTTATCTACATATTAATCATACATCAAAGTTACACTCATAACATATGCAAGCAGTACTTAATAAATATAAGTAATAGGGGAGGGGAGCTCACCTTGCCGCTGGGTAGCTACTAGTAGCAAAAGCGATGGGCGGTGGAGACCCTGCGGGGTTGGAGCAGCAATCGGTGGAGGAGCGCAAGGGGAAGATGGCGGACAACGTCTGGCGAGGCGGCTCGAGCACTCATTCTAGCAGCCCACTCAGACGTCTTGCACCCACCGTATGCGAATGCAGAGATGTCTAGCACGAGATCATCAGGGCCTGTTCCATAACTGTGAACTCTCTGGGTGGTGCACACATGTAGGAGAACACGAATATTGGAATTATAGTAACAGGGAATATCTTATTATGCTACCATCGTAAGTCTAATACTAGCACAACAATATCCACACAATAGCTACCATCTAATGAAAAACAGTTATGTATGTGTGATATGTGGTGGTTGTCGTGTCTTGATCTCCATCGAGAGCGTCGACATCTGCACCAGGTTCACGGTGCCACCTTGCCTTCGGCTGTCTATCCCATAAACACATACCTAAACCACACATATCACTTGCCCTCCTGCAAAACAAAATTAGACACTTTTACTTTATGTTTGCAAGTTTTACGTGGTTGATTGGGCTTTACACAAGAATCGATACTTACCTATGAATCCAACCACAACGTGGATTAACTAGTTGTCGCTTTTAATACCTTTTTAGGGCCATCCTTTGTAAGTGCCATATCAACTAATGTCAGATAGATATACACCCGCCAGCCACTTAAAAAGTACAAGACATATGTTAGTCGTTGAACCGGTCTTGCGTAAGGTTACATGTAAGGTTGGTCCGGGCCGCTTCATCCAACAATACTATGATAGTAGCAAGTACACGTGGGAGGGTAGAAATTTGAAAATCAACGCCCACACAATCTACGTGTGTTCTATTCATACTAGTACATCTACGCATAGACCGGTTTGATACCACTGAAGGGGTTCTGTGGCAAAAAACAAAAAAAATTGCCACTATGAAAACACACCAAACCAAGATCTATCTATAGAGAAGTACATTAACTAGCAGGATACAGTATTCATATCTTTGAAGACCGGCTGTGGGATTACGTTCCTGCTCAAACATTGCTGATGAAGCCGAGCGAAGTAGACCTCGTGGTCTAGAAGGTTTCAAGCGTCCAGCACCACTAGTGGTAGTGCCTCATCGAGGTTAGCACTCAGAAAATCGAAAATGGCTTTTTGGTGTGATGAAAAGGAAAAGTTCCTCCTGCAAGTGTGTAAGTCAACCTGAGATGTACATGTGTGTGTACAAATATGGGCACATTATCACAAACTATTCCACAATTCTAACCACAACATTGATCGTTTGGTATGAAAGTCATAAAACCTCGAACATGATAGCTCATTTTGAGAAGGTTTTTCTGTGATATTTTGAATATTCCAAGTTTGATATTTTTCCTTGTAACTATATCATATAATATGACACCCGGTGAAGGTTTTACATTGTTGGGATCCTTTAAAAAAAATTATGCCCGTTTCAAAATATGGTCAAAATGGTAGCATGAAGATTCTTAGTTCGGGGTTGAGCCTCGCTAAACTTGAAGTGGACCTCTAATAAAATAGCATATTGTGAACCTAAAAATGATTTTTCAAAAAAATCATGAGCATTAGATCATGTACATGTAGTTCAAATCTAACCGACTTCCTACCGATTCAGCAGGAATTTGTATTTTTCATGAGGGATGGACAGAAAGGTTTAAGATAACCCGGTTGAGAAATTGTCCATGTAAGATGGTCTAGTTTTTTTGAAAAATGGGGTAGTACTAGTGTGAAACTTTCATTTGGTGGTTGCTTCACAAAACACCCCTTTTGGGCACTCGAAAATGGAAAATAGTTTTTTGGTGTGATGAAATGGAAAACTTTCTCCTGCAAGATTGTAAGCCATCCAAGATGCACATGTGTGTACAACATGAGCACATTATCACAAACTACGCCGAATTCTAGCCATAACATTTGTCATTTCGTCTGAAAGACATAAAACCTCGAACATGATAGCTCATTTTGAGAATGTTTTCTGTGATATTTAGAATATTCCAAGTTTGATATTTTTCCTTGCAACTATATCACATAATATGATATCACGCGAAGGTTTTACATTGTCACTACTGGAAAACGGGCCTTTAGTCCCGGTTTGCCAACCGGGACTACAAATGCGGGACTAAAGGTCACCCCCTTTAGTCCCGGTTGCGGTTTGCCAACCGGGACTACAAAGGCGGGACTAAAGGTCACCCCCTTTAGTCCCGGTTTGTGGCAACCAGGACTAAAGGTCCTCACGAGATTGCGTTGAGCGAGCGGGACGATTAAAGATTTTTTTTTCAAATATTTTTTTCCAATTTTATTTTTTCAAATTTTTCTTAAACTTTTGAATTATTTGACTTGTTAATCTCTCACATCTCTCATTTTTAACACTAACTCTACTTAATCTTAGGTCAAATTACACTTATGGTCAAACTTTCCGGTCAGTCACCCATCCTAGCACTACTCCACCACCAGCACGCTTAACTTCCTTATTCCATCTCTCCCACCTCGCGCGAAGGACCCTTATATCTTGTTGTTAGGACTAGTATATTAATCATATTAACTCATATCAATATGTCAACCGTCTTTATTTTTTGAAATTATGAACAACTATCTAAGTAAACAATAATAAATAAGTAATAATAATATTTTATTCATATGAAAATAAAAAACTAATTAAATTAATATTTTATTCATTTTTTGCCATTTATTCATTTAATATGACATAAATAATATCTTCAAATCTGTAAATCAAAATTCAACAAACAATATGTCCATTATTATCAAAAGAATATGAGGAATTCAAATATGACATAAAAAATTACTATTTCTTAATTTTTGAAATAACTTTTATTTCTTTTCGAATTTTAAGAATCTAAAAGAATCTAAAACGGCCTAAAGCTGTTGAAATCGAAGAGGAAATTGTTTTCTGCACGTTTTGATAGGTTGTACGTTTTTTCTGACATCCTATGTAAAAGTTATGGCCATTTAGGAATTTTTTTGTCCATTTTCTTTAGTCCCGGTTCGTATCTCCAACCGGGACTAAAGGTCCCGTTTAACCCGGGACTAAAGATTGTTCCGTTCGAATGTGAGCATTAGTCCCGGTTAATGCTCTAAACTGGGGTGGATGAAAGGCTCATTTTCTACTGGTGTGTTTGGATCGTTTTTGAATTTTGTATGCCTGTTTCAAACTGTATGTAATGTTTTTATGTTTTAGTTGATTTTTATTTACAAATGTGTGATATTTGAGCGTTGATAGATAGATTTTATTTTTCTGCAAATTTTGATATATTATTTGTGTTTTGTAGCGAAAGAAAAATCTTGAAAAGGGCATGTGCCTTATTCATAAGAACAGAGGAGTATGTTTTAGTTGATCAATAAAATCGGATTGTTTCCTTCAAAAATATTTAGCAAGGACGTTTGAAAGAGAAAAAAATGATTCCAAAAATGAATTATGGATCCAAATATCCAATACAACATGCTACGCAAACTCATTATTAATCCGTACATATTCTGATAGGATCAGCGTGCCCACCAATCTAACCGGGCGGGGAGAACACGGAGAACCAGGCCCAGCTAGCTCCTATAGAATACAGGCTGAGAGATCATATGCACGCACGATCCGAAGCAGAATCTGTTGCAAGATCCGCATGCTAGTATAGAACGTTACGCTGGCGGCGGGGGCGGCCGAGGCATAGATGGAAGAGGTCCTATGGGACCCCCTGACCCCGGAGTCGGAGGCGGCGGCGCTGATCTCTGCAGCAGTCTCCGGCTTCCGACGTTCATCTCACGCCGGCTGGCTTCAGCCCCGCCAAGGCTCGCCGCCGTCGGCACTGATTCCACTCCTGCTCAAACATACGGAAGCGCGTGAAACGTCAATTAGCAACTCAAGAATGCAGCATGCCAGTATCAGAACATTCACCAAGCTTAAGAGCAGTACTGTAGAATGATCGAGTTGTATTGTACGTACTACCTGCTTGTATATGGCGGGCCTCCAAGGGATACGGCGTGTGCGAGACCAGGAGGAGGAAGACGATGACCGCAGAGAGCAGAAACGACGGACGACACCGAGGAGCAAAGGTCCCCATTAGCAATGTCGGCCAGTCTGAATATGCTGTGGCCTAGGTTATAGTAGGGGCGTAGCTTCTCTCTAGCAGCTAGTAGGTGATGGGATTATACTGATTGCTTCCCAGGGGTTCGGAGGCCGTACCTTATATATACGCACGTACGGTAGGTTAATGCTTGATGTTGATGGCATGCCGTAGGCTGATGGTTTCTCAGGTTACATAGTGTGTTTTGTCCTGGCCGAGGATTCGCCACCGTGCTTGCACCTGACCGTTCTCTAGATCCGCGCTAGATCGGGCTTCGGACAGAGCACTGGTAGTGCTTTACTATAAGGTGAGCGATTTATGGCTAGATTCCATCGGTTCCCAGCTTACAACTAGCCACTTCGCAGTTTTGTTGATTAATATTGGTCTATGATCAGAAGGAACAAGAGAAGGAATCATTTGGGTTGACATAGTATGGCTTATCTAAAGTAAAAATTGCCAACAAGTCAAAGACGAAGCAGGGAACTGCTTCTCTGGTATGGTTCTTCCTGCTAATGTCCCTAGTTTACATTGGAATATTTTCGACAATACTCTACATGAAAATTGGCCGTGCTCTTCTCAAGATACACCAAATAAGTTTTATGAGATTATTATCATAAAATATACTTTTGTACTATGTACATTTAATATGGTAGACGGATATTAGCATATTTTACGTAGACTTGCTCAAACTTAAAACTTTGACTTAAAATAAAACTAGAACTTGAATTAATTCGAAACAGAGTGAGCAATTAAATACAAGACATTCATGGAGACTAACCACCATGCAAATGTAATAATCAGCCATTTAAATTGGGACCGAGGGAATAGAAGTAGTACTCACGCACGTAGTTTAAAAAAGTCTTTGACCATCAATTTTAATAACCAATAAAATAACAATATATCCTAAAAATATACAATTGAAAATTCTGTTTAAACATTGTAATCATAAAAGTATTAGTACTACTAACAATACACCGTGGCTAGCTAGCTGATAGTCAGATAGTAATATTACATGTTTGATTCCAAAGGGTTTAGAGGCCAAACCATACTTATTACTCTTATACTCTCTTCTTAAAATATGATGCATATAGTGTTTATCAAAGTCAAGCTTTCTAAAGTTTGACCAACCACATAGAAAATACTGTGACTATTTATAATCTCAGATCAATATTGTTTAGATATCGATATTCTTTTCTGTATAGTTGGTCAAATTTTAAAATGTTTGACTTTAACTAAAAACTATGTGTATCGTATTTTGAAAATTAGGGAGTACATATGTGCCTAGCGATGCTCCGGTAATAGCATGACCGAGGTCCCTCCAAGTTGTTTTGTTCTCCCCGAGGTTTTGCCAAGCAAGCAAGTAGGCACATGAAACCAGTATCGCGAACCGCGCTAGCTCAGGCTCTAAACATTGGCATACATTGGCATACATGTGGCAAGTGAATTTATAGCTAGATTCCAGTTGTCCACAGGTCAGCTTATAGTTACCACGCGCCGAGCGATCCATCTTTTTATCGACCTGACTCCTGGCCATATCAATCAGCCGCACTATTATTATTTTTTTGTTTCTTGAAAAGTCAACCAAAAGAACGTTCCATTTCTATCATACTTGTACTTACTCCGTTAAACTGACTAAGGTGTATTTTCTTAGAAGTCAAACTACGTGAAGTTTGATTAAACTTTTAGAAAAAGTCTACCAACAACTATAATACTATAAAGATATCATATAAATATGTAACATAGGTGTTGCGCCATCAGACGGACTCTGTCAGATGTCGCGCGCCGACAGCCAAGATCTGCCGACGGTGAGCCAAGCCGTCAGCACAGGTTAGCTATACCGACGGCCAGAGCTATGCTGATAGCTGCCAGCCATGCTGACATCGCCGACGGCGAGAAGTTGACGGTGGTTGTCGGCGTACGCCTAAGCTGATGCCGATAGCCTTTGCCGTCGGTATCCGTATTGATGACTGATACGCCACGAGGTGGTCCTTGAAGCGTGGAAAGGGAGGGGGTGTGAGACAAGAGGACGTCCGGGATGGGGAGCACACAAGTTTACCCATGTTCAGATCCGAATGAGGTGATCGAATCCTACTCCAGCAATCAATCCACTATAACCTGCAAAGTGAAAGATTACGGAGGATTTGGCTATGGTCGCATGTGTGAGTTGTGAATCGTTCCTCCCTAAAGGATTCCCGTATGCTGGCTTATATAGTCATCCATCATAGGGCTTATAGTGAGGAAACCTATGCAGCTACGGTACATATTACTACATAGTTGGTAACTACTACACCTTGTACTCCAAGTCTTGGTCCAAGTCGGTAATCCTTCTAGGCGTTCTCATAGCCAGATGGGCCTCCGTCTATCAAGTTGACCGGCCCCCCATGGAGCCATAGGCTCTAACCCTGGTGGGAAACCCTGGTCTCCGAGTTTAATCGCCTGCCGTGGGTATATCCGGAAACTATAACCCTGACAGTAGCCCCTGAAACACTCCAAGATCCTTGAGTCGGATTCGTTCTTTAGCTTCATTGGTCTTTGACGTGGAGGAATGAAGAAGAATAACTAAACATTTGTCTGACTTCATCAGAGTCAGATGTATTTCTTGGTCAACCCGAGGGAACAACTGTCATGTGTGACGTTTCAGGAGTTGTCACGTCAAACTGACAAACATGGATCACACCGTGAATATGTCTATTGGCAGGTCCCACAATCAACAGGGATTGAGGAGACCATTAACTATGAGCGAGAATTGAGGAGGCGGGGATTTCTCGAATGCGTGGCCCGAGTCTGCCATTCCATTTCCATGACATGTGGTGGAGATCTCGCAAGTTTCACACCTGCGTCACACGAATCTTGATGCAAAATAGCAGTAAAAGGAGAGGCATCAGACTCATCATCGGTATCTCGCTGCCATTCGCTTCTTCCTCCTCATGTTCCTCCTCACGCCCAAGATACCAAGCCCCCAAATATCTCCTCCCCACTTCCTAGCGCTGCCACTTTAAGGTCACCGGCGATGGACGGTTCAGCCTCGTCATCCACCACCACCGCGAGGCCATGCCGGAGAAGAAAGAGGACAAGAAGGATGAGGATTCCCTCAACACCCACCGAAGTGAGGCTCAAGGAACTGAATGACCAAGGCTATATCCAAGCAGACTCATGGCGGTGCGCCACGGGAGACGAGCTTTCGGCGCCACCCGACGGCGAGGGGGTCCACTTCGGCTCGCACATAGAATGAGGCTTCAGCTTCCCGCCGTCGAAGTTCTTCTCGGAGGTACTATCCCACTACGGAGGGCAACTCCATAACCTTCCTCCCAATATCATCTTAGAGGTTAGCGCCCATGTTGCTCTTTTCAAGGGCTATCACGGCATTAGGCCGAGTCTTCAGCTATTCCGGTACTACTTTGTTACTCGGAAAATCTCTTTGACTAGCGGAGGATCTTTGTTTAACAATGGTACGCTTAGTTTAATGCTTAGGAAAAAACTAAGTGTGCCCTAGGATTTACCCTAGCGAATTAGTGAAGAAGTGGGCCGACACCTTCTTTTATCATAAGGATATGCCGACTCCAAAGTAGACAGAAGGTCTCGCTCCTTTCATTGATGACGCAGTGACCTCGAAACCTTCATGGGACATGAAGCCAGATGATCTTCCAGATCTACTCATCTACACCACGAGCCAGATTGAGTTTTTGATGAAGAAGAAGGGCCTGCGTGGCACCGACCTAGTGCACTGCTGGATGGACCGCCATATCCAACCTCTGCAGCACCACAAATGCCTTATGTGCAAAATCACGAGCTCCAAGTCGGATGATCTTCGGGTCACTTCGACTATAATCCCTCGAGTGGATTATTCCAATAGGATGAGGTTCTTGGTAAAGGAATGTATCGATCGCAAGATTCCAGATGTTTTCTTGTCCATGTATAGTGCTAGAAGGAAAGTCCCCAAGGCAATCCGACTTCCAGAGTCTTCATTTGTTTTTCATATCAACACTTCCTCCAATCTTTACACTAAATATATTTTCTTACTTACAGCTGGGGATCTTCCTGAAGCGGAACTGACCCCTTATGAGGGTTATCTAGATGAACTAGTGAACATGGAGGAAGAGTCGGAGGAGCAGCAGGTTGCGCATCCCAAGAAGCGTAAAGCCACTTCCATTTCTATCTCTGCTAGGGACCTCCTTAGAGCACCACCACCAAAGGTCCCCACAGTTAAGAAGTAAGTCCTTGCCTTTCGTACTTTACTAGTCGACATATTTATTAATATCTTTGTGCTAAGTTTATTGTTCTCTACACATATCTAAACCTTTGATATGTACCAAGAGAAAAGGTCTTATTCAGACATTTATGAATCTTACCTCTCCGATCGTTGCTCCTCCCACTCCCGCAGCCTTTTGCGGCGCAAGTGGCAGGGAATCTCGAGTGCCCCAGAGCTTCTTAGCCAAACCGTCCTAGAGACGGAGTCCACAACGTAGTTGGAGGCAGTCGGTACTTAAACTGGAGGTGCTGGATAGGATCCGGATACTACCATGGTTGAAGCTTTGGCTAATGATCCCATGGTAAGAAATTCGGATTTGGGTAATTTGTCCCCCATTTGTCAACCCGACTAGTACATCACTATGATTACCAATGTGCTGATGGAGGCGGGAAATATCAAGGCGGTATGTTCGAAGAGGTCAACAAGGCTTCGGAAATGGAAGCATCATCTCAATGGCCCATATCGGGTTCGAGAATTCCAAGTTCTAGTAGGGACAGGAGAAATGATCAATGGAAGCAGATAAGCGGATGCTTCATAGCACGTTATGCAAACATGTTTCTTTCGCGAGGCGTTGTCCATGCCAAAATTGTGTGTATGGCAACTGTGATACTAGCATTTGTGACTTGCAACAACGGTTCTTATCATGGGTAAGACAACACAAGGTAATTACGATTTTTGTGGTGCTCTTAATTGAGTATCGGATTTGAGTTCCAGAGTGAGATACCTAAGTCCTATCTTTATTGGTTGTAACTCGCATTTGAAGTCAGGCAGATGATGGTGCTTTAGAATTGTTTCCTTCCTAAAGGCATGGTTGTTGAAGGACATTTTTCTAAGTTTGGGTCTTGTTTTGGTGGTGGTTGTTTTTATGAGCACCTGATTTGGCATTTATTTTGGTTTTGTGCATACTTGATGTATCGAATAGCTCTATACACCTTATTATGTTGCACATGATGGTGTAATTGGTATGATTTTTAAAATAACCCATATTTATTAGAAAAGTTCACATCAAGTACAAATCCCCTAAACATAATAAAAACTATGTAGATGTCCTTATACCACCTAAGGACCACTACCGTTGCCACACCGAGCCGCCGACATGTTGATGTTGTTGCTCCCATACTAGAGTTGGACTAAATGATTTTCTTGATGGCAACCAGGAAGTATTTGTGCACCAGCCTCTCAGGACCAACACCCAAGAGCCGAAATCGTGGCCATTGAACCACTGGATCAATTTGAATCTTATGACACCAAACATCTACACTTAGATTGAACGAGATCAACCGCTCCATGGGAGCAACACCAAGATGATTTATGTCCCGCACATCACTACTCACTAGTAGAAAAAGGGACTTTGGTTCGGGTCATTAGTCCCGGACGTGGCTGGGGCCGGGACTAATGGTCCGAACCGACTTCCCAAAACCCCCCAAAACCATTTGTCTCGGCTCGTTAGAGACCATTAGTCCTGGATTGAGATACAAACTGGGACTAATGGGTCACCCATTAGTCCCGGTTCATTAGTCCCGGTTTGTATCTCAAATCGGGACAAATGGGCTGGCCCTATATATATGCACATCTCTCCTCTATTTTTTCATTGAGGAAGGTGGCATAGTTTGTGCTAGGTTTTTTTCTCTTCATATGCACTAGAGTGCTCGATGAAATGCATGTGAGAGCGATGCCACTTGAGTTCACACAAGACAAACATGGTATGAGGTGCCCGAGCCACACTTAAGCTTTCTCCTAAAAGGTTAGAAACTATTTTCTTGTTTAGACCACGCGGTAATAATTTTAGCATCGCGATTGCGTTTGATATATATGGTTGTATGATGCAGATGAGCCATCCATGGATGTACGGTGACCGACACTCTGACGCTTACAAAGGAGGCGTGCGTTCTTTTCGCCTTGTGGCCGAGGCGAACAAGCAGCAAGATGGTTTTATGTGTTGTCCGTGTGTTAAATGTTGGAATGAGAAGGCTCACACTTCCTCAAGAGTCATTCAGAGCCACTTGCTTCTGTTCGGTTTCATGTTCGGCCATAATGTTTGGACCAAGCACGGAGAAAGAGGGGGTATGATGGAAGAAGGCGATGAAGAAGAGAACGATGATGACAACTACCGATCTATGTTCCCTGAATATGCTGATACCCCAATAGAATACAATGAAGAAGAAGGAGGTGAAGAATGGGAACCAGATGAGCCCGCTGATGATCTTGGTCGGGTCATTTCTCATGCAAAGCGAGACTGTGATACAAAAAAGGAGAGGTTGTAGTTCGAGCAGATGTTACAAGACCACAAAAAATTGTTGTATCCAACTTGTGAAGACGGCCAGAAGAAGCTGGGTAGCACACTAGTTGATGGGTAACACACTAGACTGCCCACGCGGGGCCCACGTCAGTTATCTAGCGAAGCAGTAGCCTTACTGGGATGCATTTGTGAAGTACAAGCAGTTATAACCTACTAAGAAAAAGTGAGAAAAAACAAGAAAAATGCCGCGAAAAAGAAATATCACCATTACCTGGGGGCAGGGGCTACGCGACTGACATGCCAAAGTGGGATAAAAAAGAGAAATAGATGCTTGCTAAAGGGATCACTCCAGAACCAATCTGCGAAGAATGGGAATTGAGGGCAAGAATTTGGTTCCTTGGGCATGGGAGTGAGTATGCCGATAATACAGGGGACCTTGTTTGCGACTGACATGCCAAAGAAATTAAAGAGCGAAAAACAAAGTTTCGTCCCGATAGAGAGAAAGACTTGCTGACAAAGGTCCTCGGGATGTTGAATGCGGAGGACGAGTACGACGCCTTGGCCCTAGTTATACGTGGGATGTTGGGTTTCCCAAATACAAAGGTACTTATGGAAGCCGATGTTGGGTTCTCAGTATAGAAAACAAAAAAAATCCTATGATGGAAACTATTATACGCCAAGATCTATCTACTAAATACAAGCAACGGGTGGATATACATCCATAGAGAACATACCCTAGAAGACCGACAAAGTGTAACGAGATTGAACTCGTGGATGATGTAGTCGAATGCTTGCCGATCTCAAGATCGTGTGGAAGTCCTAGCGCCGCAAATCAGTAGTGCATCCGTCCTCGCACACACGTTCAGGCCACCGAACAACCTCCACCTCATCGCTCCAGTGAAGCAGCGGAAGCAGTAACTCCTTCCAAACGAAATGCCACTAGGAACATGTATCTCGCTAATCTGATACCATGGGCGAATAATTTTAGAGGGGGAGAGAGATCCTTCATGAGGAGGTGTGAGTGAGAAGGAGGGAGAGGGGGGCCTTTTATAGGAGAGGGAGTCTGCCCTCCTCCCATGGCCGGCGCCCATGGGGGGGTGCCCCACCCTCTTCCTCATTCATGTGGGGGAAGCTCCACTCACATAAATTTGACCCTCCATTTTCTCCACTCAAAATCCCACTCAAAATGCATTAAATTTCCACCAAATTTAATACAACTCTCATTTAATAAAACTCTTTTATTTATTTTATTCAGAATTGTGTTAATTACTTTAATTAACAAACATTCACATAAAACCCTCTGCAACATTTCAATATCACATGCAGAACCAATTTCACCAATTTTACCCGAAACAATTTCGGTGTCCATTGAAATAATTCCAGCGCTTTGCAATTCTTTTGTCTAAAACATATTTTATCCAAATGGTATTGGTAACCCTTAAGTGTGTCACCCTACGGTTTGCGAATAATGCAGATATGATTGAAACCCCTCTCAAATCAATAATCAGAAGCGGGACCTGGAGATCCATACTGACCCCCACACATTCAACGATGACTTCTGTGATCGTGAGAACCTTTAAGGGTAGTAACTAAATCCCTTTGTGTTGCGATATATTACATGTCCGAAATTCAATCATTAGTATCTCAATACCTAGTTAGATCTCGTTACCGACATGCACTCTTTTCTCATTCCTGTGATATAACAATCTAGTGATCACATCACTTGCTTGCAAGCTATCTTAATGTGATATCACTGAGAGGGTCTAGAGTATATCTATCCATCATCGGGATTTACAAATTCCACTCTTGATCCATGAGCCTCAATATAATACCTTCGGAGTATCTGAACCCACCTTTATAGTCACCCTTTACGGTGTGACGTTTGATGTTATCAAGTCACTCTTCCGGTGTTAGCAATTAACATGATCTCATGGTCTAAGGACTAAGATTACTTCGTATGATGCTAAAGCAATATAAATATAATGACTTTGATCGTAATGCTATACTTCGGATGAATGTTCAGCACATCATTCACCAATGTTGTGACCTTGTTATTAACAACATCCAATGTCCATAATCAGAAAACCTTGATCATCTTGTTAATCAACGAGCTAGTTTATAAGAGAGGCATAACTAGGAACCCTTTATTTGTTTATTAAACACACATGTATTAACGTTTCCTATTAATACAATTATAGCATGCAAAATAAACATCTATCATATACTTGGAATACATATAATGACAACTTTATTATTGCCTCTTAGGGCATATTCCCGTCAGTCTCCCACTTGCACTAGAGACAATAATCTAGTTTACATAGTGATAAATCTAACACCCATGGAGTTCTGGTGTTGATCATGTTTTGCTCCAGGGAGAACTTTAGTCAACGGATATGCTACATTTAGGTCCATGTGTATTTTACAAATCTTTATATCTCCATCCTTGACATGCTCACGGATGGAGTGAAACCGACGCTTAATATGCTTGAAATTCTTGTGAGACCTTGGTTCCTTGGCATTGGCCATAGATCCATTTTTGTCACAATATATCACCATTGGGTCCAACGCACTAGGAACCACACCTAGTTCGGGGTTATGAACTCCTTTATCATGCGCCGCTTTTGAAGCAGCAACATATTCCGCCTCCATTGTTGATCCAACTAACTGTTGCTCCATTCAAGAGAAATACGTATCCGTATTGAGACTTAGAGTCATCCGGATTGGTGTCAAAGACAGTGTCGACATAACACTTAGCGACCAGCTCTTCTTCACCTCCGTATATAAGAAATATATCCTTAATTCTTCTTAAGTACTTAAGGATATTATTGACCCCTATCTAGTGTTCTAAACCTGGATCAGATTGGTACCTACTAGTCAAACTAATAGCATGTGCCACATCCGGTCTTGTACATAGCACGACATACATTATAGAGCCTATGGCTGAAGCATAGGGGATCTTGTCCATTATCTCTCTTTCTTCCGCTGTAGACGGACTTTGAGTCTTACTCAATGTCTTTCCTTGCAACACTGGTAAGAACCCCTTCTTACTTCCATCCATATTAAACTTCTTTAATATCTTATCAAGGTATGTACTTTGCGATAGCCCAATTAGACGCCTTGATCTATCTCTTTAATATCCCCCCAAGCAGCCGTCGGTGTAGGATAACCAACGCCGACGGTTGTCCTCGGTGTAGCTACTTTTTCTTTTACCTCATTAATCTTTGAAAAATCATAACTAAATCATTCTAATTCAATATATATATATATATCAAAATTTTCAGAAAAATAAGATAGATCTATATACATTCAAATATTACACATTTGTAAATAAAAATTAAGTGAACCATAAAACATTACATATAGTTTGAAATAGGCATAAGGAATTCAAAAACGATCTAAACAATACGAAACCTTCGCGTGATGTCATATTATGTGATATAGTTGCAAGAAAAAATATAAAACTTGGTAAATTTATTATGTCTCAAAAAAACCTTCACAAAATGACCTATCTCATTCGAGGTTTTCTGAATTTCGGGTCAAATAACCAATGTTATGTCTAGAATAAAGGCATAGTTTGTGATAATGTGTCCATATTATGCATACATGTGCATCATGGGATGGTGAACAATGTTGCAGAAGGAAGTTTTCATTTTCGTCGTACCAAAAAGCCATTTTCCATTTTCCGAGCGCAAAAAACGGAGGTTTTGTGAAGCAACCACCAAATGGCTAATTCAAAATGCTACCACCCCATTTAAAAAAAATACTAGACCACCTTACATGGACAATGTCCCAACAGGGGGGTCTCAAACCTTTCTGTCTATCCCTGATTAAAAAGATAAATTTCTGCTGAATTGGTAGGAAGTGGGTCAAATATGAACTACAAGTACATGATCTGATGCTCATGATTTTTTAGAAAAATCATTTTAGGCTCACAATATGCTATTTCATCAAAGATGCACTTCAAGTTTAGCGAGGCTTAGCCTCGAGCTAAGAATCTTCATGCCCATCGTTCGACAAAGTTTGACGATAGTTTAAAACGAGTATAAGAAATTGAAAAACGATCCAAACAATACAGAACCTTTGCATGGTGTTATATCATGTGACATAGTTGGAAGGAAAAATATAAAACTTGGTATATTGATTATGTCTCAAAAAACCTTCACAAAATGACCTATTTCATTCGAGGTTTCCTGTCTTTTGGATTAAATGACCAATGTTATGGCTAGAATCAAGGCATAGTTTATGATAATGTGTCCATATTGAGCATACATGTGCATCATGGGATGGCGTACAATATTGCAGGAGGAAGTTTTCCTTTTCATCGCACCAAAAAGCTATTTTCTATTTTCCGAACGCAAAAAAGGGGGTTTTGTGAAGCAACCATCAAATGGCTAATTCAAAATGCTACCACCCCATTTTTTAAAACTACTAGACAATATTACATAGACAATGTCCTAACAGGGGATCTCAAACCTTTTCGTCCATCCCTAGTGAAAAGACAAATTTATGCCGAATCGGTAGGAAGTGGGTTAGATATGAACTACATGTACATGATCTGATGCTCATGCTTATTTACAAAAATCATTTTTAGTTTCACAATATGCTATTTCATCAGAGATCCACTTCAAATTTAGGGAGGCTCAGCCCCGAGCTAAGAATCTTCATGCCCGCCGTTCGACAAAGTTTGACGATAATTTAAAACAGGCATAAGAAATTGAAAAACGATCCAAACAATGTCAAACCTTCGCGTGGTGTTATATTATGTGACATAGTTGGATGGAAAAATATCAAAATTGTTAGTATATTGATTATGTCTCAAAAAACCTTCACAAAATGACCTATTTCATTCGAGGTTTCATGTCTTTTGGATCAAATGACCAATGTTATTGTTAGAATCAAGGCATATTTTGTGATAATGAGTCCATATTGTGCATACATGTGCATCATGGGATGGTGAACAATGTTGCAGGAGGAAGTTTTCCTTTTCGTCGCACCAAAAAGTCATTTTCCATTTTCCTAGCGCAAAAAGGTTTTTTTGAAGCAGCCACCAAATGGCTAATTCAAAATGCTACCACCCCATTTTTCAAAAATAGTAGATCACATTACATGGATAATGTCCTAACAGGGGATCTCAAAACTTTCCGTCCATCCCTGGTGAAAAAGACAAATTCCTGCTGAATCGGTAGGAAGTGGGTCGGATATGAACTACATGTACATGGTCTGATACTCATATTTTTTTACAAAAATCATTTTTAGGTTCACAATATGCTATTTTATCGAAGATCCGCTTCAAGTTTAGCAAGTCTCAACCCTAAGAATCTTTATGTGTGCTGTTTTAAACGAGCAAATGAATTATGACTAGAATCACGGTATAGTTTGTGATAAGTTGATATGGAGATCATATTTGGATTCCTCTCATTTTTCTGATAAGCATATTATTTTTGAATTCCGATTTACGGATTTAAAGATATTAATTATTCCATATTAAATAAAAATACAAAAAATAAAATTATTATATTTTTATTTGAATTAAATAATATTTTTACTTATTCATTGTTGTTTACTTAAAAAATTATTTGTAATTTCAAAAAATAAAAACATATGACATGATGATATAAAAGTTAATATGGTTAATATCATAGTATTGACGACAAGGTATAAATTGCTTCGCGAAAACTAATTCTGAAGGAACGGAGAAGTTAAGCGTGTTGGGAGGAGTGGGCGTGGAGTAGTGATGATGGGTGACCGACCGGTAAGTTTGACCAAGACTGCAATATGATCAAATATTAAGTATAAGTGTTAAAAATATTTCAAGTGAGAAATTAACGAGTCAGACAATTTAAAGATTAAAATAAATAAATAGAAATTATTTTTTAATTATTTTTACAATTGGTCATTAGGTTATGCTGACGGGGCTACGCCGACGGCTGCCCTCAGCGTAGCCTATGTCGACAGCTTATGGATACGTCGAGGCCCTCTGTGACTGCGCCGTAGGGGACCTTTGTCGAGGGTCCTACGCCATCGGCGTAGGCTACGCCGACGGTTTTTTGGCCGTCGGCCTACCACGTCATTCTTGTAGTGGCTGAAGCTGATTCGAACTACCACAAAAATATGGTTGGTTTATAAGTTTCATTCCCGGGGATTTGGAGCCCGTACCGTACTTGCTTGCAAGTTGATGATTCTATTGACTTAGCATTCCCGAGGTTCCTCCAAGTTGTTTTGTTCTGGCCGAGGTTTCCCCAGCTAGTAACCATGCACTTGCAGCCAGTCTCGAGATACGCAACGGCTCAGGCTTCGAACATTGGCGTACATGTGGCAAGTGAACTTATGACTAGATTCTCAGGCCTTTTTTAATGGGGTGTATCTTAGCATATTTTTATAGGTGTTATTCAAACTTAAAAAACAACTAGTATAACAATGGGATGTATCTTAGATATTGTTTCTTAGGGATGTTGCATTTAATGATTTTGTGCTCATGTATGTGTGTGATTGGACTCGCCATATTTTTTACCTATGGTACCGAGCAAGTGGTGTATCTTAGCTAAGATACAATAACCATCTCTCTCTTCATTAAGTGACATGCCACATAAGCAAAATACCTATGATACCGTGCTAACAAACACCCATTGTGAAAGGCCTATAGCCATTTTGCTTATGTGGCATATAGTTAATGAGGAAAGAGATTGAGGTTGTATCTTAGCTAAGGCCTTTTCCAATGGGTGTTTCTTAGCACGATATCATAGGCAAATTGCTTATGTGTCACCATATTTAATGAAGAGAGAAGGTATTGTTGTATCTTAGCTTAGCTACAAGCTTTGCACGGTATCATAGACAAAATATATGGTTAGCCCAATCACTTGCATGCATGTACCCAAAGTTATTAAACGTAGATACAACTCTTAAGATACAAGCCATTGTACTAGTTGTCTCTTATGATACACCACTGTCTAGGATAGCGAGCTAAGTGACACCCCATTGTGAAAGGCCTAAGAAACACCTCTTGCACGAAACCATAGGAAAAATTACCTGGTTAGCCCAATCATATGCATGCATGTACCCAAAGACATTAAATGTAGATACATATCTTAAGATACAAACCATTGTACTAGTTGTCTCTTAAGCACACCACTACCTAGGATAACGAGCTAAGAGACACCCCCATTGTGAAGGGCCTAATTTCCACATGTGGCAAGTGAATTTATAACTAGACTCTAATTTTTCATCGGGATTCTAATAAGAGACTAGTCCCAATGAAAATAGTATCATGCAAAATATTTATGTATCACTGCAATTAATGATACTAGTATATTGGAGACGGTGTCATAGCATGTAGAACTATAAAAACTAATTTTAAATAAATCTTGTACACAACTTTAGATTGAGGTTGTATAAAACATAAATATACTAAGACTATGATAGTACTACCTCTGTTTGGGATTATTAGTCTTAAGGACCAAGTTGCTACTATCAAAACACTCAATAACTTTCTCTTATTAATATATGCATGCACTAATAAGTTTACATGTATGAGAGAAGTGAGACGAAAAAGAGGACATGTATTGGACGAGAGAGACAAATAAATGAGATAGCGCTTATAATCTCAAACAATATAAAAAACTCTTAGGACTAATAATCCTAAACAGAGGTAGTACTACATTACAACTATGTATTGTGAAGCTGGTATCACTAGTACTACATCTGTTCGGGATTATAGGTCCAGAGAGCTTTTTTATATTGTTTAAGATTATAAGGGTTATCTCATTTATTAGTGTCCCTCGTCGAACACATGTTCTCCTTTTTCTCTCACTTGTCTCATACATGCAAGACTATTGATGTATACATAGATTAATAAGAGAGGGTTATAAAGTGTCTTGATATTAGCAACTTGGCTATTAGAATTAATAATCTAAACAAAGGTAGTATCATACTGTATGATACTCCCACTATAAGTAGTCTTACCGGCTTCGGTACCCCCAAGGAAAATTTTGATTGGAAAACCGGCTTACCGGTCTAGATCGTTATTTTTTTGTACCGGTATGCGTATCTAAGGTGTTACGTACATGTCGTGGGTAGTGAAAAAATATTTGCCGCTCCCACGTGCGGTTCTGAAGCAAATGCCGTTCCACGTTTCATCTCGCTCGTCGCTGATATCAGCTGCGCCGTGCGCCTCCGATCTTGATCAAACCGCATCTTCTAGACAAACCGTAAGACGCCGACGGAAGGAGAACAAGAGCTAGCCTCCTCTCGTGTAGCTGCAGTAGATCGGAGAAGATTTAGACGAGAAAGAGGATGTGGACGGAGGCGACGGGGCCGACGGTTTCTTCGTGTGGACCGATCGTTAGGTCTCTGTATTTTACTCAGCAAAGTACGCATATGGGGTCACGCATATGGATTAAAACAAACTGATCGAATCCGAAACAAGCACGTAACCACCAAAAAATCGGGTATTCCCTGAATGTTTTCCTATAGTAAGGGTACCGAAGCAAGAGTGATAATCTAAAATAACTCAACTGTAGTTGACACGCACCGTGACAGAGGCAGCATGCATGTGATCAATCTTTTTTTTTTTGCGAAATCATGTGATCAATCTTTTCGATGTCCCTGACTCCTGAACATTTCGACTAGCCACACTGTCAACTCATTTTTTTAACCTTTTATAAGCATTATAACAAATTAAAAGAACTTGTAGTCAAACGTCGACTTTTAGCTTTAGAGTCCGGATCCCGTTCCGCGGTCCGACGTGGGAAGATATAAAATGTGCGGGAGGAAATGACGACACCAGCCAGGGGGTGATGAAGCGCAGCTGAGCTCATGACTGGCTAAGGCCACGCTTAGGCCTCTTTGATTCACATGATTTTGGTTTTGAAGTGGGGTGTACTCCCTCCGCTTAGAGATATAAAATGTTTTAACTTTGTGAATCGATACTATCTACACATCTTTTACTGTTTAGATTCGAAAAGACTTGGACTAAATCTATAGACTAAAAGACGGCTACACATATTCATTTTACAAAGCTAAAATAACTTATACTCTCTCCGTTTCAAAATATAAGATGTTTTAGCTTTGTGAACGAAGTGTATCTAGACCTTTTTAGTGTCTAGGTTCATCTAGACTTGGAGTGAACCTAGACACAAAAGGGATCTAAATACACTTCTTTTATAAAGCTAAAACATCTTATATTTTGGAACGGAGAGAGTATTTCTGAACCGAGGGAGTATTAGTTAGCGAGAAACGATATTGTCCCAACTGCGTTTGCAAACTACAGTCGCTGGACTCCACACGACTAAAAGTAGGTAAAGTGTGAGCCACATTATTCTGGTCCCTACTATCTTGGTCACTCGATATCCTGGAAGTATGTTTTGTAGGTTTAGCCGAGTGTCTTGTAAACCTGCATTAGATTCCTAGTTGTGCTTAACCACCTTATGGTTCTCTTGAGTTCATGTTTTCTGGAAACATAGACACATGATTAAAATTATTACCTATTAGAATCCTGCGGGATTTTGATTTATCACACCATGTGGTGCAAAAAAAAGAGAATTTCTCCATGAGACTTGATAAATGCAAATTTTCCTATGAAATATAGGGCAAGCAGTCCTTAGGGAAAGTTCCTACAGGATTCAATCTTACGAATCAAACAATCAACACAAACAATTCATGAGGATTTTGGTCCTCCATAATTCCTATGACTCAAAGAGGATGGCACACACGATAACACTATAACTTAATACCAAAACTGGAGATGGATATTTGGCGATGGGGTCAAATCCTAGCTTGTTTCACCTTCAAGGTGCTCCACGTGAAGTGCAAAAATAAATCTAAGCACACAGTGTGGCCATTGGTGGAGGAGAGGAAGGACGAACTGTGAGTGTGAGGACGAAGAAGAAAAGCAGAGAAGAGCGAGCAGGAACATGACTACAAAAAAGGGAGGGGCGGGTAGAGCATTTGGCCCTACTATTATATATGAGCCAGAGTTGATTATACTAAGTTATAAAATAAAGGGATCTTGAAATTTGTACTTTTAACTTCGGTGTTGTGTCCATGTTAAATGTAGGAATCACCATTCATATAGGTGACACTTGGCAGGTTGCTTCGGGTTTGTTTTTCGAAATGGGGTTGGCCCCCGGCCTCTACATCCAGGGATGCACACAGCCCATTATTACGAAGTCATAAGTATAAAAATACTACAACTCACGGATCAGATAGGGTTGATACAAAAATCAACCATCTGAAGAAAACCAAAAGTCTGAAAAAAAGTTGTAAACGGCAGCTAGACATTCCTCAGTCTACTAGTATGTCACCACGAAGCCAGGTAGTAGATATCCTGAGCAACCATCACCAGACGGTTGCATCCAGAAACCATTGGCTTGCGCAGATGCTTTGGGAAAAGAAAAGCCTAGAGCTGAATCCAATGAGATGCCGAAAGGATAACCTGCAAAAAAGATTAAACTCGAGCCTTGTTAAAACTAATATTATTGCGACATTTCCATATCGACCAACATAAAGCCGAAATGCCTATACGAATTCTAGCTTTATTATCCTTATACATCTTGTTTAGCCAATTGCCAAATATATTAGTGATATTGGTGGGGGGGGGGGGGGGGGGGGGGGGTGGAAGGTCATAAGTAAAGAAAACAATGCCCCAAATAATTTTTGCAAAGGGGCAGGCAATAAAGAGATGTTCAATAATTTCCTCTTCGTCACAAAAGCAACACTTTTTGCATCCATTCCAATTTCTTTTTGCCAAATTATCTTTCGTCAATAAGATTTTGTTATTCAGAAACCACATAAAGATCTTAATCTTAAGTGGTATCTTAAGCTTCCATCGGTATTTCGTAGGTAATCGCCGGTGTTCATTCATGAGGTCTTCGTACATAGATTTGACGGTGAAAACCCCATCCATGGTTAATATCCACCTTAAAGAATCTGGGTCATTAGTTAGATTTACTTACATTAGCCTCTAGGTTGCTTCAGGTAGACTTCATGGTCATGATATATATCAAGATCCGGCTAGTGAGTTTTACATTTCATCCATATTTTGGGATGCGATGATCCTTGTCTAGCTTCACATCATAGAGAATAGGTGATCGTCATGGCCAATCAATCCAATTACATGGATGTGCTAGACATGCACTATATCGCATGGGAACCCTTCAAACGAAGAGTTTTCACCTTGGAGATGGCGTCTCTAGTACATTTGGATGGTTGGGATGAATGTTCATGTCTATTCCTTTTTATATGGACTTGCAAAGAAATAATTTTTCATGTAAGCTTACCTTTCTCCCCATCACCCACACACATTTCTCTCTCACACACATATTGTCTCTCCAATCAGTTTCCCACGGGACTAGGGGAAACCCTAACTGCCACTAGTGGCCTCCTCCCTAAGGTGGGTCTCATGGTGTCAATAAGGTCCTGATAACCATGATCCACCAAAGTTGGCCGCTCTGGTGATCAACAGAAAGGGTCTCTATGGGTGGTGGAAGGCATAGCATGCAGGCTGTGCCACTCCCTGGTCAAACGTGGATGTAACCCAGATAGTGTGTGATGCACCTGGTACAAGAGCACATGCAAATGAAAATTTATGAACAGTGGCTCTAGGTGCATGATGTAGCGACCCTACACTAGTAGAAAAACTAGCTTTGGTTCGCATCGGCCGAGAGCATTAGTCCCGGTTCCTCCTCGAACTGGGACTAATGCAAGCATTTGTCCTGGTTCGAGGGGACCGAGGGACGCACGGGAGCCAGGGGCATACGTCCTGGTTCTTAAGGGGTTATTCGTCCCGGTTCGTAATACGAACTGGGACTAAAGATCCAGCCCCAGACACGTGGCCTGCCGCCGACCTTTAGTCCCAGTTCATATTACGAACCGGGACGAATAGCCCGCCTATAAATGCGCTGCCCCAGCCAGTGCCTACCCTCTGTTTTTTCTCTTTGTTGAAGGAGTGAGGTGTGGTGTGCTAGTTTTTCTATGCACATTAGGTGTTCGACGAAATGTCTGAGAGAATGATACGCTTGATTTCACACAAAATGAAAATGATATGAGGTGCCCGAGTCACACATAAGTCTTTCTCCTCTTTCTTTCCTTCTTGATCGAGGTTAGCAACCTTATCCTTCATCTGTCATTGATATAATAATGCATGCATCGACGTAAAGTGGTCATATCACTATTCATGATGTTCTGTAATGATGCAGATGAACCGGCGGGAATGGATGTACGGTGACCGACGTGAATCCGTGTACATTCAAGGCGTGGATAAATTTATTGATGTGGCTAAGGAAAACAAAGAGAATGGATTTATGTGTTGTCCATGTGTTCAATGTCGGAACATCAAGGAGTAATCTTCCTCGAAAATCATTCGCGGCCACCTGGTTCGGAGAGGTTTCATGCCCAGCTATAATTGCTGGACCAAGCACGGAGAAAGAAGGGTTAGATGGAAGACAATGAAGAAGAAGAGGATGATGACAACTATTATCATATGTTCCCTGAATATGATGACACTGCAATGGAATAGAATGAAGAAGAAGGAGGTGAAGAACAGGCATCATATGAGCCCGTTGATGATCTTGGTCGGGTCATTTCTGATGCAAAGCGAGACTGTGAAACAGAGAAGGAGAAGTTGAAGTTGGAGGGCATGTTAGAGGATCACAAAAACAATTTGTACCCATATTGCAAAGATGGTAGCACGAAGCTCGGTACCACACTAGAATTGCTAAAATGGAAGGCAGAGACTGGTTTATCTGACAAGGGATTTGAGAAGTTACTGAAAATAATGAATCTGAAGCTTCCAAAGGATAACGAGTTGCCCAAGAGTACTTATGAAGTAAAGAAGATTCTCTGCCCTCTAGAATTAGATGTGCAGAAGATACATGCATGCATAAATGACTGCATCCTCTACCGCGGTGAGGAGTACGAGAATTTAGATAAATGTCTTGTATGCACTGCAATGCGGTATAAGATCAAACGAGATGACCCTCGTGATGTTGATGGCGATGACGAGCCCCCTAGGAAGAGGGTTCCTGCTAAGGTTAGGTGGTATGCTCCTATAATATCAAGGTTGAAACATCTATTTAGAAACAAAGAGCATGCCATGTTGTTGCGATGGCACAATGAAGACCGTAAGAAAGACGGAAAGTTGAGATACCCTGCTGATGGGTCACAGTGGAGAAAAATCGAGAGAGAGTTCCCGGAATTTGCAGGGGACACGGGGAACTTATGGTTTGGTCTAAGTACAGATGACATGAATCCTTTTGGGGAGCAGAGCTGCAGTCACATCACCTGGCCTGTGACTCTATGTATCTACGACCTTCCTCCTTGGTTGCTCATGAAGCGTAAGTTCATTATGATGCCAGTGCTTATCCAAGGCCCGAAGCAACCCAGCAACGGCATTGATGTGTACCTAAGGCCATTAGTTGAAAAACTCTTACAGTTGTGGGGAAAACCAGGTGTACGTGTGTGGGATGAGCACAAACAGGAGCCATTTGACCTACGAGCGCTGCTTTTCGTAACCATCAATGGTTGGCCTACTCTTAGTAACCTTTCAGGACAGACAAACAAGGGATACAAGGCATGCACACACTATTTAGATGATACTGAAGCTACATATTTGCATAAATGTAAGAAGGTTGTGTACCTGGGGAATCGTCGATTTCTTCCGATCAATCATCAAGTAAGAAATAAAGGCTAGCATTTCAAAGGTGAGGCATATTACCGGAAGAAGCCTAACATCCCTACAGGTGATGATGTATTTGGTATGGTCAAGGACATAGAAGTAATCTTTGGAAAGGGTCCTGGCGGTCAACCTGTTCCAAAAGATGTCGCTACCGGACACACGGCCATGTGGAAGAAGAAATCTTTATTTTGGGAGCTACCTTATTGGAAAGTCCTACGTGTCCGCTCTTCAATCGACGTGATGCACGTGACGAAGAATCTAGGCATGAACCTACTAGGCTTCCTGGGCGTGTATGGGAAGACAAAAGATACACCAGAAGCACGGGAGGACCAACAACATATGAAATATCCACAAAACATGCATCCACGGAACAAGACGGATAAAGGGCGTCCCTTAAGTCCTGCCAGCTATGCTCTTACAAAAGCAAAGAAGGAATTATTTTTTGAAGTCCTTTACAGTATCAAGGTGCCATCTGGATTCTCGTCTAACATAAAGGAGATAATAAATATGGCAGAGAAAAAATTCCAAAACCTGAAGTCTCATGACTGTCACGTGATTATGATGCAGTTACTTCCGATTGCATTGAGGGGGCCTCTACCAGAAAATGTTCGAGTACCCATTGTGAAGCTATGTGCATTCCTCAATGCAATATCTCAGAAGGTGATCAATCAAGATATTCTGACAAGGTTACAGAAGGATGTGGTCCAATGTCTTGTTATTTTTGAGTCGGTGTTCCCACCATCCTTCTTCAATATTATGACGCATCTCCTGGTTCACCTAGTCGAAGAGATTTCCATTCTCGGTCCTGTATTTCTACACAATATGTTCCCCTTTGAGAGGTTCATGCGAGTGTTAAAGAAATATGTTCATAACCGTGCTAGGCTAGAAGGAAGCATCTCCAAGGGCTATGGAATAGAGGAGGTCATTGAGTTCTGTGTTGACTTTATTCCTGACCTTAAGCCGATTGGTGTTCTTGAATCACGACATGAGGGAAGACTGAGTGGAAAAGGCACAATGGGAAAGAAAGCAATGATATGTAGGGATGGACAATCTTTCACTCAAGCACACTACACGGTTCTACAAAATTCCACCTTAGCAGCTCCGTATATCGGGGAACACAAGAATATTGTACGCTTCAATAACACGGGAAAGCTAGACTCCTGGATTAGAGATGAACAGATGAAGACTTTCGGCAGTTGGTTGCAAACACATCTAATGAATGACACCACTGTTGGAGACCATCTCTACTTGTTGGCTGGGTCAACATCTTCTAGTATATTGAATTACCAAGGGTACGACATAAATGGGAATACATTTTACACGATCACCCAAGATAAAAAGAGCACCAACCAGAACGGTGGTGTCCGTTTTGATGCAATTGACGAGAATGGCAAAAAGGACACATACTATGGTTACATAGAGGAGATATGGGAACTTGACTATGGAGTTTCTTTTAAGGTCCCTTAGTTTCGGTGCAAATGGATCAACCTGAATGGAGAAGGGGTAAAGGTAGACCAGTTGTACAGAATGACAACAGCAGATCTCAACAATCTTGGTTGTAGAGACGAACCATTTGTCCTAGCCAATGATGTGGCACAGGTTTTCTATGTGAAGGACATGTCCTCCATTCCGAAAACGGGCATAAGAAATTCAAAAACGGCCAAAGCGACCACAAATGGACATAAGAAATTCAACGGTCCAAACAATGTAAATCCTTCGCGTGGTGTCATATTATATGACATAGTTGCAATGAAAATACCAAACTTGGTATATTGATTATGTCTCAAAAAACCTTCACAAAATGACCTATCATGTTCGAGGTTTCATGGCTTTCGGTCCAAATGACCAATGTTATGTGCATAATTGAGGCATAGTTTTCTGATACTGTGCACATATTGTGCATGCATGTGCATCTTGGGATGGCTAACACTGTTATAGGAGGAAGTTTTATTTTTCATCACATGGAAAAGCCATTTTCTATTTTCCGAGTGCCAAAATCGGGGCGTTTTGTGAAGCAACACCAAACGTTAAATAAAAAAATGGTACCACCCCATTTTTCAAAAATACTAGACCACCTTACATGAACAATGTCCTAACTAGGTATTTTAAAACCTTTCCATCCACCCCTGTAGAAAAAGATAAATGTCTACCGAATCGGCAGGAAGTGGGTCCGGTTTGACCTACAGGTACATGATCTAATGCTTGTGATTTTTTGAAAAAATCATTTTTAGACTCATAATGTGATGTTTCTTCAGAGATCCAATGCTTGTGGTTTCTTCAGAGATCCATCCCCTATGACCAGCTTAAGGGAGATGCCTGACGACTAGATCGTCCGACATCTCCCTGAAGCTGGCCGTAGTTTTGTCCCTGCTCGCGCACACTATCTTGGAGTTTATAACTTCTATAGCTAGATCAATATGCCAGGTAGCTAACTAATTTCACATATTAGAGAGTGCCTCTATGGCCAGTTTGTTGGAGATGCCGGAGGACTGGGCTCCGCTGGCATCTCCCTCAAACTAGCCGTAGTGGTGTCTCTGCTCTCACACAACATCATGTTTGTGTTTGATAACTTCACAAGGATACCTATTTATAGATTAAGCAGCACAACATAGTGTCGACACTCACGACATAATGTCGACACTCTTGTCGATAGTCCCGGTTGGAGGTACTAACCGGGACTAAAGATATTTACCGCCATTTCCCACCGCTTCCCGCTATGCTTTTCTGCCCTTTTCCTCTAACTGGGTCTTTTAGTCCCAGTTGGCGCCACTAACCGGCACTAAAGATATTTCCCGCTATTTCCCACCGCTTCTCGCAATGCTTTCCCGGCCTTTTCCTCTAACCGGGTCTTTTAGCCCCAGTTGGATCCACTAACCGGGACTAAAGATATTTCCCGCCATTTCCCACCGCTTCCCGCAATGCTTTCCCGCCCTTTTCCTCTAACCGGGTCTTTTAGTCCTAGTTGGAGCCACTAACCGGGACTAAACATATTTCCCGCCATTTCCCACTGCTTCCCGCAATGTTTTCCCGCCCTTTACCTCTATATCTAGGCCGACCGTGCCATGGCTATCCGCACATCCGCACCTTCATCTCTCAACAATGGACACCGCATACTGGGCCATTCTCACACTCGAAGAGACCAAGGTGATGTGCGCCTCCAGCTACCCATGCCTGCCGGGCTACCGGGTGCCCACTAACTGGATGCTGAGTGTTGGAGGAGTTTCTGTCCCTCCTATGCCACAAGGTTCTGCCCGCCAGGCGGCCATCACAAACCACTTCTACCTAGAGTTCACACCGGAGCAACGGATGGATCCCCACTGGGATCCCGACAACTACGACACCTGGAATGCCTTCTTCGCTAACCGGCGGGAAAGGGAGCTTGCTAGGTACGAGGGTGACGGCCCGCCCCCAGTGAACCATAATGAAACCGGTCATCGCCTTTGGTGGGCGAATCGGACTATCGCCGGTGTGATGCGCTACATCACTGAGGGAGATCATCCTCGCCTATGGTACACACACTTGCACCCGCCGCAAAGCCACAATAAGGGTGGTTGTGTGCTGACTCGTGTATTAACGAGCTCGTTGGGGAACCCCAAGAGGAAGGTATGATGAGCACAATAGTAAGTTGCCCTCAGTTATGAAACCAAGGTTATTGTCGTGGAAATGGCCACGGCAGTCGCTGCCACTAGCAACGATTCAGTGTTTCGTGAGGAAGAGTTGGCGGCCATCTGTGGTGCGAGATGGGGGCGGATGCACATGGGTTTACCCAGGTTCGGCCCCCCGGAGGGTAAAGACCTACTCCTGCTAGATTAGATTATGGGAGAGCGAGTTACAGGGGTGGCGAGCTTGGCGGCTAGGCAGCGAGTCGCCTGAGGGGGTGTATGATGGAACGTGAGTCCCTAGGATACCCTAGGGAGGTTTATATATGAGGCACCTCGCTAGGGTTTACAAGTTATCACCGAATAAGATAAGGAACCAGAGGTTTTGACCTAGTTCGACTGGGCTTCTGTTACGCTCCTGGGCCTCCAGTCGCCAGTCGCTGGGCCTTTCCTTCATTCGTAGTCTAGTCGCCGTCTTTCGGACGCACTTGCAGGCCTTTCGGCCCGATCAGAACGTCCTGCTGGGCATACCCCCTTCGGCATATACCCATCAGTAGTCCTCGAGGCCATCGTTGATGTAGGCGCAGGCGTCCTTTTGGCGTTCGGAGTAGGCGAGCCCAATTTGGGCGTCTAGTCGAGTCGGCGATGGACTCCATTAGAACCAAGGAGAATTTCCCCATGTTTCTACTCGTCGTCTCAATGAATGTCACTGCCGCCCAGTCGTCCTCTCGGCGAATGGAAAGACTGGCGGGTGGCGGGTGAACTAAAGGAGTTGGACCGTCAAACCTGGTCAAACTATCCGTTGGAATTTCCAACGGTAATTACGGCGCAATTACCGTGAGTAATGACTACCCCGATTTTGGCGGGTGGCGTTTCCCATATAAGGGGAGTGATGGTTTAGCTCCACAGTCCTTCTTCGCATTCTTCATTCTTCCTCATTCGTTCTTCCTACCTCCAATCTTCCTGCCTGCGTCCTTCCGACTTGTTCTTTTGTGTTGTCGTTATATTGATTGAGGGGGCTCGTGCAGGTCAGGGGCCAAGAAGATTGGCCATCCTTCGGTGGCTAAGATTCCACCGGCCACCGACATGGGAGACGGCGACCTACCCAAGAAGAGAAAGGCCACCGGAGATGTGGCGACCGCCGAGGTCGCGAAGAAGCAGAAGGGGGGCGCCGATGACGCTGCGACCAAGGGCAGCGCCGCGGAGTCAGCTGCTGCGTCAGTCGCCGAAGAGGTGGTGGCGACACGATCGGAGCCCGCCTTGGCTACGTCTCTGCCGGAAGCGCCGGTCCCGACAACCAGCGCCCTCGCTAGAGCGTCGGCGACGTTCCCGCGTTTTATGGCGAGGGGGTTTCTAGGTGTGGTGGACACACAGTCTCCGCAGAGTCTAGAAATCGTGGATGCGGACATTGGGTCCCGCCGCGGGCGCACTTCCTTCATGATCCCGTCGACTGATGCCGGGGAACTTCACAAGATGCTCGTCGCTGCTATTCAGGTATGTCCAGTCCCCAAGTTCCTGGTCGCTGAATGTCAGCGTCTGGGAACTGAACCTCTTGCTCCTTTCCAGTCCCCGAATTCCTAGTCGCTGAATTTCGGTGGCTAGGAATTGATTTTCTTTTTCCTCCTTCTCCAGTCCCCGAGTTCCTGGTCGCTGAATTTCAGTGGCTGGGAACTAGGTTTTGTTTTGTCAAATGCTTAGGTGAGTTCTTTGTTTGTAAGGATTGCAAAGGGAGTCGACCGATCGGCAGGCCGCAAGAGAGCGCTTGGAGCATGACTTGCGCGAAGCGCAAGAGGTGAACCGACGGCTTCAGGAAACTATTGGTGAGTATCTGTTTGTCTTTATTCTCCTCTTTCAGGTGTGAGCTGGTTGTGTACAGTACTCTGATGTCTTCTCTTGCAGATGGTTTCCCGACTGAGATCTCTAAGGCCCGTGAGGGGTATGTCCCAATCGCCGAACTGGACGCGGCGAATGGACGAATAGCCTCCCTGGTCAAGGACTTGGAGGAGGCAAAAGCGGCCTCAATTTCTTCAGAGGAGCGGGCGAAGGCTGCCGTCGCTGCGGCTGAGGAAGAACACAAAGCCATGGATTCCATCATCATGGGGCTGCACAACGAGCAAACCTCCTTGGAGAAGAACGTCAAGGAGAACTGCCACAAACTCCTTGGTAAGTCTCTGTCTTTGCCTGACCTGCTTGTTGAGTCCCCGTTTTGGGGTTTCCATAGGTCCACTGACACCTGACTGTGCAGCTGTGGTAGGCCAAAGCGACCCGGTGGTGCAAACTTACAACGCCGCGTAGTGCGTGACTGCCGTGGTGAACGCGGCCACGGCCTCAGCGTTGTGCGTCCAAGCGGCTCTTCAGGGCATGTCCCCCACCAAAGTTATTCCTGGGGGGCTTACAGAGGTGTGGCGCTATTTGGAGGAGGTGCCTACCGTCGTGGAGTGGATGACGCGCTCGGCGTTTAGGCGTGGGGCCACCACAGCGTTGAGCTTGGGTCTCGCCCACTTCCCGGACGACTTCGACCTTGACGATGTGACGAGTGGCTATCCATCGACGACCGGCACGGTGGAGATGTCAGAGGTGTTGAAGCTGACCGCGAAGGCCACCCCTTACGCCGATCGGGTCTTGGCAATGGGCGATCTGCTGCCGTACCAGGAGACGGTGTTGGCGCCTGGCGACCCCGAGCCAGAGCATCGTGATATGAAGTCGGAGCAGCCCTTTCGGTCGTCGTTGTCGAAGTCGCTGACGACGTACCCGACGAACCCGTGGCAGCCTTTTGTGCGCATCAAGGGGGTGGCGCTGCTTCTCATCAGGGCCTGCGGAGTAAACAATGTAATTGTCCGAGTTGTGATGTATGCCAAGTGGCGAGTGCTGTAAGATATTTTTGCAATATATGCCACGGGGAGTCGATCGACTTGTATTGCGATTAGGAATGTGTGTTGTGTTTTGTTTATGTATTGTTTTAATTGAGCGAGTCCCCGAGCACGTCCGCCCTTTAATAGGGTATAACTCGATTGTATACTTTTGTGTATTGTTTTGTTTATGCATTGTTTTTATCCCTCGCGTCTTCTGAGTGGCGAGTCCCCGAGCGCGAGTAGGGCTAACTTATAAGCGAGTCCCCGAGCATGGTGCCTGACCGCATTGGTCATGCTCCTGTTGCAGGTTGTGAGTGCGTTGTTTGTAACGTGTCTCCTCCCCTGGCCCGGAGAGCCAGTCGCTTGGCAAGTCCTAGGCAGCTCTCTTACTTGGTGTGTTCCCGAGCCACGTGGTGGTTTCCGTTTTGCGGAGTCCCCGTGCGTGGTACTTAACCGTTCGAGTCGCTTTGCACGAGGGTGGGAGGGACAGGTCGCTGTGAGAAGCGTGTACCGGATGTCTTGGCCCGGTGGGCCAGTCGGGCTAGGTGACTGCAATGGCGGCTCCGGGTTGGCATTTTTCATGGACGACCCAAGGCCCGAATATTTCCGGTGCCCTTGTGCCACACTACTTAGCCGTGCCGGTCGCTCGACCAGAGGTTGACTTCCGTAAGTAGCGTATTGCTAGTATGTACGAGTGCGAGTGACACAAGAATATGGCGAGTGGACACAATTTGTGCGATCAGGATGAATTTCATTATATGTTTCGATGGAGTACAATCTGAGGTTCTAAGTATAGAACTTTCTAAGGAGGTTTACATTCCAAGGCCTCCCGACCTCCAGTTGGCCGTCACCCCGTATGTTGGTGAGGTAGTAGGCATCGTTGCCAAGGACTCAACCTATGGCGAACGGTCCCTCCCATGGGGGGAGAGTTTGTGCATGCCCTTCTTGTCTTGGGCCAGTCACAGGACTAGGTCGCCTTCCTGGAAGGTGCGAGTTCGCACTCGGCGGCTGTGGTAGCGGCGGAGTCCTTGCTGGTATATGGTGGTGCGGGAGTGAGCCAGGTCGCGTGCCTCGTCGAGTTGATCGATGCTATCTTGGCGAGCGACCTCGTTGGACGCCTCGACGTAGTTGGCGACTCGAGGTGAGTCATGCTCCTGGTCGGTTGGCATTACGGCCTCGACGCCATACACCATGAAGAAGGGCGTGAACCCGGTTGAGCGGTTGATGGAGATGCGAATCCCCCATATCACGGAGGGGAGCTCGTCGACCCAGCATCCTGGGGTGCGCTCGAGGGGCACCTGCAGTCGCGGCTTGAGCCCATGGAGGACGCTCTGGTTGGTGCGTTCTGCTTGGCCATTCGATTCCGGGTGAGCGACTAATGCGAGGTCGAGTCGGATGCCATGTTCTTCACAGAATTCCGCCATGGCCCCCTTGGCAAAGTTGGTGCCGTGGTCTATTATGATGTTGTGCGGGTAGCCGTACCGGTAGATGAGTTCACGTAGGAACTTGGTGGTCATCTTGCCGTCGCACTTTTTTATCGGCTTGGCCTCGACCCATTTGGTGAACTTGTCGACTGCGACCAAGAGGTGAGTGAAGCCAGATGGGGCCTTCTTGAACGGTGCTACCATGTCCATGCCGCATACGGCGAATGGCCACGTGATGGGGATGGTTTTGAGTGCCGAGCCAGGGAGGTGCGTCTGGTTGGCGTACTTCTGGCACCCGACGCATCGTTGGACGATGTTGGTGGCGTCGGCGTGTGCGGTGAGCCAGTAGAAACCGTGTCGCATGGCCTTGGCGACTAGCGACTTGGCGTCGGCGTGATGGCCGCAGTCGCCGGCGTGAATGTCCTGGAGGATCTTGCGGCCTTCTTCTGGCTGTACGCAGCACTGGAACACGCCGGTCACGCTGTGCTTGTGGAGCTCACCATTGATGATGACGAAGGATTTGCAGCGGCGCACGATCATACGTGCCTCTGTCTCATTGCTGAAGGGAATATGCCCGAGAGGCAATAATAAAGTGGTTATTTTCTCATTCCATGTTTATGATAAATGTTTATTTTGCATGCTATAACTGTATTGATCGGAAACGTCAATACATGTGTGTTTAATAAACAAAAAGGGTTCCTAGGTATGCCTCTCTTATAGACTAGCTCGTTGATTAACAAGATGATCAAGGTTTCCTGATCATGGACATTGGATGTTGTTAATAACGAGGTCACAACATTGGTGGAATGATGTGATGAACATTCATCCGAAGTATAGCATTACAATCAAGTCATTATGTTTATATTGCTATAACATCATACGAAGTAATCTTAGTCCTTACACCATGAGATCATGTTAATTGCTAACAACGGAAGAGTATCTTGATAATATCAAACGTCACACCGTAACAGGGTGACTATAAAGATGGGTTCAGTGCTACAAAGGTATTATGTTGAGGCTCATGGATCAAGAGTGGAATTTGTCAATCCCGATGACGGATAGATATACTCTGGGCCCTCTCGGTGATATCACATTAAGATAGCTTGCAAGCAAGTGATGTGATCACTAGAATGTTATATCATGGGAACGAGAAAAGAGTGCATGTCGGAAACGAGATCAAACTAGGTATGGAGATACCGATGATCGAATCTCAGACATGTAATATATCACGAGACAAAGGGATTTAGTTGCTAGCGTTAAAGGTTCTCACGATCACAGAAGTCATCGTTGAATGTGTAGGAGTCAGTATGGATCTCCAGGTCCCGCTGCTGATTATTGATCGGAGAGGGGTCTTGATCATGTCTGCATTATTCGCGAACCGTAGGGTGACACACTTAAGGGATACCGACACCATTTGGAGCAAATATGTTTCAGATAAAGATTTAAGAAAGCGCTGGAATTATTTCAATAGACACCGAAACTGTTTCGGGTGAAATTGCTGAAATTGGTTTTGCATGTAATATTGAAATGTTGCAGGGGGTTTTATGTGAATGTTTGTTAATTAAAGTAATTAAAAAATTCTGAATAAAAATAATAAAAGAGTTTTATTAAATGAGAGAGCATTAAATTTGGAGAAATTTAATGCATTTAAAGTGGAGACTTTAAAAGGGAATGTGAAGAGGCATTTTAATGTGGAGGGGTTACCACCACATGAATGGAGGAGGTGAAGAGACACCTCCTCCATGCGCCGGCCATGAAGGAGGGGCACCCCCTCCTCCTATAAAAGGCCACCCTCTCCTCACTTCTCATACACACCTCCTTGTGAAGGATCTCTCTCCCCCTCTAGTATTATTTCCCCATGGTCTCGGATTAGCAAGATACATGTTCCCGGTGGCTTTATCTGGAAAGGAGTTGCTGCTTCCGCTGCTTTGCTGGAGCGAGGGACGGAGGTTGTTGGGGTACCGGACGTGTGTGCGATCACGGATGCACCGCTGCTTTGCGGTGCTGGACTTGGTGGTGCTAGAGCTGGATCTGATGGACGTGCTGGAGCCGGACCTGCTGGACTTCATCACGATCTTGAGATCGACAAGTGTACGACTACATCAACCACGAGTTCCTACTCGTTAACAAAGCTCGTTGTCTACGAGGGTAAGTTCTCGTTGGATGTATGTCCACCTGTTGCTTTGTACCTAGTAGATAGATCTTGGCGTGTAGTTCACATCGTAGGAATTTTTTTGTTTTCTATGCTGCGGACCCAACAGTGGTATCAGAGCCTGATATATGCGTAGGTGCTTTGCACGGGTAGTACACATATGTTTATGTGTGGGCAATGATGATCATGTTATTGCATCTTCTATGTATTTTGGATATTGGTGGCATAGTGGGATGAAGCGGCCTAGACCAACCTTACATGTCATAGTACATGAGACCGGTTCCACGACTGACATGCAACTTGTTTTGCGTAAGTGGCTGGCGGGTGTCTGTCTCTCCTACTATAGTCAATATCTGATTTACAACGAGTTGCTAATAACTTGGTTATCCTCATTGTGGTTCATGTTCGTAGGTAACAACGGTTCTATCTCCGAAAGCCCTAAGCACGTAAAACTTGCAATTGATAAATTAGAGGCGTCTAGTTTAGTTCGTTGCTGGGCTAGTGTCTTGATATGGTATTGTTGTAAGTAGATGTATGATAGATACTCTTACAACACACTCAACGTGTAAGTTCCATAGACCTTGGCCTTACACACAAAGGAATGATAGAGATCATACCATGATGCAAATGATAGAGATCAAATGCATGGACCATATCATCTCACTTTACACATTAGAAGTTAGCATCTTATACTGCTAGTTTGGCGCTTTTTGTAGCATTGTAAGATGATCCCTCTTTTAGATATCAAGATAAAAATGTGTTCTTCCTTAAGTATGCACCGTTTTGTGGATCATATTGCGAGACATCACGTGATGATCGGGTGTACTCGACTCTACGCTTTCATACAAACGGGTGTAAGACAGTTTTACACATGCGAGTACTAAGGTTCTTACTTGGTGAGCCTAGCATGTACAAACATGGCCTCGGAACACAGACCGAAAGGTTAAGCATGAGTCATATAGTTGATATGATGCCCATATAGATGCTCGCCTTTGAAGCTACATCAACTCACGTGATGATCGGACTTGGTGTAGTGGATTTGGTTCATGTAATCACCAAAAAGACATGAGGGATGTCGTTTTTGAGTGGGAGTTCATTTCTAATTTGGATTAGTCAAACCAAATTTGTCATAAATTAAATCAAAGTGAATTTGCATAGTTTGTTGTAGTCATTGGCATTCGTTTTCTACCTTATGCTTAGTTTTTATTTGAGATAATAGAACTATAGAATTCTGGATATTTACTTTATGAACTGGTATCGTATTGTTTTGAATGTCAATTTAAAGTTTATAAGTCCTATTGCAAACTTTCAGCAAACTCTATTTATTCCATGAAGTTTAATAAGTAGTATTAAATCAAGAGTAAGAATTCCAATGTTAGTATCTAAAGTATCATGTTTGCCTCCATGATTATTGATATCCAAAAGTTGTTTTAATATCAAGATTATATTGGAGCTGAAAATTGTTTTAGAAACCATCATGTGTGAAAGATAGTGTGATATCTGAAACAATGTTTTTGGTTGCATTATGATAGAGTATAATTTAGCAAAATATATGTTCTCATATTGTATGAGAATTTGTGAAGGTTGGAGACGCTAGGCGTCCTAATCTACCAAAAAGGTTTTGGGAACTGATATTATACTCGCGATTCTTCCTTATAGGCTATAGTAGCTTGATCATGAAAGTTGTCATGATAAGGATGAATAGAAGATGTAAGTAAAATGTTTACTACACTAATAGATTACTAAAGAATGGATTTTTTGAAAGAATGCCAAACATTTGATGATGGTGATCCACTTCAAAGTGCAAGTCCAAAGGTATTAGTATTTGACTATATACAAGCTTTGTACCATGTGTCATGTTGATGACACCACTATTGATGTTGATAGATTCTTTTAAAAGAAAAGGAATTGTTTAAAGAGAATCTATAAAATATTTGGCAGAAAATAAAAGGTTGGAGATGTCCAACTTGGGTATATAGAATATATACATGTTATGGTTGTATTCCTTGCTTATTAAACAATGTGGTTCTTAGGTATTGGATACCGGTATTGGATACTGAATTGGTTGGTATGAAGTGTCATACAGGACAACGCAATTCATGAACTGCAATGGCCTAAGTAACTAGCAAGAGAATAAGTGATGATGATCATCGAAAACAAATAAAGTGTTATTGTGCTTTTCGTAGTCGTCAAACCTAGCCTTCAAGATTTGTTTTAATAATTGTTATTTTGTTCCGGTATTACGAGAACAATGGTTGTTCAAACAATTACCGTATTCCATAAAGGATGGATGAACTTTTACAAGTCTAGTGGGAGAAATCACATCCATAAACACTATTGCTAAAATGTCGCAAGACAAAGGATTGAAAGATCACTTATGAAGTGACATCGCTGTTTAAATTATATTGGAAAGAAAACATGAAGAAACTCCATATTGATTGATTTTTGGAGTCTTTTGATTTTGATCAATTGACGCTTGTGAGACTTTCCTCGAGATAATTGAAACTCCGTCCGTAGGACAGAGAGGAACATATGACTAGCTTATTGGAAATTGTGCATGCTGATGTGCATAGTCCATTATGTGTAGCCATATGCGATGGATATTTTTGCTTCATATGCTTTCTCCGAAAATTTGAGTGAATATATCTGTATATTTACTTAATAAGGAAGAAGTATGAAACATTTGAAAGTTGTTCAAAGACTTTCAAGATGAAGTGAAAAATCATTTTAACAAGAAAATAAAGGAGTTTATGATTTGATCATAAAGGAAGATATTTGAGTTACATGTTTAGCAAAAACACCTAAGACTTGAGGAATTGTTCCGTGATTTGTGTTTCCCGATAAACCATAGGAGTATGGCATATTCGAGAAATGAAATCAAACCATGTTTGACATGGTAAGATCAAAGGTGTCATTTATAAAACTGCCATTATGTTTTAGAGATTGAAGCTTTAGAGACTACCGCTTTTACACTGAAAAGAGCACCATCGTGATCCGTTGAAATGACACCATATAAGCTATGGTTTGGGATAAAACCCGAATTGTCTTTTCTTAAATTTTGGTATGCTATGCATAAGTAAAATGTTTACAACCAAAGTCGGATAAGCACGTCTTTGTAGGTTATCCCAAAGAATTTGTTGGGAATTTCTCCATAACACTGAGGACAAAAGAGTTTGTTACTTGGAATGTCAAGTTTCTTGAGAAGGAATTTTGCGCGAAAAGTTAAGTGGGAGGACAATAGAACTTTGATAAGGTTGTTGAACCTTAGCTATATGTGCTAAGTAGCGCAACGCCAGAAAGTGTCCCGGTGGCGGCCACAATGCTCATGGCTCCCGTGATTACAAAAGGTGTGATCTCGGAGATTAGAATTCCTATAGAACCGTGTGGGTCGGTAAAAATCAAATAGTAAGATTTGATAAGCAAGTCGTTATTGTTTTGACAATGATGAACCGACTACAGGCAAAGAAGCGATGATGGGCCCTGACTCCATAAAATGACTAGAAGTCATAGAATCCGTGATAGTATCCATACACGAGAAATCAAGTTTCTGAACTTGGAAGACCCTCTAGAAAGGCGTGAAGCCTATCGGTCGTGTTTGGATCTATAAAGAAATAAGACATGGATGTTTAACATCTATGAAATAGTCAACATGTTGGAAAGAAGTTTACGACAATGTTCAAGGAGTTGACTATGACAAGATTTGATCTTTCATAGCGATATATAGTCTTGACGGATTAATGTAGCAACCACTACATATAATTTGGTATATGGTAGTTGAATAAACAAAACAATGTTCTTCTAATAGAACGGTTACCTAGGACGTGTACATGACATGGTCCGAAGGGTTTTGTTAATTCAAAGGGTGCTAAAAGGACATGCAAACTTCAATAGTTGAAGTAAGCATAGCGGAGTTGGAATCTTCACCATGATGAAACTGTTAAAAGAGTTTAAATTCATCGGAGATGATGAAGATGCTTGCATTTGCAAGAAATTAAGTGGGAGCTCTAAGACATATTTCTAATACATTATGTAGAGGACATATTGTTGATTGGAAATGATGTATCTTGTATTGACACAAGTTAAGAATTTCATTAAAATAAGATTTCGATGAAAGACTTGGGCAAACCCGGAATATTTGGCATCAATATCTATATGGATAGATTAAGACGCAAATATGGTTGTGCCAGACATACATATATGAGATATTTAAAGGGTTCAATATGGAAACAACAAGAAAGGTTCTTGCTGCATGGAAAGAATTGTATCAAGATTCAAGTGTTTCAACACTTGGTGAGTAAAATCACATGAAGATTTTGATCGATTATACCATGATATGTATATATCCAGAATGTCCTATGCTCTAAATGTTATGAGCATATACTAGAGTGATTCATAAGATGATCATTGGACAATAGTAAAGATATTCTTATGAGCTTTGGAAGAACTAAGAATATATCATGTATAAGTGACAAATAGTTAAAGGTAGTTCATTGTAAAGTGTTACATTGATACTAATTTTGTCACAAGATACAAATTCAATTTATCTCAATTTAGACTATGGGTGGCACAATGTAATGGAAAGGATGTTCCATGATGGATTTGGATGAGTCCCAAAGTTGAGACATTGTGACGGATACTACAACAAAGGCAAAGTATATAACTGCTATAGTAGCAGCAAAGGAGGGCATTTGTGTTAAGTAGTTTGTTATCAAACTAGGTTTGGTTCAAAGTGGACTAATACTATGAAGATATATTGTGTGACAATAATATCAACATATTTTGAGCCGAACGAACTAAAGGTCTCACCAAGGGACCAAATTTATACAATGCCATCTCATTTGAGAATGAGTGATGCGTAGAGACGCAAAGACATGCAAATACACACGGACCTGAAACTGTCAGATCCGGAGATTATGTTAACCACTAGCAATCGCGTATATGCAACACCAAAAAGCCATAGGTGTTCAATACACAAAGTTTTTCAAACTAGATTATTAACTCTAGTGCAAGTGGGAGACTGAAGGGAATATGCCCGAGAGGCAATAATAAAGTGGTTATTATCTTATTCCATGTTTATGATAAATGTTTATTTTGCATGCTATAACTGTATTGATCGGAAACGTCAATACATGTGTGTTTAATAAACAAAAAGGGTTCCTAGGTATGCCTCTCTTATAGACTAGCTCGTTGATTAACAAGATGATCAAGGTTTCCTGATCATGGACATTGGATGTTGTTAATAACGAGGTCACAACATTGGTGGAATGATGTGATGAACATTCATCCGAAGTATAGCATTACAATCAAGTCATTATGTTTATATTGCTATAACATCATACGAAGTAATCTTAGTCCTTACACCATGAGATCATGTTAATTGCTAACAACGGAAGAGTATCTTGATAATATCAAACGTCACACCGTAACAGGGTGACTATAAAGATGGGTTCAGTGCTACAAAGGTATTATGTTGAGGCTCATGGATCAAGAGTGGAATTTGTCAATCCCGATGACGGATAGATATACTCTGGGCCCTCTCGGTGATATCACATTAAGATAGCTTGCAAGCAAGTGATGTGATCACTAGAATGTTATATCATGGGAACGAGAAAAGAGTGCATGTCGGAAACGAGATCAAACTAGGTATGGAGATACCGATGATCGAATCTCAGACATGTAATATATCACGAGACAAAGGGATTTAGTTGCTAGCGTTAAAGGTTCTCACGATCACAGAAGTCATCGTTGAATGTGTAGGAGTCAGTATGGATCTCCAGGTCCCGCTGCTGATTATTGATCGGAGAGGGGTCTTGATCATGTCTGCATTATTCGCGAACCGTAGGGTGACACACTTAAGGGATACCGACACCATTTGGAGCAAATATGTTTCAGATAAAGATTTAAGAAAGCGCTGGAATTATTTCAATAGACACCGAAACTGTTTCGGGTGAAATTGCTGAAATTGGTTTTGCATGTAATATTGAAATGTTGCAGGGGGTTTTATGTGAATGTTTGTTAATTAAAGTAATTAAAAAATTCTGAATAAAAATAATAAAAGAGTTTTATTAAATGAGAGAGCATTAAATTTGGAGAAATTTAATGCATTTAAAGTGGAGACTTTAAAAGGGAATGTGAAGAGGCATTTTAATGTGGAGGGGTTACCACCACATGAATGGAGGAGGTGAAGAGACACATCCTCCATGCGCCGGCCATGAAGGAGGGGCACCCTCCTCCTCCTATAAAAGGCCACCCTCTCCTCACTTCTCATACACACCTCCTTGTGAAGGATCTCTCTCCCCCTCTATTATTATTTCCCCATAGTCTCGGATTAGCGAGATACATGTTTGCGGTGGCTTTATCTGGAAAGGAGTTGCTGCTTCCGCTGCTTTGCTTGAGCGAGGGACGGAGGTTGTCGGGGTACCGGACGTGTGTGCGATCACGGATGCACCGCTGCTTTGCGGTGCTGGACTTGGTGGTGCTGGAGCTGGATCTGATGGACATGCTGGAGCCGGACCTACGAGACTTCATCACGATCTTGATATCGGCAAGTGTACGACTACATCAACCACGAGTTCCTACTCGTTAACAAAGCTCGTTGTCTACGAGGGTAAGTTCTCGTTGGATGTATGTCCACCCGTTGCTTTGTACCTAGTAGATAGATCTTGGCGTGTAGTTCACATCGTAGGAATTTTTTGTTTTCTATGCTGCGAACCCAACAATTGCTCGGTAGGAGTTTGTGTTCCAGGAAGGCGACGTATGGTGCTGTCCAGTCGCTAGGTTCCACAACCATGGCTACTAAGGCCGGTTCTGGTTGAAGTGGGATCCCGACGTCGATCTCCTTTGGTGGGCTGACCGAAGGTTTGTGGATGATGTCGAGGAAGACGCCTACTGGTGGCGCTTGTTGGGTCGATACGATGCGGGAGAGGGCGTCTGCCTCCTTGTTTTTGCGCCTGTCGATCCACTCAATGGAATAGCCATCAAAGTGTCCCCCCAACTGGTCGACAGTTTGGCGGTACGCGATCATTGTTGGGGAGACGGCATCGCACGTCCCGGCGACTTGGCCGGCGACTAGGTCGGAGTCGCCATAGCATCGTAGGCGGTTGACGTTCATCTCCTTAGCGGCTCTCATGGCGTGAAGGAGGGCCTCATATTCTGCCATGTTGTTGGTGCAGGGCTTGAAGTTGAGGTGGAGCACGTAGCGGAGCTTGTCTCCTTTAGGTGAGGTCAGGATGACCCCAGCCCCTGCGCCGTCGGCGTTCTTGGAGCCATTAAAATGGAGCGACCAGTAGTGGAGGTATGGTAGCTTCTCTGGCTGCTGTGCTTCTTCCCAGTCTGCGAGGAAATCAGCCAGGGCTTGTGACTTGATCGCTTTGCCGGGCTCGTACTTGATGTTGTGGACGCTGATTTCGACGGCCCACTTGGCCACTCGCCCGGTCGCCTCGCGATTGCGTACGATGTCCTGCAGGGGCGTGGAGGAGACCACCGTGATTGGGTGCTCCTGGAAGTAGTGTGGGAGTCGCCGTTGTGCTCGGAATACCGCGTACACAAGTTTTTGGTATTGCGGGTAGCGCTGTCGTGAGTCCGTTAGGACTTCGCAGATGTCGTAGACGGGGCGCTGTATGGGGCGCTCCTTGCCCTCTTCCGGTCGTTCGACGACCATCACGGCGCTGACGACTCGAGTAGAGGCCGCGACATAAATGAGCATTGGCTCTTTGTCGAGTGGCGCGGCGAGTAGTGGTGCCGCGAGTAGCACTTCTTTGAGTGCTTTGAGCGCGTCATCGGCCTCCGCATCCCATTGGAACATGGGGTTCTTGCGCATCAGGCGGTAGATGGGCATTGCCTTCTCGCCTAGTCGGGGGATGAAGCGACTGAGGGCCGCGACTCACCCTGCCAACTTTTGGACGTCGCGCAGGCACTCGGGTTTCCTGAGTCGTGCGATGGTGTCGATCTTGGTGGGGTTGGCTTTGATGCCTCGCTTGGAGCCTACATAACCCAGGAGTTGTCCGGTGGGGATGCTGAAGGTGCATTTTTCGGGGTTCAGCTTGATGTTGTACCTCCGCAAGTTTGCGAAGGTTTCGGCTAGGTCGGCGAGCAGATCGTCCTGGCGGGTGGATTTTACCACCACGTCGTCGATGTAGACGTGAATGTTGCGGCCGATTTGGCTCTCTAGACACTCCTGCATGCACCTCTGGTATGTGGCGCCTGCATTCTTGAGGCCGAACGTCATGGCCGTGTAGCAGAACACGCTGAATGGCATAATGAATGCCGTCTTCTCCTCATCCTCGATCGCCATCTTGATCTAGTTATAACCAGAGTAAGCGTCGAGAAAGCATAGCGGCTCCGATCCTGCGGTCGAATCGATGATCTGATCGATGCGCAGTAGGACGAACTCCTCCTTCGGGCAGGCACTATTGAGGTTGGTGTAGTCAATGCACATTCTCCATGTGTTGTTCTTTTTTAGAACCAGGACTAGGTTTGCCAGCCACTTGGATTACTTGATTGGCCAGATGAAGCCTGCGGCTAGCAGGCGCTAAACTTCCTCGGCGATTGCTCGATGGCACTCTTCATTGAAGGGCCGTAGCGACTGCTTTACTGGTCGCACTTTGGGGTCGGCGTTGAGTTTGTTCTCAGCGATTTCCCTCGGGACACCTGGCATGTCAGATGGCTTCCATGCGAAGATGTCGCGGTTCTCACGGAGGAACCCGATGAGCGCACTTTCCTATGCGGGGCTTATGTGCGCCCCAATGGTGAACGTCTGGCTGGAGTCGCCTGGGACGAGCTCGACGCTGCGGGTGTGCGTGGTCGCCTCAAACGTGGAGTTCGCGGCGGTTGGTTTCTTCAGGATGGTGGGGTCGTCTTTGTTGATGTTGCCCGCGTATTTCACGAGCTCCTCCGCGTGGTCGGTCTCCGCGGCGATGACGACGTCGGCGAGCTCGGCGCCCTTGTCCTCGCATTCCACGGCCATGTCGGGATCGCCGTGGACGGTGATGATGCCGCTTGGCCCGGGGAGCTTCATCATGTTGTAGGCATAGTGTGGGGTCACCATAAACTTGGCGAATGCCTGGCGGCCCAGGATGCAGTGGTAGGGGCTGCAGAAGTTCACCAGCTTGAAGACGATCCTCTCTGTGCGGTAGTTTGCTGGAGTGCCGAAGGTGACTGGCAGCGTCACTTTCTCGATCGGGTATGCCTTCTGACCGCGGATGATGCCATGGAAGGTCGTCAGTGTTGGCTTGATGGCTGCTTCTAGGAGCTGGAGCCTTTTGAACGTGTCGAGGTACAAGATGTTGATGGAGCTCCCGCCGTCCATTAGCGTCTTGGGAACCTAGTAATTGGCCACCTTGGGCCTGACTACCAGGGCGACTCGCCCTGGGTATTCGATCCGTGGCGCATGGTCCTGGCGACTCCAGGTGATGCTCAGCTCGGACCAGTTTAGGAAGCGAGGGATGTTGACTTGCATCACCGCATTGACGGCGACCGCGCGGGCGAGCACCTTCTTCTCGCGCTTGGTGCCGAGTCCAGTGAACGTATGTAGCGAGCCGACGGTGGTGCCGAAGCCGCCGCCGTTCCCGTTGTCCTGAGGTGGGTTGTTGTTGGGGTCCTCCCTTGCTCGTCTCGCCTTCTCAATCTCTTTGAGAGAGTGGCAATCGGCGGTGGTGTGGGTAGCGGGTTTTCCCTCCCTGCTATGGTAGATGCAGGGCTGATTGAGCAGGGTGGCGGGGTTGAATTTCGGCCTCATCGTGTTGTTGGCGCGGTAGTTTCCTCCATCGCGGCGATAGTTCTTGGACTCGCGCTGGCCGTAGCCGGCGTTGGCGACGAAGTCGACTCGCCCGTCCGTGCGGCGCTTGTCGGTGCTGCTGGTGTTGCTGTAGCGCATGTCGCATAGGCGCCCGTTGTCATGGATGCTAGTGCAGCGTCTTCCTCCCGACTCGTCGTCGGAGTCTTGGTTGGGGTCCTCCTCCGCATAGCGCTTGGCGATCTCGAGGAGGTCGGGGATGTTGTCGAGCGTTCGGTAGACCCTCTTGATCCTGGTGACCAGGGGTTCATACCGGCACGCGTTCTTGAAGCAGTGTATCGCCGTGTCTGGGTGTATGCCGGAGGCGTTTATCCACAGTTCTTGCCATCTTTGTATCCACCGGCGAGTCGACTCGCATTGTCCTTGGATGCATCGCTCCAGGACCTCTATGGTGGTGGCGCGGGTGTAGGAGCCCTCGAAGTGCCTGACGAAGGCATCCCGGATTTCTTCCCAGGAGTCAATGCTGTCGACGGGGAGCATGTTGATCAACTGCCGGGTCGCACCCTCCATCATCAGGGGGAGGTAGCGAGCGGCGAGAAGGTCGGTGTGGCCTGCGATCCCTATTGCCATGAGGTATGTGTCCAGCCAGACAGCGGGGTCGTACGTCGGGTCGTACTTCTCGATCTCCTTGGGGGCCTTGAAGTTGGCGGGGTATTTTTCCCCGCGAATCATTGGTCCGAAGCATTGCGGCCTGACTCGACTGAGCGAGCCTCTTGGTTCCGGGTCACCGCGGTTGGTGAGGGTGTGCCGCAGGTCGTAGGGCTGACACGACCACCACGCCTGATTGTTGATGATGTTCGTTCAGCCATCGAGGGGCTGCCTGTTGGCAGCGACCGTGTTGTTCGCCGGTCACGGCTCGTTGGTTGACAACGCGGGATTGGCGGACCGTGGTTGGTTCGCCAGGGGCTGGGGTGGTGGGCAAAGTAATGCGTTAGCCATGGTGGGGTGGGCGCTTGATGCCGCCCTGCTTGCTGATGAGCGGGAGTACATCTGCCCCCACGGGTCGACTCTTGCGGCTTGTTGCTCGACGGCCCTGATGAGTAGGGCCTTGGCGTACTGGATCTGTAGCGCGCCGTCGCCTTGGACGTCGAGGTTGGCGATCGCGGCGTCGGCCGTGATGACGTTGTCCATCAGGGTGGAGTATAGTGGTAGCCCGTTGGCGTCACGGGCTTGAGGCGAGATGATGACCCGCGGTTGGTCTAGCGGGGGCGCGTGGCCCATGGGTGGTGGCGGGCTCCAGTCGCCGGCGCAACATGTGGTGGTCTTGTGGGGTTGCTCCCGCCTGGCGGCGCGTTCTCGCAGTATTCGCGCTTGGCGGCGCGTGCAGGGTCACCTTCGTCGTTGACGTTCAGGACGCGGCCCTGAACGTTGGAGTTCAGGCCGGTCCTGATGCGGTGCTGGTGATAGAGCGACAGCTCCCGTGCCGTCTCTCATTCGTGGCGGTATTTTTTCGCGCTCGGTGAGTTTGTTGTGTTGCACCTCCGCGAGCTGCAGGCGGGCTTGCTCCACCTCCGTGGCCATCGCAGTCGGCGGGATCGGCGTGGAGAACGGATCTAGCGGGGCGGCCGTGCTACCTGCCATGTAGATCGCGTTGAAGCGATTGGATCTGGCGCGAAAATCCTCGGGGGATTCTGAGCCGGAATCGGAGTCGAAGATCCCCAGGATGGAGGGGTCCTCGAAGTCCTCTGGGTTGGAGACTCGCATGATGGAGTCCTCCCGTGATGCGGCGGTGATGGATCCTTCAACCGATGCAGGGGTCACGGAGTCGGCGTCGTTGTTTAGGGCGTCGTCGTTGGTGGCAGCGTTAGTCTCGACCACATCGCTGGCGGCCGAGTCGTACTCGGTGACGAGGCCCCTGATGGAGCGGACCTGCACCTCCGAAAGCAGATCGCGGTGTGGCGGTGATCCGCCGACGATCACCGTCGTGGCTAGGGCGATCGCGCCGGTGAAGCCGACGAAGAGGTTGATGGAGCCAACCGGCATCACCGCGGCGTGAGTGACCGGACGTGACGCCGGGATGTAGCTACTGGGCAGGATCTGTAAGATCCCGCCGATGGCGATCATACGACCGGTGGCGAGCGGCCGATCGATCGGCGAGTAGGGTCTCACCGCAGAACTCAGGCCAGTCCCGCTAGGCCCCACGGTGGGCGCCACTGTCGTGGAAATGACCACGGCAGTCGCTGCCACTAGCAGCGATTAAGTGTTTCGTGAGGAAGAGTTGGAGGCCATCTGCGGTGCGAGATGGGGGCGGATGCACATGGGTTTACCCAGGTTCGGCCCCTCGGAGGGTAAAGACCTACTCCTGCTAGATTAGATTATGGGAGAGCGAGTTACAGGGGTGGCGAGTTCGGCGGGTAGGCAGCGAGTCGCCTGAGGGGGTGTATGATGGAACGGGAGTCCCTAGGATACCCTAGGGAGGTTTATATATGAGGCACCTCGCTAGGGTTTACAAGTTATCACCGAACAAGATAAGGAACCAGAGGCCTCTAGTCGCTAGTCGCTGGGCCTTTCTTTCCTTCGTAGTCCAGTCGCCGTCTTTCGGACGCACTCACAGGCCTTTCGGCCCGATCGGAGCGTCCTGCTGGGCATACCCCCTTCGGCATATCCCCATCAGTTATCAATCCAGTAGGAGCAAGGAAACACCCCAAAGGTGTAGCCAGCTGAACATTGGTAGGGCGCACTACCGGTGCCAGCAGCAACGTGGAGACCTGCACAACACAACTACAGAACTCTATCCCCAACTTGCGATGAGGTTGTCAATCTCACCGGTTTTGCTGAAAACAAAGGATTAAATGTATCAAATGGAAGGAAGCAATAGTTTGTAGAAAGTAAACACAAAGCAGTAAACAGTTTGTAGATTGTATGTAAAAGAAAGGACCGGGGTCCATAGTTCACTAGAGGTGCCTCTCCTTAAGATAGATAACATGCTGGGTGAACAAATTACAGCGAGGAAATTGACAAACATCGAGAAAGCATACAAGCATATACTAATCATCTTTACTCCTTTGAGATTCGATTGGGCATTACAACATTATACATAGACCGCCATCCAGCTACATCTATGACTAATAATCTACCTTCATGTTATAATCCGAACCCCCTCCAGTATTAAGTTGTAAGCAACAAATTATTGCTTTACAAATTGCGTGTAAAGTAAACAATACGATTGTTCTATGAACAAAGGATTGTTGTTTTATCCCTACTAGCAAAAGCACATCTAGTACCTTAGAGATTTTTGTCACTTCCCCAGATTACCAGAGGCATGAACCCACTATCAAGCACAAATACTAACTCTTGGAGTTGCTAGCATATACTTGGCCAAGATAGCTACTAACAACGGAAAGCATGCAAGATCACAAATAACAAAGACATGATAGAATCAATAATCAATCCAAAATAGCATCTCAATATCCATCGGATCCCCGCAAACACAACATGCAAAATTACAAATAGATGATCTTGATCATGAACGGAGCTCACAAGATCTAGACATGAAAGAACAAAGGAGGAGAACCAGCCATCTAGCTACTACATGGACCCGTAGTCCAGAGATGAACTACTCACGCATCACACTGGAGGCTTGCATGATGATGAAGAATGCCTCCAGGGTGAATTCCCCTCTCCGGTAGGGTGCCGGGAAGAGCTTCAGATATCTCTAGATCTAGGGATGGAGATGACGGCGGCCTCTTTCGTGGATTTTTGATTGGGTTTTAGGGTTTTGGCCCCGAGGGCAATATATAGGCGGAAGGAGAGGCCGAGGGGGTGCTGGGGTCGGCCAGACCACCTCCTGGCGCGGGCCAGGCCTGGCCACGCAACCAGGTGGTTTGGCCAGGACCCAGCCCTTCTTCGTCTCGTATTCTGGCTCCAGATGCCTTCCGGTAAAATAGCGACTTTGGCTTTTGTCCCGTCCAATTCTGAGAATATTCATTTTCTGACTTTCCTGGAACCAAAAACAGCAGAAAACAGGCAGCTGTCACTATGGATCTTGTTAATAGGTTAGTCCAAAAAATCATATGAAAAGTACTCCAAAGTGTGGACAAAACACAAGAAAGTAGATAAAACCAAGCATGGAACATCAAAAATTATAGATACATTTGCAATGTATCACTGTGGTGAAGTCCGCGGGAGTAGTGGCATCATCATCCGGGAGCTCCCTCCCCCCCCCCCCCCCGCGTCGTGCATCCGAGGCCGGAGTGGCAGGTGCCCCCGAAATATGTCATGGTTCACGGTCCCCGGTTCCCTCCTACACAAGCCGGGGAAGGGCTGAGGATCCCCGGAATATGCCATAGAAACGACGACGAAGATGATTCGGAAGATGACCCTGAAGTTGTGTACTATAGGGATAGACATGATTATGAATAAATATATTGTCTAGGACGAATGGTTTGTTTGTGTACCCATGATTGTTGAGAGATCCGCTGTTTTCAAATTCAAATTCAAATCTATGTTGAAAGTGTTTTCAAATTCAAATTTAATAGTTTGAATAATTATTTTATAAGACAGAAAGTGTTTTCAAGTTAAAACCATTTAAATGTGAATACCTAAATAAGAAATAATAAATAAGGCGGGAACATATGAAAAGTTTGAAAAACTTTTGAAAAAAGGACTTTTAGTCCCGGTTGGTGCCACCAACGAGGACTAAAGGTCCTCTGCTTGCACCCCTACGATGGCCATCATACGTCCCGGTTGGTGGCTCTAACCAGGACGTATGCTCTGGCCTTTCATCCCGGTTGGAGCCACCAACCGGGACGTATGGCCTTTACATCCCGGTTGGTGGCTCCAACCGAGACGTATGGCCCTCCTCCTATATAGCATGCGCCCCTATTCCTCTTCTTCCCCATCTCATTTGCTAAGTCCAGACGCACGATTCAAAGGGGCTCACAGGCAACGACGACCCGATTCCACACTGGCAGGCTGCCCAAGCTCGCCATCAGACCGCCCCGCCACCACCGGGCGGCCCCACCACCACCGGACCGGCCTCCACCACCGAACCGCGTCGCCGCCACCGTACCGGACCACTGCCGGACCGCCCCGCCGTCGTCCGTCGCTGCTGTCGTCGCTCGCGCGTGCCCCGACAAGACGGCCGCCACCACCACCGCCTGCAGGTACGGTTGCCCCCCTACCCCCTAGTGTATAACTCATTTTTTTCCTAGTGTAATTGTTTTTAGTTAGTACCTAGATTTAGTTGGTTAATTAGTTAGTTAGTTTTAGTTAGTTAGTTAGTTTAGCTAGTCTATACTATTAGTTAGAGCTAGTTTATTTAGTTGGTTAGTTAGTTTAGCTAGTCTATACTATTAGTTAGAGCTAGTTTTAGTTAGTTAAATTTGAGTTAGCTAGTTTTAGTTAGAAGTATTTACAGCCAATGCCACCAGTGAGAGCCACGTAACATCGTGCGTGTATCTAGGCTGACTTTGCGAGAGTTTTTCCAGGCGAAAGCCTAGCGCTTCGGCGCCAACAATGGCGAAACCTATGGGTGTCGTGACCCTCTTGGAGCTCCGGGTGAAAACCCTAGACCCGCTTGGTCTTGGTGGCGGCGGTGGCGCTTCGGGTGAAAACCCTAGACCCCCTTGGTCTCGGCGGCGGCGGCGGCGCTCCGGGTGAAAACCCTAGACCCACTTGGTGTCGGCGGCGACGGCGGCGCTCCGGTTGAAAACCCTAGACCTGCTTGATCAACATTGTAAGACTAGATTAGGGTTGCGGCAACACGCGCCATATAGGGACGATGGACGGGCGCGGAAACGCGTGCCATATAGGAAAGATGGACGGGCGCGGCAATGTGCGCCATATAGGGACGATGGATGGGCGCGGCAACGCGCGAGAATATCATTTTGCGGCCCGAAAGTTGGGGTGTCCAGGCAACGCGGTACCCAAGTTCCCTGATATCATCCGCGATGACTATAGTTGGCGTGCCAAATACTCAGAGGGTCTTTTTCGGCACGAATTCAACTTTATGTTTCAATACAAAAAATCAGGCTAACGGCCGTCAAGTTGGGCCCCCCCGGTCAGTTCTCGCCGTTATGTCGCTCCTGTCGCTCCCGTTGCTTAGCTGCCAATTAGGCTTGCAACGTTGGCGCCTGCATCCATTACCCGTCTTCTTCTTCCCTAGAGCGGCAATCTGTGGGGCGTCATAGCCATGGCGCGGAGCTGGGACGTGGACGAACCTGCTTGGCCTAGCTCTCCTCCCTGTAGGCTTGTAGCGTTGGCGCCTCCATTACTCGTCTTCTTCCCCGGAGCGGCAATCTATGGTCGCGGCCATGGCGTAGAGCTGGGAAGTGACGAAGCTGCTCGGCCCCGCTCTCCTCCCCATCCCGAGTCGGTGCTCTCCCTCACCGTGGACGCACCCATGGCACGGTCGGGGTCGAGAATTGGTTCCCGGTGAGATCTATCACCTTGTCGACCATGCTCGGTTCTGTTTTCCTCCTCTAGAATCCGAGCTCGCCGCCGCCGTGGTTGCACCCGCACCAATTCTGCCACCTCTGCCGAGGTCTCTGTGGTAGCTCAAGTTCTGGGGCTCTCCGGGTTCTACCATGTTGGGACTGTAAGTGTTGTTGTATGTTAAACTAGCAAATCTCTTTTGTTCAAATCTCTTGGGCTGTACCAACTTCATTGTGTTTAATTATGAAAGACAAAATATAAATGACTTCTCTCAATTTCTCGCATAGAAAATGCACAGCTAATTTCATATTCTCGCAGGAACTTGCCCCACTTGTTGAATCGGCGGCACTGCCACGATCTCCACGTAACCACGGTGAGTTCTCGAACCGAAAGTTGCAGTTACCATGTTTCTTCTGCAGTCATTCCTCTTCCTCAGTCATTCCTCTAAAGTTTTTCCTAGGCGCTTCTTCTTCTTCTGTTCTGGAACCGTCGATTCATCTTCTTCTTCCTCTTGCAAGCAGTTCCTTGCAGGCAGTTCCTTTCACCCATTTCCTTGCAGGCATGGACGATGGGAAACGCACAACAGAGACCCACTTGGTCCCTGCCCATGGCACCACGACTTTGACAGTGGTGTACACAAATGATGAAGCGACTGTGGAGACAACTCTCGCCAGGTTTGAGCAATTGCTTGACAAAGAGAAGCACAAGTTTGTGGGGCTAGACTTATAGTACACCCATGCAAATAAGCGAAAATATCCTCCACAAGAGATCGCTGTCGTGCAAATCGCCATACATGAGGAGGTCCTCGTTTACCACTTCTGCAGGTATGTGAAATTAAATTTGAGATCACCACTTCTGCATCCCTTGTTCCCTTACATCCCTAGAACCATCTAAGTGTAGGAGTAAACCAACTGAGATGCGTTGTCCGGCTTTGGTCGAGTTCTTGTGTAGGAAAGGGATAACTTTCACTAGCGTGGATATCACAAATGACACAATTATGCTTTCTCATGCGTTGATAAAAATCCCAGAGGGGCACCACATCGACATCCAAAATCTGTACAAGATCAAATCATACCCAGCGAAGGATGGCATGGGTGATCTGGCAGCGGAAATCATCGATAAATCCTATGAAAAACTGAAGAAATTGAAGCGACTCGATCATGACTACTGGGAGTGGAAGCCGATAAGCCAGGTGCGCCTTGAGTATGCAGCCAGAGACGCCTACATGGCGTACGAGTTGTACAGTAAGCTCATTACCATGAAAGATGGGATGGTTAAGGCGGGGTTTTTCGCGAGAGAGCTATGCCCTGGTTGCAAGCTAGCCAAGGAGAAGAAGCGCGAGGAGGACAGAAAGCGGTTTGGGACGAGCAGGGATCTTGGGACGATGGCGACACCAAGCGGCTGAAGGGGAAGCAAGTCAAGGACGACAACAAGTGGTGGTGATACATTATGTGTTTGAACTAGATTTTAGTTTCTAGTTTATTATGTGTGTGATACATTTAGTTACTTCAATACAAAATTTCGACCAATTTAACTTGTTGATGTATTTCTTGACAATTATAATATAATCTAGCACTAGGAATATTTTGTAGTGTGCATGAGCATGATCAGTAAATATAATTGAACACTATAAACTTTAAGGCACTCCATCTAAAGGAGTAGATTAATATAGAAGGTTCACCAGAGACACCACGGATATATTGTCTTACATGCCACACACAAGTAATAATTAACTAGAACAAAATAAAAGCAGGGGCTGCAACAGAAGGTCAGGACACGGAGATGCCTAGCAGGGCATGGGTTTATCAGCAGGAGGCAGCGACAGCCTAGTCGATGAGATACAGGCCAGTCCTGACATACTCCCGGAGGAATTTGCCGTAGGCTGCGTGTCACGCCATGGTAATCGGCCTATGCCTGTCTCCGCTTCTGCCAACGCCCTCCGCGTGCTGGATCATGCTGTCGAGGTCCATGTTGATTGCTCTTCCACAGAATGGGCAAAACAGTCTCCCCCTACGGTGGAAACGGATTTGCCCACACCGTAACCGCCTCAGCACGTAGCGGCTCTTGTTGTCCCCGGATACCTTGCTATCGTCCACATCATCATCATCCTCCTATTGATTTTTAAGAACATAACTTAGAACTCATACATATGATTGAATTGTATTACAACTCAAGAATTGACAACATGTATATGTAAGACAATATATCCGTGGATATCAAAGATAAAGCATCTCAGCAACAGTTTGATCGGTTCATATATCATTTCATCTCAACACAATGACAAATAATTGCATCAGAGTGAATGTAGGATAAAGATTGTGGCCTCATAAGTTTCTTCAGGGATGGAGTCAGCAAACCAAGTAACAATTGCACAACCTGTAATGTTGTTGTACATCGCCCCAGATTCACTAACTCATCCCTAAAAAAATCTGACACCGATGTGTCTGCCTCTCTTTTGGGGCAAATTTGAAACATTGGCCACAATAAGAAATTGAAATGTAATCGTACAAATCATTATTCAGGGATATACATAGTCAGGTACAAAAACAAGCCTCAATATTGTAATTATAAATAAAAAACCAAACAATTAATCTTCAGGTGCATGTTAAAAATACTTATGATCAAAACCATTCATATGCATATGCATCATACCAATCATTAAAAGATCAGAAACAATTCAAGGATCATATATGTAGTTCCATATGAGAATAAATCTAGGGCCTCATAATTTGTTTCAGAGATGGAGTTGGCGAACCAAAGTACCAACAGCACAACCTATATTGTTTGTGTGCATTGCTGCCTCAGGTTCACCAACCCATCCCTAAAACACGACACCATCATACGTGTCTCCCCTTGAATTCTTTTGGGGCTAATTTCAATCATCGGCCTCGGTGACAAACTAAAATGTAATTCTTATACACTGAATGCATTGAATAGGTAATTCGAATATCATAGTTCTATGAATGTAGAATAAAGATTGCGGCCTCATAAGTTTATTCAGGGACGGCGTGAGTGAACCAAGTAACAATTGCACAGCCTATATTGTTGTTGTACATCGCCCCAGGTTCACTAACTTGTCCCTGAAAAATTCTGACACCAATGTGTCTGCCTCTCTTTTGGGCAAATTTGAATAATTGGCCACAATAAGAAATTGAAATGTAATCGTACAAAACATTATTCAGGATATACATAGTCAGGTACAAAAACAAGCCTAAATATTGTAATTATAAATAAAAAACCAAACAATTAATCTTCAGGTGCATGTTAAAAATACTTATGATCAAAACCATTCATATACATATGCATCATACAAATCATTAAAAGATCAGAAACAATTTAAGGATCATATATGTAGTTCCATATGAGAATAAATCTAGGGCCTCAAAATTTGTTTCAGAGATGGAGTTGGAGAACCAAAGTACCAACAGCACAACCTATATTGTTTGTGTGCATTGCTACCTCAGGTTCACCAACCCATCCCTAAAACACGACACCGTCATACGTGTCTCCCCTTGAACTCTTTTGGGGAAAATTTCAATCATCGGCCTCGGTGATAAACTAAAATGTAATTCTTATACACTGAATGCATTGAATAGGTAATTCGAATATCATAGTTCTATGAATGTAGAATAAAGATTAAGGCCTCATAAGTTTCTACAGGGACGGCGTAAGTGAACCAAGTAACAATTGCACAGCCTATATTGTTCTTGCACATTGCCCTAGGTTCACTAACTCGTCCCTGAAAAAATATGACACCGATGTGCCTTCCTCTCTTTTGGGGCAAATTTGAATCATTGGCCACAATAAGAAATTGAAATGTAATCGTACCAAACAATATTCAGGGATATAAAAATGCATCATACAACGCATTCATAGATCAAAAACAATACAAATCCACACTCAACTAGCAAACTCAACTAGATGGCAGATGAGCAGATTGGGGTTTTGTGACTAGACGGATTGGGGTTTTGTGACTAGATGGCAGATGCATCAATCAACCGATCAAATCATATATATACTACCCTACTTCAAGAGCAAAAGAATATGTACAAGATTGAGCAAATCCTATGTATGAATAGTAAAAACTGCGGCTGCGACTAGAGAAGCTAGCAATGTAGTACCTCGGAGTCCACATCAGGGACCTCCTCCTCGAACTCATCATTCTCCGCGATTGTGTCAAAGATTTCTTGAACGGCGATGGGGTCGTTGATGTAAATCACCGGATTGCCTCCGCCTGCTGCCTGCCCCCATCTAGATCTGCCGCTGGCACCACGACATTGTCGGCCACGACGTTGTCAGCCACCTGCTGCTTGGCAGCGACGGCTACTACCGGCTGCTTGGCGGCGATGGCTACCAACTGCTGCTCGGCGGCGACGGCTACCACATGCTTCTCGGCGGCGATGGCTACTGGCTGGACGGATGAGTTCGCACCCTCGACGATGCGGCGACGAGCGGCGTTCGTGCCCGGAGAAGACGCCTCCGTCTGCTTGGCGACGACCAAGCCATCTGCATGCTTCGCCTTCAACTGGCTTCACCTCCAGACTTCTCCACGCGTACACTTCATGGCGCACCAAGGGAAGGAGGTAGTGCAAACGAGGGAGATTTGGCGCGTGCGGCAGGTGTAGATTGGGGTCTTGGGACTAGACAGACTGGGGGGAAATGACACGAGCTCATGGAAGAAGAAGGTCGAGGGGGGTTATAAACACAGGACCATTCGTAGTCCTCGAGTGGACACGTGTGGTGGGCGGGGCGCAGGGGGGCTACCACAACCTCCACCCTTTTTTTGGTTCCCCCTTTTTTGAAACAGCCACGATCTCCACTTTAGAGCTGCATTGAAAACACGCTCATGGCAGACCTTGATTCCACTGCATGCAAGTGGCGCGGAACTAATTTCTAGCTAGATCTACTCGAGGGGGGCCCTTGACTCATGGAATTTACAAGCGTTAGGGCCCAGTTGGAAGTGAGATTGAGAGCGTTGCGTATAAATGGGATATGTCTGATTAAAATCAAGTGGCATTAAATTGCAGCATCCCGTCAACAACCGTGCACTCGATGACCCCGTTGCCCTGTGCATGAGTTGTAGTAGCAGTAGTAGGCTTTTCAGACTTGATTAAACTTGACATGACCGCTCGACGATGTTTTCCATGGACGGCATCGTGTTCCTTCCTGTAGAAGTCTCGCGGAGGGAGACGTCCGTGTTGTCTCATGCTGTACTGTGAAGGGCACGAGGTGTGCAACGATCATCGTTGGATCGCATAGAATCAACGGTTGGTGCGCATGATCCACGTGACAACTGTGACAACCAATCAGGGAGTAGCAGACAGGGTGAGCACAGTTTTGGGCTTCTACGAAAGATAGAGAGGGGGTGGGCAAAACTAAGTAGTACCACATAAAACCAAGGGCCAAACTAAGTAGTATAAAAATGGAAAGTGTCTTGTACAATGAAATACATTGTGGAATACATCTAATTATGCCAAGATAGATCCACGGGAGTTCATTGGATGTGTGTTCTTCTCATGAACCACACGTGGATCCACCGATGTCATTGCATGTCTGTTCCTCTAAACAAACCACATAAGGATCCACCAGTGTCATTGGAGGTGTGTTCTTTTCATGAACCACACCCAGTGTCATTGCATGTGTGTTCTTCTAAACAAACCACATAAGGATCCACCAGTGTCATTGCATGTCTGTTCTTTTCATGAACCACACCCAGTGTCAGTGCATGTCTGTTCTATTCATGAACCACACCCAGTTTCACTGCATGTCTCTCCTTTTCATGAACCACATAAGGATCTACCAGTGTCATTGCATGTCTTTTACTTCCATAAACCACATGTGGATCCACCTAGTGTCATTGCATGTCTGTTCCTCTAAACAGACCACATAAGAATCCACCAGTGTCATTGGATGTGTGTTCTTCTCATGAACCACACCTAGTGTCATTGTATGTGTGTTCTTCTAATCAAACCACATAAGGATCCACCAGTGTCATTGCATGTCTATTCTTTTCATGAACCACATAAGGATCTACCAGTGTCATTGCATGTCTGTTCTTTTCATGAATCACAGCTAGAGTCATTGCATGTCTTTTACTTCCATAAACCACATATGGATCCACCTAGTGTGATTGCATGTCTGTTCCTCTAAACAAACCACATAAGGATCCACAAGTGTCATTGCGTGTGTGTTCTTCTCATGAACCACACCCAGTTTACTGCATGCGTGTTTTTTCATTAACCATAGCTAGAGTCATTGCATGTCTGTTACTTCCATAAACCACACATGGATCCACCGATGTCATTGCATGCCTGTTCTTTTCATGAACCACACCCAGTGTCACTGCATGTCAGTTCTTTTCATGAACCACATAAGGATCCACCCAGTGTCATTGGATGTGTGTTCTTCTCATGAACCACACGTGGATCCACCGGTGTCATTGCATGTCTGGTCTTCTAAACAAACCACATAAGGATCCACCAGTGTCATTGCATGTATGTTCTTTTCATGAACCACACCTAGTGTCATTGCATGCGTGTTCTTTTCATTAACCATAGCTAGAGTCATTGCATGTCTGTTACTTCCATAAACCATGCATGGATACACTGATGTCATTGCATTCCTATTCTTTTCATGAACCACACCCAGTGTCATTTCATGGGTAGCCGTTAGACCGAGTCTTCTAGAAGGCACGCCCTAACACAATTGTTCTGCTTGACGATTGTTACATACCGTTCGATTGGGGCGCTTGGACGATTGGGATGGTCTTCGTGAGAGCGATCCGCGAGTAGGCTGTTCTGCGGCATGATTGGCCACGCTTGCTTTGGACAAACTGGCAACACCAGGCGCTCCCCTGTTGCGAGTGTCACATCTCACGAGTTCAGTGGGCCACATCCCAGTGTCACATCCCCATTACTTCTCTTCCTCCCCGTACTTCTCTTCCTTACCCTCGAAGCCCCTTTTCCCACCTCACTCCCATCCTGCCGTAGCCACAAGCCGACGACGCCTCCATCCCAATCCCCTCTCTGACAGCTACCCCCCACCCCTCTCGTCATGGGTTCAAGGGGAGACGGCGAGGAAACGCATCGTGACGACAAGGACGGTGATTTCGATGTGAGTCGTCTCATCTCTATTTCTATCATCTGTGGCCAGTTATCTATTTTTTGAGCTAGATCTAATCTATTTACTCATGCGCGTATGATGTGTTAGGCCAACCAGACGATGTATGACTCTGACTATCACGGTTTAGAGGATGAAAGACAGTCCTCTGGTATGTAAACATGGATATGTGCCCGCTAAATTTGTAGCCTTCGAAGGACGAAACGCAGGCAAGAGGTTTCTACGGTGTCAAGGGCATCGTGCAATGATGCAAGGCGGAAGTTGCGGTGTTGTCAAATGGGTAGATCCAGAGTGGCCCAAATCAATGCAGAAAACGCTGGACAAACTATGGGAAATGACTGTCAAGTTGAAAGAATCCGTATTCAGCTCACTTCTTGACAGTGTTGAGATGAAGCTATGGGAACCAGTTGACACGACCAAGCATAAGCGAGACCTCAGGTGGGTGCAAGACAAGTTTATCAAAGTCGAGAAGGAGAGGGACGCGGCGTTGGCCCTGAAGGCTAAAGCAGAGCAAGAACTAACTCAAGCAAGGAACGATCTCCACCAGGCCAAAGTCCTGCAGTACACAACTACGAGTATTGACAAGTGCGTGAGGAAAAATGCAGAGAAACAATTGAAGCTATGCAAGGAAGATGCTAAAAGGAAGGAGCAGACAATTCGATCCTTGCTCTCGTAGGAAGATGCACATCGGGCCAAGATTAGGAAGATCAAAGAGATGTGTGATAACTAGTTCTATTTAGCTTAAGCTCCGTGCCTTTTTAAGTTGTAATATTTGTACTTGTTGACCTAGCGGTCTGAACTATTGGTCCCGGATTCCAGGGAGGAAAAAATTGCTCTGACCCCGCATTAATTTGTGGAAGAATTTGTGATTTAGATCAATTTCTGCCTCGATTTAGATCTCTGTCCCGGATTGGGAACGTAACCGTGGACCAAAGACACCTTTTCTACTAGTGTATTCATACACTGGTGGTTTGTTTAAACGTAATCTACGTGGATTGTGCTGCATGCAAATGGCACAACCACAATTTATAAAGTGGAAGCATGCACACCCGGTTACTAGAGATCCGGGAGCTTCGCCAGATGCAGGGGATGCTGGAGCAGAGAGGCGGTGAGATAGACGGGCTCAAGATTAGGCCAGAAAGTGGTACCCATGTCCTCCTCATCTGGGCATTATCGGTGAGATAAATTGATGTTTATGTTGCCACGTCGTTGTGCAGCATCTAAAATAAGTTCCTGCTGCGTGGAGTGTGGCAGCTTAAATAATTTATTTATATGCCACTTACATTCCGTCGTATTTGGAGACCTCCTGCCCCTCAGCAATCGTGGAACCGGTGGATCCTTGTTTTCAGATAGCAGTGGCACAATCACAATTTTGGATTCAACTACTGACTCGGGCATTTCCAAACCCTAAGTCACGGTACATTTTACTCAGAGAACGTGGGTAGATTGTTTCGCCCAGCAACGTGCCACACACAGAGCGATCATAATTTAACAGAATTACATATATAGGTTCAAGTTCAACACATTACTATGCATCTTCATTGCCAGCAGCCTTATTCCGCAGCCTGGGTGCCAAGCCTTCACGTCCAATGGCTTCTTCATTTCCTGCCTTCTTCCTCTTCCTCGATGCCAATTTTCCTAGCTTCATGTACTCTGCATCGCCGGGATAATGGGCACCAGAATCATGTCCAGCATCATCTTTCCACTCGTTTTTAATTTCTTCGGGCAGCAAAATGACATCTTTCCACTCGTTTTTAACTTCTTCGGGCAGCAAAATGACTGACCCGGCAGTCATGTTTCTAACCTTGCGGCGCTTCCTGTCAAAGAAACAAGACTGTTGCATAACTGGCCAATATCTATAGAGTAAATAAAACAAAAATTACAATTCAGCACAAACATGCGAACCCCAAGAGACCTCTGCTTACCAGGAGCTAATTGGGTTCGAGCAACCACCTTGTCCAAGAATAGAAGGGCGACTCCCAGTTGCAGCAGCTTCCACATCCAGTACATCACATTTCAACTCAAACATGGCAGCCGAAGCATACCTTTTTATCAACCCAATTAGCTGACTGTCACACGTTATAGGAACCATGATGCCACGTTCATCCATGAAGCTGAACTTTGCAGTCTGCTTCGGCCATAATTCAACATGATTACGCAGAGCAGCAACCATACCAGATATAGTGCAGATCTGCGCAGGAACTTTTTCCATCGTGAAACAATGGTGTCGATACCTCTTGCCCTTAGAGTCGTACCTATAGAGGACTACCGTAACCAGGTAAGGGGGTTCGCACAGATCCCACTTGACAGAAAACTGTGGACAAAATATGTTTGTCAGCGTTGGTCTAACAAACAATTTGAGGTTCAGTAGCTAGCTAGCAGTTGTAACTAGTGCGAATAGCAAAGAGAAGGGTAGATCGCCCGCTTGTAGACATAACTTCTTCTTTCTTGATAGTAGGATCTGCCATCCTCCGAGCTGCTGGGCTCGTCGGCAGCGGAGGCGGGCTAGAGCCTCGCAACGGCGGCTACGGCATGCGCCATTGGAGCTCGGTATCAGCGACTGGGCGCAGCAACTTGGCCCGGAAAGTCAAATGTCCGAAGGGATCGTCCTGCCTGGAGGGTGGATTCCGACACCGCCGGTGCTAGGGGAAAGCTGGGAATGGATCTGTGAAATTGGTCAACGCATCCAATCCACTTAGCTGCTCAATTTTCCTAAGAGGTTGCCACGTTGGCGCTCGCGTCACGGACAGATAAGCGACATGTGGGTCCCGACCGTCTACTTCACGGGGCGGTTTAACGGAATGTTTGTATTTGGCAGGGTGAGATGAGTTTGCCTCGAAATGGCCCCTCTCAATAGTTGGCAACCCAACTTTTCGAAACGCGGTAATTTCAGGCAACTTAGGTACCGCCATGCACTGGCCTGCCAACTTTGGTACCGTAGACGAACAAGCCCGCAACGCGCGCCATATAGGGATGATGGACGGGTGCAGCAACACGCGACATATAGGGACGATGGATGGGCACGACAACGCGCGCCATATAGGGACGATGGACGGGCGCGGCAACGCGCGCCATATATTAGGGTTTCTTCGAATTATGGTTACATCCCTAGCCATCAAACCACGCCTACCAAACCTCCTCGCTTGGCCGCTTCGACTCATCTGATTTTCCCCTTTTGCAGAAATATGGAACCCAGAGACGAAGAAAAGGAAATGGCACTTGAGGATATGATCAACGAGGGAGGACATATCGATAACAATGTCACCTCGCTATATCTGAACAACTCCGGTGAGGGAGATCCGGGTTTCGACCAAACAGACGGCTCCGGTGAGGGAGAAGCCAACGAGGGAGAAGCCGGTGAGGTGCATATATATTAATAAATTAAGCCCTTGTTGTCTATATACGTATATATTAACGCTCTTTCTTATTTTAGCCCTCCGGATTGAGCAAATGTTCTAAAAGAATAAATGAGGCCCAGCCAAAAAGTTGGGTGACCATGAAAGGTACAGGATCGAAGAAGTCACTCTAGACGGCGAACCGAAGGCTCCCACTGATGTTGCAAATAAATTTATAAGGCAATGCAGAGTTATTGTTAGGGACTACATCCCGATCACCGTTAGAGAATGGAATAGGTCACCAAAGAATCCAGAGTCTCTATATGTCAGTGACTTAGCCAAAGACACTCTTTGGAAAAATCTCATGGTTAATTTCACCCTACCAACGTTAGAGGTGTATCCAGATGACTACGCTCCATATGAGGAGATTCCAACTCAGGAGGAACTATAGAAACACATGGAGCAACAGGTCAAGGAGTACGCTCTTAAGAAGATGGCCCGACAATTCAACAATTGGAAGAAAATATTGCACCTTGACTTTGTCGTGAAAGAGAAAAGTCCGGATTTCACTACTGGAGCGTATGAGAAGATAAAAGACTACTGGGCTAATTTTGTGGCGTACAAGACATCGGCGCCAGCTAAGAAAAGGTCCGAAATGAATAAGCAAAATGCTGCTAAAAAGCAGTATCACCATACTATGGGGCAAGGTGGCTACAAGGCTAGCAAGCCTAAGTGGGAGAAACTCGAGTCCGACCTGATGGCTAAAGGGATCACCCCAGAGCCATACAATTGGATCGAACGGGTAAGGAATTGGTTTTACGGGCATGGGGCACGTTGGACTCAGAAGGGAAGTGCATATATAACATAAGACATAAAGAAACTCCCATACCCATCGAAGACATTAGAAATGCAGTAAAGGCTGTTGAAGATGGAGAGTTCATTCCCGATAGAGAGAATGACAAGATCGTACTCGCCCTTGGGTACAAGGAACACGAGGGACGAACACGAGGCACAGAGGCTCCAAACCATGGAACCTTGGTTTTGCCGACCATAGGAAGAAATATCTCGATAGAAGCCGTCAAAGGAGAAAGGAAAGGGAGGAACTTGAAGTAATGAAGCAGAAAGAACAGATGCGTGAAATAGAACAATAATTAAAGCAGCATCAGAATCAACTTGACAAACTTAGCCAGCAAGCTACCGGCCCATCTCAGCGGCACGTGGTAGACGAAGCTACCTTCGATGCTACCGGCCCATCCACTAATCGAAAAAGCAGCGTGGCTTCCATGGAGCTCCCCGGTGATGATGTTGATGATGCACCAGCGATGGCTCCTCTTCACTACCCAGTGGATGATATCATGGAGATGACACATTGTAAGCTGCATGTGAAAGTTGTCAACATAACCATGAAGGTGGAGGTCGTCTATGCCTTACCATTAGTTGGACCAATATCAACTTACCATTGTTGTCGGGTTCCACAGGGCTACGCTAATGCCGGGGTGGATGAAGTTATCGGCGGATTCGCGTAGCTCAATCTTGACTACCCTATAGGTGAAGGGGATGTGACTGAGCTGGGAGAAGCAAAAAACATGACCATTCTATTTTGCGAAAGGAACACATCATGCTTTCAAATCAGACGCCAAGGCCATCCACTCCTCAAAGCACAACTCCATATTCATCGCAACCACACCCGTCTCCAGCGCACCAGTCGTCTTTGCCATCGCCACGATAGGCGTTGTCTCCGCCACCGCTTTAGCCGTCTCCAGCACGGCCGTCTTCGCCGCCGCGTTAGCCGTCTCAGCCCCTTCCAAAAGTACAAAAGGGTCAGGGCCAAAAGCGAAAGATTAACCGATCACCAAAGTGTCTATCGGAGCCCCTCCCAAAAGTACCAAAGGTACCTCCCAAGTGATCTTACGACTATACTGAAGAGGAGAATGCGGTGATCGCAAAGGCCCAAACACAACAGTGGTTTGATAGCCTCAAGCAGACGAAAGAGCCACAGTTCCCCAGCACTAAAGAAGAAAAAGGCAAAGTGCAAAAAATGTTGAAGACCCTTCATCAACCCGAGCCAAGGTTGTCATCAGACTATGACCTCTCTATTGTCAAGTCACATCAGTCAATGGTGCGGTCAAAGAGCACTAGTGCAAGCGGGAATTCAGTTCCCCAGCTCAGTTTACAAATAAACAAGGAATGCCCCCTGCTCAAAGTGATTTCAGATACCATGGTGGAGTCGAGAAAAGTTGCGAACGAGCAGTATGATCCAGAAATTGTTGCACTATATGGAGAAGCGACCGCGGCTCAAGGTATGACTATTGCTCAGTACTTAGACCAGTTAGATTTCCCCATGGCTGAGGAAGCATATAAATACGAGTACGGGAAACCTCTCGTCAGACCTGAGAACGTCAAGTATCTACCAATAAAAATGCGAAGATTGCATAATTGGTACATTAAAGCCACAAAGGAAGGGGCAAACTAGATAGTGATCGGACTTCGAAACGAGCATTACGGGTATGGAGATGCCCAGATACTGATTAAATTTCCTGAACTACATCAGTTTTTCAATCAAGACGCCCTCGACAAATCGATCGTCGGTGCCTCCTGTCTGTAAGTATTATTTCTCTAATAATTAAGTCTCTAGTTAGCTCACCTTGTTTATATCGCATGTATAATCATACTCACTATATTATACAGACTAAAGATTCTTGAATGCAGAAGAGGACAGATGTATGACATTGGGTTCATTGACCCATATTGGATTCATGAAATTACTGTGAAAATTAACCCAAGGACACAGAGGATAAAATTGTAATGGCTCTAAGGTTTCAAAAAACCAAAAGGGAAATATTATTACCTTACAACTTCGAGTGAGTGTTATTGTCTTGTACACATTCTATTTCACTTACTCGATGTTAAGTGTATAATTGATGAGTTATGTATGCACAGATTCCATTATATTCTGCTAATCATTCAATCTGATAATGGAGTAGTACAAGTCATGGACTCTAAGCGAACCCCTTGAGAAGTGGGAACCCATGCAGGATATGCTCCAGCGGTAATTTCAGTCATTATGACACTATATCGGTAACTTTTGTTCATTTACATGCATCAAGTAATTAATAACTCATTTCATTCATTTTCTTTGCCGGGCAGCGCTTGGAAACGATTCACCAACAAGGCTAAGGGTGCCTAGAAAGAGAAGCTTACATTTAAACCACTAAATGTAAGTACTACTAGCTAGATCCACGCATCTCTTTGATTCTAGTTTCGATACCATTATCATGCTTAATTATTATTATTTTAATTGAACTTTGTTCTCGTAAAGTCTCTGAGGCAACCAGACGGAAATAACTTATGTGGATACTATGTCTGCGAGTTCATTCATCAGACGACCTGTGAGAAGGAAAGAAACTTAGAACAACTTCAAGTATGTAAACAATATTTAGAAATTTGTTTTATTACCATTAATTGCGTTTAGTTTCATTCATATATATTGTTTCATCTTTTAAATTAGATTGAACGGTTGCGGGACAATCTTCTACCAAAGGATCGCATACAAGCAATCCAAGAGGAAATTGTGGGATTTTTTGGACGCAGAGGTCCTAGATCCAAAAGGAGAATACTATCGGAAGATTATGATAATGTAATATGGATCATAAAAGACTTTATATTCTATATATACATGAATGTAATATATTTGATACTTGCTGTGTAATATAATCGGGATATATTCTTTAACACTTATCCAGCACCATCTACTATGAGGACGAGCATTCCTCACAACATAGTGCTGGGGTAAGTTTCACAAAATAAATGCTGCCCAAAACACAAAAAGGAAATACAAAAATGAGAAACAAAATAAATGAATAATATACAACAAAAATTTATGTCGCGGCACAAAAAATGCCCAAAATGCTGCCGCGTTACGAACCGGGACAAATGCCCCTCCCCCCTTGCGACAGCTAGCGACCACGTGGGTCGTCCTTTTATCCCGGTTCGCAGCCCAACCGGGACTAAAGGGTTGGGGCTTTAGTCCCAATTGCCCCGTCCCGATTGGGCAACCGGGACTAAAGCCCCTTACAAACCGGAACAAAAGACCCTGTTTCTACTAGTGCTAAATATTCCATGGTGTAGTGTACGAGTCATTCTCGTACTTCCGGTCTTGACTAGCACTAGTAGAAACCAGGAAATTTGCCCCGGTTCGTAAGGGCCTTTAGCCCCGGATTTTGAACTGGGGCTGCGAAAGCGGGACTAAAGGTCCAAGCTTTAGCCCCGGTTCAGTTACGAACCGGGGCTAGAGGTCCAACCACGTGGCCTGCTAGGCGCGCTGGGTGGCAGGACATTTAGCCCCGGGTCGTGTTACGAACCGGGACTAAAGGTTCCCTGCCGTAGCAGCATTTTGTGCCATTTGGCTGCCACCGCAGGGGATGGGGTTTTAGGGTTTTGTATTTTTCTTTTCATTTTGTGTTCAATTATTTTTCATTATGTGTTTTTATTAGAAACAAGTTTTCGTATACATACAGAACGCTACTACACAGTACTTGGCCACATTGACGCAATATATAATATAATTACTCTTACAAGCATATATGGAGTCCCAACAAGGTCCAGAGCATGTCTATTTGATTACATGGAGATCATTACATGGATGCTTTAGGGTCTACATATATAGTATTCTCCGCGTGGGTCTATGACCTCGTCGAGAAAAAATGCAGCAAATTCCTCTTGGATTGCTATTAGGCGGTCCTCTAGTAGGAGCTTGTCCCGCATCGCGTCCAACTATGTAAAAAGGAGATCGTATGGATTAGACTCAACATGATTTTTTGTAATAAAAATAAAGGGTGAATATATTGTTTACTTACTCGAACATTTTCCGAGGGCTTCTCAATACTGATGCGAATGAACTCGCACACGTAGAATCCACATAGATTAGTTCCCTGTGGCTGCCTCGCGCACTTTACAAGAATAAAATTCAATCAAATAATAACGCTAGCATGATAAATGCACATAAACTAGAATTAAATAGGTGCGTGGACTTAGCTCGTACTACTTACCGAGAGTTATTTAAAAAATAGCTCCTCACGCCATTTGCCGCGGACATGTTTCTTGAACTATATCCAAACCCTACCCGACAAAGAAAATTAATGTATGAGTTAATAACTACTTGATATCCTAGAAAATGAACGAAAGAAACCGATATAGTGCGATAATGGTTGAAATTACCTTTGTAGCGCATCGATAATGATGCGGTAGTTTTCAATGTCTTTGTTTAGTGAGTCCATGATCTGAACTCTTCCCATGTCAAGTGAAATGCTTAGAAGAATCCAGTGGTACCTACGCAAGGTTTACATACGTCAGTAACTCATCATTTACACTGAACATCGAGTAAGCAAAGTTAATGTGTACAAAAACTCAATTGCCGTCGTGGTAAGGAAATAGTATTTCGTTACAGAAATGTTGTTTCGTGAGAAACCGCAACAAGTTGTGCTCGGTCTCCAGTGATTTATCCTTTAGTATAGCTCCATGAACTCGATGTGGGTCAATGTACCCAAATCCGTGATAGCCTTTCTTTTACAATCGAGCATCTTCATTCTGCATCATTATATATAGCGTACAAAAGAATATAGTGAGTATACTTACCGACAATGAATTGAAAAAGCTGAGATAGAGACCTAATTACATAAATAAAGTAATCACTTACAAACAATACGAACTGAGGATAGTTTTGTCGAGTTCCTTTAGATTGAATAACTGAAATAATTCTGTAAATTCAATAGGGACCTCATCTTCAATGAAGTAATGCGATTTTCGAACTTTCAGTATGAGCCAATTTCGCTGTTCTTTTGATGCTTTCATGTACCATTCATGGAATCGTCGCATTTGTGTTGGCATATCCCGAAGCCTCTCAGAACTGACCAGAGGCTCCCCGTTAACAAATTTGGGTGCTACCTCAGCCTTGGGCATATCGCCGTGAATAATTTCATGAATAGGCATACCACATTGCTCGGCCAATATCCTAGCCATTTCCGGATCCATAGGTTCTTCCTCATATAGTTGAGGTTTGGGTATGTTCACCTGGAGTGGGGGGAGCGATTGGTTTGCTTGTTTCCCCAACTGGGGAACATCTCTTTTGGTTCTTCGGCTATCACTCGATTGTTTTGCTTATTTCTCCAGCTGAGGGACGTCTGTTCTGATGCTTCCGCTACCACTCGATTGTTTTGCTTGTTCCCCCTACTGGGGAACCTCTTTTTTGATGCTTCCTCTACCGCTTGATCTCTTCTGTTACAATGTCTTCTGAAGACATCGTGTATAGTCATCTGGCGCATTTAACTGAGCTTGGGATGGCTGCATCAGTAATTTCCTAAAGTGCTCCTTGGTTTCCGGTTTTATTTCGACCTCTGGCTCAGGTTGTTTCTTTTTAAAATGAGCATCCACTTCGGCAGGTACGACCACATCGGTCTCCTCATCGGTCAGGTCGTAAGCCCTCTTGGGAGGAACCGGCGGTACTCTTGGGAGGGGCGACAACTGTCGCTTCGGGCGTTGGTTATCGCTCGATGGAGCGGTGGTATTCTTCCGCTTTTGCCCCTTAGTGGGTGGAGGCGGCTGCATAGATTGAGATGGACTCGTGTTGGGGTCATGGATTGGACTATTACTGGGAGGAGACGGTGCACTTGGAGGTGGACTTGGAGGAGACGGTTGCCTTGGTGGAGAAGGTGGCCTTGGTGTCGAGCCTAGAAACTTGATGTATTCTTTTTTCCAAAGAATGAAGCCACTCGTGACTTCTCCCAGTGCCGTCTCCCCTTCACCTCCAGGGATGTCAAGCTATAGTGACTAACACATAGGTAGAATTTCATCCACACCGACACGAGCATAGCCAGCTGGAATCGGATTGCAATGGTAGGTCGCTCCCGGTGCAGAAGGTAAAGCAAAGCCGACCGCCACCTTCATGGATATATTCTTCAGTTCAACATGCAGCTCACAACTAGTCTTCTCCTTAATTGCATCCACGGGGTACACATCCATCGTTGCATCATTACCGTGGCCCTCCGTGGAAGCCACGCTACTTTTCCATTGTGATGGGATGACCGTACTGTCCGGTGTAGGATCTTGTTGCCGGAGTCCTTTAAGTTCATTAAGCTCTTGGCGATACTATTGCAGCGTGGCTTCAAACATCGCGAACCGCTCCGTATCCTCCTCTTTTTGCCGGTTTGTTCTTCTCGATCATCTTCTGTACGTGTCACGGTGCTTGGGAAACCCGATAACCCATGGATAAGAAGGTCTGAACCCTCTTGTTCGTCCAGCCTTTTTAGGATTTCCGAGAGCCTTTGTCAGCTCATCGTTATGTCTATCAGGAACAAACGTTCCCTCTTCAACCTCTTTCATCACTTTAACAAGTTCTTTCTTGGGTGTAGAAATTTCTTCGGCTGCAACAATCTCGCATGTTTCTGGGTCTAATGATGCCCCATGCCCGAATACCCAATTTCTTGACCTCAAGGGCCAACTACACGTAGTTGGAGTGACCCCTTTAGCCTCTAGGTCAGCCTTAGCTTTATCCCACTTAGGCATGGCACTCCTATAGCCACCTGTGCCCATATGATGGTGATATTTCTTTTTGGCTGCATTTTCCTTATTTTTTGCTGATATTTCCTTAGCTGGTGCTGAGGTCTTGTATTCCACAAATGCGGCCCAGTTATCCTGCTGCAACTCTAGTGGGCCAACGAATGGAGGAGTTGTTTCCTTCAAGACATACTTGTGGTACAATCTTTTTTTCCATTCCTTGAATAGTTCGTCCATCTTCTTAAGAGCAAAGTGCTTGACTTTCCTCGTCATTTGTTGTGTGAGCTCATCAGTCTCCAAGACTGGTAGGGTGAAATGTGTCATGAGAGAATTCCACATTATATCTTTCGCTCTGTCATCTACAAAACTAGCCCCAGCTGGATCCTTTTTCTTTCCTAGCTTGTTCCAGTTTCGCATGGTGATCGGGACTTTGTCTCTAAAAATCACTCCGCATTGACTTGTAAATGCATTCGCAGCTTCTTTGGGCTCCAGCGGTTGACCCTGCGGAGAGACTAAGTCAATGCTGAAACGAACATCAGCGGGCAACTTGTGTGTCGGGCCTCTTGTATTTGTAGAAGATTGGCCAGAAGCGGAGGTCTAAGAGAAGAAACATTCGTCAGTACATATATATGAATCAATTAGTGCATCTATACTAGTGAACGATCGATAGAGGCTTTATATACCTTGACGGAGTTTGTCATTATTATGGTGTCTTCACCATGGTCTCCACCATGGTCAGCACCATCGTCTCCACTATTTTCTCCACCATCGTCTCCTCCAGACAAATTAAGATATTCGGAGCCATCATAATAAGACCCCCCGGTACCCTCATCTATCATGTTGAGAAGCTCCTCTTCATTCTGTCTACCGTCCATAGCTTAACTAATACAGAAAAAGAATATTGCATTAAGTAAAAGAATATTACAACTGCGACAACTCGGATACAGTACTTAGTGATTAAGATAAAGTACAATAATATAAGATAAAGTACATTATTAATACATCACCGGAGAATAGCTCGGTTGCATTATAGGATAAAGTATAAGATAAAGTACATTATTAATACATCACCAGAGAATAGCTCGGGTGCATTATAGGATAAAGTATAAGATAAAGTACATTATTAAGATAAACTAGCGAACGCGGCTGCCGTGTTCTGTGCTACGGGAGCTCTGCAGCCACAGAAGAGGAACCATCACCCGAGAATAGCTCGGGTGAGATCCGTGAACCTGCCAGATATTGGCGAACCTAGTCTCCAAAAGATACATGTATCGCCGTACATGCTCGTCCTCCTCCCTGATACGACGACGTACCACCTCCTCAGGGGCTGGCTCCCTCTGCACCGCTCTTAGAGCTCGTGGATGCCACCAAAGAAGCTCCGGGTCGATGATGATACCCGGATTCCTCACCAAGGTACGAGTCCCGACAGGTAGCACCTCCCAGTGCCAACCCGGCGGAGCCCAGACTCGGACATCCCCGACGGTGTCCAGTAGGCTCGGACGAGGTGGGCGCGGCATAACTAAATAATAGCAATAAACAATCATAAAACATAAACAGTAACTAAATCACTAAGTATATATTGCCCTAATAACAATAACCCTAAACCTATCACTAACTAAACTAAACCTAATTAACTAAGTATTCTAACTAACCCTAACTAACCCTAGATAAATACTAATAACACTGACACTAACACACTAACTAAAACACTAATACTAATAGTACTAATAACACTAACACTAACACACTAACTAAAATACTAATACTACTAACTAACACTAACCAAAATACTAATACTACTTATTTACAAACACTAACACTAACCAAAATTAACTAATAACACTAACACTACCACTAACCAAAATTAACTAACTAACACTAACCAAAATTCTAATCCTAATACTACTATTAACCAAAATCCTAATACTACAAACCAAAATCCTAATACTACTAACCAAAATCCTAATCCTAATCCTAATACTACTCTAACTAATAACCCTAGCTAATACTTCTAACTAATAATCCTAATCCAAAATACTAATACTTCTAACTAATAATCCTAATCCAAAATCCTAATACTACTAACCAAAATCCTAACACACTACCCTAACTAATAACCCTAGCTTGCTAATTAACCCTAACTAACCAAAATTAACACTAACAGTACATACTAACCGTACCTGAGGCGGAGACGACGGCGAGGCGGCGGCGGGGCGGCGGCGAGGAGGCGGAGACGTACGACGGCGAGGCGGCGGCGAGGAGGCAGAGACGTACGACGGCGAGGAGGCGACTCTCGGGGCGGGGCGGGGCGGCGCTCGGCGCGGGACGGGGGTGCGCGGAGACGCGGCGTAGGGCGGAGACGGGGCGCGGGCTGCGGCGCGGCGGCGGCGGCGGACGGCGTGGGCGTGGCGCAGGGAAAACGGCGAGCTCCGGGTCGTGGCTCGACCCGGGGCGGGGGTGCTATTTATACCACCCCCCCCCTTTAGCCCCGGTTCGTATTACAACCCGGGACTAAAGGTGTTTTCGGCCCGCCGCACTTTCCGCGCGCCGAAACCTTTTAGCCCCGGGGCTAAAGGTTATTTTTGGCGCCAAACCCAAAAATGATTTATAGTTTTCAGAAAATTATGTATTATATATCAAAATTTTCAGAAAAAGAAGATCTATAATTTAAATCTATTATCATACTTTATTATACAACTTAAATGAAATTATCTATTATCTAACAAGTATTATATTTAGTAGAAATGTTCACAAAAAATAATAAAAATACAGTTTATTATTTAAAAATGGAAAAATACATATAATATAGCAAAATATTCACAAAAATATAGTAGAAATGTTCTCCCGCCATTTCCCCCGCTTCCTGCCATATTCTCCCGCCATTTCTCCCGCTTCCCGCCATGTTCTCCCGTCATTTCCCTCGCTTCCCGCCATGTTTCTCCCGCCATTTCCCCCGCTTCCCGCCATGTCCCTCTATATCTAGGCCGACCGCCATTTCCATCGACACATCCACACCTTCTCTCTCACAACAATGGACACCGCTTACTGGGCTTTTCTGACGCTCAAGGAGACCGAGGCGCTGTGCGCCTCCAGCTACCAATGCCCGCCGGGGTATCGGCTACCCGCTGGCTGGATGTTGAGCGCTGGAGGGGTTCCTGTTCCTCCTATGTCTCAAGGTTCGGCCCGCCAGGCGGCCATCACGAACCACTTCTACCTCGAGCTCACGCCGGAGCAGCGGATGGATCCCCATTGGGATCCCGACAACCTCGACACCTGGAATGCCTTCTTCGCAAACCGGCGGGAAAGGGAGCTCGCCAGGTACGAGGGTGACGGCCCGCCCCCAGTGAACCACAACGAGGTTGGTCGCCGCCTGTGGTGGGCGAACCGGACTATCGCCGGTGTGATGCGCTACATCGCCATGGGAGACCATCCTCGCCTGAGGTACCCGCACTTTCAGCAGCAGCATAGCCACAAGAATGCTGGTGGTGGTGAAGGCCTAGGGCGTACTAGGGTCATCATTCGGGAGCCCCCTCCCCCACGCGTCGTGAATCCGAGGCCGGAGGATCCACCCGCGTGCTACGAGGAAGGGCTGAGGATCCATCCGCGTGCTACGAGCAACGACGACGACGACGACGATTCCGAAGACGACCCAGACGTTGTGTACTACAGGGCTAGATATGATTATGACTAATTTTTACGTTTAAATATTAATAAATGTCTGGCCACAACAAGTTGCAATACTACCTATTGAGATCGAGAAAGTTCATATCCATATACATATAAGAAGATCATTAAAAATAAAGGTTTAATAATATTGTACATCACCAACATCCACACATGTTAGGGTTTTCTTCTAATCCATAACCATGGAGCATCTTCCTTATTTAACGGGATGCTTGGGTCATCCTTCACAGCGAAGGGCGTAATTTCATGAAACTTATCATAATCGTCTGACATGTCTATCTTATCCTCCAGCCCCACGATGTTTCTTTTTCCTAAAAGAACTATGTGGCGCTTTGGCTCATCAGATGCTGTATTCTTTTTCTTATCTTTCTTTTTTCTCGGTTTGGTAGACATGTCCTTCACATAAAAAACCTGAGCCACATCATTGGCTAGGACAAATGGTTCATCTCTATACGCAAGGTTGTTGAGATCCACTGTTGTCATTCCATATTTCTTGTCTACCTCGACCCCGCCTCTTGTCAGCTTGACCCATTTACACCGAAACAAAGGAACCTTCAAAAAAGGTCCATAGTCAAGTTCCCATATCTCCTCTATGTAACCATAATATGTATCCTTTTGCCCATTATCGTCTGTTGCATCAAATCAGACACCACTGTTTTGATTGGTGCTCTTTTTATCTTGGGCGATCGTGTAAAATGTATTCCCATTTATCTCGTACCCTTGGAAAGTCAATATATTCGAAGATGGTGACCTGGCCAACAAGTACAACTGCTCTCCAACATTTATGTCATTCATGAGATGTGACTGCAACCAACCGCCGAAAGTCCTCATATGTTCATCTCTAATCCAGGAGCCAGGCTTCCCCGGGTTGTTGGAGTGTACAATATTCTTGTGTTCCTCGATATACGGAGCCACCAAGGTGGAACTTTGCAGAACTGTGTAGTGTGCTTTAGTGAGAGAATGTCCGTCCATACATATCCTTGCTTTCTTTCCTAGCGTGCCTTTTCCACTAATTCTATCCTCATGCCGTGATTCAGGAACACCGATGGGCTTAAGGTCAGGAATAAAGTCAACACAAAACTCAATGACCTCCTCTGTTCCATATCCCTTTGAGATGCTTCCTTTTGGCCTAGCACGGTTATGAACATATTTCTTTAACACTCCCATGAACCTCTCAAAGGGGAACATATTGTGTAGAAATACAGGACCAAGAATGTTAATCTCATCGACTAGGTGAACTAGGAGGTGAGTCATAATATTGAAGAAAGATGGTGGGAACACCAACTCGAAGCTGACAAGACATTGGACCACATCTTTCTGTAACCTTAGTAGACTATCTAGACTGATTACTTTCTGAGAAATTGCATTGAGAAACGCACATAGCTTCACAATGGGTACTCGAACATTTTTCGGCAGGAGTCCCCTCAATGCAATCGGAAGCAGCTGGGTCATAAGCACGTGGCAGTCATGAGACTTTAGGTTTTGAAATTTTTTCTCTGCCATATTTATTATTCTCTTTATGTTCGACGAGAAACCAGACGGGACCTTGATACTGTAAAGGACTTCAAAAAAGATTTCCTTCTCTTCTTTGGTAAGAGCGTAGCTAGCAGTACCTTCAAACAGCTCTGGATGCATGCCGTATCGGTCTTTTATACGTTGTTGATCCTGCCGTGCTTCAGGTGTATCTTTGATCTTCCCATACACGCCCAAGAAGCCTAGCAACATCACGCAAAGATTCTTCGTCAGGTGCATCACGTCAATTGCAGAGCGGACCTCTAGGACTTTCCAATAGGGTAGCTCCCAAAATATAGATTTCTTTTTCCACATGGGTGCATGTCCGACATCGTCCTTCGGAACAGATTGTCTACCAGGACCCTTTCCAAAGATTACTTTTAAATCCTTCACCATGTCAAATACATCATCACCAGTAAGGCGGATAGGCTTACACCGGTTGTCTGCCTCACCATTGAAATGCTTACCTTTCTTTCTTAGGATGTGCGAGGGCGGAAGAAAATGACGATTCCCCGGGTACACAGTCTTCTTACATTTATCCAAATATATACTTTCAGTATCGTTTTAAACAGTGTGTGCATGCATTGTATCCCTTGTTTGTCTGTCCTGAAATGTTACTAAGAGCAGGCCAATCATTGATTATTATGAACAACAACGCTCGTAGGTCAAATTCCTCCTGCTTGTTCTCATCCCACACACGTACATCTTGTCCATGCCACAACTGTAAGAGTTCTTCAACGAATGGCCTTAGGTACACATCAATGTCGTTGCCGGGTTGCTTCGGGCCTTGGATGAGTACTGGCATCATAATAAACTTCCGCTTCATGCACAACCAAGGAGGAAGGTTATAAATACACAGAATCACAGGCCAGGAGCTATGACTGCAACTCTGCTCCCGAAAAGGATTCATGCCATCTATACTTAGACCAAACCATAAGTTCCTCGCATCAGCTACAAAGTCCAGAAACTCTCACTCGATTTTTCTCCACTGCGACCCATCAGCGGGGTGTCTCAACATCTCGTCTTTCTTACGGTCTTCCATGTGCCATCGCAACAACTTGGCATGCTGTAACTACCTCGGTGAATTACGCTCTTAGTTACATGCCTGGATGAGCGAAAGTGGTTAAAATAGTACGGTGGGACCCGGGGCCACTCACGGTAGACCTTTCATCTAAAAGAAAGTGAGTATGTATGCAAGCCACATACAACAGTTCTCAGAGCCATTCCATCTAAAAGAAATAGAAATATTGCAACGCCATACGGCAAGATTCAAATATCCTAGATAGATATAATATTTTAGGATAGCTCCTCATACATCAAACATCAGAGTATCAGGTGGAAGCGGAAAACAAGATCCGAGTACGGATAAGAAGCAAATCGGCATAAGATGCCACATAAATAAACACATCCCACCCACAGATCTCACGGATCCCCGTTCCCGGAATCTCTACACCGAGTGGTTTTTGCCAACATCATCCGTATCCTCCACCCAGTATCCATCTTGCGAGTACACCTGTTCATCTGAATCAAACAATTTATCGTGTGAGACCCTAGGGGTACTCAGCAAGTCTTTATGCCTCTAAAGGGGACACAACCTGGGGTGACGCAATTGCAGCAAAAGATAATAGCTAACAAGTCTATAGATACTCGCTAACCATCCGCCTAACCGATGATAGACGGATGTCCGTGAATTAAGGACAATAGTTATAACAGTATAATTAACAGATGCATCCTCCTCCTCGCTTACCAACGAGGAAGCGGACGAACAACCCCCATCCGTTGGCAGTTTTATTAATCATTCCATGAGTATTTCACAATTTACTAGTCAGATACTTAGTCAATTTAAAAGCGGTACTTTAGTTAGACTTGTCTATGATCGAGAAAAACTGTGCTCCAAGTCGTCCATAACCGCGGACATGGCTTTCAGAAAGATTTACCCTACAGGGGTGCACAAATAGCAACACACACTCGATCAACCTCGGAAAAACCAACTCAAAACCCAATGAGGCATTCACGACAAAGCGATCACAGGATTCAGAAATATTTCAGGGGGGCACCCCAATAAGCTACCCGCAACGAAGTTGGCCGGCTCCGAGACGGACCCAGGGTTTGCGACGACGGCTGTAAACGATTGGGAACCCGAAAGTGTGACTGGGCTTGTCGATACCGCGAAAACGTGGCGCGATCCAAAATAGTACAGGTGCTCCACGCACAACCTTAAATAAAGCAGTAACATGGCATAAGTACAGGATAGTAATAAAGCCCCAAATTAATTGTGGCCCCAAGAAATAAGAATGAATCAAGCTCTGGCTCAGGGGGGTCCATAAGGCCTCCTAGATGTGGATAGTGCGAATAGTCAAGGAACAGGAATCAAGTACTCGGGGTCCTATGGGACACAAGTGAGCAGGAAAAACCAAATAGCAGATATCGCTCACCGATGCCTCTTTCATTAGTTATCCCATTACTACTCAGGTTAAGTTGTTTAGGTATCTCGTTATTGATCAGACTCTCACATACCCTACTCATGCTTTTCTATGACTCGCATGGCTCAAACAACTCCTGTAGTAATGGCTCATGGGATGGAGGAACAAGCTTCGGTGGGGTTTAAAAGTGAAGGCTATGCAATACTTGGGATTCAATTTAATGCAATCGCGACTCAGTGATGCAAGATTAAGATAGAGGCAATAGGTACTATATGTATGCAAGCATGTGGTAGTGCTTGCCTGGCAGCTCAGTTGAAGCGAGAGACGGATCTGGGTAGAACTCTTGTGATTCCTGGTAATTCTCCTGCTGGGCGTCTATTCGAAGAAGAACCAAACAAACAAGGGCCAACATAAATAAAGTGCACAAGCATATGAATTAACATGCGACAAGCAAACAAGCATTCCATGATGAATGATGCACAATTTACATGGCTTAAAAGTAGCATGGCATGGTGAGATGTGGGGTACAAGAATAAAGCATTTTATTATTTGTTTAGTCAAGTTTTATTGCCATAAACAGTTCTGATTTTTCAATATGGCATGATTCATGCTTCAATTCAGAACAAGGAATGCATAGATAGAACAGGCTCGTCGCGCTGATCGATTTAGACATATTATTTGTCAAATTTGGAGTTATAGAATTAAAGTTATTAATTTATTAAGAAAAGGGCATTTTATTATAATTTTAATCATCTCGAAAATTTAAAGTGCTCAAACAACATTTTGAATGGCATATTTGAAAACCTCACATTTTTCCGATTCAAAACATATATTATTTGTATTACTTGGATTTATAATTTAAAAGTTATTTAAAATCAGATTTGAATTGGTATTTAAACATTTTTGAATTTGTTTTATTAAAACAGATAAACGGAAATACTTTTGTTACCCAGCCCTACTCCAGCCCCAGTCGCTGACGGGTGGCACCGGCCTGACTGGGCGACGCAGCGCGCAGAAAACTTTTTACACCGCGGGTTTACCTAGCCTCTGCGAATGACAGGTGGGGCCAGCGGCTATGGGCCCACGTGCCAGTGGCTGAGCCCGCAGAGGCTGACAGGTGGGTACGGACTGGAGCGCGAGTTGAGTGTGCAGAAAATGCGGGTGCCTTTTTGTAAAAAGCACAGGGAGGCTGACCGGTGGGGCTCGATGTACCGCGGCTTGAGGGAAAAAATAAAAGAGGGAGGTTTGTGCAAAGTGGCCACGGGCACTGTGGATCTTCTCCACGTTTTGACGAGGCTGGCGGCGGAAAGTCGTGACGCGGTGGGGCTCGAACCGGGGACCTAGGGCTCGCACTCGGAGGCGGTAGCCACCGCGGTAGGCGGGGGACGTTGTTAGGAGGGGGATGGGTGGCTAGTTAACACGGTGCGGCGCGGGGACGTGCAGACACAGACGCGCCCAGAGGGCGTTCGTCCTATGGTCCGGCGAGGCTAGGCCGCGATGGAGAGAGAGAGGGTGTCAGCGGGGACGGATGGCTCACCGCGCGGAGGACGGTGGTGTCGGATCGGCTTGGGGAGCAACAGGGCGTCGACGAGGCAGACGGCCGGCCGAAGCTAGGGTTTTGGCGGCGCATCGGGGTGCAGCGCGGCCTGGGGCTCCTCCTCCTTGTCTGCGGGTACAGGGGCATTGCAAGGGCTCGACTTTCTCTTCCTCGACGCCCCAAACTCCACGCCACCGGCTTGAGCGAGGAGGGGAAGGTGAGGCCGACGGCAGCCGGAGTTGGAGAGGATCGGCGGCAGGCAGGTGGTGGGGAGAAGAAGGGCGAGGCCCTGGGGATCTGAGGCTGCTACCAGACGAGGGAGAGGGATTAGATAGGGACGGGAGAGAGGGGGATGATGTGGGGCTCGGCGTGGAGAACAAGAAAAAGGTGGCTCGGGTGCCACCTTCCCTCCTTTCTCACGTGCTGAGCATGGGAGGCCAGGCAGGCAGCTGCAGGTAGACCAGGGTGAGGACAAGGCGATGCAGGCTCGGGTGGCCCCTTTGTGGCAGAGAGAGAAAGGGAGAAGGAGAGGGGAGGCTCGGGTTAGCCTCGGCTAGGTCAGTGGGAGGCTTGGGGTTAGGGTTAGGTTAAAGAGGGTAGCTAGCATGGTGTAGGTCCCCATGGCAGTGAGGAAGAGGGGCTCATGGGATGGTGAGGCCAAATGGTGAGGTGAGGCTCGAGTTAGATAGAGAGAAAGAGAAAGGAGGTTTAGGGTTTGAGAGGAAAAAGTAAAGAGAGAGGGTAGATAGGGTCTTAGGGTTTTGGTGGGTGTGGTGTATCTAGGTGTAGGTTTCTTCTCTTTCTTTTCCATTTGATTTTATATGAATTTGATCCATCCAAAGACCATTCAAATCAACTAAAAGAAAAATAAAAAGGTTAGGGATAAAAGGAGTGCAAATCTTGCATGGGCAAGCATGCATTAGATGCATTGATGCTAGTTGTGTAAACAACTAGTTTTAATAAGAATTCAAGTTTGGATTAATCCTCCAAATTTGGTTATGGAAGCCTCCCAACCCATCTGGTATATAAAGGTGGCAAGCATGCTATGCTACACAATATTGTGAAAACAAGTATATCCATTGTATGGAAGCATGTAGATAGTAGAGGGAACCATCCTCAATTATTTATGAGCTAAATATAAATACAAAAATAAAAACATGGGCTCATATATAATTAAGATGGTGGAGTTGATGGATGGAACCAAAACAAGGTTGGTGGGATTATGAGGCGGTCACAAGGAAAAGTGGTGGAGGGGAATAAAAGATATGCCCCCAACTCAACTTGGGCATCAAGCATTTATCAAGATTCAAATACAATTTATCAAGAGCCAAATACAATTAATAATGCATATGAGAGAAGAACCAAATGGAAAAGGGTTTTATATGATGCTCAAATGCAAGGTGGCATGATGACATGAGCATGATATAATTATGATGCAACAATTATATGTAGGAAGTAGCCATTATATTACTAGACCATGTAGCATTACATATGTTAGCCAGGTGGGATGCTACACCTCTCCCCCACTAAATAGGAATCTTGCCCCGAGATTCTACGAAGAAGAAGAAGACTCAAAGAGGGTAGGATACTTGGCACGGAGCTCATCCTCGCGTTCCCAAGTGGCTTCATCAACGGAATGGTGCGACCACTGCACCTTGCAGAACTTGATGGACTTGTTGCGAGTCCTTCTTTCTGTGACTTCAAGGTTTTTTGTGGGGTATTCTTGATAAGACAGATCTTCTTGGAGATTGATGAGTTCATGGTCCACGGTCCTGCCGGGATCCTTGAAGCACTTCTTGAGTTGAGAGATATGGAAAACATCATGGACCTTGAGTTTTTCAGGGAGCTCAAGAGCATAAGAAACTTCTCCTCTTCTTCCACGAATTTTGAAAGGACCGATGTATCTAGGAGCCAGCTTCCCTTTGATACCAAACCGGTGCGTGCCTCTCATGGGAATGACACGAAGATAAACGAGATCACCAGGGACATACTCCATGTCCGTGTGCTTTCTGTCATAATTGCTCTTCTGGCGACTTTGAGCAATCTTCAGATTTTCAAGAATGATGTGAACCTTCTCCTCCGCTTGAGTTACAATGTCGGGGCCAAACAATATTCTTTCACCTGCGCCCGACCAACCAATCGGAGTTCTGCATTTGCGACCATAGAGAGCCTCAAATGGTGCCATCTTTAGACTTTTCCGGAAGCTGTTGTTATAAGAGAATTCAGCATAAGGAAGACATTCTTCCCACTTCATGCCAAAAGAGATAACGCAAGCACGGAGCATATCCTCAAAAATCTAATTGATCCTTTCAACTTGTCCTTGCGACTGAGGATGGTAAGCTATGCTGAAGTTCAATTTTGTTCCCAAAGCATTTTGGAAACTTCCCCAGAACTTGGAAGTGAAGATGCTTCCCCGGTCTGAACTGATTTCAAGAGGAACCCCATACAGAGAGACAATTATGTTGATATAGAGCTCAGCCAACTGAATTGCAGAAATTGTTTCCTTAACTGGAAAGAAGTGAGCTACTTTAGAAAGCCTGTCGATGACAACAAAGATTGCATTGTTGCCCTTCTGCGACCTTGGAAAACCAGTTATGAAGTCCATCTCTACTTTCTCCCATTTCCATTCCGGAGGCTTCAATGGCTGTAGAAGACCGGAAGGTTTCTGATGGACAGCTTTAACTCTGCGGCAGACATCACACTCCGAGACATACTTGGCACAATATCGTTTCAACCCAGGCCACCAATACTGTGTTTTCAAGTCCATGTACATCTTAGTGCTGCCAGGGTGGATAGAAAGAACAGAATCATGCGCCTCCTTGAGAACTTGCTCTCTTAAACCCGGGTAGTTCGGAACAAACATCCGGTGTTCAAAGAAAAGAGTGCCTTGGTCGTCGACATGGAAAGACTCATACTTCGGAAGCTGAATGTTGGATATGATCTTTTTAGTGTAAGGATCACCAAGTTGAATAGAGCGAACTTTTTCTTCCAAGAGTGGGGTTGCCAGAAGGTTCAAAATATACCCTTGATCCACAATTTCAAGGTTGAGCTTGCGGAATTCCTCGCACAAGATAGGTTGTTGTTCTTCCACCATGAGGTTGTTGACATAAGCTTTTCGGCTGAGAGCATCGGCCATGACATTAGCTTTGCCCGGAGTGTAGTTGATGGTAAAATCAAAATCATTTATTGCTTCAATCCACCTCCTCTGACGAAGGTTGAGATCAGGTTGTGTGAATATATACTTCAGACTCTTGTGATCAGAAAAGATCTCACAACGGTTGCCGAGCAAGTAATGCCTCCATACTTTCAAAGCAAAGACAACTGCTGCGAGTTCGAGGTCATGTGTAGGATAGTTGATCTCATGCGTCTTCAACTGTCGAGAGGCATAAGCAACAACTTGTTTTTCTTGCATAAGGATCGCACCCAATCCTTGCAATGAGGCGTCACAGAATATCTGGAAAGGCTTTGATGTATCTGGAGGAACTAAGACTGGTGTGGAAGTGATTTTCTCTTTGAGTGTTTCAAAGCTTGCTTGACATGCAGGAGTCCAAAGGTATTTCTTGCCTTTCTTGAGGAGATCGGTAAGAGGCTTCGCAATCTTCAAGAAGTTTTGAACGAAGCGACGGCAGTAACTAGCCAAACCAAGGAAACTCCGAACTTCTTTGACATTTATGGGTGGAAGCCAATCAACAATTGTCTTAATAGTTTCTGGGTTGACGGCAATGCCCTTGGCAGAGATGACGTGACCAAGGTAGGTGACTTGAGGCAGCCAGAACTCACACTTGGAGAACTTTGCATACAGGCGGTTCTCACGAAGCTTGTTTAGGACACACCGAAGGTGTTCTTCATGTTCTTCCTTTGACTTAGAATAGACTAAAATGTCATCCAGATAGACCACAACGAACTTATCAAGATACTCCATGAAAACCGAGTTCATAAGCCTCGAGAAGGTGGCAGGTGCATTGGTGAGACCGAAAGACATGACCGTGTACTCATACAGACCATAGCGGGTGGTGAAAGCTGTTTTAGGAACATCTTCCTTGCGGATCTTGATTTGATGGTATCCACTTCTCAAGTCAAGCTTAGAGAATACCACAGCTCCAGCTAGCTGATCGAAAAGATCATTAATCCGCGGAAGGGGATATTTATTCTTGATGGTTTTAGCATTGAGTGCCCGATAGTCAACACAAAGTCTATCAGTCTTGTCTCGCTTCTTCACAAAGATGGTAGGGCTACCCCAAGAAGAAGTATTATGCTGAATGAAACCCAACTTCTCTTGTTCATCAAGCTGACGCTTGAGTTCAGCCAATTCAGCAGGACCCATTTTATAAGGCCGCTTGGAGATAGGAGCGGTACCAGGTTCAAGTTCAATCACGAACTCAACCTCACGATCCAGAGGCATACCTGGCAACTCTTCAGGAAAAACATCTGGGAACTCACAGACTACCGAAACACTCTGAATACCTTCCATAGCATCATCATTCAGAGCCGCCAAAGAGAAAAGCTGAATTGCAGGAGTCAGACTTGGAGAATAGACAATATGGCCTTCAGGAATTTTCAGAGAAACCGAACGTTCAGCACAATCAATCACAACTGCATTTGCTGTTAACCAATCCATACCCAAGATAACATCAATGTCAGAATTGCCCAGAATAATTAAGGAAGCCGGAAACAAAGAGCCACCAATCTCAATTTGATTGCCATGGCTGATTTTAGAAGCCCTCATGTTTGATCCAGGAGATTGCACCATGAGGCAAGTTGGTAAAGCATCAGAAGGTAACCCATTACTCTCCGCAAACTTGTATGACACGAATGAATGTGAAGCACCAGAATCAAATAAAACTCGTGCAGGAACTGAGTTAACAGGAAGCATACCCATCACAACTCCAGATGCATGCTCAGCTTGAGCGACGTTGACACAGTTGGCACGAGCAACCGTAGACCCGGGCTTGGTGTTGATGTTGAGACCCCGAGATGGAGGTGCACGAACCATAGGAGAACTTGCCGCAGGTCTTGGAGGTGGTGGTGGAAGAGCTTTGTTGTTCATTGGACAATTCCAATGCTGATGCCCGGTGTTTCCACAGGTATAGCAAGTACCAGGTGGACGTGGAGCAACTTAGCCAGGGACTCCGCCAGGCGTTCTAGGGTAGTTGTGGTTGTAGCCCCTGGGAGCCGCAGTGAAGGAGTTTGGTGGCCTTGCCGCGTAGCCTGACGGTCTTGGTGGAGCCGGGAGCGACGGTGGGGTGTTAGGAACCCAGACACGACGCTTAGAAGGAGCTGTTATAGCTGAAGAGCTTGCTGCATCGCGGCTGTGTTTCTTTGACTCCTCAAACACTTGCCTACTTGCTTCTTCCTGCAGAGCTGTATGTTGGAGTTCTAGAAAAGACCCCGGCCTTGCATGAGTGATTGCATATTTGATGGAAGCATTGAGTCCTTGTCTGAACCTCTTTTGCTTCTTCTTGTCATCAGAGATCTCATCGCCACCATACCGAGAAAGGTTCATGAAGTTCCTGATATAGGTATTGACATTGTCAGTGCCCTGCTTGAGGTTGAGAAACACTTCCTTCATTCTTTCCATGACAATTTCTGACAGATATTGCTCTTTGAAAGACGCAGTGAATTGCTCCCAAGTAGGCTGAAAACTAGAGAGGTCTGCCTTGAGGTAATTTTCCCACCAGAGGGCTGCATCTCCCTTCAGAAGGTGAGTGGCACATTTGACCCATTCTTGCTCAGGAACATCCGCAGTCATCAGCAACCTTGATATTTCCCGCAGCCAATCATCCGCATCAAGTGGCTGATCAGACACCTCAAATTGGCGTGGGTTGAACTTGAGAAAACTCTTGATGTCTCCTCGCTTGGGAGGTGGAGGTAGCGGAACAAACTCATTCCTCCTCACGCTTTCTTTGAAGCGCTGCTGGTTCTGCTGCATTGTTCCCAAGGCATTGGCAATACTTGCCAACGCAGCTCCCAGTTCAGGTGGTATGTCCTCCTCAGAACGGCATGGTGGTGCCATCCTGTGATTGATATAAAACACAAGTCAGTACTATAATGGAGAATAATAATAATCCAAAATAGTACCAAAATGGAATTAACCAAGATTAAAGGATACAATTCACTGAGATGATATTAAAATATCAACAAAGTTCAAAGCACCTAGAAGATATTAAGCACATCGCACACGACTGGACAAAGAGTGTGATACAGAAGCTAACAAAGAAAATTTTCCGCAAATTTCTGCATTAAAATACCACTATATGCGCAAAACCGCTTAACGAATCAAGATTAGTAACTCTACCAATTCAATATACGAGAGCGAATGATAAAAGTAGTGGTATGGTCGCGACTCCATCCCGCACTCAAATCATTACTCCGCACATGAATCAGTAAAACACATATCCCAACACCTTCTTCTTAAGATGAACCTAAAGATTAGTAACTACAGAAACGAACACCCCAAACAAGATAACGTCGGATAACAAAGAGTAAGACAGATCGCAACGGTATACAATGAATCAGATAGATCGCGTCAGTTTACAAAGGCCTGTCGGTATGGAATGTACCAACAGTTGATAACCAAAAGGCAGATAGCGATAACATTTGGATGCAACAGATAGACAAGGAATTCACACAAACACACACACACAACCTATGGTACTACGGAACCCAGAACACGTGAATCCTAGTTTGAATTTTAGAAGAGGATTGAAAACGTTACACTTCCTTACCAGAAAAGGGTGGGTGGGTGGGTAAGAAGAAAAATGGAAGCAGTCCTACTCTCACGTTTTGTTTTTCCCTAGTATACATAGCTACCAAAAATATTTGCTAGACTGACAACGACCATTTTGGCTGAGACCCTGAAGGGCGGGATGGCTCTGATACCAATTGTAACTACCTCTGTGAATTACGCTCTTAGTTACATGCCTGGATGAGCGAAAGTGGTTAAAATAGTACGGTGGGGCCCGGGGCCACTCAGGTAGACCTTTCGGCCGTCCTAACCACTTTCAGAGTATCGGGACAAGAACGAGCGGCGTAATCGGCAGGCGAAGGGATCAACTACATACACAAGTGAGTATGTACGCAAGCCACATACAACAGTTCTCAGAGCCATTCCATCTAAAAGAAATAGAAATATTGCAACGCCATACAGCAAGATTCAAATATCCTAGATAGATATAATATTTTAGGATAGCTCCTCATACATCAAACATCAGAGTATCAAACGGAAGCGGAAAACAAGATCCAAGTACGGATAAGAAGCAAATCGGCATAAGATGCCACATAAATAAACACATCCCGCCCACAGATCTTACGGATCCCCGTTCCCGGAATCTCTACACCGAGTGGTCGTTGCCAACATCATCTGTCTCCTCCACCCAGTATCCATCTTGCGAGTACACTTGTTCATCTGAATCAAACAATTTATCGTGTGAGACCCTAGGGGTACTCAGCAAGTCTTTATGCCTCTAAAGGGGACACAACCTGGGGTGACGCAATTGCAGCAAAAGATAATAGCTAACAAGTCTATAGATACTCGCTAACCATCTGCCTAACCAATGATAGACGGATGTCCGTGAATTAAGGACAACAGTTATAACAGTATAATTAACAGATCCATCCTCCTCCTCGCTTACCAACGAGGAAGCGGACGAACAACCCCCATCCGTTGGCAGTTTTATTAATCATTTCATGAGTATTGCACTATTTACTAGTCAGATACTTAGTCAATTTAAAAGCGGTACTTTAGTTAGACTTGTCTATGATCGAGAAACTATGCTCCAAGTCGTCCATAACCGCGGACACGGCTTTCAGAAAGATTTACCGTGCAGGGGTGCACAAATAGCAACACACACTCGATCAACCTCGAAAAAACCAACTCAAAACCCAACGAGGCATTCACGACAAAGTGATCACAGGATTCAGAAATATTTCAGGGGGCCACCCCAATAAGCTACCCGCAACGAAGTTGGCCGGCTCCGAGACGGACCCAGGGTTTGCGACGACGGCTGTAAACGATTGGGAACCCGAAAGTGTGTCTGGGCTTGTCGATACCGCGAAAACGTGGCGCGATCTAAAACAGTACAGGTGCTCCACGCACAATCTTAAATAAAGCAGTAACATGGCATAAGTACAGGATAGTAATAAAGCCCCAAACTAATTGTCGCCCCAAGAAATAAGAATGAATCAAGCTCTGGCTCAGGGGGGTCCATAAGGCCTCCCGGATGTGGACAGTGCGAATAGTCAAGGAACAGGAATCAAGTACTCGGGGTCCTACGGGACACAAGTGAGTAGGAAAAACCAAATAGCAGATATCGCTCACCGGTGCCTCTTTCATTAGTTATCCCATTACTACTCAGGTTAAGTTGTTTAGGTACCTCGTTATTCATCAGACTCTCACATACCCTACTCATGCTTTTCTACGACTCGCATGGCTCAAACAACTCATGTAGTAATGGCTCATGGGATGGAGGAACAAGCTTCGGTGGGGTTTAAAAGTGAAGGCTATGCAATACTTGGGATTCAATTTAATGCAATCGCGACTCAATGATGCAAGATTAAGATAGAGGCAATAGGTACTATATGTATGCAAGCATGTGGTAGTGCTTGCCTAGCAGCTCAGTTAAAGCGAGAGACGGATCTGGGTAGAACTCTTGTGATTCCTGGTAATTCTCCTACTGGGCGTCTATTCGAAGAACAACCAAACAAACAAGGGCCAACATAAATAAAGTGCACAAGCATATGAATTAACATGCGACAAGCAAACAAGCATGCCATGATGAATGATGCACAATATACATGGCTTAAAAGTAGCATGGCATGGTGAGATGTGGGGTACAAGAATAAAGCATTTTATTATTTGTTTAGTCAAGTTTTATTGCCATAAACAGTTCTGATTTTTAAATATGGCATGATGCATGCTTCAATTCAGAAAAAGGAATACATAGATAGAACGGGCTCGTCGCGCTGATCGATTTAGACATGTTATTTGTCAAATTTGGAGTTATAGAATTAAAGTTATTAATTTATTAAGAAAAGGGCATTTTATTGTAATTTTAATCATCTCGAAAATTTAAAGTGCTCAAACAACATTTTGAATGGCATATTTGAAAACCACACATTTTTCTGATTCAAAAACATATATTATTTGTATTGTTTGGATTTATAATTTAAAAGTTATTTAAAATCAGATTTGAATTGGTATTTAAACATTTTTGAATTTGTTTTATTAAAACAGATAAACGGAAATACTTTTGTTACCCAGCCCTACTCCAGCCCCAGTCGCTGACGGGTGGGACCGGCTTGACTGGGCGACGCAGCGCGCAGAAAACTTTTTACACCGCGGGTTTACCTAGCCTCTGCGAATGACAGGTGGGGCCAGCGGCTATGGGCCCACGTGCCAGTGGCTGAGCCCGCAGAGGCTGACAGGTGGGTACGGACTGGAGCGCGGGTTGAGTGTGTAGAAAATGCGGGTGCCTTTTTGTAAAAAGCACAGGGAGGCTGACCGGTGGGGCTCGGTGTACCGCGGCTTGAGGGAAAAAATAAAAGAGGGAGGTTTGTGCAAAGTGGCCGCGGCCATTGTGGATCTTCTCCACGTTCTGACGAGGCTGGCGACGGAAAGTCGCGGCGTGGTGGGGCTCGAACCGGGGACCTGGGGCTCGCGCTCAGAGGCGGTACCCACTGCGGTAGGCAGGGGACGTTGTTAGGAGGGGATGGGCGGCTAGTTAACACGGTGCGGTACGGGGACGTGCAGACACAGACGTGCCCAGAGGGCGTTCGTCCTGTGGTCCGGCGAGGCTAGGCCACGATGGAGAGAGAGAGGGTGTCAGCGGGGACGAATGGCTCACCGCGCGGAGGACGGTGGTGTCGGATCGGCTTGGGGAGCAGCAGGGCGTCGACGAGGCAGACGGCCGGCCGGAGCTAGGGTTTTGGCGGCGCGTCGGGGTGCAGCGCGGTCTGGGGCTCCTCCTCCTTGTCTGCGGGTACAGGGGCGTTGCAGGGGCTCGACTTTCTCTTCCTCGATGCCCCAAACTCCACGCCACCGGCTTGAGCGAGGAGGGGAAGGTGAGGCCGACGGCAGCCGGAGTTGGAGAGGATCGGCGGCAGGCAGGTGGTGGGGAGAAGAAGGGCGAGGCCCTGGGGATCTGAGGCTGCTACCAGACGAGGGAGAGGGAGTAGATAGGGACAGGAGAGAGGGGGATGCTGTGGGGCTCGGCGTGGAGAACAAGAAAAAGGTGGCTCGGGTGCCACCTTCCCTCCTTTCTCACGTGCTGAGCATGGGAGGCCAGGCAGGCAGCTGTAGGTGGACCAGGGTGAGGACAAGGCGATGCAGGCTCGGGTGGCCCCTTTGTGGCAGAGAGAGAAAGGGAGAAGGAGAGGGGAGGCTCGGGTTAGCCTCGGCTAGGTCAGGGGGAGGCTTGGGGTTAGGGTTAGGTTAAAGAGGGTATCTAGCATGGGGTAGGTCCCCATGGCAGTGAGGAAGAGGGGCTCATGGGATGGTGAGGCCAAATGGTGAGGTGAGGCTCGAGTTAGATAGAGAGAAAGAGAAAGGAGGTTTAGGGTTTGAGAGGAAAAAGTAAAGAGAGAGGGTAGGTAGGGTCTTAGGGTTTTGGTGGGTGTGGTGTAGCTAGGTGTAGGTTTCTTTTCTTTCTTTTCCATTTGATTTTATATGAATTTGATCCATCCAAAGACCATTCAAATCAACTAAAAGAAAAATAAAAAGGTTAGGGATAAAAGGAGTGCAAATCTTGCATGGGCAAGCATGCATTAGATGCATTGATGCTAGTTGTGTAAACAACTAGTTTTAATAAGAATTCAAGTTTGGATTAATCCTCCAAATTTGGTTATGGAAGCCTCCCAACCCATCTGGTATATAAAGGTGGCAAGCATGCTATGCTACACAATATTGTGAAAACAAGTATAGCCATTGTATGGAAGCATGTAGAGAGTAGAGGGAACCATCCTCAATTATTTATGAGCTAAATATAAATACAAAAAGAAAAACATGGGCTCATATATAATTAAGATGGTGGAGTTGATGGATGGAACCAAAAGAAGGTTGGTGGGATTATGAGGTGGTGACAAGGAAAAGTGGTGGAGGGGAATAAAAGATATGCCCCAACTCAACTTGGGCATCAAGCATTTATCAAGATTCAAATACAATTTATCAAGAGCCAAATACAATTAATAATGCAAATGAGAGAAGAACCAAATGGAAAAGGGTTTTATATGATGCTCAAATGCAAGGTGGCATGATGACATGAGCATGATATAATTATGATGCAACAATTATATGTAGGAAGTAGTCATTATATTACTAAACCATGTAGCATTACATATGTTAGACAGATGGGATGCTTCACATGCTCTTTGTTCCTGAATAAACATTTCAACCGTGGTATTATAGGAGCATACCACATCACCTTGGCAGGAACCCTCTTCATGCGACGCTCGCCCTCAACATCACCAGGGTCATCTCGTCTTATCTTATACCGCAATGCAGTGCATACTGGGCATGCATCCAAATTCTCGTACTCACCGCGGTAGAGGATGCAGTCATTAATGCATGCATGTATCTTCTGCACCTCTAATCCTAGAGGGCAGACAACCTTCTTTGCTTCGTAGTACTGGCGGGCAGTTCGTTATCCTTTGGAAGCAACTTCTTCATTATTCTCAGCAACTTTTCAAATCCTTTGTCAGTCACACCGTTCTTTGCCTTCCATTGCAGCAATTCCAGTGTGCTACCCAATTTTTTGTGCCCATCTTCACAATTTGGGTACAACAATTTTTTGTGATCCTCTAACATCTTCTTGAACTTCAACCTCTCCCTTTTAGTTACGTATTCTTCCTGGGCATCAGCAATGGCCCGACTAAGATCATCATCGGGCAGATCTGATGCCCGTTCTTCATCTTTTTCTTCATCAATGTCTTCCATTGTAGTACCATCGTATTCAGGGTAGTCGTTGTCATTCTCTTCTTCTTCGTTGTCTTCCATCATAACCCCTCTTTCTCCGTGCTTGGTCCAACAATTATAGCCGGTCATGAAACCGGACCGAAACAGGTGGCTGTGAAGGACTCTTGAGGAAGAGTATTCTTTATGATTCCGACAGACACCACATGGACAAGACATAAAACCACTCCGCTTGTTTGCCTCGGCCACAAGAAGAAAAGAATGCACGCCTTTAATGAACTCGTTAGAGAGTCGGTCAGCGTACATCCATTGCCGGCTCATCTGCAATATATAATTAATTAAGTACATCAAACATAATCATAATTAATTAGTACTAATCTAAAATTAGCAACCGGGACTAAAGATATGATGAACCTTTAGTCCCGGTTGGAGGCACCAATCGGGACTAAATGTGGATGTGGAGACAACATGTCGACACTATGTCCTCAGTGGGTAGCACTAAGCCAGTAAATTAAATGCCGACACTATTTTGGGTGGGTGGCAGCACTATGCCAGCGTGAGTGTGTCGACATTATGTCATCAGTGCCCGACACTATGTTGTGCTGCTTAATCTATAAATAGGTATGCATTCTTGTGAAGAACTGCAAGATGGTGTGTGAGACCAGGGACACCACTACGGCGGAGCTTCTCGAAGATGTCTTAGGACCTCGTCCTCAGACATCTTCGAGGAGCTCGCCGTAGAGGCACTCTCTAATATGTGAAATTAGTTAGCTCCACCAGCATACTGATTTAGCTAGAGAAGATATAAACCGAAAGATGGTGTGGGAGAGCAGGGACACCACTACGGCAGAGCTTCTCGAAGATGTCTTAGGATCCCGTCCTCAGACATCTTCGAGGAGCTCGCCATAGAGGCACTCCCTAATATGTGAATTGTGATGTCTTCTTATCAAGCTTTTATAAATTAACCCTATCTTTGTTACAAATTTTTCAGTTTGTTGAACGCAGGTAGACAAAGAAGGAAATTTACCCAGCTAGTTAGTTAGAATGATGAACTCACGCATGTGTGTGCTTCTAAAATCAATTTTCGAGACTCTATGTGCCAAAACAAGATATATATTGATAGAATAATCCACATATTGTGATATTTACCTTAGAGTTCCTTATATTAATACAAGATAGATAGAATCTAAACATCGATATCATGCTATCACTGCAAAAATTACTACCAAACTAAATCCACGAATCCATCTATAAGATAGAGCATGAAATGAGCTAATATAGCAATGAGAGTTCAAAGGATGAAGTTGCTCACCTTTTAGAACCTTTGGATAGATGGGACACCACAAAATCTAGACAAATCTTGAGGAAAAAAAGGGCATGAACTCGAGCTTGAAGCAAGAAAGAGAGAGAGAGAGAGGAGAGCCACCAGCTTGAATGGTGGCTCGAGCAGGGGAAGAAGATATAGCCAGACCTTTAGCCCCGGTTCGTGTCTAGAATCGGGGCTAAAGGTCCACCTTTAGAGACCTTTAGCCCCGGGTCGTGTAACAAACCGGGGCTAAAGGGTCTGACGCCCGACCCGGCCTGCCTGAAACCCTTTAGCCCCGGTTTATTACATGACCCGGGGCTAAAGGTCCCGTTCGAACCGGGGCTAGTGTCTGCCACCCCCGGGGCCAGTTCTAGCCGTTAGACCGGGGCATTAGTTTCGGTTTGTAGCAAAACCGGGGCTAATACCCCTAGACCAAAGGTCTGTTTTCTACTAGTGTAGGGTGAGGCAGATGACAACGTTGAGGTGTAGGAGATGTGTCGTCCTACCCATAACCGCTCCTAGGTTCCCCTTGCTGTGGCTCATTATGTCTCTCTCTTGTGTGTGATTCATCCAGATCAGCGGATCGATGCTCTGTTGGTGCATGATAGCGAGGAGTTTCGTCAAGCTTTCGAGCAAGTAAAGCTAAGTTTAGCAATTAGCCCCACACGGTGGTTCCTCACCAATATAATGAAAATGCAGGGTGTGTTTTGATTGAACATGTTTCAAGGAGTACTCGAAGACAATTTTTAAAGAAGTTTCATCGTGTTTAGATGACATAGGTTCCACAAAAACGCAAAAACAAAACCCACATGAATTTCATGGTAATTCAGATGGCTTGTAACCTTGTACACATTCTCGTATCTGAAGCTGCTAAATCCGCACGACGCTGGCCGTCACATTAGTGCCTCCCTACATAGTTAGTTAAGGACCTATTGGTGGCCCGGACACCGGAGCCGGAGGCGGCGGCCCTGGCCGGTAAAACTCGTCGTCCTGCAAAAGTTTCCGGCCACTGGATTTCAGATTGTAGAGCCGATCACCTATGGCAACAAAAGTCGCCGCCTGCGCCGATCCATCTCCTGCAGATATGCACACCCAAAGAGAGCAAATGACACACCAAGTTTGCAACTAAATTCACAGCTATAGTGGAGTTCGTATTTTTTATCCTTATATATACCGATGTATGAAGCGTACGCATACCTTGTGGCGCGCGGGCCTCGAGAGGGCACGGAGACGAAATGAGGAGGAAGAACACGAGGACGGCAGCGACCGGAAACGACGGCGGACGAGGAGCAACGACCTCCATGTTCGTTAACAATGGCGATCGTACGTACGACGTACGTACTGAATATACTACGACGATCGTGGATGATGTACCTAGATGAAGCTAGTACTAGGTTCCTATGGAGCAGCGCTAGCTTCCCAGCTGTCATTGCAGGCCGGTCACCGTACCTCTACTTATACATGGAGAGGGAGTTCCGAAGTCTAAACCACTCGGGAGTGAACCGTAAAACTGTTCGAACAAGCTTAACACGAAGCTAGATTTCTCTAGCCTATGGAGCTGTCGTTTCGTTCCTTCTGGCCACCGAGCGCCGAGGTTTCAGGACAGCAGGAACGGTGCACGACTGCACGTGTGGCCAGCGCATCGAGCTGGCGTGGCGAGATAGCTAGGTGCTCGAGATCCGAGCTGTCTCGGACTTCGGACATGGCAGTGGCGGGGGGGCGTGCGTGCTAACAGCATTTTATGGTGGGATTCCGCTGGTCCCCAGCTCGCCGCACAGTCACCGCTGCGTTCGCCGCGACAGACGGCGCAACAGACCGGGGGTTGCGAGCGGAGGATGGAGCCGAGAAGCTTCCGATCATGAACTGCGTGCGGACGCCGATCGAGGGCCGACGGACATGGAAGCCCATGGATCAAGATGGTACGCGCGACTGGCCTTGTAATAGTGCTGGTTGCCGCAATCAAGCCCACGTCACGATTGCGACTCGACTGGCATTTCCTACTTATCGCCCGACGCGGGTGATAATAGTATCTACCCGCCCGGCTGCTTGATATGGGCCGGCCCACGGTATTGCCGGTTTCGCTTTTTTGTTGGGTTTCCTGGTTCTTTCCACCGGATTTTTTTTGGAGGTCGGGTTTTTATGAACTTTTTTAGAATTTGAACTTTTTTCAAGTTTGAATGTTTTTCATATTAAAATTTTTTCTAAATTTGAACATTTTTCAAATGTTAACATTTTCAAATCTTGAACATATTTCAAATTTAACAGTTTTCAAATTTAAACTTTTTCGAATTTTGAATTAGAATATTTTTTGAATGTGTTTCTTTTTGAAAATCTCTATTGTCAGAAAAATAAAAAACAATACTAATAAAATAGAAAAAGGAGAACATACCTATTACCGGGTCGCATTCAGAGCGGACAATTAAGGAAAATTTCAGGTCTGCACTAATAGTGCACGCGTAGAGTGTGAAATAAGAGTGCCCGACTCGACTCGACATGGAACATGGCAAAATAATTGCCCCCACTCCGTCGGCTATGTGCTGCGCCGAGCTAGAATCAAGACCAGCCATTTTGAGCTTAGGCCTCGTCTCGCCTCTAGGCCTGCCTGCTTCTCGTGTGGTCACCGTGTTAGCATCAACCTTGTTAGGGGTTGATATATACCGCTGAACGCGGCACTTTACAGGGCACCACACACCCATCACTTCTTTGTTTTTCGTTTTTTCTATTGTTCATTTTTTTTTCTAGATTATTTATTTATTTTTCAAAATATGTTTTTAAGAATTGGAACTTTTTTTCAAAAAGCATATTTTTTTAGAAAGCATTATTGTTTTTGGAGTCGTTAACATTATTCATAAAATCATTAGCAAAAATTCCAAAATCAAGAAAAAAATTCAAAAGTCATTAACAAGATCTTTGAAAAAGTGAATATTTTTTGAAACAAATTTTCAAAAAAATCATGAACTTCTTGAAAATACAGGATTTTTTCAAACTTATGAACTTTTTAAAACTTATAAAATTATGAATTTAATAAATAGAAAAAAGGAAAAGACAAAAAACAGAATCATAAACAACATAATGGACCGGCCCAGCGAGGAATACCCTTGTGCGACCGGAGCGATATACGTCGGGCTGAGTGGCATATATCATTTGCGGCCTTGTTAGCAGGAGCTCCTATTTATTTATCTCAAGGCTCGTGATAATAGGCTCTTCCCGTGCGTCTGGTCCGGATAGGCCGGTCCATTAGGACGAGGTTTGAAAAAAAGTTCAATTTAACAAATGTTTAGAGATGAAAAATGTTCAAATCTAAAAAAGTTCAAGCTTGAAAAAAGTTCAGATTTGAAATATGTTTAGATTTAAAATATTTAGACTTGAAATATTTTAGATTTGAAAAATGTTCAAAATCTGATTAAAAAAAGTTCATACATGGAAAAAGTTCAGATTTGAAATAAAAAAGAGTTCGGAAAAACATGATTTCACCCAAAAAAAAAGATTGGAAAACCCGCAAAACATGAAGAACCCCGAAAAACCTCCTGCTAAACGGGTCGGCCTATCTTGACCGTCCGCGCAGGTGGAGCCTATTATCACATACCTTGAGCGACAAATAGGAAATTCCCTTGTTAGCGCCCAGCGACACACCGACGATGCTCTTGCCACTCTCGTGGCTAGGGATCGCAGAATGGCCATGCAAGGGGGTGAACACTACGGTAATCAGAAGTGATTCATCCACCTCCGAAGTCAGTTCTGCCTCTGGCCGCACCTCCGCCTACAGGGATGTGAGAATGAGATGCGAGCCTCTTGTCCTCCTGAGGCGACAACAAGTCCACAACCCCGCACCAGCTTCTTCTTCTTCGACTCCGAGCAACGTCTACCGCCTCACTGCTACGCCCTCCATTGCTACGGGTTCACTAGCTAGCTAGGCTTCCGGTGTCCTTTACCTATGATTAACTTACCAATTTATATGCCAATTAAGTATCTATGACGACGCTATCACGAGTCAAAAGTATACACACATCTACATCACTACATATATATACAAGCTTACACGCGCTAAAACTTGATTTCAGGATTGGTTAGGTAATAACGGCCCTACGACCTACTAGTACACACAGGAATACATACATGCAATCACCTAATAATTTAGTTATAGTACTGTATACTCTACTACAGATTCTCGCATCTTAATTTGCACAATGACAAGATCCCTGATGCAACTGGCACAAGCTAGAGACAACATTTTCCGGCAATTCATACCTCGGCCTGCATGCCCATATATGACCGTCTTAAACTAACTAATCCATCGAGGAATCAACAATACTGATTGTGAAATAGAATATGGAGAGGCATGCATACACCCAATGATACAAATTTAACCATGCTTATATGGACTTCTTTCTTGGCCATCTCACTACACTTATGCATCCACTTGTTTTCCGGTACATAAAATGTTTTTGGACGGTGATAAATTCCTACTATCTCTCGTTTTATATACTGTTAGGCATGGTTAAGCGTGGAGGTGCCCCATGCGTGCGGCGACCTCCGGATCTGGTAATTGATCAGATCAGCAAAGGTACTCTGGATTTTTTTATCTCTTATAAACTGTGTATCCCATTAACGATTGACAATTTGTTAATAAAAAGATTAACTTCATTTGCAGAAAGATATTTAAACTAGATTTCATGTATGTTGATATGCTCCCACATTTTTTCACAATGGCGCAATCTTGAAAATATAACTTGATCATTACTTATTATTATAAAACATTTTTAAATAAAAAATTCTATAGTGTGAAAAAAATAGAGAAAAAAATTCTCATGGTGTGATTTCAAATATAAATTTGAATATTTGTGAAAACGTCAGTATTCCCATGGAGACATGTCAATCATCATTGTTCTTCGTTGTGGTGGCCATACATTTGCCATATTTTTTTATCATTTATTCCCTACAAGAATGATTTTGATCAATTTATTCAGATCAAAACTTCTACTCGGACGCCATTATTGCTCGTACGATTCCTTTCGGACGCATCAACCAGCGGCCTGTTGTAACTTTGTGGTACATACGAATGGTTGGATGAATTCCATCATATATACGAGAATGGTACGTGAAGTGTCGTGTGCATAGAAGCTCTCGAGATATGGACATCTGTTTTCTTTATCTCTTCGTAGTCATTACAGTGAAAACTTTAATGGCAGCGGCCGGTGCTACCGGTGCTATAACACCGGGCCCGCTGACTAACACAAGAGGAAACATATTAGATTTTTGGCGTAAATTTGAATCCTGTAGGGTTAGAACCAGTACCAGCATCCTACGCTCCTTAACGTGGCCTGCTCTCTGGTGTAAATTAGCACATGTCTTTCTCGGTTTCTAGCTCCGCCACTGTTTAATGGGTTGATCTTTCGATCATTACTGTTTGACAAACTTAACTCTTTAGTTTGACCATTGCTACATGATCAAATGACCAGGCACATGATTATTAGAGACTAGTGGTGGAGCTGTACACAAGTTGAAATAAACAAACTATTAAGTACCTTGTGGTCTAGACAAGACGATGGCGGCGACGGCCGTGCATGCATGCACGAATGATGCGTGACCGAAGCGACCTGGAAATTTGTACACAAGCTCGGGCCGGTCGGTCGATCTGGTCGTCATCGACTGCGAGGGCTCGCCCGTATGCGTACAAAAATCGCATCGTTTGATGGCTACAAGCGCTCTGCCGTATCTGCACGTGCCAATAATGTGCTATGTAGGACATACAATTAACACACACGCACCGTGCTAGTTGTGTGTGTATATATATCACCACTAGCTAGGATGAAATTGTTAATGTCACACTTCGTTCAGAAAAATATATACTCATCAAGTACACACGTCCATTGGTATGCATAGTTGCATGTGTCTTATTGAAGCCTAGCTTAGGACTTGCGTATTTTTCGTTTTATTTGTATCTTGTATCAAGGGTTAATGATTGCCTGGTAGAGTTACCGTCACAAGATATATGGTTTCAGGTTTTCTTTTGTGCATCAAATTTGTTTGACTCACTACGAATATTTTTTTTTTGCGTGATGCAGTCTCCAGGGCACCATTCCCCTTCTCAAAAAAATTAAACCAACCACGGAAACCACTAATGACGCGTCTAAGGTGAGATCAATCACTCTTACGTCATTTGATTCTTCTCCCCGACAGCAATGTTTCTGACCAGCTAATAGCTAATGAGATAAGTTAAGTCATGTTAACCTACTATGTATGTACCATTAGATTCCGATTAATAAACATATTCTGTCAGGGTCAGCAACTTGTTCGGCTTAATTAGTCCAATAATCAACCCTCCCTGACAAGCGATTGATGCCACATTAATTCAGATCGAAGGAAAAGTTGCCATGGATCATTGCTTGGAATCTTCAGCTCTCCCTGCATATGTTGATGCTATAATTAGGATGGGTAGTACATCCTTCCTGCAGAATTCACGATCAATTATCGAGATGCATGGTCATGCTAGCCAGAGATGGATGATGAACTAATTAACAAACGCAAACAAACTAAAACTTATGACATGTCTGTACTACGAGCAACAGAACAGAACGCAGCATGAGACAATTTTAGTGCTACACATGCCAGTCGATACTCGATAGCCGTCTGATCTCAACTATTTAAATGGCCATGTTGCGCATATACCAACGCATAGTATTACCTTTTCTGATCTCAAATATATCATCTCTTGGACATCATGAATCTGGTAATACCTAGCAAACTCATGTTGTTGTGACTGACAGACTTAAGAATCACTGACTAGCCCAAAACTTAAAACGATCTACATTTGCTATCGGATGCATGAGGCATCGGATTAGTTGTAGGTCAAATCTCGAAACAAATATGTTAAGAAAAACTCGAAGCAAACGGCTTCATCATACTCTTCATATTGTAACCCCCATTAGTCAAGAATCAAGACTAATCAACGACAGGTCCAGCATGCTGCAAGCAGGGCGGGCAGCCAGGCACATTGCATGCATACGTAAGGCACGCAGATGCAAGTTGTATCTTGCTAGATTCTTGTACGAGTAGTTCTGATCAGGTGGCTAATATAAGCAATTGGCATGGAAGATATACTACTCTAATGTTTCTCCTCATGCATGCACTTAAACAGTGGAATGGTCCAGCCTTCGTAAGTTTAAACTAGTGCATATACAAACAGATGGCCGCCACAACTTTGTCCTATATGCCACTCTCTCTCAACGCATGCATAATGCAGACTCTAATAATTTTCTATGCTAAGTATCTTGTTAGTTATTGGAGCTAGAACATAAGCAAGCTAGCTAGAAGCAATTCATTACTCCACCCATCTCTAAACATTTGATGTTTGTGAACTAGGCCTGCAAAATGTAGTTGAAACTATTCGTTCACAACATGTACTAGTTTCACTCGTGCAACCCCCAGCCCCACCGCATCAACGCAATGCAGATTTGCTCATTGGTGGCGTGCCAAATCACCACTTAGTGCCGTGTGGGTGACACGCCATGTCGTCGGATTAAGAACAAGTACGCCATGAGGGGGTTCTCGGGGCATGGGAAAAGGTGGGGTTTAAGACGTACAGTGAATCGGGACGGTGAGCACACAAGTTTACCCAGGTTCAGATCCGGCTGTAGTGGCCAGATCCTACTCCTGCCAGCAATTCAGTATATCGAAAGGGCCGGAGGTTATAATGTATTACAATGATCGGTTTCACCTGTGCGAGCTGAGATTATTTGTATCCTAAAGGCTAGTCCCTAGGTCGGCTTATATAGTCATCCGACCTAGGGTTTAAAAAATAATCCTATCCGTCTACGATACAGAGTCGGTACAAAGTACAACTTGGACTACAAGTCTATCTACAAGCCTAAGTCGGTAAGTCTTCTGGGCCTTCTCGTAGCCAGATGGGCGTCCATCTTCTCCCCCTGACTGGGCCGCCCGTGGAGCATAGCTCTAATCCAGAAGTATTCCATCGTGGTCAGTGAGTCACCGTGGGTATATCTGGAAAGTATATCCCCAACAGTAGCCCTCCGGAAGCCTCCAAGATCTAAAGTCTGATTTCGTCGTCTAGCTTCAACGTTCTTCGGCTGCAGAATCTTGAAGGGTTTCTGAAACTTCAAAACAAATTGTAGGATCCGAGTCACTGATGAGTCAGACTTATTAATATATCAATATCATCTCCATGCTCATTTCAAACTAAGTCAGAAATTAGTCTTGTGACGTAACCCGACAACTTTTCAGATCTTGTCACGTCATTGAAATTTATTCTGTAAGTATGACCGTTGGTGGGTCCCGTATCGCGCGGAACCGAGGCATTGTTTTAATGCGAGCGCGCAGATCGAGGCGGCGGAGGCTTCGTGAGGAAGCTTCCTCTACCGTTCCGCGACACGTGGCGGATATCCAGCGCGATAAGCGCTAATCTTTGTGTAGATTGGGTATAAAGAGGGAGAAAACCCTCATTTTCTCACCATTTCCGCTGCAGTGCTCCTCCTTCCTCATGACTCCCTGCATTTGCACATATTCTTCTCTCCTCCTCCAAAGCCACCAGCGCCGCCAGTTCTTGGTCATCTCCGACGAGATGGCCAGTTCATCCTTTGCGACAGGAGTGACATCATCTTCGACTGCGATGGAAGAGAAGAGGTAGCACGGGATCTAGATCCCAACCCTCATCGATAGTGACAAGCTCTGGCAGTTGGAGGGTGAGGGATACCTCTGTGCCGGCGCATGGTGGTCCAGCCTCAACGAAGCAATTTCGGCACCACGTGACAGCGAGCGCGTCCATTTTGCGACGCATGTCGATAAAGGTCTAAGCTTCCCGTCATTGGAATTCTTCTTCGAGTTAATCGATTACTATGACGTTCAACTTCACAATCTTCCCCCAAATTTGTTCCTAGATCTTAGTGCCCACGTGGCTCTCTCTGAGAGTTATCTCGGAATTAAATCGAGTCTGACACTTTCCAATACTATTTTGGTACCCGGAAGAATTCCATCACCGCTGGTGTTCCTTACAATACCAGTACTCTTAGCTTAGTACTTAGGATAGACCAAATCTATCCTAAGATTTAGCTAGCAAGTCAGCGAAGAGGTGGCCGACAACCTTTTTCTATCCCAAGGATATACTGGCTCCTGGCAAACAGGAAATTTTGCCGGTTTTTGTCGACCGTGCTGCAGCACACTAAGATTCATGGGATGCAGAAGCATCGGTTCTGACTAATGACCTGATCCGCGCCAAGAGGCGGATTGAGTTTTTGATGAAGAATAAAGGATTGAGGGGATCCCACTTGGTGCACTACTGGTTGGAACATCGGATTCAACCTCTACAGTACCATGGTGATAGACTGATGCACTCGGTCACCCTCGACAAGAAGGATAGCTTGAGGGTCAGTCAACATCGGATTTCCTCAAAGGATAACAAGACCCGGATCCAGTGGTTTTTTAAGGAACATGTTAACATGAAAGCCCCGGAGATCTCCATGCACATGTACATTGTGGAGAATCTCCTAGTTCTGGTAAGTATTTCGACACCAACTTTTCTATTTGTCATCATCTTCATCCTTTGTTGCTTTGTTGTACTAAGATATATTCGCTTCTCGGCTTGCTGACCTCCCCGAGTCGGAGCTTGCTCCTATTGAGCTTTATCCTCCGGAAGATCCGGTGCTTGTTTATGAAGAGGAGGAGTTGGAACAGTTGCTGGAGACGCTTACCAGGAAGCGTAAGAATCCCGTTGTTTTGGCTGGCACACAAGTGTTGCTAGTCGTCAAGAAGTAAGATTTTCTATCATAACTTATACGTCTGCTTGTATTCTTTCCGAGTCATAATGATTTCCATTTTTACAACTCAGAGCTAAACCACTGGTGAAGGGGAAGGGGAAACCCGAAAAGATGTTGCACCAGCAAAAGTTGAATTTTACTTTGCTAGCAACAACACCTCTGACTCCCAACCCCAACACATCATTTCTAGAGGATATTTCATCTCCGTGTGCTAGATATGTTGAGGCTCAGTTCGAGGAGCCTATGAACACCAGTTCACAAACCGATGCCACTTTTGGTGGCTCAGGAATTGATAAGGGTGAACCCTCTAAGGGCAATGATCTCTCGGTCGGCTCTTTTGCCGACGATCTGATGAATTCGTGCGGTGCTGCCGACCTTGGCCTGACCAAGAAGAAAGCAAGACATTCATATACTTGCGCTTTCTTGATTGGAAGTCAGAAAATTATCTATGAAGAAGCAACTCAAGAAGTCGAAGATGTGAATCTTGAGAGCTTGGTGGGGCAGATCCATCTTCGGGAACAAAGGATAAGGGCTAGTGGGGTTCCGCCTCCACATGTACAACCCTTAACTTTGAGTGAGAAAGTCTTCAATGAGATGCATGCCAGTTTTGAGATGCTGCATCGTGAACATATTGTAAGTCTTTTAACCGACTCTTTTTATTGTCTTTATATCATATCCTCTATCCCCCAAGCATGAAGTCAGATAGAAATTAGAAGTGTAAAATCCAAGTTAATGCTTTTAAGATGACAAAAAACGAAGTAGTGTAGCCCCCAATGCTCGTGCTGAAATTTAACTTAGTTAAAAGACAAGCCGAGTCTTAGTAGCTCTCTAACTCTGGTTATCATTCTGACTTATAGAAAGGCAAGTGTTACAACCAGTAAATGTTGAAGAACATCTACAACAAGCGGAAAGAGATTAAGTCTCTTCAGCTTGAAAATGCCAAGTTGAAGGTGGAGAAGGACGAGACAAAAGGTAAGCATTTTCCGACTCTCTTGTTTGATTTTGTTTTACTTGTCAAACTGTTATTCGACTATCCTTTCTTTTGAAATTGAAGAATTGTTGAAACAATCTTGCAAGATGGTGGAGAAGGCAGATAACTTCAAGGTCTTGGAGTTAGAGAACGCCAAACTGTGTGCCGAACTTGAGAAACTCAAGGACGAGCGTGAAAAAAGCGTGAACAACATATTGGAGTCCAACAACCATGCCACCGAGAAGCTCGACCGAACCATTTCCCTTCGGTACAAAGATATTGAAGACTTGATGTCGGATATGAACAGGCAGGGTGACATCACCCTAGCACTCCAAAATAAGCTCCAAAGCTTGAGGGGGAGAGGATCCAAGTGGATCGATCCATCCTTGGTAAATTACTCATGCCATATCCTTATTTCCATTGAGATTTTCTGACTATTCGTCAAACTTTATAACTTTGTATTTTCGTAGAACCCCTCAACTTTACAAATACCTCCTCGTCCGAGTCCTGCACAAGCTGGCTTGTCGCAGTCAGAGATTTGATTCATGATTTTTGCCAGGTTCTTGAAGAAGTTGGCGATGCCGTTAATTTCTCCAACTTTGACAAGATATCTGCCTTTGAGAGGAGGGACAAGGCCAAGAAATTTCCAAAGCTGGTTGAGGACCGGAAGATGTCATATGCTCGGACAATAGCCTAGAATACCCTTACTATGGTGATGAGTCACCATGGCAACATGGAAATCTAGCAGGTGACCGAGGGCATTGCGTCTGTTGATGAAGATGGCAAAGAGGAGGACATCAATGTCATTTGGGATTCTTGCATCGGATATGCCCGTCGCCTGGCCGTGATGACCAACTTCTCCATGCTGTTCTTCTAGTCCTTCATCGTGCTACCAAGCCCCCTGTCGAAGAGACACAAGCTTCTGTAGACAATGATGAGAAGACTGAGCCTGGCATCATCGGCTCGGAGAAAGATTAGGATGGTGTTGATGGTGGCACCAGCACAACGGCAAGATGTCCGACTCCACCACCTGCAGCACAGAGTCAAAAAACTATGCATTATTTTGAACAAGTGGTGTAATCTAAAAAATTATCTGGTTATGCTTGTAAGAACTTATGTATTTACTCTAGCACTTGTTTTTTTGCTATGCTCGAAAATTACTTAAGCACTTTTTGTTTTTACTTTTTGTTTATCTAGCTTTTCCACTTCATCCCTTTTGTGAGCTGGCCGACCTTTAGCACGGAAATACTGCCAAGCAACAAAGATCAATTGCTAAACCAGTTTAAACTCGGAAATAGAGCCGGTTTCTAGTACCAACAATTCACTACTTGGAAAATTCCCGCGTCCAAACAACCAGACAAAAACCAAAGTCTAAACAGAAAATGAGACTTACATATGAAGGTAGCATTTTTTATAATCGGAAATCTAATCAGAACATACATGAGCATAAAGTACTTTCAAGCATTCTGAGATTTTCAATTTTGACATGATCATTCGGAAATAAGATGGTACTTAAAACATCTCAGAAAAACATTGAGGGAACCAATACTTTATTTCACTTTGAACATGTACATATATATAATTACAAGAAAAGAAAACTTAAGAATAGAAGGGATGTAGCTGAGCAATGTTCCATGGACAATCTAGTTCATCCGGATTTTTACTTCCACTAGCTCTCTTTCTCTTCCAAGTATCAAGTGTTTACTTGATTGGTCTCATATCTGTGAAATAGTGTACTCTGCTAATCATGAAGGGTCCTTCTCAAATTGGGGAATGTTTGTGCTTTCTCTATTGCACTAGTCAGAGAACTAGATCGCCCTTTCTGAAATGATTTTTGACTCTCCGACTATAATACTTGCGTAACTTCTGCTGATAGGTTGTAGATCTCTATTCAGCAATGACACGAACTTCCTCGAGTATATCGAGTTCATCTTGTCGAGAAATTTTGGCATCCTCTTCAACATATGCCGCGAATCAGGGAGAAATATGGATTAGGTCACTCAGAAGTATTGCCTCTACGCCGTAGACCAAGAACAAAGGTATGTATCCGGTGAACCTGTTTGTAATAGTATGTAAGCTCCACATAATGGACGGTAATTCTTCTGCCCAAGCCCCCGTAGCTTGATGAAGTGCTGCTTCGAGAAGAGGTCGGAGGTCCTGTAATATTAGGTTTTTTTCCCTTTCGACTTGTCCATTGGCTTGTGGGTGTGTGACTGATGCAATATCTTGCCGCATTCCTTGTTCTTCGCGAAACTCCACGAGTTCTCCCATTGAAAAATTGCTCCATTTGTTTGTGATAATTCTACGTCGATAGCCAAATCAGATGACAACATCCTCGATAAACTTTTTGGTTGTGTATCCATCGCAACTTGTAACGGGTTTAGTCCCAATTCATTTGGTAAACTTATCCACCATCACTAGTAGGTGGGTAAATCCACTTGGTGCCCGTTTAAACGGTCCTACCATGTCAAGCCTCCAGACCACAAAGGGCCATGCAATCGGAATTGTTCGCAGCTGATCAGCCGGAACATGGGCTTGTTTGACGTATTTTTGGCAGGCTTTGCACGTCTTGACCATTTTCTCAGCATATGCCTTAGTTGTAAGGCAGAAAAATTTATGCCAAAAACATTTTGCCACTAAGGATCTGGCTGCGGCATGATGGACACTTTCGCCTTCGTGGATTTCTCTTAGGATTTCCACTACTTCTTCCTGACAAACACAGCGCTAGAAGTCCTCAGACACATGTTGGAAATATGCCCTAGAGACAAATAGTAGTAAGGACTATTATCATATTTCATATAGTTTATGATTAAGTTTTATATCATGCTATAACTGTATTGAGTGGAAACATCAATACACGTGTGATATACAAACAACCAGGGGTTCCCAGTGAAACTCTAGTCACTGGTTCATTGGTCAACATATGATCATGTTTCCTGATCATGTGGCATTTATGCCAGTTGGAAATGAGGTCATCTCATTCGGAGAATGAGATGATGAACAAATACCCAACCTAAACATCGTGACCCGATCATGTCACGAAGTTCAAGTTACGATGATTAGAAATGGATCCTCGTAGACTATTCCTTAGATCATGAGGCTATATCAATCACTGTCTCCCGAGGGTGCTTAGATATCATCAAACGCCATCTGGTAAAACGGTGGTTATAAAGGTGTGTTCAGGTATTCGGAGGAAACCGTAGAGGCAATATATGTCGAGAGCGGGATTTGTCCGTCCATGTGACGGGAAGATACTCAAGGGCCCACTCGGAGAAGTTATATCCAATAGCTGCGCAGCGTGTGATTGGATCACGGGGATATCACTTGTCGGGACGAGTTAAGTAGCATTGTTCAGTAACGAGATTGAACCCGACATGGTGATGTCAATGATCAGATCTCGGGCAATGCAAGTATCGAATGACAAAGGGAATAAGACATGACTGTCCCGGTTCAAACGACGAAAGATCTTTGTGGAGCGCACAGGGGTCACATGGCCATCCAGGTCCCTCTGTTGATCATTGGTGCGGGAGTGTCCTGACCATGTCTGGAGTGTTCCCGAACCATAGGGTATCACACTTAAGGGCTTGATGATGCTTAGAGAGTGTTTATAGGATTGGTAGAATCATCGAAGAAAAGAAGGGACAAAACCGGAAGGGTTTCGGTAAGTCCGGAGGATGTCCGGAGTGGAGGTGGAAGGTGTTCCATGGCCACGGAGATTAGATAATGTGTGAATGAATGTTAAATATTGATTTAATCATTTATTCATAATTATTTAATAAAGAGACAATAAATTAAAAGGTCAAAAGGCTTAATGGGCCAATTTCCGGAGGGAGAGGGCCCATTAGGGCAAGGAGAGAGGGAGAAGGGGCAAGGGGGCTGGCCGAATGGGCCTAGCCCCCCGCACGGGGCCAACCAGGGGCTGGCCGGCGGCCTCCCCTCCCCCTCCTCTCCTTTAGTCCCACCCTGGGACTAGAGGGGAGGTAGTACCTCCCCTCCCCCTATATAAGGTAGGGTATTTGGCCTAGAAAATACAACCCAATAATTAATAAAGGCCTCCCCACTTTCGGGAGGACATCTAATTGATATTTTATCTCTTCCCCTCTCTCTCTCGTGATCGTGGTCCCAAGTCCGGACTGCGCGAGCGAGAGACATCTTCACCGCGGAGCGCCGTCGCGCTGCGGGATTCGGATCCGGGAGCTCTACTTCCGCAACTGCTGCTGGATCGGGGAAGCGGGAGTCATCGTTAGGCACCGGACGTGTGTAACTCCCACGAGGTGTCACACTTGAGGCACTCAAGTCGTTGGAGCCAGAAGGAGCGCAAGGACTTCATCACGACCTTGAGGTCGGCTTCGGCTCGTCTACATCAACCACGCTCTCCTGAGCGTTGACAAGGCTTTTCGGTCTTCGAGGGTAAGTTCGCGAAAAGCCCCTCCTGTTACTGTATTACTAATAGATAGGTCCTGGCAGCTTCAGGGGTTCAGGGGCGTAGAGTAAAATTTATTGTTTTTATGCGCGGAACCCCTACAGTGGTATCAGAGCTAGATCTATGCGTAGTAATGCTAGTACGGGTAGAACACACGAGATGTAGCGTGTGGGCGTTGATCTTTTAGTTTTTACCCTCCCATGTGTACTTGTGTATACCGCAGTAATGCTTGATGAAGCGGCCCCCAACCGACTTTACGCGTTCATTCGCGAGAATGGTCCACGCTTGACATACGGCTTGTACCGTATAAATTGGCTTAAGGGGGTGTCTGTCTCTCTCGCATTAGTTGGTATACCATTTGCAATGGAGGGCCCCGAAAGGGGTGTAGTATAGACAACTACTTGATCAGCGTTGTGCTGAAAGTTCGTAGGTAAGAACGGTTCTCGTACGAAAGCCCATTCAGCCACGTAAAACATGCAAAGATAAAGTAGAGGCGTCTAACTTTGTTTTGTAGGGGGGCGTTGCTTTGTGATATGGTTGTGGAAAAGGTAAAGTAATTACCTTTTGTTGCATAGTAGTAGATAGTCACAGTAATGATGAACTACCACGCCGGAATGACACCGGTACCCTGGTGTCTACGGCGCCGGAACCCTGGCGCCGGAATCCGGTGACAACGGATGGAGATCACGACGTGAAGGACCATATCACATAGCATTTACATTCAATGTTATTGTTTGTATGTCTTATTGTGTGCTAGTATAAGATACTTGACAGTAGCCTAATAATATGATCCCTGTTAAATAACCAACGATCGTGTTCCCCCTTAGTGTGCACCACCAAGAAAGTTCTTCGGTATGAGGCAGGTCGTGATGATCAGGTGTCAGACATGTCTACGTTCGCATACAGTGGGTGCAAGCCATGTTGCACAGCGAATACACTAAGGTTGAGTTGGCGAGCCTAGCACGCTAGAGAAGCGTGGCCTCGGAACGCGGATGGTCGAAAGATCGAGCACGAGTCGCATGAATGATGTGACCGATGTTTAGCGTCCACCCTTGAACCCACATTGATGGCCGTGATGATCGGGGGAGATGTGCCTGATAGGGGTCGTGTTATCACTAGGAACCCTCTTTGGGGATAGGTGTTTCTGAGTGAAGTTATTATTAACTCATTTAATTATAAACTTAGTCTAAATTCCTTTTGCAATTATAAATGTAGAAAATGGTTTCTGCCGAGATTACTTTTCCTATCGACGATTGGTTAAAAGGATAAAATCTCAAGTTAGATGGATCCAACTTTTCTGCATGGGCCGTACGCCTATTTGATCTCCTTGGGGAGAACGATGTAGCTGACTACATGACCTGTGAGATGTATTTGGAGCCACCCTATTCTCATGAGACCCAGGAGCAGCACGATCTGCGTTGTCGGCGTCATGTGATGGCCACATTTATATCAGTGACCATGCGCCTCGGAATGGAGGATGGGCTGTGGCCAATGGTGGGGAGTCTCAAGCCCCGAATGGTCATGGCACATCTGAGAGCACATTTCGTGGAACAAGTGCGCATGTGGGAGTATGAGCTGATGGGGGACTTCCTCTCCATAAAGATGGAGGAGGGCACCTCACTAGATGAGCACTTATTGCGCCTCTACGATGCGTATATGAGGCTGGCATACTACCTGGACAACTGGTACTCAACCTCATTTGCGATGGGAGTTGTGCTACGGTCGCTTTCTCCAAGCTTCCAAGCACAAGTCAGGATCTGCGTTATGATAGGTGACACGGAAACACTGGATTTCCTTGAGTTCATATCACATTTCAGAAATGTGATAGATGAACCCAACGTCGCTGGAGTTGTCAACAACAAAGGTATATATTTGATATACAGTTTTATAAATATTATAATCTTGCAAACATATTTGCAGTGTTAAGTATATCTGATACTTGTTCTGTTTTACTAAAAACAGGTCCTTCTGCATAGAGGTGCTTGCTGGAGAGGAGGTGACGTTGCGTGTTGATGGCGAGCATGATGGCCGACGACACACTCCCTCACCATTTATCATTTAGTTTGTGTTTAGGATGGTTTTTGTAATCAAGAGATTGTGAACTTCTTTAGTGTGTCTCACACTTCGTGAGACGGTTATTCATATAAGTTTGTAACAAACAGTTGTTCTGCTTTTATGAATGATTTCTATTCGTGTTCATATCTTGTTTGATTATATGTGAATTATCCTTATTGTTTGAAACTAATTGATAATGTATGAACATTTGTAAAACATTAAAATGCCTTGTTTAAAATACCCAACTTAATGATATTTCATTAATGAATGAAACCATTGTTTAAATTCCAAGTTATGTGATAATATGTGAAAGTCATTCGATTTCTTCTCACATATAAATCATGCCTAAGATCGGCAAAATAACTTGAACACCGTGTATTAGTTGAATACAAAGTGTTTAAAGAATTGTTAAAAGTAAATACATATTTGATGTATTGTGTTTTAATGAAAATGGTAATTATCATTAAATGATTGTTTAAATGTGTAAAGTAGTTTACCAAAGGAAACATGAATATGAAACTATTTGATTTGATCAAAATGTTTCATCAACAAAGGGTATAAATATAAAAGAGAATCCAATTGCTACGATTTGATCAATAGTAATGAAATTCGACTTTATAAGAACGGCATAAAAATAATTGTGGAATGCAAAGTGTTTTGAAACGTCAAAATACAAAGCATCACAATATGATATAAGATATCAAAAGGGTTAAATAGAAGGCACCGAATAAATCGTTGTAGTATATATGTAGAGACCATTAGCTTAGAAATAGTTAGCACTCAATTAGAATTAGTGAACCATTTGAATTCGTGAAAGTTTTGGGGTTATTCGATATAACCAAAAGAATAGCGAATAAGTCCTTGTAGGGTATTCATTGGAAACTTTGAATACGAAATCCATAGCTAAACCAATAGGAAAGCAAAACTTGTATTGCTTGGATTTTGGTGCATCCTTGAGAAAGCTCACTTCTAGTGATGTTTCTCAATTATGGAGCAAATGGAAATTAGTGTAAAACATGATGAGGATTCAAAACCCTGCATCAGAGTGTTGAGAAGCGCAACGGACAACGTTCCTGAACAATTCTCTTCACAGAAGGAAAGAATCAATGATTTTGATCATTGTGTTTTTCCCTCCACTATTGTTATTCACTATCTGAAGTAGGATTCAAAATGTAAATCCATATCTTGTATGGAGACATTTGTGAATCACTTGTCATGATTTTTGGAATATGACATACCTACGAACTACAAAGGAAATAATGGTAAACTAAATTATGAGAAATCCTAATAACAAAATTCCCTTGAGATTAGAAAGCAATTCGTTGCTGAATCTCACAAGTAAAGGAGTTCCTTGGAATTTTCCCAAATGATTGCAAAGCCATAGTAGGAAAAGGGGTAAATGACAAAAGCACAATTTATCAAGAATAGGATGAATTCAAAATGAATTTGATTCATGTGTGCTAAAATGTCTAGTGGATTTAAAACTAGTAAAGTACTAGTATCTCATAGTAAATCTCCAAGTTTGATATTTGATCAAAGGATTTTGAAGTTATTCAAAATAGTAAAGGAGATATGCAATTTGCATAAAATTGAGTGGGAGCTATGAAAGTCTTCCTGAAACAATATGTGATTGACATATTTTTAAGTGGGAGCAACATAAGACTCAAATTCAAATATGTATGAACATAGTTTGAGTAAGAGTACTGACTCATACCCAAATATGTTAGCAACATTGTTTGAGTGGGAGCTTATAGGAGTAATTCTTAAAGTAAGTTAAGGATGAAAGTGCAAATACTTATAAATGATGATTTATAAGATGTAGAAGTCGATAATAGGGGTATTATGATATTATGTAGTATTCCTTAAGGGATTCTGAAAAGTGTTTCAGAATAGAAGTTAAATAAGGAACTGGTCCTTAATAACTCAAATTAGGAATAGTATTACATCAATGGTTGAAAGAAAGAAAAGGATGATCGTCATCCACTATGTTGAGACATAGGTTCTATCTTAGTAAACCATGATGATAACTTCGCATAATATGTGATCCAAAGTAAGAACGTTTGAAAGTGATTAAGTCCGAATCATAGAACGTTGAGCTAATTTTGTCTGCAGTGTCTAGTAGAGAACTATGGATATATTTTCCAAATCCATAAAGGATAACATATCTTAAAACATAAAGGGTTATGTTATAAGGGAATATGTTGGAAACTCCTGTAGATACCAATTAAAGTCAAATAGGAAGCGAGGTGAACAAAACATCGAAAGTTGCACCGTGTGCACTAGTGTTTCGATGAATACATTTATAATAATAAATAAGGGTACCATCTAAAGTGTTGTATAATGTTATGGCGGGGCTAATTCGCTTTTAACGTAGAATGATGTGTCCTAGGGCACAGTGCCCATGAGAAAGCCCTCGAGGTTGATCTAACGTCACTGTAGGCTCCTAAAATCAGGCCTCGTTCTGCTACCATAGCGACGATGCATACACACAGATGCTATCATGTGATGATAGAGTATTAATGTCAATCAAGGTGACATTAGTAAGTTGCAAAGGATTTGGGACTGTAAAGTACAGACCCAAGACTCAACCTCTTCCATGAGCAAGCATGTTCAGGGTACCGAGTATATGGTGCCAATGATTGAGAACAAATGTACCTAGTGTATTTGTACTCTAGTGCAAGTGGGAGACTGTTGGAAATATTCCCTAGAGATAAATAGTAGTAAGGACTATTATCATATTTCATATAGTTTATGATTAAGTTTTATATCATGCTATAACTGTATTGAGCGAAAACATCAATACATGTGTGATATACAAACAACCAGGGGTTCCCAGTGGAACTCTAGTCACTGGTTCATTGGTCAACAAATGATCATGTTTCCTGATCATGTGGCATTTATGCTAGTTGGAAATGAGGTCATCTCATTCGGAGAATGAGATGATGAACCAATACCCAACCTAAACATCGTGACCCGATCATGTCACGAAGTTCAAGTTACAATGATTAGAAATGGATCCTTGTAGACTATTCCTTAGACCGTGAGGCTATATCAATCACTGTCTCCCGAGGGTGCTTAGATATCATCAAACGCCATCTGGTAAAATGGTGGTTATAAAGGTGTGTTCAGGTATTCGGAGGAAACCGTAGAGGCAATATATGTCAATAGCGGGATTTCTCCATCCATGTGACAGGAAGATACTCAAGGGCCCACTCGGAGAAGTTATATCCAATAGCTGCGCAGCGTGTGATTGGATCACGGGGATATCACTTGTCGGGATGAGTTAAGTAGCATTGTTCAGTAACGAGATTGAACACGACATGGTGATGTCAATGATCAAATCTCGGGCAATGCAAGTATCGAATGACAAAGGGAATAAGACACGACTGTCCCGGTTCAAACGACGAAAGATCTTCGTGGAGCGCACAGGGGTCACATGGCCATCTAGGTCCCTCTATTGATCATTGGTGCGGGAGTGTCCCGACCATGTCTGGAGTGTTCCCGAACCGTAGGGTATCATGCTTAAGGGCTTGATGATGCTTAGAGAGTGTTTATAGGATCGGTAGAATCACCGAAGAAAAGAAGGGAGAAAACCGGAAGGGTTTCGGTAAGTCCGGAGGATGTCCGGAGTGGAGGTGGAAGGTGTTCCATGGCCACGGAGATTAGATAATGTGTGAATGAATGTTAAATATTGATTTAATCATTTATTCATAATTATTTAATAAAGAGAAAATAAATTATAAGGTCAAAAGGCTTAATGGGCCAATTTCCGGAGGGAGAGGGCCCATTAGGGAAAGGAGAGAGGGAGAAGGGACAAGGGGGCTGGCCGGCTGGGCATAGCCCCCCGCGCGGGGACCACCAAGGGCTGGCCGGCGGCCTCCCCTCCCCCTCCTCTCCTTTAGTCCCACCCCGGGACTTTAGGGGAGGTAGTACCTCCCCTCCCCCTATATAAGGTGGGGTATTTGGCCTAGAAAATACAATAAAGGTCTCCCCACTTTTGGGAGGACCCCTAATTGATATTTTCTCTCTTCCCCTCTCTCTCTCATGACCGTGGTCCCAAGTCTGGACTGCGCGAGCGAGAGACATCTTTACCGCGGAGCGCCGTCGCGCTGCGGGATTTGGATCCGGGAGCTCTACTTCCGCAACTGCTACTGGATCGGGGAAGAGGGAGTCATCGTCAGGCACCAGACGTGTGTAACTCCCACGAGGTGTCACACTTGAGGCACTCAAGTCGTTGGAGCCAGAAGGATCGCAAGGACTTCATCACGACCTTGAGGTCGGCTTCGGCTCGTCTACATCAACCACGCTTTCCTGAGCGTTGACATGGCTTTTCGGTCTTCGAGGGTAAGTTCGTGAAAAGCCCCTCCCGTTACTGTATTACTAATAGATAGGTCCTGACAGCTTCAGGGGTTCAGGGGCGTAGAGTAAAATTTATTGTTTTTATGCGCGGAACCCCGACAACACATTCCGCTTATAGAGCTCACCATTGATTATCATATAGGCTTTTGCTCGTTAGATGATCTACTGGCTCAGAACTTCGTCTTCGGGCAATTTTCTGTCTATCAAGAAATCAAGGTAGGGTTTTGTCCAGCTAGTAATAACAGACATTACTTCTACGAGTGGTGAGTCGTATTTAGTCGGGTACTCCTCATCAACTCCTGTGATAGAGCAAACTTTGAGGTGCTCTAGAAAAGCACCATCTAGGAATTGTTTTCGTGCGGAGCCTAATCTTGATAGTGCATCCGCTTCCTTGTTTTTTGCTCTAGGGATGTGTTGAACTTGAAACCCTTCAAATGATTTAGATAATTCATCCACGATGGCTCGATAAGCCGACATGTGCTCGTTTTCCCTACAGTGATCGGATACTTGCTGAGCAGCTAAATCCAAGTCTCCATAGCACATGATTTGCCGAACACCGATGTCCTTATCAATCCAAAGTTCATGAAATAGTGCTTCATATTCGGCAATATTATTGGTCGCCGTGAAGTGAATATGTAACACATAGAACAACTTATCTCCTTATTAGGGTGATTTGAGCACCACGTAAGCCCCTAAGTGCTTTTGACCCATCAAAGTGTAGGGTCCAGTACTCTTACTCTGGGGTACTAGTGTTTTCTATTGTCTCTGTCCAATCAGTGACAAAGTCGGCAAGGATTTGGGACTTGATTATTGTTTGTGGCTTGTACTCAGTGTCGAAAGTTGCTAGCTCGATTCCCCACTTAGCAACACGTCATGTGGCGTCGTCGTTGTTGATTATATCACTCATAGGATATGTACACACCACTGTGATCTTGTGCTCTTGAAAATAGTGTCATAGCTTTCTAATGGCAAAGAATATGCCATAGGATAGTTTTTGATAATGTGGATATCATTGTTTCGAATCTATTAGGACCTCGCTGATATAGTAAGTCGGACGCTACACCAAGTGCTCCTGCTTTTCCTCCTTTCGTTCCACCACCGTGACGACGCTGAAGACTCTGTTTGTTGCAGGAATGTAAAGATGCATAGGTTCTTGAGGTTCCGGTGCTACAAGAATTGGAGTGGATGAGAGTACTGCTTTCGGGTCTTGGAGTGTATCTTTGGCTTCTTCGGTCCAAACAAACTTGTCGGGTTTCTTCAAGAGCTTGTATAATGGTGCGGCTCTTTCATCGAGCCGGCTTATAAACCGACTCACTGTTGCTATGCAACCAGTGAGCCATTGTACATCCTCTAGGCGGGTAGGCATGGTTATGTTGAGCATAGCTTTATCTTGTCACTGGTCACTTCTATGCCTCTTTGAGACACAATGAAACCTAATAATTTTTCGGCTGAGATTTTAAAAAAAAAAAAATTTGGTTAAGCATTATGTTGTATTTTTGTAGATTAGTGACCGTTTCCTCCAAGTCGAAAATTAATGTTTCCTTCTTTTGGACATTACCACTATGTCATCCACGTATGCATGTATATTGCGTCAGATTTGGTCGTGGAGGCAACGCTGCATAGTGTAGTGATATGTGGTTCCTACGTTTTTTAGGCTAAAAGGCATCGTTACGTAGCAGAAGGTTCCAAAGGATGTGATGAACAAATTCTTCAGTTTATCCGACTCCATCACACGTATTTGGTGATAGCCGTAATATGCATCGAGAAAGTAGAGGAGTTCTGAGCCTTCCGTTGAGTCGATAATTTGGTCGATTCTAGGCAAAGCGAATGGATCTTTGGGACAAGCCTTGTTCAAGGTAGTGTAATCAATGCACATCCTTAAATCAACAGTGTCATTTTACGAACCATTATAGGGTTAGCCGCCCGCTTAGTATGGATTACCTCTTCAATAAATTCGACTAGTTCTGGCCGAGATAATTCTTTGGCTATAGTCATGTGTTTTTCATCGCCGAAACATCGTAAGGACTGTTTGACGAGTATAGCGTCAGGGTATACATTAAGAGAGTGTTTGGCAAGTTCCCTAGGTACTCCGGTAATGTTAGAAGGTTTCCATGCAAAGATATCTTTATTACCTTCGAGGAACTCGACGAGCACGTTTTCCTATGCATGGTCTAAGCCTACACCTATCTGCATCACCTTGGAGGGGTCATCATCCTTTCGCGGTGTTGCGTTTGTCTCTTACGACACATTGAATTCTGGAGTCGGCTTCAACACCTCCTTCTTTGTAGCTGGCATCTCGGACAGGTCGGTGTTTTTCTTGATATCTTGCTACTCCTTGGCGTGTAGCATGGCTTCGGCCAAGGCGGCAACTCCATCTTCATACTCTCGCGCTTTCTTCGGATTTCCCCGAATTGTGATGATGAAGTGGGGCCCAGAAGATTCATCATGTTGTTGATGTAGCAGGGTGAGCCATAAACTTCCAGTAGACTAAATGCCAAAAGATGGCGTGGCATGCGCTCTTGAACGACACCACTTTGAAAGACAGTGGTTCGATCTGGTAGTTTTCGGTGTTCCGAAAGTAACATCAAGAGTGATCTCACCCAGAGAGTTCGCATGTCTCCCTGTACAATTTTGTGGAATACCACACTACTGTAGTTTAGCTGGGTTTCCGATATCTTCATGCGGTCCAACGTCTCGATGTAGAGGATGTTGATGTTGCTGCCACCTTCTATGAGTATTTTAAAGAACACATACCGTTAATAAGTGGATTGGCGACTAGAGCATACTTTCCATGCCTGTGAGGCTTAGGCAGATGATCGCTTTGGTCAAAGGTGATCTTTACTTCCGACTAGTCCAAATATTAGGGGAAAGCTGGAACAATTGTGTTGAGCTCATGCATAACTGCCATCTTGAACTTAGCTAGCTAGGATCCAAGGAAGCAGACGTAGATGTTTTTCTTGGTTGGGTAAGTTTTCTTACCATCCGACTTAGGGTTAGCAGTATCTGCCTCTTCCATGTCGGAATCTTCCTTGAACTCCTTTTCCTTGTCGGAGTTTTTCTTTCCTTTTCTTCGCTTGGACTTGTAGCCAACGGCTTTTCTTTCTTGATGTTGTTGTTGAAACGACACTCAACATGTGTGTGTGAAGAGTCCCCGTTCCCATCCAGGTGATGTATACATGTGTTATTGGCAATGTCGGCCCATGAGTAGGTCTTGTTGGGCTGCTGATCACCCCTGCCCTTGATCCGGGAGGCTCCACGGCCTCGTCCCCGCCCACCTCTACGCCCTCTGCGACCTCTAGACCTGAAAGTTTTATTGACAACTGCGTTTTACAGGTTGGGTTTGTCCTCCAAGGTGTTCTTACGCTTTGAGACTGCTGCTGCTTCAGCTATTTTGACGAGTTTGGTACAGCCAGGCCATTCAGCAAGCCCTGTGAATCATCATCCGCATCAGCATATTTGTTTGTCATCTCTATCATCGCACCCAGATCGGTAACCTTGTCACGATTTAGCTGGTTGCGCAGCAATCCGACTACGAGTCCTGCGATGAAAGCTTCAATCACGATTTGATCATTTACTCCTTCACAAGAGTTCTTCGTGTCGATTCATCATCTGAGGTAACCCCGATAGGTTTCTCCAGGTTGTTGGACGCAACGCTACAAGTCTCGATAGTGCAGGGCCTCCTGTAGGTACCCTCAAAATTCTGAAAGAACACACTTTACATATCATACCAGTTGTGGATGGTGTTTTCCGGAAGATCACTGGGCCATGATCGAGCCGTCTTTTGCAGCATGAGTGGGAGATATCTGACCGCGACCAAGCTGTTTCCTTCTTTGGCGATGCAGCATGCCTAGAAAAATTCCCGGAGCCAAGTATCTGGACGAGCTACGCTATCGTAGGGTTGAATGTGCCTCGAAATGGTGAAGCCCTTTGGAAAGTCTTTCTTGTAGATCTGTGGCCCAAAGAACTTCGAGCCCACGTATATGTCGTTCGACTCATAGTGTCGCGCCTCTATGTTTGAATTGATCTGGTTCCTACCGTCGCTTGGTGATAGTGAACGCCATCTCGAATGTTCGTCATGCTTGCGGCGTTGTGGAATCGGATCTCTGCTTCTTCTACACCTCCTCCACCCCGACGCCCAGGCTCCCACGAGAGCCGTTATGGTCGCTGACTAGTGGGGTCGGATATTCTGGTAGGTTGTTTTTGGCTGAACACCGGCCTCCTCCCGGAGCGTCATGGTGTCAGCTCCGATGTGGGTCTTCCTGGCGACTCGCCACCGTGCCAGCTTGGGCTAGCGTAGTTTTCATTGTTCCTTCATCTGGTGTCTGCGAAGGACTTCATCTTGTGCATGTACACGGTGGCGGAGAGATCCTCCTTGCGCGTACACGTCAACTGACAGCGGATGTGGCAGACATTGGTGCGACCCTGAGCATCGTACAGGGTATGAACACCATTCCACACCGCAGCAGCGGTTTTGCAACCGATGAGCTGATTGGCGACATCGGGCTCCATGGAGCCGAGGAGGAGTCCGATGACCCGCTGGTCTTGAGACCACCAGCGAGCGTACTCCGGGTTGGCCATAGTAACGGCCTTATCGCCCTCTCCCTTGGTAACAGTCTTCTCGGGTGCCGCGACGGTTTCGTCGAGGTGAAGATGGATACCGGTGCCGGAGAGGTTGGGGAGAAGGATACCCTTCCAGAGGTTGAAGTTGTCTGCCTCCAAGCGAACTGAGATCATGGGAATGATCCTGGCGGAGACGGTAGCGCTCGAGGAGGAAGCAATCGCCCCGACGGCCATGGAGAGCTGAAGGGCAGACGATGTCATCGCGGCCGCGGAGGGGAGGTCTCTCGGTGAGGAGGCAGATGGATCTCATAGCGGCGGTGGACATGACTCACGGCGGCTGCGGTCTCTGATACCAAGTTAGAAAAGAGGATTTAGGGTTTTGTGTGTGGCTCTAAAGCCCCGCACGTGCTCCACTTATATAGACGTGACCACATACAAGTTACATATGTATACAATATGTATACGTGATACACAACATGTGGGGTTAGACTGAATACAATTCTAACAATCCAAATTCATAAGAAGGCTAATTTTTTATGGAGCGGAGTGTCCGGAGGATGGGCATATATATAGCCCCCGGTTGAGATAAGTTGCATCTGAGATAATTATCGGTGTTGTGTAAACACTCTCTATATAGTGAAGTTTTGATAGCTCACATTGGTGGTTTTTTCCTTTCTCTATTGCAGAGTTTTTTTCACGATAAAATGGTGTGTCTCCTGCGTGTGCTTTCTTTTTCGTTATTCGTTTTGCTCGTCGCGTTTATAACAGAGATAGGCATCCCTCCCAATGGCAAGATCTCCAACCAGAACCATGCAAAGTGGCACGTGTAAATCAGTTCACTTATGTTTATACAATTACATAGTCTTGTAGAAACTTAGGTCATGACTTAACTGCAATCTTTGCCCTTTAGTTAGCAGGATGGTGACTTGATAGTCCTCATGGATGCATGACCCGGCCACAGCATACTTAATTTGATAGTGCCGAATATATATTTGGTTTTCATGGGTGTATGATTAACATTTGTCTCTTCCTGGGGAAATACTAAGATGGAATAGTTGGCAAAGACTAATATAGCCAAGCCAACAATCTCCAGTGCACTCTTACCACAGAGCTGGTCAAGATTTCATCAAAAGGAGTAGCTGACAAAAGCTATAGCCAGCTGCATATGGTCTCTCTTGATACTAGCAAGATTAATACTTATGTTACTGTGACCATCCATTGGTTAACTATGAATTCCTTTAGCTGGTAGGCAGTCGTTGTCAAGATTGTTTCTACAAGGTTAATGGCAAACTTTCCAGGGACACAAATCAACATGTTTTTAGTGCATAATGTTAATCTTCTGCACATGCATAGATAATGATGCTGGTGGAGGTACACATCAGTAAGCACATGCATGCTCATGCATGGCACTGTAACTTTTAGGATGGATAGAATAAGACTAAAGACAAAGCGATTGCAAACATGATAATTAATCAATCAATTTGTGTAATCTTACAGATGTACCTCCACATTTGGTATTGGCACATTGTGCAAAAAGAGCATATACCTCTCCTATAAATGCATTGCAGATCCAATCAGCACATACTACTTAAGTACCAGCTAGCTAGTACTCGACCTGGACTTCCCATCACAGCGGAAGTAGCTAGCGAGCTAATAAGCTGCCATTAACAAAGCGAGAATGGTGGAGAAGTCGGCGAGCAATGGCGACGGCGGGGAGGCGAATAAGGAGAGGAAGGGGCTGTGGTCGCCGGAGGAGGACGAGCGGCTCTACACCCGGATCACGCGGCACGGCGTGTCCACCTGGAGCTCCGTGGCGCAGCTCGCCGGGCTGCGGCGGAGCGGCAAGAGCTGCCGGCTGCGGTGGATGAACTACCTCCGGCCGGACCTGAAGAAGGAGCCCATCTCCAAGCGCGAGGAGGAGACCATCATCTCCCTCCAGAAATCCCTTGGCAACAGGTACGTTATTGTTCTAGCTAGTAGTTGCCTAGTTGGTAATTGTTCATATAATCCGATCGGCCGTCGAGGCTGAAACGAATTTCTACGTGCTGATTTGTTGCATCGGTCGATTGTCAGGTGGTCGGTGATCGCCGGGAGGATGCCGGGGAGGACGGACAACGAGATCAAGAACTACTGGAACTCCCGCATCAGGAAGCGCCAGCAGAACACCAGCGCCGGCGGGAAGGACGGCGGCGGCTGCGCGAAGCAGGGCGACCTCCTGGCTGTCGCTACCACGGCATTCGAGCTATCACCGGCCGGAGAGCAAAAACCGGTTAGCAGGGAGGGCGCCACGGAGGCGGCGCCTCCTGTCCCGGCACGGTTCCCGCTGTTCGCGTGCCAGCTACTCGGCAGCGGGCTCGATGGAGGGCACACCGCCGCCATTGCGACCGCAGGCACCACGCAGTCGACAACCACCCACGAGAACAACGGCGCCGGCTCCGAGAGCGAGGTGAGCGTCGGCGAGGTCGGTCGGGAGGACCACTGCTACTACCGCGCCGGCGACGGCGCCGACATGGACATGGTCCATTTCCTCTCGTTCGACGATCTTCTCGACTACTCGGCCGGCGACCTGCTCGTGGATGCGTGGGATCATAGCGCAGTCTACTGCACGAATTCCGGGAGCTCTGCCGATTGATTTGCTTGTTGACTAGCCCAGCTTGCAAGAGGGGTTAGTTTTTGGTAAATTTGTTCAATTACATTGTGTACGTACGTGCACCTAGGCAGCTCCCTCTTGTGCACAACCAAATCGTTGTTGAGTTAATTGATTCAGTGGTAAATCCGTCTATTTGTCTCATCAAAATATGTGGAAGTGTAATTATTATTTTTGGTGTATTTTCCCATAGTTTCTGACTAAAGTAAGGCATCCCTTGAAGTAACTCTCTCAAACAAATTTGAAAGTGAATGCCATCTAGTGTTTCCCAAGTAAGAGAAGTATAACAATGATAATGGTATTTAAATTTTACATCTTTATATTTTGCACCTATAAAGATATTAATAATGATTAGTGGCTGTATGTAGTAACTGTTAACCCTTTGGTTACATTAGATCACTATGTAGCACGCTTTGAAATGGTATATTGTGCAAGAATTAAGACTCCTAGAGGAGTGGATGTGCAACCAAGCGACCCAAATCCTCGCGGATGTGAATTCTTATATTTATTACTTATTGTTTAATATATACCGTGCTACCACGAACTATCAATGGCCTTGGGATATCTTGTGATGTGTAAAACCAAGATGTTCCTTTTATGGTCAACCCGAAATGGTCCTTCTCTTCAGTACACTTGTCTAAAATAAGTTCCCAATGGACGACGTTCTGTCACATAGCCATCATGGATATGGCACTATTCGAGACGAATCACATGCTATGAGCCGTCGCAAATGTGGCACTATTCGAGATAGTTCACATGATAAACCGTCGTAGACTAGGACTATCCAAGGTGTATCCACCACAACAGCCATCCCGGAGGCTAACTATCCTATACGACTACTGCAATTGTTTGTGATTGGCTCGTGCCTCATGGATAGGTATGTTTTACCGTCTTAGATGGCGTGTTCGGTCCCACTACATTTTACATTTGACCCACAAAGAGGTAGGATAAAGGAAAATATATAATCATGCTTTCACAGATGAATTGTAAAAAATCTCTTGTACATATAATATAATGCATTTCCGTTTAGTAGCAATATATAGATATGTATTCTTAAAATAGTGATAATCGATAGTGAAGAGGAAAATAACGATGGTTTGACTTTGCAAACAATAGACCTTCATATCAGATAATATGGATTGCTACTGGAGTAGGTGTATTTTGATGGTGCACAAGAAACAAACACATTTCTTTGAAAGATTAGTGATTGAGAGATAGAGTGAAAGTGCATTGAAGTTCTCAAAGGAAAGCTAAAATGAGGCTCAAGGATAAATTCTTATAAACCTAGGGGCATATGGATGGATTCCATAAGAAATTGGTTGTTGGGGTGGGGGGAGGAGGTAGACACACAACCTTCCACGCTCTAGCCTGCGATGAACCTCCGAGGATAGTTTCAATCAACAGATATGCAGCGGAAATAAAACAACGAGCACATGCACAGGTGACACAAGGATTTACGTGGAAAAACCTCCTCAAGGTGAGGAGGAAAAAACCACAGGTGCGGACCAACCAGTCCACGCGAGCTTCACTATGAGCAACCTGGGTACAGAGTCTTCTCTAGAACATCTAGAGATATACAACACACTCAGCACGTTGCCAACCGGCAACAACAACAACAACCACTTGAGAGAAAGATTACAGCAAAGCAGAGTATCTTGGTTTCTGTCCCCTTCGGTAATCAGAAAACTGCTCTTAAACCACAGATCCAATCAGCACCAAACTTGGTAGACAAGCTGACATACGAGTACCCAACATACACACCAAATTTCAGGTCAATCGGACATCGTTTGCCTGCCCAAACTGTTCATCTACCAAAACTGCTCTGTGCTGAAACTGCAGCAGTCCGAACTGAATAAACCGCTTCCAAATCTGAAGCTACACTGACCCAGACCTCAAACCAGCTAACCAGATCGAAGTAATCAAAGAAAGGAACGATCTCACCAAGTTTGGAGTCAATCCAAGCACCCTTGAGCCTCCAAACACCAGCTTGAAGACAAACCGGTCAGATCTCAGAAATCTGGACAGAAATCACTTATCCTTCTTCTTCCTCTCTTCTCACTAGGTTGTGGTGTTCTTGTGTGTTCTCTCAGCCTCTCTCGGCAGCCACGATGGCTTGCTTCTCTCACTTGCTCACTTTGCTCCCACACACGGCCACCAAAGGTGGCTAGGGTTTTCTTTTATACTCCTCTCTCAAGGAGCATCTCAGCCGTTGGATACGAACATCGATCAACGGTTGAAACATGTTGGACTTCACGGGCTGATGTTGGGCTGCCAACACACCTCCATATGGAGGGACCTGGCCCAACAAACTCCCCCTCCCGACATCATGGAGGGTCTCACTGCCAACCGGCAGTCATACCGGCGAGCCGACGGCATACCTCGATCTTTCCTCTTGTCACCACCTTGGTCAACATATCATCCCCATTGTCATCTGTGTGCACCTTCTCAATTTGCATTTGCTTGGAATTCAGCACATCTCGAATCCAATGATAGCGCACTTCAATATGCTTCGACCTTGAATGGAAACTTGCATTCTTACTTAGGTGAATGGTACTTTGGTTATCACAAAACAACACATACTTGTCTTGCTCAAAACCAAGCTCACAAGCCAATCGTTTCAGCCACAATAGCTCCTTGCTCGCCTCAGTTACTGCGATGAACTCGGCCTCAGTTGTGTTCAGCGCCACACACTTTTGCAACCTGCTTTGCCATGCCACTGCTCCCCCTGAATGGGTAATCAAATAACCTGAAGTAGACTTCCTTCCATCGACATCTCCAGCCAAGTCTGAATCTGAATATGCAATCAGTTTGGGCTCACTACCACCAAAGCAAAGCTTCATATTAGTGATGCCCCGGAGATACCTCAAAATCCACTTCACGGCTTCCCAATGTGGTTTTCCTCGATTGGACATAAATCTGCTCACAGTACTAACCGCTTGAGCAATGTCAGGTCGTGTGAACACCATAGCATACATCAAACTCCCAACCGCTGAAGTATAAGGAACTTTCTGCATTTCCTTTTCCATCTCTTCATTGGAGGGACATTGCTTTTTACTCAACTTGAAATGAGCTGCGAGTGGACAACTCACTTCCTTTGCCTTGTCCATCTTAAACTTGCGAAGTACCTTCTCAATATATTTCTCTTGAGACAAGTACAACTTGTTGGATTTTTTGTCTCTCTCAATTCTCATGCCGAGAATACACTTTGCTGGACCCAAGTCTTTCATGGCAAAACTTTTGCTCAACTCTTTCTTTAGCCTAGCAATTCTAGACATTCTTGCCAACAATCAAGATGTCATCCACATAGAGCAATAACATGATAAAATCATCACCTCAGAATCTTGTTGGGTCCACAGCATAGAAAACAAAAAATTTCCTACGGTGTGAACTACACGCCAAGATCTATCTACTAGGTACAAAGCAACGAGTGGACATACATCCAACGAGAACTTACCCTCGAAGACAACGAGTTTTGTTAACGAGTAGGAACTCGTGGTTAATGTAGTCCTACACTTGCCGATCTCATGATCGTGAGGAAGTCCGAGCAGGTCCGGCTCCAGCACGTCCTTCAGATCCAGCTCCAGCACCGAAAAGCAGCGGTGCATCCGTGATCGCACACACGTCTGGTACCCCGACAACCTCCGTCCCTCGCTCCAGCAAAGCAGCGGAAGCAGCAACTCCTTTCCAGATAAAGCCACCGGGAACATGTATCTCGCTAATCCGAGACCATGGGGAATAATACTAGAGGGGGAGAGAGATCCTTCACAAGGAGGTGTGTTTGAGAAGTGAGGAGAGGGTGGCCTTTTATAGGAGGAGGGGGGGTGCCCCTCCTTCATGGCCGGCGCATGGAGGATGTGTCTCTTCACCTCCTCCATTCATGTGGTGGTAACTCCTCCACATTAAAATGCCTCTTCACATTCCCTTTTAAAGTCTCCACTTTAAATGCATTAAATTTCTCCAAATTTAATGCTCTCTCATTTAATAAAACTCTTTAATTATTTTTATTCAGAATTTTTAATTACTTTAATTAACAAACATTCACATAAAACCCCCTGCAACATTTCAATATTACATGCAGAACCAATTTCAGCAATTTCACCCGAAACAGTTTCGGTGTCTACTAAAATAATTCCAGCGCTTTCTTAAATCTTTATCTGAAACATATTTGCTCCAAATGGTGTCGGTATCCCTTAAGTGTGTCACCCTACGATTCGCGAATAATGCAGACATGATCGAGACCCCTCTCCGATCAATAATCAGCAGCGGGACCTGGAGATCCGTACTGTCTCCTACACATTCAACGATGACTTCTGTGATCGTGAGAACCTTTAACACTTGTAACTAAATCCCTTTGTCTCGCGATATATTACATGTCCGAGATTGGATCATCGGTATCTCCATACCTAGTTTGATCTCGTTACCGACATGCACTCTTTTCTCGTTCCCGTAATATAACATTCTAGTGATCACATCACTTTCTTGCAAGCTATCTTAATGTGATATCAGCGAGAGGGCCCAGAGTATATCTATCCGTCATCGGGATTGACAAATTCCACTCTTGATCCATGAGCCTCAACATAACACCTTCGTAGCACTGAACTCATCTTTATAGTCACCCTGTTACAGTGTGGCGTTTGATGTTATCAAGATACTCTTCTGGTGTTAGCAATTAACATGATCTCATGGTCTAAGGATAAAGATTACTTCGTATAGTGTTATAGCAATATAAACATAATGACTTTGATCGTAATGCTATACTTCGGATGAATGTTCATCACATTATTCCACCAATGTTGTGACCTTGTTATTAACAACATCCAATGTCCATGATCAGGAAACCTTGATCATCTTGTTAATCAACGAGCTAGTCTATAAGAGAGGCATAACTAGGAACCCTTTTTGTTTATTAAACACACATGTATTGACGTTTCCGATCAATACAATTATAGCATGCAAAATAAACATTTATCATAAACATGGAATAAGATAATAACCACTTTATTATTGCCTCTCGGGCATATTCCCTCCAGTCTCCCACTTGCACTAGAGTCAATAATCTAGTTTGAAAAACTTTGCGTATTGAACACCTATGGCTTTCTGGTGTTGCATATATGCGATTGCTAGTGGTTAACATAATCTCCGGATCTAACAGTTTCAGGTCCGTGTGTATTTGCATGTCTTTGCGTCTCTACGCATCACTCATTCTCAAATGAGATGGCATTGTATAAATTTGGTCCTTTGGTGAGACCTTTAGTTCGTTTGGGTTAAAATATGTTGATATTATTGTCACACAATATATCTTCATAGTATTAGCCCACTTTGAACCACACCTAGTTTGATAACAAACTACTTAACACAAATGCCCTCCTATGTTGCTACTATAGCAGTCATATACTTAGCCTTTTGTTGTAGTATCCGTCACAATGTCTCAACTTTGGAACTCATCCAAATCCATCATGGAACATCCTTTCCATTACATTGTGCCACCCATAGTCTAAATTGAGATAAATTTAATTTGTATCTTGTGACAAAACTAGTATCAATGTAACACTTTACAATGAACTACCTTTAACTATTTGTCACTTATACATGATATATTCTTAGTTCTTCCAAAGCTCATAAGAATATCTTTACTATTGTCCAATGATCATCTTATGAATCATTCTGGTATATGCTCATAACATTTAGAGTATAGGACATTCTTGATATATATATATATATATCATGGTATAATCGATCAAAATCTTCATGTGATTTTACTCACCAAGTGTTGAAACACTTGAATTTTGATACAATCCTTTTCATGAAGCAAGAACCTTTCTTGTTGTTTCCATATTGAACCCTTTCAATATCTCATATATGTATGTCTGGCACAACCATATTAGCGCCTTAATCTATCCATATAGATATTGATGCCTAATATTCCGGTTTTGCCCAAGTCTTTCATCGAAATCTTATTTTAATGAAATTCTTAACTTGTGTCAATACAAGATACATCATTTCCAATCAACAATATGTCCTCTACATAATGTATTAGAAATATGTCTCGGCGCTCCCACTTAATTTCTTGCAAATCCAAGCATCTTCATCATCTCCGATGAATTTAAACTCTTTTAACAATTTCATCATGGTGAAGATTCCAACTCCGCTATGCTTACTTCAACTATTGAAGTTTGCATGCCCTTTTAGCACCCTTTGAATTAACAAAACCCTTTGGACCGTGTCATGTACACGTCCTAGGTAACCGTTCTATTAGAAGAACATTGTTTTGTTTATTCAATTACCATATACCAAATTATATGTAGTGGTTGCTACATTAATCCGTCAAGACTAAATATCGCTATGAAAGATCAAATCTTGTCATAGTCAACTCCTTGAACATTGTCGTAAACTTCTTTCCGACATGTCGACTATTTCATAGATGTTAAACATCCATGTCTTATTTCTTTATAGATCCAAACACGACCGATAGGCTTCACGCCTTTCCGGAGGGTCTTCCAAGTTCAGAAACTTGATTTCTCGTGTATGGATACTATCACGGATTCTATAACTTCTAGTCATTTTATGGAGTCAGGGCCCATCATCGCTTCTTTGCATGTAGTCGGTTCATCATTGTCAAAACAATAACGACTTGCTTATCAAATCTTACTATTTGATTCTTACCGACCCACACGGTTCTATAGGAACTCTAATCTCCGACATCACACCTTTTGTAATCGCGAGATCCATGAGCATTGTGGCCGCCACCGGGACACTTTCTGGCGATGCGCTACTTAGCACATATAGCTAAGGTTCCACAACCTTATCAAAGTTCTATTGTCCTCCCACTTAACTTTTCACAAAAAATTCCTTCTCAAGAAACTTGACGTTCCAAGTAACAAACTCTTTTGTCCTCGGTGTTATGGAGAAATTCCCAAAAAATTCTTTGGGATAACCTACAAAGACGTGCTTATCTGACTTTGGTTGTAAACATTTTACTTATGCATAGCATACCAAAATTTAAGAAAAGACAATTCGGGTTTTATCCCAAACCATAACTCATATGGTGTCATTTCAATGGATCATGATGGTGCTCTTTTCAGTGTAAAAGCGGTAGTCTCTAAAGCTTCAATCCTTAAAACATAATGGCAGTTTTATAAATGACACCTTTGATCTTACCATGTCAAACATGGTTTGATTTCATCTCTCGAACATACCATACTCCTGTGGTTTATCGGGAAATCCAAATTCATAGAACAATTCCTCAAATCTTAGGTGTTTTGCTAAACATGTAACTCAAATATCTTCCTTTATGATCGAATCATAAACTCTTTATTTTCTTGTTACAATGATTTTTCACTTCATCTTGAAAGTCTTTGAACAACTTTCAAATGTTTCATACTTCTTCCTTATTAAGTAATATACATATATATTCACTCAAATTTTCGAAGAAAGCATATGAAGCAAAAAGATCCATCGCATATGGCTACAAATAATGGACTATGCACATCAGCATGCACAATTTCTAATAATCTAGTCATCCGTTCCTCTCTGGCCTATGGACGGAGTTTCAATTATCTCGAGGAAAGTCTCACATGCGTCAATTGATCAAAATCAAAGACTCCAAAAATCCATCAACATGGAGTTTCTTCATGTTTTGTTTCCAATATAATTTAAACAGCGATGTCACTTCATAAGTGATCTTTCAATCATTTGTCTTGCGACATTTTAGCAATAGTGTTTATGGATGTGATTTCTCCCACTAGACTTGTAAAAGTTCATCCATCCTTTATGGAATACGACAATTATTTGAACAACCATTGTTCTCGTAATACCGGAACAAAATAACAATTATTAAAACAAATCTTAAAGGCTAGGTTTGACGACAACGAAAAAGCATAATAACACTTTATTTGTTTTTGATGATCATCATCACTTATTCTCTTGCTAGTTACTTAGGCCATTGCAGTTCATGAATTGCGTTGTCCTGTATGACACTTCATACCAACCAATTCGGTATCCAATACCTAAGAACCACATTGTTTAATAAGCAAAGAATAGAACCATAACATGTATATCTTCTATATACCCAAGTTGGACATCTCCAACCTTTTATTTTCTGCCAAATATTTTATAGATTCTCTTTCAGCAATTCCTTTTCTTTTAAAAGAATCTATCAACATCAATAGTGGTGTCATCAACATGACACATGGTACAAAGCTTGTATATAGTCAAATACTAATACCTTTGGACTTGCACTTTGAAGTGGATCACCATCATCAAATGTTTGGCATTCTTTCAAAAATCCATTCTTTAGTAATCTATTAGTGTAGTAAACATTTTACTTACATCTTCTATTCATACTTATCATGACAACTTTCATGATCAAGCTACTATAGCCTATAAGGAAGATTCGCGAGTATAATATCAGTTCCCAAAACCTTTTTGGTAGATTCGGATGCCTAGCATCTCCAACCTTCACAAATTCTCATACAATATGAGAACATGCATTTTGCTAAATTATACTCATCATAATGCAACCAAAAACATTGTTTCAGATATCACAATATCTTTCACACTTGATGGTTTCTGAAACAATTTTCAGCTCCAATATAATCTTGATATTAAAACAACTTTTGAATATCAATAATCATGGAGGCAAACATGATACTTTAGATACTAACATTGGAATTCTTACTCTTGATTTAATACTACTTATTAAACTTCATGGAGTAAATAGAGTTTGTTGAAAGTTTGCAATAGGACTTATAAACTTTAAATTAACATTCAAAACAATACGATACCAGTTCGTAAAGTAAATATCCAGAATTCTATAGTTCTATTATCTCAAATAAAAACTAAGCATAAGGTAGAAAACGAATGCCAATGACTACAACAAACTATGCAAATTCACTTTGATTTAATTTATGACAAATTTGGTTCGACTAATCCAAATTAGAAATGAACTCCCACTCAAAAATGACATCCCTCGTGTATTTTTGGTGATTACATGAACCAAATCCACTACACCAAGTCCGATCATCACGTGAGTTGATGTAGCTTCAAAGGCGAGCATCTATATGGGCATCATATCAACTATATGACTCATGCTTAACCTTTCGGTCCGTGTTCCGAGGCCATGTCCGTACATGCTAGGATCGCCAAGTAAGAACCTTAGTACTCGCATGTGTAAAACTGTCTTACACCCGTTTGTATGAAAGCGTAGAGTCGAGTACACCCAATCATCACGTGATGTCTCGAAACACGATCCATAAAACGGTGCATACTTAAGGACGAACACATTTTTATCTTGATATCTAAATGAGGGATCATCTTACAATGCTACAGAAAGCGCCAAACTAGCAGTATAAGATGCTAATATCTAATGTGTAAAGTGAGATGATATGGTCCATGCATTTGATCTCTATCACTTGCATCGTGGTATGATCTCTATCATTCCTTTGTGTGTAAGGCCAAGGTCTATGGAATTTACACGTTCAGTGTGTTGTAAGATTATCTATCATACATCTACTTACAACAATACCATATCAAGACACTAGCCCAGCAACGATCTAAACTAGACGCCTCTAATTTATCAATTGCAAGTTTTACGTGGCTTAGGGCTTTCGGAGAAACAACCGTTCTTACCTACGAACATGAACCACAACGAAGATAACCAAGTTATTAGCAACTCGTTGTAAATCAGATATTGACTATAGTAGGAGAGACAAACACCCGCCAGGCACTTATGCAAAACAAGTTGCATGTCAGTCGTGGAACCGGTCTCATGTACGATGACATGTAAGGTTGGTCCGGGCCGCTTCATCCCACTATGCCACCAATATCCAAAATACATAGAAGATGCAATAACATGATCATCATCGCCCACATATAAACATATGTGTACTACCCGTGCAAAGCACCTACGCATAGATCAGGCTCTGATACCACTCTTGGGTCCGCAGCATAGAAAACAAAAAAATTCCTACGGTGTGAACTACACGCCAAGATCTACTAGGTACAAAGCAACGGGTGGACATACATCCAACGAGAACTTACCCTCGAAGACAACGAGTTTTGTTAACGAGTAGGAACTCGTGGTTGATGTAGTCGTACACTTTCCGATCTCAAGATCGTGAGGAAGTCCGAGCAGGTCCGGCTCCAGCACGTCCTTCAGATCCAGCTCCGGCACCACCAAGTCCAGCACCGCAAAGCAACGGTGCATCCGTGATCGCACACACATCCGGTACCCCGATAACCTCCGTCCCTCGCTCTAGCAAAGTAGCGGAAGCAGCAACTCCTTTCCAGATAAAGCCACCGGGAACATGTATCTCGCTAATCCGAGACCATGGGGAATAATACTAGAGGGGGAGAGAGATCCTTCACAAGGAGGTGTGTTTGAGAAGTGAGGAGAGGGTGGCCTTTTATAGGAGGAGGGGGGTGCCCCTCCTTCATGGCCGGCGCATGGAGGAGGTGTCTCTTCACCTCCTCCATTCATGTGGTGGTAACCCCTCCACATTAAAATGCCTCTTCACATTCCCTTTTAAAGTCTCCACTTTAAATGCGTTAAATTTCTCCAAATTTAATGCTCTCTCATTTAATAAAACTCTTTTATTATTTTTATTCAGAATTTTGTTAATTACTTTAATTAACAAACATTCACATAAAACCCCCTGCAACATTTCAATATTACATGCAGAACCAATTTCAGTAATTTCACCCGAAACAGTTTCGGTGTCTATTGAAATAATTCCAGCGCTTTCTTAAATCTTTATCTGAAACATATTTGCTCCAAATGGTGTCGGTATCCCTTAAGTGTGTCACCCTACGGTTCGTGAATAATGTGGACATGATCGAGACCCCTCTTCGATCAATAATCAGCAGCGGGACCTGGAGATCCGTACTGACTCCTACACATTCAACGATGACTTCTGTGATCGTGAGAACCTTTAACGCTTGTAACTAAATCCCTTTATCTCGCGATATATTACATGCCCGAGATTCGATCATCGGTATCTCCATACCTAGTTTGATCTCGTTACCGACATGCACTATTTTCTCGTTCCCGTGATATAACATTCTAGTGATCACATCACTTGCTTCCAAGCTATCTTAATGTGATATCACCGAGAGGGCCCAGAGTATATCTATCCGTCATCGGGATTGACAAATTCCACTCTTGATCCATGAGCCTCAACATAACACCTTCGTAGCACTGAACCCATCTTTATAGTCACCCTGTTACGGTCTGACGTTTGATGTTATCAAGATACTCTTCGGTGTTAGCAATTAACATGATCTCATGGTCTAAGAAGATTACTTCGTATAGTGTTATAGCAATGTAAACATAATGACTTTGATCGTAATGCTATACTTCGGATGAATGTTCATCACATCATTCCACCAATGGTGTGACCTCGTTATTAACAACATCCAATGTCCATGATCAGGAAACCTTGATCATCTTGTTAATCAACGAGCTAGTCTATAAGAGAGGCATAACTAGGAACCCTTTTTGTTTATTAAACACATATGTATTGACGTTTCCGATCAATACAATTATAGCATGCAAAATAAACATTTATCATAAACATGGAATAAGATAATAACCACTTTATTATTGCCTCTCGGGCATATTCCCTTCAAATCTCTGGATAAATACACAATGGTCTGAGCTACACCTCTTGTAGCCTTGCTCCCCCATGACAAATTCAAACTTCATGTACCATTGTCTCGGTGCTTGTTTCAGGCCATAGAGACTTTTCTTCAATTTGCACACATAGTCGTCTTTGCCTTTAACAAGAAACCCCGCAGGCTGATCCATGTAGATTTCTTCCTCCAACTCTCCATGAAGGAAAGTTGTCTTCACATCCATTTGCTCAACCTCCAAGTTGAGACTTGCTGCCATGCCAAGAATCATTCGGATTGATGTCATCTTCACCACCGGAGAAAATATTTCATCAAAGTCAATACCTTTTCTCTAGCTGAATCCTTTTACAAATAGCTTGGCCTTGTACCTTGGATGTGATGTGTGCTCTTCTTGTTTGATTATGTAGACCCACTTGTTCTGTAGAACTTTCTTGCCCTTGGGCAACTTCACCAGCTCATAAGTATGATTCTTATGCAAAGAATCCATCTCTTCTTGCATAGCCTTATTCCACTCCTTTTTGTTCTCATCTTTCATCGCATCTTGAAAGCACTCAGGTTCTGAACCATCAGACAATAACACCACATATTGGTCTAAATCGTACCTGGTGGAAGGAACACAGTCTCGGCTGGACCGTCTGAGTGGAGCAGCTGGTGGACTATCTGGTTCAGGTGCTTGCTTATCATGATCATCTTCTTCAGCATCATACTCTTGCTGCTAGGGAGCATCCTCACCTGTACCACTATGTGCATCACCTTGCACATCTTCTGCATCATCATCTTCAGCTTCTTCTTCAGCTGAATCTGCAGGAACAGGGTCAGAATCAGATCTGTCTTGCTACTGATTTCGAGGAGGAACATGCACCGGAACTTGCACCGGAGCTTGCGCCTTTGTCTTCACAATATCATCAATTGTCTGGTCTTCAACAAACGCAACATCACGGCTTCTCACAACCTTTCTTGCTATTGGATCATACAACTTGTAGCCGAACTGATCACCTCCATAGCCAAGAAATATACACTGTCGTGTCTTTGAATCAAGCTTTGACCTTTCATCTTGAGGGATATGAACAAAGGCCTTGCACCCAAAAACCTGCAGGTGCTCATACGAGACGTCATTGTCATAAAAGACCTAGTTTGGAACATCTCCCTGCAATGGATAACTCAGTGAGAGATTAATAAGATAAACTGCACTCGACAAAGCTTCACCCCAATAATGTTTAGGCAGCTTTGCACTTGATAGCAAGCGTCTAACTCTCTCAACAATTGTCATGTTCATCCTCTCAACAAGACCATTCAGCTGTGGTGTCTTCGGAGGAGTAAATTGGTGCCTAGTTCCCTATTCCTTGCAATAGGCATCAAATGGGCCAATATACTCAGTTTCTCTCTCAACTGAGACTTGGAATTGATTGAACATACTTAGTACTTGGTGTTTGTTCTTCAAAACATAGACCCAAACTTTCCTGGAAAAGTCATCAATAAATGTGACAAAGTACTTTGCTCCATCCAAAGACCTCACCGACATTTTGCAAACATCAGAATGTATCAAGTCCAACACCTCGGGCTTCTTGTGACGAGGTTGACTCTTGAATGCAACTCTATGTTGCTTCCCTGCTAGACAATCTGAACATTTCTTGATGTGAAAACTGATGACCCACAAGTATAGGGGTGTATCGCAGTATTTTTGATAAGTAAGAGTGTCGAACCCAATGAGGATCAGAAGGTGCTGGCTACTGGTATGGATCAGGAATTCTCTGCAAATACTTAGCAAACTGATTTTAGGGGTTTTCGATAAAGCAAGTCAACAAAGTACGAGTAAATAAAAGACAGTAGGAATAAATGCAGCAAGTGGCCCAATCCTTTATGCAGCAAAAGACGAGCCAGTTGTATTACTTAAGATGACCAAACGTTCTCGAGGACACATGGGAAGACTGTCAAGTGCTTTCGCTTCATATAGTTGATTAATCTTCTTTAGCTTGCTAAGTGTTGTGTGGGTGAACCTATGCTAATGTACCACCCCATCCAAGACTAATACATACTTGTGATTATACCCCTTGCAAACATCCGTAAGTACAAGAAAGTAATTAAGGTAGAAACCTAACCACAGCTTTAAACTCTAAGACCCTTACGTCCCTTGTGCAATGGTTTCCTAACGGGGGTTCAGGTTTCTGTCACTCTGGCAACCCCTACGATTAGTAGCCAAATACACAATGCATTCCCCTAGGCCCTTATAGGTGAAGTGTCATGTAGTCGACGTTCACATGACACCACTAGAAGAAGTACACCGCAACTTAAATAACAATCTATTGAATCTTTCTCAATGCAACTCCACTACTAACAACAAGACTTCTCCCACGTCCTAAAGAACAAAACGAACTACTCACAAGACATCATATGGATCATGATCAGAGATGGAATAATGATGTATAACAATCTGAACATAAACAATAATTCAATGGTTCACTCAATAGCATCAACTACAAAGAGTAATCAACACCGGGAAAGTTTCCCCTATGAACTATGCAAGATTCAACGCAATTGTTACAGCAATATGGAGATGGTGATGAGGGTGCTGATGGTGATGATGGTGGTGATGATGATCCCGATGAAGTCCAGCTTGATGGTGGTGTTGATGGCGACGATCTCCCCTCTCCGGGAAGGAATTCCCCCGGCAGAAATCTGTCTGCCAGAGAGATCTTTCTCTCTCGGTGTTTTTCGCCCCACAGAGGCAGCGGAATCTTTCTGTGGTCGCTCCCCGAGTCTTAGGGTTTTGGGAGGATGATATACGCCAGAGGGGAGAGGCTAGAGTAGGCCAGGGTGGCCACACCACCTCTAGGCGCGGCCTAGGCCTGCCCGCGCCATGGAGTGGTGTGGGCCCCCTGTGGCCCACCTCCACACCATCTTCTGGCATCCTTAGTCTTCTGGAAAAATAGGATTTTCCGTATATTTTCCCAGATTTTCTGATCTTCGCGAATTTTGCCTCCAAACAACACCTTTTCCATCAGAATCCTGACTGCAGCGGTCCATGCTCCAAAAGTCATCAACCATGCAAAAATAGATGAAATAACATAAGTATCACCTCTCAATACGAAATATATCAATGAATAATAGTGAATTAAGACATAGAATAGTGATGCAAAATGGACGTATCAACTCCCCCCAAGCTTAGACTTCGCTTATCCCCAAGCGAAACTGAGCTCAATAAACATGGCCTCAGGTTTATGGAGTGAAGAGTCGATAAAAGAATACGGACAAGAAGCATCACATTCATAAAATACATAGATCATAATAGAAGACAACTCACTATTATATAACTCAACTTGTAATGAGTAAAGGAAACACAATAAAGATACATAAAGTAAATCATAACTGGTAATGGCAAACTTAGCTCTTGCTCGAAGAATAGTTGATAATTTGGTGGAGTTCACAAATAACTGGTTTTTCAATGATAACTTTCAAAGTAGTAAACATCAAGATAAGAGCAATGTGCAAAACAAGGAACATAAGAAACATGATTGAATAAATCATCATATGAATGAATGAAACACATCAACTCAAAATACTTGCTGAGGTAGAAGGGAATAGGTTTACTGACTCAACTACAAAGTAAAAGAAAGGCCCTTCAAAGAGGGAAGCAGGGATTGCAAGTCTCATAAAGAGCTCCCAAAAATTATGATACTTACTAGCTTTCAGCTCTCATTGCCCCTATCATAGGCATCTTTAGGTGATTAAGGATAAAGTGACACAACTAAGAGGATATGCTTGACAAGTTATAAGTTGAAATCTCATGCCCCTTACTTATGAGTACCGATCCTCATTCTACTCAACTTCAGTCACGAGCAAGCTCTTGTCATTGTAAATACGTGCGTATCATTGAGAACCGCCAACGGGGTACCCCTTGCACATGACACGGGAGCTATCCCATAACCAAAATGACAAGGCAAGCAGACAGTGAGCATCTCAACGATCTTTTTATTTGCTATTTGCATAGGTTTTTATTGAGGATGCTTCATAGAATGCTCATTATAGTTATGTTGCAAGTTTCCACCATGATTAGGCATGGCTTAGGCTAGCAGCCCAGGCGTTTCTCTAACACACATATAAACTCCATGATCTTACAAGTTCCACTTTTATTTCACACCGCCGGGATCCATAAGCAAAAGAACATGATATCAACTAGGTACAAAGTACCAAATGAAGTGTTGAAAGCGGTCCCCATGATACATGGTTCGGCTAACTTCAACTCATAAAGCGCAAGCATATACACAACAAAGAAGGACCCAATGGTTCAAGTTTATTAAATGCAATAAAGTAAAGTGTGCCATCAAGTTCGTGAGAGCTTTAATCACTAATTTTCACATAACAAGTTTAATTTGGGAGGTAGATAAAACAAGAATTTACTTGGAATAGCAATAATGCTACTAGGTAGGTATGGTGGACACAAATGGCAAAGGTTTTGGTTTAAAGGAGGTGGATGCACGAGAAGGATACCCTCTCAGTACAGGTTTTTGGCTAGCAAGGCTGGGTAGCAAGTATAAGAGTTGAAGGAAACAAACAAGCATCCAAATGATAAATACAAACATGCAATCTTCCTTGGAAGCACAAAAGATCTTAACTAGAGAATACTAAACTTATGAGCAAATCAAGAAAGAAAGATGATGAAATTATTTTTCTCTAGAGTACTTCTATCTTTTTCTTTTCAACTCTCAAAAAATGTTGCTACTGGCCGAGCCATGTTTGCCAAAACTAACTAAATTAACTCAATGATCCCAAAGTGACACCAATACTAACAACAAGATCAATCATATAACCACAAATTGAAAACTAACATAAGCTATGCAAAAGAGTGAATGATAGAACTTCTCATTAATATTCCATAACGGAAACTCACATCAAGGGATACATATCTAACGAGAGAGGGGACACTTCCATAATGCAAACCATACTACATAATAACTCCTCTATTCATGATATGACTCTACTAATAAGGTAAAAAGATAGAAGATAGTGATATGATACCGCGGCACTCCCCCAAGCTTGGAACAAACCAAGGGGATGCCAAACCTGATGACGAATTACTCCTTTGGTGGTGGTATCCTCTCGATGAGCTCTCTGATAAGTTTCCCCAAGGCCTCAATCTCAAAAGTGAGATTACGAATCAGGTGTGAATTTTTCTCAATGCGGCTCATGATCATGTCGTGTTGAGAATTCCAGCTTTTGCTATCCTTTCCCCACTCTTCCTCCTTGAAGTCGTCTTTTCCTGCATGGCTAGAACGAGGCAAATCCCAATTGGAGGGTAATTTCCCCTTGGGCATATTCTGGTATTGATGCTCATGGATAAGGGTATGGAAATGATTCTTGGTGCATGGAGGAAGTGACCAGGGATCTGAATGGTGATGAGGAGGCTTCCCTCCAATGGCTGGATTTGCCACCACTCCAATGCTTGCAATGGTAGTGCCGGTGTGCGGGTGTTGGCCTTGCTCCTCTTCACCTTCACTCTTGATCTCCTTCTCCTTCCCGGGGTCTTGGAGGTCTTCCTCCATAGGCTCCTTCCCTTTATCCTTGGCAGACACCATTGTGCTTCTAAACTTTCAAAGAGTATGTCCTGACAGAAACAGATCGAAACAAAAACACGATATACGAACCTCGGGGGATCCGGGGGGTTATATATTACGAAGTTTCATATCAAAAGGAAGGGACTGGGAGAAAACGAGTCGGAGGCGGAGTCCGGGGTGGACTCACCACCTGGTGGCGCGGCCAGGGGAGGGCCCACGCCACATGGTGGTGTGAGCCACCCTGGCTCCATTTCCGTCCCTTTTTCGCTTCGTAGCTTTTCTTATTAACTGAAAACTGCAAAAATATAGTTGGATTGTATTTTCGCGGAACTTTTCTTACCAGAACCGTTCCCTATTTGAACACATACTCTACAGGTCTCTGAATTTGGTATTTAGTGGATTCTTTCGGAGTCACCACTCGAATCATCAATATCTTCATCTTCATACACTTATTATTGGAGTCATAAAACATTTCTCTTCCTTATTACACCATTATCTCCACTTCCTGGAAATTTCTTTCACACAAAACTTCACACAGTTCTCATTAGCAACATTACTATAAGTGAAGTGATAAAACCTTTTGAGTCCAACTTTAACTAAAAACCATCAAAAAAAGATACTTTAGCAACTCCTTTCAAAAACCCAAAAAGAATTCAAAAAGGAAATCGAATAAAGAAGCAAATGCAAGAATGGCTAAATCTGTCAAAACAGACCAGCAGGTAAAGATCAATTTTTTCGAAAATCTTCTGTTGCTCAAATAAAAAAGTGCAAAACTAACGAAAGTTAAATAATAACCTTGGGAAGAAGCACAAAACTTTACAGCTCAATCAGACATACAGAGATCTCTCACGAATTTGTACGGTGAAGCACAAAAATCTGTTTCGGGACAGCAACTTCCCCAAATATTACTTCTATCTCATTAGAGGTTGATCTTGACACAAAAACCAAACAAAACGGATAAGGAGCGGTTATTACCGAAGTAATAACTTCCAAGACTCAAAGAAACAAAAGCAAACTAAAAGCAAAAACAAATTAGGTTGTCTCCCATAAAGCTCTTTCTTTATAGCCATTAAGATGGGCATGATAATTTGAAGAAGCTCTCATAGGGATATGAATTGAAGTGAAAGAGAGCATTAAGAAGCAAAAACACACAGATTTAAGTCTAACCCACTTCCTATGCAAGGGGATTTTGTAAACAAACAAGTTATCGAAACCAAAGGCAACTTGTATAAGAAGGCAAAAGAAGCGCAATATAAAAACTTTCAGCATAAAACGAGGAAACTTGATATTATTGAGATACATAAGAACACTTTTCCCTCTCTCATAGTACCTTTCAGTATCATGCATAAACTTAACAACATAGCTATCACAAGAACTCATAGCAATGATCACTTATTCTAACAGAAAACACAGGAATACTAGCTCTCATAACACTACTTTGTGAAACAATATTAGAGGTACCCTTACAAAGGATAGTGTGTCCCTCTTTTTCATATTTAGCAACAAAGTCTTTCACATTTGCTACAATAGGTTCATCAACCATTTGTTTATCAGGTTCAACAGCCTTATTCATACTTTCATTAACCATACTAGTTATCATAGAATGTTCCTTTATCTTAACGGGGAAAGACATTTTCTCAATGTAAGGTTTGGGTAAGACATGATTAGCAGTGTAAACTTCAGTATTTCTTGCAGGAACACTCTTAGCAATATCATTATAAGGTTCATGATACTTATTCCACTTCTTTTTAGGCACTTCAATGTAGGAAGCAAAAGCCTTAAAATAAGAAGCAATAGCTTGAGAGTCTAGACCATAAGCATTACTAATATTTTGAAAGTCATCAGTTCCCATAAAAGATTCAATGCATTCATAATCATAATTTATACCTGACTTTCTACCTTTGTCATTCTCCCAAGCTTCAACATTGTCTTGAATACGGTCCAGAAGATCCCATTTAGCTTCTTCTTCCATGCGAGTGAATGATCCAGCATAAGAAGCATCCAATAAATCTTTATCATGTAGAGGGAGACTTGCATAAAAGTTATTGATAATAATATTGTTGGGGAGCTCATGAATGGGACATTTGAGCATTAGTAACTTCAATCTCCCCCAAGCTTGAGCTGTACTCTCTCCATCAAGAGGCTAAAAGTTGTATATTTGATTCCGATCTTTATGAATCTCACTAGGAGGATAAAACTTTGAATAAAAGAGAGGCACTATTTCCTCCTATTCCAGAGCTTGACCATTCTTCAGCAACTTATACCATTCCTCAGCTCTTCCTTTTAGTGATAATGAGAATAACTTCTTCTTAACCATATCTGTAGTAATACCTGCACACTTGAACAACCCGCATAATTCGTGTATAAAGAGTAAATGATCACCGGGATGGACAGTTCCATCCCCAAAATAGTAGTTATCCATAACACGATCAATAATTCTTGTAGGTATTTTGAAAACATCATTCTCAGCAGGTGGTGGCTTATCTACTACCTTAGTAGTGGTAGTAGCATTACCAAATAAAAAACTCGGCAAATTATCCATAACGAAAATAAAGCAACTAGCAGAAGTAAACAATACTCACAGTAGAAGTTTCCTTTACCAGTTCCACTCTCCAATAGCGCTTCACTCCCCGGCAACGACGCCAGAAAATAGTCTTGATGACCCACAAGTATAGGGGGTGTATCGCAGTATTTTCGATAAGTAAGAGTGTCGAACCCAACGAGGAGCAGAAGGTGCTGGCTAGTGGTATGGATCAGGAATTCTCTGCAAATACTTAGCAAACTGATTTTTAGGGGGTTTTGATAAAGCAAGTAAACAAAGTACGAGTAAATAAAAGACAGTAGGAATAAATGCAGCAAGTGGCCCAATCCTTTATGCAGCAAAGGACAAGTCGGTTGTATTACTTAAGATGACCAAACGTTCTCAAGGACACATGGGAAGACTGTCAAGTGCTTTCGCTTCATATAGTTGATTAATCTTCTTTAGCTTGCTAAGTGTTGTGTGGGTGAACCTTTGCTAATGTACCGGCCCATCCAAGACTAATACATACTTGTGATTATACCCCTTGCAAACATCCGTAAGTACAAGAAAGTAATTAAGGTAGAAACCTAACCACAGCTTTAAACTCTAAGACCCTTACGTCCCTTGTGCAATGGTTTCCTAATGGGGGTTCAAGTTTCTGTCACTCCGGCAACCCCTATGATTAGTATCCAAATACACAATGCATTCCCCTAGGCCCTTATAGGTGAAGTGTCATGTAGTCGACATTCACATGACACCACTAGAAGAAGTACACCACAACTTAAATAACAATCTATTGAATCTTTCTCAACACAACTCCACTACTAACAACAAGACTTCTCCCATGTCCTCAAGAATAAAACGAACTACTCACAAGACATCATATGGATCATGATCAGAGATAGAATAATGATGTATAACAATCTGAACATAAACAATAATTCAATGGTTCACACAATAGCATCAACTACAAAGAGTAATCAACACCGGGAAAGTTTCCCCTATGAACTATGCAAGATTCAACGCAATTGTTACAGCAATATGGAGATGGTGATGAGGGTCCTGATGGTGGTGATGATGATGATGATGATCCCGATGAAGTCCAGCTTGATGGTGGAGTTGATGGCGACGATCTCCCCTCTCCGGGAAGGAATTCCCCCGACAGAAATCTGTCTGCCGAAGAGATCTTTCTCTCTCGGTGTTTTTCGCCCCGCAGAGGCGGTGGAATCTTTCTGTGGTCGCTCCCCGAGTCTTAGGGTTTCGGGAGGATGATATACGCCAGAGTGGAGAGGCTAGAGTGGGCCAGGGCGGCCACACCACCTCCAGGCGCGGCCTAGGCCTGCCCGCGCGCATGGGGTGGTGTGGGCCCCCTATGGCCCACCTCCACTCCATCTTCTGGCATCCTTAGTCTTCTGGAAAAATAGGATTTTCTGTATATTTTCTCGGATTTTCTGATCTTCGCGAATTTTGCCTCCAAACATCACCTTTTCCATCAGAATCCTGACTGCAGCGGTCCATGCTTCAAAAGTCATCAATCATGCAAAAATAGATGAAATAACATAAGTATCACCTCTCAATGCGAAATATATCAATGAATAATAGTGAATTAAGACATAGAATAATGATGTAAAATGGACGTATCAAACACCCTTCACACCTTTCAACAGATTTTTCTTCACTAGCACCGTCATCCCCTTCTCATTCATGTGCCCAAGCCTCTTGTGCCATAAGGCACAAGCATCCTCTTTCTGCAATGCATTAACACAAGCAGTAGAAAGTTTAGCATGAACATGATACAAAACTGAAACCATGTTACCTTTAGCAACAATTAGATTTCCTTTGGTGAGCTTGTACTATGTATTTCCAAATCTGCTCAAGTACCCATCTCTATCAAGCAATCCAACCGAGATAATGTTGAGCCGAAGGGCCTCAACATGCCTCACTAACTTGTGGACTAGTGTCATACCATTTTCAGTCTCCAAGTGCACATCTCCTCTTCCAATGATTTTTGCTCTATCATTATTTCCCATCTTCACAACACCAAAATCACACGCTGTGTAGTTGGTGAAGAGCTCTCTACGAGATGTAGCATGTATGGTAGCACCATTGTCCGAAATCCAAGTCATATAATCACCATCTGCAAGGCTGATGGTATCATCAGAAACTACAGTGATCCTTTCCTCAATGGTGGAAACACCGCTACCATCATGTTCTTCATGCATGAGAAACATGATCTCCTCTACCGCAGCAATCCAGCCTCCCTCACTATCACTGTCACTGTCGGTCTGTTTTTGAACTTTCTTCTTTTTCTTTTTGTCTTTCTTCCATTGTTCACAATGCCTCTTGATGTGGCCCTTCTCACGGCAGTGATGGCATATAACACCAGCATACTTGTCTTTGCCTCTTGATTTGCTTCTACTTCTTTCTCCTTCCTTACTCGGACCTTTGCTCTTGCTTCTCCCCCGTGACTCGGTCACTAACATTTCAGAATGTGAGGAAGAACCGTCCTTATTAGCAATTTTTCTGGACTCTTCATTTAGTACCTTGGTCTTCACAAGGTTCCAAGTGACAACTCCATTAGGTGTTGAATTGCACACGGTGACCTTAAAGGTCTCCCAAGTGTCCGATAATGAGCCAAGTAGCAGCAAGGCTCGCACTTCATCTTCAAATGTAATTCCCATTGAAGTTAGATGATTTATAATGCCCTGAAATTCATTTACATGATCTGCAATTGGAGTGCCCTCCTTGTACCTCAAACACATCAATTTCTTAATCAAGAACATCTTGTTGGTACCTTCTTTGCGGGCATACAGCTCCTCCAATTTCTACCATAAGGTACGTGCATGCGTCTCCTCAATGATATGATTCAAAACATTATCATCCACTCATTGGCGGATGAACCCACAAGATTGGAGATGAAGTACCTCTCATTGATCTTCTTTCATATCGCTCGGCATCTTAGTGGAGAATATCGGCATCCAGCAATCCTTCACATATAACAAGTCCTTCATCTTGTACTTCCAAGATTGATAATTTGTACCATTCAAAGAAATTATTCTGTTGGTATTCACTTCCATCTTTCACCACAAGCAAATGCAATCAGCCCAAAACAAACCTTGCTCTAAAACTGAATACAAAACTGAACCTCGGCTCTGATACCACTTTGTTGGGGTGAGGGGGAGGAGGTAGACACACAACCTCCCACGCTCCAGCCTGCGATGAACCTCCGAGGATAGTTTCAATCAACAGATATGCAGCGGAAATAAAACAACGAGCACATGCACAGGTGACACAAGGATTTACGTGGAAAAACCTCCTCAAGGTGAGGAGGAAAAAACCACAGGTGCGGACCAACCAGTCCACGCGAGCTTCACTATGAGCAACCTGGGTACTGAGTCTTCTCTAGAACATCTAGAGATATACAACACACTCAGCACGTTGTCAACCGGCAACAACAACAACAACCACTTGAGAGAAAGATTACAGCAAAGCAGAGTATCTTAGTTTATGTCCCCTTCAGTAATCAGAAAACTGCTCTTAAACCACAGATCCAATCAGCACCAAACTTGGTAGACAAGCTGACATACGAGTACCCAACATACACACCAAATTTCAGGTCAATCGGACACCGTTTGCCTGCCCAAACTGTTCATCTACGAAAACTGCTCTGTGCTGAAACTGCAGCAGTACAAACTGAATAAACCGCTTTCAAATCTGAAGCTACACTGACCCAGACCTTAAACCAGCTAACCAGATCAAAGTAATCAAAGAAAGGAACGAGCTCACCAAGTTTGGAGTCAATCCAAGCACCCTTGAGCCTCCAAACACCAGCTTGAAGACAGACCGGTCAGATCTCAGAAATCTGGACAGAAATCACTTATCCTTCTTCTTCCTCTCTTCTCACTAGGTTGTGGTGTTCTTGTGTGTTCTCTCAACCTCTCTCAGCAGCCACGATGGCTTGCTTCTCTCACTTGCTCACTTTGCTCCCACACACGGCCACAAAAGGTGGCTAGGGTTTTCTTTTATACTCCTCTCTCAAGGAGCATCTCAGCCGTTGGATACGAACATCGATCAACGGTTGAAACATGTTGGACTTCACGGGCTGATGTTGGGCTGCCAACACACCTCCATATGGAGGGACCTGGTCCAACATTGGTAACCCTAATCCTATGATTAAAAGGTCTACCATGCGAACAAACCGTGGAATTTGAATTCTCCAAAATTTCTACGAAAATCCTTCGACCTATATGAGGCTCGAAAAGCACGTACGGCAGGAAACAAGCGTCAACTAGGACCTTGCAAGGGAATTTTCCCACTTCCTGACCATTTATGGTGCGACTAACGAGTGACTTAATTCTTAGTCACATGACATCATCACATGATTTGTACTACGTGAACATATTTGGTACTACGTGAACAGTTTTTCACTATGGGAACTATTATTACCCAGTTGCAACTCATATGACGGATATGAATCACGATGCAAATCTAATGTCCCTGGAGTCAACTGAGCTCAAGCTTAAGAATTAGTGGAAATCCTTTTTTTCATGTAAAATAATTGCTAGTGGTCATTTTAGACGAAAAACAATTGTAATCTCTTTTATGCTCTTCAATAAGTTATATGCTAATAGGGTCTGAACATACACAAGTGTGGTAGAGCGTGCGTCCAGGATGGCTAACCCATTGAGCATGCTATCTTCATCTTTTTTCCCCTAGAATTTCTAACAGATTTTGGGACTGGTCCCTAGGGGCTAAATCCAAGTTGCTTGGTTCCTCTCTTTCACACTCTTAAGAGCATCTCCACTCGAGGTCCCTAAAGGCCCCCCAAAGGCCTTTGGGGTGTGCCGGCGTCCAAATTGATGCCTAGACGCGTCTCCCAAATGTTTTTTGGCGTCGGCGCGGCCTGTTTAGTTATCCGGCACCCCCAGGCCAAACCTAGTCCACGGGGGGCAAGCGGGGGCACCGGATGGAGTTGATAGCAACGCGGGCCAGCCCTGTCGGCGACATACACCTCCGAAAGAAACCCACATGCCGCATTCTCACCCAACCTCCATTCCGCCCGCTGCCACCACTCGATGTCGCTACCACCCCTCGCCGCCGTCGTCCGTTCAGCCCGCTAGAGCCGTAGCCGCCGAGAATACTCCTCCAACCCTCCCGAGCAGCTCACACTAACTCCCTGCCCGGCTCCATGCCCGCCGGTAGCCCCAAGCTTGCCCTACCTGCGAGGTGCTCGGTGGTTTGACGAAGGCATGGATTCGGACGAGGAAGAGATGTTGGCCGCTCTGATGGACGATGAAGTCGCCATTGCTGTTGGCATGCGAGACAGCGTCGGTGACGATGATCATCTCCTGATTGTCACGTCCCTCATGGGCATGATCGCCGGCGCTGATGAGAAGCCGCCTACTGGGTGTTCGAATCCTAGATGGCGCAAGAGCAAACCAAGATAGAGGATGGAAGGCTACTGCATGCTCTACGTCGACTACTTCGCTGACGACCCATTGCACGGCGATGTCACATTTCGGCGCTGTTTCAGAATGTGTCGGAAGCTTTTCCTGAAGATTGTCGAGGAATTGAGCGACTTCGATGACTACTTCAAACTAAAGAGAGATGTTGTTGGTACGCTTGGTTTCTCCACAATCCAAAAATGCACAGTTGCTCTCCGGATGCTTGCATATGGAGTTGCTAGAGATACACATGACGACTACCTCCGCATGGCAAAGTCCACAGTCATCGACTGGATGTACATATTTTGCAGGGCTATTGTGGCAGTATATGGAAGAAATACCTGAGAACACCCAATGCAGAAGACACAGCTCGAATCTTGGAACAAAATGCTGCAAGAGGTTTTCCAGGAATGCTTGGAAGCATTGACTATATGTACTAGGCTTGGAAGAACTGTCCATTCACGAACCAGGGCATTGACTGTATTTTTGCTAAGGTCCGCTTGCAGATATTAACCATCCAATGCCACCTGTGTTTGCTACTTTTCTTGCTAGGCAGTATAAAGTTCGTGGCACAAATACTCATAGCCAACTACAATATGATCTAGTGGAGCATCTGTGGAGGCTCAAACGAGCCAGTTAGTTTGTTTATTTGGTTGCCACAATGAACATTTTATGTTGTTCATTAATTTTATGGACGTGTAATAAATCTGAATGTTCAATTATTTATTTTCTATATTGAACATGTTTAAATTACTTATTGATTTGATAAAAAAAATATTGATTTCCAGCGCCCCCCTCACCCCTCCCCCCCCCCCCCCCCCCCCCCAAAATCATGAACCAGTCCGGCGCCCCCATAGGAGCCAAAATCGGACCGCGCCGGACGTCGTATGGAGGAGGGACGAGTAGAGATGCTCTAAGTAAGTTTTGTTAATTGGGTCTGAACATACAGAAGACGTGGTAGAGCGTGCGCTCAGGATCGCTAACCCATTGAGCATGCTATCGCCCTCTCTTTTTTCACTAAGAGTTTCTAACAAAGATCTTGGGCCAGGTCCTGAGGGGCTAAATCTAAGTTTCTTAGTCCCTCTCTCCACCCTTGGCATAAAAATGACGATTGTTACGCTGTGATCGTGGTAAATTCATTTTTCTCCATACCCTTTCGACATCTTGACCAATGTTGCTCCTTGGTGAGTTATATATGCTTTGATATTATAGTATGCCGAAGTTGGTAAAACACAAACACCTAGATTTGGCCAATTACCTTATTGTTGGGGCACCAAAGTGGCTGAAATTTTGCATGCTCCCTAGACACTTACATACTTTTTTTGGAGAAATCTTTGTTCACATATGTGTGTGCAACTCTCATGTTGTTTTTTAGAGAAACATTTTTTTTGTCAAACCTACACAAGGAGAAAGCTCACGCACCTTTTGCAACTGAACTTAGTGAGGGCTTTGTTTTTTATTTTATTTTTAGGGTTCATGTTTGGTGGGGCAGCGCTCAGGTGGTGGCGACGACGTCTCTTCAAATAAGGTCTCCCCGATTTCAGCCACATCTCGACGGCGACGTCGAGAAGCTTGTGGGAGTGGTGCCTTCAATGCCTTCTTCTGCCCGTGGGGATCTTCGAATCGTCAAGGAGCTTCATCGGCAGTTCATCTTTCTGTTGAGTAATAGAGCAATTTTCCAAGAAATTTAACCATAGTAAAAGATAGATAAAACACAGGCAGAATAATAGAAAAGGACCAGAAGATACGACAGACTATCTGAATATGAGAAACAAGACTAAGAAAGATGATATACATCACGGTAGAGGAACCGCCGGTGTTCCCGGTAGCGTTGGCACCATCGTCAGCCATGTTGTCGAGGAAAAGGTTGTTGATGTCGGGGAAAAATCGTTGTTCGGGAAGACGTTGGCACAGTCGCTATCCATGAAGGAGTTCGTGATGAAGCCAGTAGTCGCGCTGGTAGCGCTCCCCAAAAACCTTATCGCCCTTCTCCCGTATAGGACTCAAAGCAGCGGGGTCTCGGAGGCCTACTGTCCCAGCTCGCGGTGCATGCCGCAAGACGGGATGGGGAAGATCTAAGCAGCACAATGCTCTGGAACTAGAGGCGCAAGGGTGTGCGTTTTTCTGTCTGAGGAGAGGAGCGACCTCTCACTCTTATAGGAACGGGTAGGCAAGCGAACAGTCGGCATTGGGAGAGGAAACGAACAGGCGTCGGCCAAAACCGAACACCTCCAGTAAGCTCGAATTAATTCTCCACTGAGTTCGTATTAAACATCCACTCACGCAGACTGTTCAGATTATTATTATCCATTCATGCGTGGCAAAAAGAGAGAGAAACTCTCGGCTCGAGGCATTCCCGCAACCCACGGCGCGTGCGCATCGTGACGAGGCGGGCGGCGGAGGAGGAGGAGCACGCGTGTATATGTCTTCTCTTCTCAAGCTCGTACAAGTGGTGGAAGAGCTCACCTTATAAGCTGGTCCAACTTCCACTCAACTAGCAATGTGGGACTAAACTTTTGTCCCACCTCTTGCCTTGCATGAATGGGCCAAGTGGGCCTCTAGGATTTCAGGAATTGTTGAATAATATAAATGGAATGAGCCTTTATTAGACAAAATTCCAACACTTCTTCGTTTCTGGGAACGGATGTGTCTTCTTGACCTATTCGGCGACTGCGTGTACGCAACCAACAACGTCAAGCCGACTCAGCAGGGAGGAGCGGCAGCGACGGTGCACCGTCGACATGATCTAAAGGTTAAAGATGAAGAGCTTTTTAAGGATTTCGATGTGATTTCCAGATCGAGTCTTTGCAAAAAAAAAAAAGAGAACTTGGTGAGAAACCATGGCAACTTGCGGGAGGCAAATTAGGCAACAAAAGCTGCACCTGTTATTTTATATACAGCAACTGTATGTGCACGGTCAGTGGCCGCGTCAGATGCAAAGAGCACATGCTACACGAGAACGAGACAGTGCTACGTGCTCGACAGCAACGTCCGTGCCTTTTCCTCGCCACACTTTCCAGCACAAGTCGTGACATGGATAGATCGCTGATAGCTTAGCCAGCCGCCCAGGGTGCAGGCGAGGCGAGTGGGTTAGTGTAGTTTATTACAGTGGCACGCTGGTGCCTGGTGCGGTCGTCGCGCAGCACGTGGTCATTAGCAAATAACAATTGTCAGTTAATTGGCTGAGCTACCTTAATGACGGAGCATCTTAGCTAAGCTGGCTATTGTCAGCATGCGTGCGCGCACGAGACTATAGCTTGAGCTTTTCGTGGTCTTTTAGTGAAGGGGAAGAGCTAGCACGTAATTCTCCGTTCGAAAATATAAGACGTTTTAGCTTTATGAATCAAATGTATCTAGATATTTTTTTAGTGTATAGGTTCGGAGTGAACCTATTGAACCTATACCCTAAAAGATGCCTAAATACATTCGTTTCATAAAGCTAGAATGTCTTATATTTCCGAACGGAGGGAATAGTGTAGATGTGAATATAGGGATGTATGCAGGTTGTAGATGATGTTGATGATACACCCGTGTGGGAGCATAGATATTGAAACGCATATACGATGTGCTTTATTTTTCCTTTCAAACGAATCCGAAATAAACTTACTGTATCTTTTAGTGATGAAAAGAGGATACTGAACTCACTCTGTTCAAATGTCGAAGATCGCAACACCATGAGCAAAGTACTGTACTTCCTCGGGAGGTGCTCTGAGCAGAAGATGGTCGCCTCTCCATCTTATGAGGCGGAATACGTCGCTGCCACGGGCGGCAGCTTGCAAGGCGGCGGTGCGCGGACAGTAGCGACATGGACATTCAGTTTGGACCAGCTCTCCGACATCATGACCAAGGTCTTTTCCTGTGCAGTTCCAGTAGCTGCGCCACCACATCGGCATCCTAGGGTGAAGAGCAACTAGGTTAGGGGGAATTTCTCAGTTCATCTAATCCTCTGAATTTCAGAGTTTCAGTTGGAGCGTAAGGTTCAGTTACTTCATCAGCTAGTTTTCAGGGTTATGAGTTTGCTACTTTTTCTTTTCAGTTTTACCCGATCTACCAAGCAAGATCGCCTGGCAGGGGATGACACGTTTGATAGAGGGCATTGTGTAGCCAGACACGATCGATATTTGTTGAATACATAAAAGGAGAAGAAGAACCCACGCACAAAGGGTGCAAGGTTGCACGCAGCGCAAACATATTTGTCTCCACTCTCTGAATTTCGTTTCTGGAAGTCCACATTCTAGAGTGGATTGGCCCAAGATCCGCACCCCATGACTTGCCATTTGATGTTGAACACAATCCTATTATGGTCTTGTTTACTTTTCTCGTATTCACTAGTGTATTTGCGGGGAATGGAGGGGATTGTTCCAATTCTCGCAAAATCCTCGTAGCCCGTTTACTACTCCGGGTTTGGCTGGGATAATGCCGGGATATTCCTGCAAATACTTCTTATTTTTGTCTAGATTGAAAACTCTTCTACATGGTAGAGTATTTTCGGAGAAAGGTGTTCGCAGGGATTGGAGAGTATTGGGTGAACACCAAATTCCCACATATCCTCACAACTCTAATGGATAAAAATACGAGAGAAGTAAACAAAGCCTACTGGTGACAGAGATATATACATGTACTGTAGCTCAATTGCTAGCACGGTCCAAGGGAAATGATGCTTAACTAGGCCTCGGTGGGTTTGGACTTTGGAAGAGGTCGTAGGTGCCACAGTCGATCAGAAGTTGTGACGACAGTGTTAACCGAATTTGATCTGATCTGGGATGGATTACCTCCAGCTCGTCCAGAGTCACCAAGGGCATTGCCATTTTGTGCGTCATGCCCTTCTTTGCCTGTCAGACGCACCTGCTGCTACCCAAAGAGATTGAGAACATACAGGTTCGGCATGCTCCTATTCAATCCCAGCAGCTAATATTTTCTGAATTCAGTCATCTTTCTTGCTCAAGCAGCGATCCGTCGCACCATTACCATTGAAACTGTAAATCTAAGCAAGCTACTACCACAAGTGCTTAGTTTATCTGCAGAGCCTTGGCGAGAAGGCGACGGCGAGGATCATCCCTAACACTGGGCACCTGCCGCACAAGGAGAATGCCAAGAACTCTTCAAGGAAATCCTCTGAACCTTCTACTGTTTCCACCTTCAACTTTCTACTGCTTCCACCTTCTGCTGCTGCCGCTGCCACCGCCACGGCGAAGTTGAGAGCGTACGCACGCGTATGTACCAATGTGGTTTTCCGCACGGGGCTCACTTTACTTTCCTGCAGTTTTGGGGGCAGAGAGCCCGAGGATCAGTTCGTGTTTCATGTATAGGCCGAGATTCTCTGTTCTCTCACGGAGTATGTCAGGTTATTTTCAGGTGGGCGCATGTGCCGCGGAAACGAATGAAACGAACATGATTTAACAAGCGTCGGGCACCAAAGATAGCATCAATTGGGTCCATAGCTCAGTGGTAGAGCAATTGACTGCAGATCAATAGGTCACCGGTTCGAACCCGGTTGGGCCCTTCTTTATTTTTTAATTTTTTTCGTAAATTATTTCACTAGAGCTTTGAGTTTAAATAGACATGAAATTGCTTCTCCATTTTAGTAAAAGTTAGTGCTTCAGCTAAAATGGCGTGGTCACGTAGGGATGCAGAGGTGGGATAGGTGGGATGTCACTTTTAGACCCCTAGTCTAACTCTAAACCAAGTGGGATAAGTGGAATTTGATAAATCTGACTTATCCCATATGTCCCACTTAATTTAGAGTTGGCCTAGTGATTTAAAAATGACATCCCACTTGTCCTACTCCTGCATCCCTATGGTCACGCAGTTTTAGTTGTTTTCTTGGCGAAGATCTCTATCTATGTTCAGAAGTGTTCAAGTATTTAAGTCTCCCGATCTAGATAAGCAACATGACGCGACGAAGCATCATGTCTCCAGGCACACTCTATCAATGAAAAACAACAGAGATATTGAGGCAAACAAAATATCAGAAGCAGCAGTTCGTCAACATGCTCTACGTACAGTTTCGTATGATTTTGCAAATATTTGTACTAATTCAATTTTTTCGACCAAGAACACTTCATTATTTAAAAAGCTATAAGTATTACAACCGGTCTCTGCATACCATGATGTACACAGCAGACACAAGTCTAGAGTCTCAAAAAGCAGTGAAGAAGTCGAATATGAAAATGCAAAACACCTAGGGTGGCGCAGCCGTGGAGGGCAATATGCCATCCATGTCGGATAAAACATTCTCTCGCCGAGTCCTCCAGACTATCTTTGTAAATAGGCCTTAAAACTTCACACGATATAAATACAACCATAAATAGAGCATATTGGTACACCGGTAGATAACCTGCAAGAGAGAAGAATTTTTATCACTAATATAGCGGGGCGAAGCCTGATTCGAGAAGAATTTTTATCACTAATTTTTCTTATCATTTCTATCCACCCTAAGGAGAATTCTAAACTTGTGATCTATACCATGTTGGCAATTCCTAAAAATATTGGCAACACTACGCGGTAGGTACAAGGCTAAATCTACTTGGATGACTAGCCCAAATTGCAATGGAAAAACAGATACTCCCTCCAATCCATATTAATTGTTACTGGATTGGATATATCTAGCACTAAAACATGTCTAGATACATCGATTTTTACGACAAGTAATATGAATTGAAGGGAGTACTTAATTGTCTTATCATGATGATAAAAACACATTTCGTACTCACATGCCAATTACGCCTAACATGGTTGTCTTTAGTTAGAATAATCCCAACGAAGTTGCCAAGCAAAAAATTTGTTCTTTAAAGGTATCTTTTTCTTCTAAATTTTTCTATTATTATTAACTGGTAAGTCAAGCTGGATTAATGCATTATAGATAGAACCAACCAAGAATTCACCATTCTTATTTAGTTTCCAGCGAATTTCATCTTTCCCAGTTGTTAATTGGATAAAATTCATGCATTGAAGCAAATTTTGAGAATTCTTTCAATAAAAGGAAGACATTCCAAGAAGCAAGTCTGCATCCAGGTAAATCTCTTTTGAACATCGTATTTGGAGGATAAGACTACAAAACTGTGGCAAGTGTGTCACCCTCATGATGAACAATAATATACAAAGCAGGATAATGTTTTCAGATTGTAGCATTACCAAGTCACTTATCTTCCTAGAACTGTATCTCAGGTCCATCCTTAATTAAAAAAGATCCAAAGCAGAAGAAATGCTTCTTTATCACCATTAGACCATCCCAAGAATACTGTCACAACGTTGTATTGACCGTTTCGAACCCGGTTGGGCCCTAATACTATCACAACGTTTTGTTGACATCAATTGGGTCCATAGCTCAGTGGTAGAGCAATTGACTGCAGATCAATAGGTCACCGAACCCGGTTGGGCCCTAACATCCTATTTGCATCTTAGTTTTTTATACTTTACTTTATATTTCGTATTTAATGCTTACGTGTTTTAATTACATAGTTAAGAATCGTCCTATTTGCATGTTATTTTTTATACTTTACTTTACATTTCGTATTTAATGCTTACGTGTTTTAATTACATATTAAGAATTGTCCTATTTGCATGGTATTTTTTAGATTTTTCTTTACATTTTGTATTTAATGCTTACATGTTTTAATTACATATTAAAAATCGTCTTCCGTTTCAAAACTATTTTCTTGCTGCTTCTAATATCACCATATGCTCACGCACATTTTATTATTTAGCTAGGGAAAAAATCTAACTTAACTAGGCCCTAACACGCTATTTGCATTTTAATTATTACAAGTTGAATGTCCGTGTGTTGCCATGGCCTCTATTTTTTCTTCGTAAAATTATGCAATATAATACATGTGAAAATTCACTTGTATCCGAGAGATAGCCACAAAGTGTTCTAAAAACACATAAGATTTCACCATGCTTGAAGTGTATTTGATAAAAAGGTACAATTTGACACCATTTAAATATAAATGAGCACCCAGCTATTTGATGTGAAAATAATAAAGATGTGCAACCGTAGAATATCCCACCAAGCATACTGAATGGACCAGTCCACGAGAGCAGACATAAGCTACCGTGGTACAATAGTAGCGAAATTAGTCACATAGGCAAAAAAAAATGAAAGGACATAAGCTACCACGGTACAAGAGGAACGAAATTAGTCACATCAGAAAATAATCTAGCAAAAAAGAAAGGACCATAACTGGAGTGGAAGTAACTACCTTCTGGAATAACCTGTGTGTTCGCTTTCTTTGATTTATTATGTCGTGAATTGACTATTCTTGTATGCATCTCCTATGGTTGTCTAGAAAAGGGTGAGTTTAGGGCCCTTCCAACAACATATTCTCAAGACCTACGTTCGTTGGGTTATTTTAGAACATCGACAAAATCCATTTCTATCATGCCCATGAACTGCAAATCCATTTATATCATGCCCATGAACTGCAAAAAGACAAACATCTGTATGTACCTCCTTTGATTGTGTAAAACTCGCTGAGTTTTCGGTCTCACCAAATCGCAAAGGGGCCTAAGCCGGTAGGCTCTTTCAGACTGTCAGCAATATCTGTTTCTACGTCGTCCCGTTGTTTACAAAAGCGAAACATACATTGATATAAAAATTTAAATATGGTAATACAGAACATGCATATAAAGATAGAAAAATAGACAATTCTCTCACTGCACCTCTTTCTTCCGGCATTACCATGTCGAGGCCTATTGTCTCCATAAGGGTTTATAATCTAAAATTATATATTAAGATAAAAATAAATACCAGATTTTCTATACCTCAGAGTAATCAAAATAGAGGCCATATTGTATGTTTCGATCCGCTAGTCTGGGTTTGGCGACGCTAACTCCGAACAATCCGTTTCCACTAGAATAGGTTGAGTGCACCAATGAAGAGCCATAGAAAAACCCTCCCGGACTGCACAAAGTTCAGCTTAGAGCACCCGCGACAGGAGAATAATTGACGACAAGATGACAGCAAAATGTCACTATTGTGATCTCTCACAACCATACCTGCACCAGCATGGCCTATAGCCCCAAAGGAGCCATCGGTATTTAATTTGCACTAACCCTAAGAAGCCCGTTTCCAATGCAGCTCAGGTTCTAGTTGTTGTGCAGCCCTAGTATGAAACTCCTTCTCTTCAACATCGGGATGAATTTACCCTTTGCTATATCCTCAGTCGAATGATACTTGATCTGTAGCAAAGACTCCAAATACCCCAATAAGAACACTCTCGATACTTCAGTAGTTGGAGCTGGTTTCGCATGTATTACCTCATTGTGAATGTACCAAGATCGCCATAGTGGGGAGATAACGTGCTGGTCATGTGCAAGAGCCAATCAGGACCATTATTCAAAATTGTATCAACCGAGGGGAGCTGCCAATGGTCAGACATATGGATCCACGGATCCCTTGCAGCAAAAGTGCATCGGAAAAAAGGGTGAAAATTGTCCTCCGCTTCTACTCCGCAGATCGGACACTGATCAGTTAACTCCAAATTCCTCTTGTGCTTGTTACACCATGTTGGAAGGGAATTCGTGGCAAGGTGCCAAGCGGAGTACTGGACTTTTGGCAGCACATCTGGACTTCCAAATGCAGTCCCAGATTTTTCTATTTCCATCCAGGGCTGAGCTAGACACTTCTGTAGATGATTCCCATCTATCCTCCATCTCAAAATCAATATGCGCTACGGGTAGTAAATAACCTTGACTTTTCGGATAGTATATTGAACACTCATGTCACATAGTTTTCGCCCAGTTGCAGGAATCAGCGTTTAGCAATTTGCCAAGAACACTATTCTTCCCCTTTTCCTTCTATATATCATCATCCATACTGACCCGGCCCCTTTCCAAGTCCGGTGGCAACCTAACAAAAATGTGCCTAGAATTCGATTTCAGTGCCGTCGTTCCAGGGTCAGAAGTACTTTGAAAGAAGTACTCCGTATATGTGATTGGTTACCACTGATGCAAGATAACATGAACATATCATGTAAGTACTCATGTAGGCTGTAGTGCTGCCATGGTGACATCCCCTGCAGGCTGCACAAAAGGACAGACACGTGACTCCCATAGTAATATCCATCCAAATGAGATGTCAGGAAGAAAACTGCACGTTCTTGCAAGAACCACATTCCTCTTATCATAGTTCATTTTCACACCTTTGCTGCCCAACTTCTCATGTCCTACAATGGCATGCACTTCTTGCCGGCCTTATCATCTCATAGCGGCTTCCAAAATCGACACGGGATATCCAACACTCTTTGCATGCCTCAGCATACAGGCTCAACTGACAAGAAAGATCAACTGCATGTTACTCTGAATCTGAGAATGATATCCTCGAAATGCTACTCTGAATCTGAGAATGATATCCTCGAAATGCTACTCTGAATCTGAGAATGGGAGCAAGAAGAGATGTTCAACAAGAACAATGACGAAATTCCAACAGGATTGTTTCTATTTGATCCAAACTGGACAGCCGATTTAAGTCCTCTGAAACATCAACTGCATGTGCATGGATGACTGCCAGCTAAATCTAACATTAGTTGAATTGAGATGGCTAACCAAGAAGGCAACGACCGGAAGTGATAAACGTTCACCCCTACTGCTACCAAGTTTCAATCATGGCATTTTCCTACTTATACACATCGTGCACAAAAGCAACATGCTGAGCTAGTTCAGTCTGCGTCGAATATCAATACCACCTGAACAGACCAGAAGCTTTATCAACTTCCTCGGTTTCTTCGGAAGAGCTCGAGCTCGAGCTCTCAATCGTCTCATCCTCGGATACCGAGGAACCGACCAGAAAAGCACTGATGGAGCACACAGCTACCAGAAAAGTCCTCCCATTCTCTCTTCGAGTATTTCCGTGGTTCAATATTCTGGTAGGTGTAGTAGTCTTCACCTTGACTGGGTGCTATCCTCCTTGTGAGTGTTGAGGGGACCAGACCTGCAATGATAACAGGTAGCTAGTTATGTCACATGATTCAATTCAATGTGTCAAAGTTGATGATTTTATTTATAGGTCGGGGTTAATCATGCCTAAAAAGGCATCATTTGTTTCTAGTACCAAAACAATCAGAGAGCAACACCAAAATATATTGAGGTTCTTTATGACAGTTTATCAGTTTCCTAGAAGAGGTACAGTACATCGGACTCCTAGTCGTGCAGGGATAATAAATTGGTCCAACCATGCTGTGTGGATAAACTGTTTGATGTGACTCTTCCAATACCCACCCTGTATGATGGACTTCAGAACTGGACCTGGCGAGTGTTGGGCGATACTTAAGTAAACCTTGGATGAGAAGAAACCTTTGATTGCTTTTAAATTGACAACATCAACAGTAATTAACTCGAGGGACTCGCTGCCATTCTCTTGTGAACTTTGTTTGCTGTCAACACAGAGCAAACCCACCAGCTAGCAGCTAGAGAAACTGAAGCTACAATAGGATCAAGTGTGCTACACAAGATAAGGTCAAATATGATTTTTCAGAGGCACAAACCGAGATTCAGAGTCCTCATAGATGCATAAGAAGAATACTTAGCATTTGAAAAGAAGCCCACCTGCGTAATAAAGAATATTGCAACAACACGCACTTCACAAACTGCGCTATCCCAGCATCAATGCTCCCATCTTTCGAAATGATAAATCTCCTCACCATCCATTAGCCAAAACCAGCTCCAGTCAAGACAACTGCTGCAAGCAGGAAGATTGACACCCGTAATCATGATCAATATACTTCGTTATTTGAAGAGCTTGAAGATTACCCAAAATAGTGATAAATGAGTAACACTACTAGACAAGACATGATGAACCATTACTGACAGGAACAATATTAGAAAAGTAAAGCAGATTGCTAGCAAAAAATATAATATCATGCGAAAGGGCGAACATAAACTAGGCTAAAGCATATTCAAGGAATTAGGTCAGTTTCATCGCAGATATGCACATTTAGGACAAACACAATCCCACTACATGTCTTCCTCACACTCAATAGTACTTTGACTAATTACTTCTTCGATGTAACATGTGGCTTCTGACCCATATGGTGTTGCATATAATGTCATGTAAATACCCTTTGTGATTATTAATACATATAACAGTAGGAGCCTCTCCTACTGTTTCTGGTAAAAAAAATCGATCAATAACTTATGGTTGATACATGAATGAATTACTTACAGGATCGCGCATCTCCTCACTCAAGCCAAAGTTCTCCAGAATAGAAGCAACCAATGTGGAGTAGTGTACAGCGTAGGAGCCAGCACCTAGCTAAATATTGGGAAATGGATGAACAGATATCAAGGATTTGAGAGAATATTCAAAGAGAGATACCTATGGTGCAATCAAATTTTAAGAAAAATGCTGAGGATATAGAAAGCTTACCACAGATCGATAAATCAAAGGTATAGTGTACTTTTTTTGCCCATTGGTAGCAGTTTCATCCCCTATAAGAAAGAACTAGGTCAGAACGTAAATAAGGGAACCCGTTTTTCATCAGCACTAAATAGAAACCTGGTTGAAAATGACTGTTCTTTATCAGAAATTGTAGCGAGTGTCACGCTGATAACTTGGCATCCTGTGTATTGAGCAAGTTGCAAAATTTGGGGAGTGCAAAGTTTTGATTACAGTAACATCACATTAGTTCAGTACCAGAAGAGTTATCTAGAGTGGAGAACAAACGAACAGTAACCTAATGAAACATTAAATTCATTGTCAGAAATGCTTGTGATTCCCCCAACCAGTAAAATCTGTACTGATTACAAGAAAACGTTCGTTATTAGTGTACTCCCTCTGTCCCAAATTAGTTGACTCAACTTTGTCTAGATACGCATATATCTACACGCGCTTTAGTGTCTAGATACATGCATTGATTCGTATCTAGACATAGTTGACTCAACTAATTTGGGACGGCGGGATTACTAAAGTAAGCATGAAAGTTCGACACTGGTTGGTCAATCAGACCTTTAGATTACAGTATTCTTATGCTTGCAGTGATCAACTTTACAACTTCACATGGGGATCTTACGAGTTACAACTTACAAGCACTAAAGACAAAAAATGCTAGTGCATACGTGCACTACCTGAAGCTACAAAGTTCAATAAAAACTAAAGAGACACCAGTAAGACTTATCCTACACAGTTCATCATTTTATCTCTAACTCAACAAACTAAAGCCGACTTTCTGGAAGGCAAGTATTTGCACAAGAGACCTTTACACGGTAAGGTCGGTCAAGGGACTACTGAATTAACAGAGTACTATGTTGAATATCCATACTAAAAGACAAGTTTATCAAAAAAAACTACTGGGCATAACTATTTTATGTAAAGAAGTGGACTGAAGTGTCTAGGTTTAATTTTAAAAGAGTCAGCATTTGAACTTTGCATATAACTGCAAGGATCCTTAAGGAAAAAATGGTGCCAAACTTTAGGCTCGATTCATGGTGTACTTTACATATTCAAATACTTGACAATAATAATACCTGGAAAAGGACAATCAGCACCACAAGTAGGATTCCAAGAGCCATAGAGCTGCTATAGTAAAAAAGGTGCCAATTTACTGACAATGGGTGACAGAAATAGCAGAACAAATCTAATACCAAGGCAAGCTAACCGCCATTTCTGAAGCTATGCAACATTTGATTACGTGAAAAACATATTATTTGAGAGAAGAAGACAGATAAAGATGCTCTTAAAAAGAATCATTTCAGGAAAAAATATCCTTAAATTCCTGAATGAAAAGGCTGAAGGCCATTTTCTAAACTAACATCTGCAGTAATAGTAATTAGGTGAACATCGGCGCTTAGCAGAATAAAACACAGATAAACGTGTGAAATATAAGAAGAATATCTACAAACCATCTACACAAGTTCAGGTGTTCAGCAAGAAAGCAGGCACGTGTGGACATAAACCTTAGCACACATAAATATCACAAGAATAGGGTTATATAGGGAACGGAATTAGTATCAATTGTTGAATCATTCATGCTTGAGAAACTAGCCACCCAAGGACAGCAGGAACACTGTAAACAACAGTGGCATTTGCAATATTGCAGCACAAACAAAATCAACACTCAATCACCCCACAATTGATCCCATGGTACGAGTTCTGAAGGCATAGTACTGAGTATCTTCGCCCCAAAAGAAGGCGCCGCTTCTCCCCATAACACTGCAAAGAGAAATACACTCCAAAACCCTATTCCAGACAGTGGCAGAGATAAACGGGAATCACTGGAGGGGGGGTAATTCCTTCTGCATGCATAAGATAGGCTAAGAAGATCCCCTGATCAGCAGTCAACAGTCATATACACACTACTGTAAATGGACATACATCCACTTCTGTACAGAACAGTTCCATTTCAAACAACAAGGCGCGACTAGTACGCAATCTTTTCTTTGGGCCAATCCATGCAATCCAGCCAGATGAATCACCGTGAGGTCTTCCGCCTTTTAGTTTTTTTCGCACTGTATTCCCATACCTTAGAGGCGTCCTCACAGGGTCGCTTGCTTACCTTCCATTTGTTGTCCTTAAACTCCTTGAATTTCCCCTGCTGTACCCACCAACGTGAATAATCCATATCTTCACTGCATTCAACAAAATCCACAAGATCATCCCACTCTGAAGAGTTCTGCTTGCATCCCGGAATGGACTCGAAAAAGGCTCTTCCATCTCGAGATTTACACCTCTGAGGGGTGCCCAAACTGCTATCACCTCGAACACGAAGTTTACGTAAGTTGTTGAACTGTGCAGCTATTGACGTAGATGACTTTCTCTGGACAGAACACTTCAAACTGTCCTCTTGGTGAATGGAAGAAGTTGCAGAATCTTCTGAAGCAATAAGAAACTGAAATGCACTCAGATTTTTCTCTTCATCAATCACAAGATTCATGGACATCATTATCATGATAATGCAACCTTTCCACAGAAAACCAAACCTCGTTCTCAAACAGAAGACTGATATGATAGCAAAATGAAGAAGCATCATCATCGATGGCCTTTCCCAGTCAACAGCATTCTCAGACATGCCAAACAAGTCATGGCTATTAAGTCCATTAGCTTCATATTTCCCAAGGAAGCGGATGGTTTCAGATATGCAAAGTACAACATGTTGCATGTCATGTTCAACCCTCTTTTCCCTGAGACAGTTAAGAATCTCTAGAAAAGAGGAACCCATTAGCCTAAGCACAGCAGCAAGGTAGATCATCTCCTCTGAAACTGAAGCATCCAATCCATGTGTCTCCTTCTGCTTAGCACAATCAAGGCTATTTGACACAATTCTCTTCACAACAATAACAGCTTCCTGCCTCAGTTGTTCAGGAAACATGTGCTGGTTCTCTTCAATGAAGCTCGCACAAATATCAAAGACATCCATCTCTTTGCTGTGCAGGCCATCATCCGAGTGCGCCTTGCAGCACGAAAGCAGCCTATTGATCTGACAGTTTAGTTTCTGATTAGTTGCGTCCGGGATACAAGAGTTAGGAAGTCTCACGTTGGCGTAGTAACTGAACGGGGGTTTCACGGCATTGTTTCTGTCAAAAACACCCAATGCTGGCAAGTATACTAAATAAGCGTTCATGGAATGCTGAAACACTTGCAGATGCAGGTCCAGATGCCCATTGGCAACACATCTGGATGCAAGCAACACAAAATGAGCTTGTGCAATAACAGGCATAGAGAACCAATAGCTCCTTCGGACTAGGTAAATAGCTGCAGCCAAGCCAAGTTCTGGGATGCGCTGCGTCGCCTTCTCTGACCAGTCGAGTGCACCCACAAACTGCTCCTCATCTTGCACCGATGAAATGAAATGGTGGGACATGAGCTCCAGGCGGACATGGAGCTCATACTGGCATGTTTTGGCCATCGTAGAGATCGTCGATCCTTTCTGTACGGCGTCACGATCGATCATGGTGTAACTCCACCTCAGCTGGTTGCCATCCACAAGGTTCTCAAATAACACCTGCAATGACCGAATGCCTAATCAAGTTTCCGAAATGGATTTCTATCTTCTTCTTCTTGGAAAATTTATCACAGGCAACAAGTTATTGGCCCATCAAAAAAAAAATTGCAACTCGTCACCTCGAGGGCGGGGACAAAGGAGGGGTCGGGGTCGCGGGAGAGGACGCTGTGGATGAAGGCGCGGAGACGGCCGGCGCATCTGGTGGCCAGGTCTGGGTCGGCGTGGTTCAGGCGACGCAGCAACTGGAAGCAGCAGCTGAGGAGTGGCGGGAGATCAGCGGTAGGAGCGGAGGACGGGCTAGGCCCGTATTGAGAGAGCTCCGCGAAGGCGGGCAGCGCCAGGCGCCGGGCGCCCTCGAGCTCATCGGCGTCGGGCATCGACGGGGGAGCAGCAAACCCTAGGATTTGTGGCGCGGGAGAGCTCGTGGCGGCGGAGCAAGCAGGGGGGCGGCGGCGCTAGGAGGGGGAGGCAGGGAAGCGCGGAGGCGGGGGATGCAGGGGGCGGCGGCACTATTGGAGGAAGGTTGCGGCGGCGGGGGAAGCAGGCGACGGGGGCGGTAGGAGGGAGCAAGCGAGACCAAGGTCTTCGGTCGCCCACGAACAGCTCCTCCTGAACGTTCAGGAGAGAGACGAAAGCAGTTTTTCTCCACTTGGAGCAACCTAGAGCATCTCCACTCCCCCGTACAGAGGTCCAGCGGGAGTTTTTTTTTTCGTAGTGGGAGGCGTCAGGCAACTTCTGATATTTTTTTTTAGAGAACATTGTGTGCTTTATTGATCGATCAGAAATAGAGTCATTACGAGTTTCTCCTCGTAGGCTCAGTTTCCACATCAGATAAACCCTAGCCGCCGCCTCCCTCGTCCCGCGTCGGCCCCCGCGCGGGCGACGGGGACGACCTCCAATCACCGCCGCCGGCCAGCCCCAACCCCTCTCCCTCCTCCTCCCCGCCGCCGCCGATGGCGTCGCCAGGCAAAGCCTGGACGCTGGCGGCGGGGGGCCCCCTTCCCCCGCTCATGGAGGTGACGGCGCGGGCCGGGTGGCCCCCTTCCCCCGCTCATGGAGGTGACTGCTCGGTGAGGGGCACGTCGGCGCGGCTCTTGCTGCGTGGAGACCTTGCGTCGGAGTGTGGACGGCGGTTGCCCCCGACGGCGGTGGTGGCGGCCTGAGCTCTGTTATGGTGTTGGGAGACGTCGTCGGGATGGCGGAGGCGACGTCGCGTCAGAATAAGGGTGTCGGAGCTCGGTCCCCATCTCGGCAAGGCCACTTGTGGCGGCGCCGGCAAGCTGCTGGCCTGGTTTCCTCTCAGATCTACGGATCTGGGGTGGGTGGTATCTCCGGGCACTGTCGTTTTTCGACTCTGCCGTGGAGATTCGGGAGTCGGAGGGCTGTTGTTGCTGTTTTCTTCCCCTCGGTCGGCCGTGGTGGCGAGGGAGTGGAAGGGGATGGTACAAACGCCTTCCTTGTTAGGGTTTTCTATGGTCTTTTTTTGAGATACGACTGTCGCGTCTTGAACCATCTTCTGGCCGGCCATGGTGGCGAGGGGAGGAGGCGACTCGACGTGGCGTTGATGGTTGGGACCTTCTGCTCGGGGATCTTGGATTGGAGGTATTGCCTGGTCTTCACCATCTCCTGCATGCCCGATGGTCTGGAAAAGTCTCTTAGCTCTCACCCCTCGGGGTGGGCACTCCTGCGGTGTTCAAAGCCCAATGTGGCAAAGGTGGCGGCGGTGATTCGATGGTGCCAGAAGATGTGCTGCTTCTGGGTCCGATCCCGGTACTTGGGTGGTGACGATGAGGACGATGGGCTTGATCGCGATTTGGAAGTACGGTGTGTGGTCTTCTGGGTCCATGTTGTATTTTCCTTTTTTTCTGAAGTCGTTTGTAATCGGTTTCGCCATCGCTGAAATTCCATCAGTTGTTATCTCAAAAAAAAAATAGAGTCATTACAAATTGTTTCCCGGATACACTCGGAAGGCATATCACGCCACACAGACAAATTAGAGAACTCAGATGAGCGAGCTAAACGGTGTGCGGCAACATTATGGTCACGCCCAACATGACAAAACTTACACATAGAGAAAGCACTTGCCAAAACCTTGATGTCATGGATAATTGAGCCACAGTCGGAGCGGTCTTGGACACAGTTCTCGGTGCGCTGGACAACTGATAAACAGTCGGAAGCCACCACCAAGTTATCCAAGCCTTCTTCTTGAGCCCAGACGCGGCCCCCTCGGATCGCCATGGCCTCAGCCATTTCCGGGTTCAGTACATCAGACGCACTGTCCCCCAACGCAGCAATGAACGTACCTGAGCTATCGCGGGCAACCACCCCGACACCCATCCTGCTTGAGGTTGCAAATAGAGCCGCGTTGACATTGAGTTGAGTCATACCAGCCGGCGGTGGAGACCAAGATACTCCCCGAGAGATCTCACACCTTACACCTGCTTTGCCATCTGTCATGTGTGTCATGATCAGCTCAACGTAGGCTTTGATTTTTGCGGCAACACCTAGAGGATTCAACAAACCATCTTCCTCCCTCAACTTGTTGCGAGCATCCCATAGATACCAAAAGGTCACAGCCATCACTGTTGCCTGCTGCCCACCATTCTTCTCGAAGAATTCCGCAAGCCAGGTTTTTGTCGACGTAAAACCTCTTCAGTTTAGGTAGATGTCAAAGAATTGCTTCACCTCGTCCCAAACTCTTGGGGGAAGATTGCGATGGCGGGGGCGATAGGAGGGAGCAAGCGAGACCAAGGTCTTCGGTCGCCCACGAATAGTTCCTCAGGAGAGAGAGACGAAAGGACGTAGTTTTTCTCCACTTGGAGCAACCTAGAGCATCTCCACTCCCCCGTACAGAGGTCCAGCGGGAGCTTTTTTTTCCGTAGTGGGAGGCGTCAGACAACTTCTGAATTTGGGGCAAAGGCTACCTAGTCGCACACCACCAAAATCCTAGTACAGCCACACCCTCTATACTATATATTTTACTATTTTTTTTGCATTTCACCAAACATATTGAGGACGCGCGGCCCGGCATGTCCGATCTATATCCCAAACAATTGCTAGCTAAAATTTGATACACATTGTGACGATCTGGACGAAATCCTAGTCAAAGAACAACTACCAAATTGATGTGGACGAGATTGTAGCAAAACAGATCAGCTAGCATTGGTCAATTTGATTTGCAAAGAAAAAATCCAAAAATCATCAGCTAGCCTCAGGGAACATCGGGTACATCAGCAAGTAGCGAATCTGATTTGCAAAGAAAAATCCAAAACCAATCGCGTTCTCCATCTCCGGGCCGTCCTGGATGGCAGGTGGCGGCGGCTCCCATCGGGAGGAGTGGACGAGCTGCAGCATGATGAGGGGCGCCGGCTCCCATCAGGAGCCTGATGGATGAGGCGCGGCGAGCTACAGCATGCGGTTGAAGGCGGCGGCCACTATTCCGGTGCAACTGGCTCGGCGATGCAGCCTGGCGTCCCCGGCGACAGCCCCTTCCCGGCGACCTGCAACACGCGAGGAGAGGCGGCGGATCGGGTGGCGCTGTTTCATGGAGAAGACAGAGGAGAGGGAGGCGTGCGTGGGGAGAGAAAAAGGAATGAGAAGGGACGTGTGGCGCTATTTCCGCGCGTCATTGATTAGCTGGCGCCGCGGTTGCCTCGACACAAATCACAAAATTAATCTAATTTTAAAAGTTATTAAGCTCTAAATAACCTGATTCATAAAAGATTTTACAAACTAACCTAAAAGCATGATGCCCTACCTCATAGAGCTAAGCTCTGCAGCATGACGCCACGGACCATCCGACGTGACAGTCGTCTTCTCCGTGGACCAAAGAGCTGGTGAGCATGGCGCCATGGCGGCTGGAGCCATGATACTATGCATGGCTCCGTGGAAGATAGCGTCATGCTGCTTCAAGCGAGTATTCGAACACCAGGTACATGATCGACCAATTTATCATCGTACGTTCTCTCTATACATACATATTAGCTCACACACCTGTTTTCACGCATAGCCAGTTCATCAGATCAAAATCTTCGAACACGGCTTCTGAAGACATGGACCAGCTCCAGATGCGTGCCACGAACTACGTGCCCCTAAGCCCGGCCGACGCCCATGACCGGCGCCATCCAACACCGTTGACACCCGCCTCGACGCCAAGGCCGCGTCGTCGTGGCGACCCTTCATATTTTACCGAGGCCAAGCTCTTCTTCATCAACTACGAGTACGTGGGCCTCGCCAACAACGCACTCTGGATACTCGTCGAGCACGGCGCGCCCATCCTACTAGTTGCTTTCATCGACGACCTCGACCAGGCCATGGGCATGCGGCTACGGGAGCTCGAGTAAGAGGGTCTGCCAGGCTTCCACAACGATAACAAAGCAATATTTTGAAAATTACGTTTCGCATATTTATATGGAATTTGTAAAAAAAATCTATTTTTAAAAAAGTCTGCCACAACATTAACTAATAAGACTGGTCATAGTGCAAAGTATGATACTAGTGTATGATACTATCCCTATAGTGGTTAGTATCATTTAATAGTATTATAGTACCATCATATTTAATTTTTTTCTACAATCTCAGTGCAATTGTGTGCATGAGATGGATTTTTCATTAAATTACATAGTTCCACGTGTTATGATAGGGTATCATATTATAATACCACCTGCACCTCTCTCTTTATTAATTGTTGTGCCACATCAATTTTTTGCCAAGTTGACATGCACGATACACATTATGATACTAGCACTAGGGCTAGCCTAAGGCGTGGTTGCATTCTCGTTCATTAATGGTAAGATTGCATGCATCATCACTGGGCATGTTTCTTGTATCTCACCCATTCAAATAGAAATAATTGCTTTTGTGTTAGGCTAGCTACAGTGAGAGTAACTTGGGTAGTAAGAGCAAATACAATAACGCCTTGTCAGCTGGTTATAAGGATTAACATACTATTTCTTTGCTTAGTTGGATTGGTGAGAGAGAAGAGAAGTCGGCTCTTAACTAATAGCTAGCTGCAGCACGTGCTCCTAGGCACCTTGTGAGTATGTGAAGTGGGTCACGTATTAGTAAAGTAACACTATCTTATATCTATCTATTGTATGTGTTGGTTATTAGGTTAACGCTTAGTGACGTGGCTTACTATTAAACTTGCTCTAAGACTAGTCACAACGGGGAGTATCATATAATACTATTATATGATACCATCTCTACAATGCATAGTATCATGTATTAGTATCATAGTATCATAGTCTTAGTATATTTATTATTTTGTAGAATGCAAAATTGCGTACAAGATTCATTTTGGATTACATTTTCTAGTTCTACGTGCTATGATACCGTATCTACCTATGATACCAACACAACCTCTTTCATCATTAATTAGTATACTACGTCAGAATTTTGCTAACATGACATGCATGATACTACCTATGATACTCTTATTGGGGCTAGTCTAACATAGTTCTATATGTATTATCAACTAAGCATTTAGATGACATGACATGCAATTAAATGATGAGAGATAACCTTGTGGTAACTAGCTATGTTATTAACATCACACATTTCAAGACAAAATAAGTACACATTGAAATAAATGAGACTTAGCAAGATACCACACTTATATTATTTTTTACTATGAAGGTAGTAACTTAGACTAGTAACATATATGCATGTTACTACTCTAAGTTACTCCTCACTATGACCAGCCTTAGGTAAATGTAAGAAGATATTTTGTTAAAAAGAAGAATTGGACACTTAAAACATTCAGCTCACTAGATAGTTTTTCTTTTGTAATATCAAGACTCATACATATACCCTTCTATCATTCTATGTACTTCACTGCAAATATAACAAAAGATGCAGCTCCCATTTGACCTTATTATTTTCCCCAAGAAATCTAGGAGCAAACTTGCTCCAATTTGAACATGGAAAATCAGAAGAAGGAAGAATGAAAAGAACACTCGACCAGCATGCGGTGTGTATAGAAGTAGTGCCGTTCATGGCGCTAGAAATAATAAATATGCATAGACACGTTCATGAGAGCCTATATGTATGTATAGAGAGCTGCAAGTAGGGTGTCAAGCGGGGCGGGTTGCGGCACAATATTTTCACTAAGCTTCTCTAATTTTACTAACTTTTGAGACCCCTTTTGCCTATATTTTGCTTCGCGGGTCGTTATACGGGTGCCGCTTGCCACTGCAAGCTAGCAATATAAGATGAAAATTTTGTCAATCGTGTGCCTGGTGTTGGAGTACCGGTAGAAACAGCATGGCGCCATCTGCCACGGAGCCATGCATAATATCACGACGCTTGCTGCCATGGCGCCATGCTCCCCAACTCATGGGTCCGCGGAGGCGACGACTGCCACGTCGGACGGTCCATGACGCTATTGACCGCAGTTTTGTGCCTACCATGGCGCCTTAGCCTATGGCGTCGTGCTTCAGAGTTTGGCTCCCTCAAGTAGGGCGCCATGCTTTTAGGTTAGTTTGTATAATCTTTTCTGAACCAGGTTATTTAGTGTTTAACTTTCAGAATTAGGTTAATTTAGTGATTTTTGCCGGTTGCCTCCTCGTGGCTAGGGGTTGGCCTGGGGTGCCGGATGTCTTGTACGCCCACGCTGGATGAAAAATCTATTTTGGGACACACGATTGGGCGCGTTTTCTCTCTCCAACGCCCTATTTTGGGTTTAGGGGGCCTTTAGGGGGAGGGTGGAGATGCTCTTAGCCACATTTTCACAAACACCCTGCGGGCGGCGAGACGGTGAGGCATGAGAGATCGACGGAGCATAGGTCACCTGGGTCAGCTTGGATCACCCGGATCAACTCTTCCTACAGCGGCGGGATGGACGCCGACGGGCCCCCCTCTTTCCGCCGCACCGTGGCGAGCTCCACCTTCTCCTTTTCTAGGTTCGCGTGTAGCGATGCGGTGGCGACGCATAGGATCTTGGCCTCGTCCTAGGCGATGCACGTAGCGATGCGGCGGTGACTGCATTTTGTCCTCCTTCCACGTGAGCGCCTGCCGCAACCGCTTCTCCTCTACGACATCATGCGCGGCGCACGTGGATAACAACTCGTCCTTCAGCACGATGAGCTCTGCCGCGGCCACGCGCACTTTCTCACCAGTCCTCACCGCCTTGCCGGCAATCTCCCGTACCTGCACGGCCACCGGGAGGCTGGAGGAGGCTCGCGCGTTCATCTAGAACATGCCCACGGGTCCGCTAGACTCGGCCTAGCGGAGCCTCCTCAACGCCTGCCGGATCCACAGTGACATTGAGCTCATCAAACGTGCACTGGCGCGCCTAGGCGCCGCTCATGGCGGCGACTAGATAATCCTCGTGGACATGCATGCCAGGGACAAGAACTGGGACGCGGCGGCCGCCCTCCGTGCACGAGGTAGCGGCGCAGCGAGGCGGTGGTGCTGCGCGCGAGGCGGCGGGACTGAGAGCGGCGCGTGGGGCTGCGCGCGAGATGGCGGCGCGGCAAGGCGGTAGTGCGGCACGTAAGGTGGCAGGGCTAAGCGCGGGAAGAGGAGGCGGTAGGTGGGAGAAAGAGATAAAAAGGGAGAGAGAGAAGAGAGGTTAATGGGCAGTGGTCCTCAGGGACGCAGGACACAATTTTAACCGTGTAGTTGTTTAGTCGGTGCCCCTAGTTGCCTGCCCATGGCAAGGGGTGGCCTGGGGGTGTCGGATGTCTAAAATGTTGGCGCTGAACGAAAAAATAATATAGGGGAGATGGTTGGGTGCAGTTTTTTGTGTCGGTGCCCTCATAATTCATTTAGGGGACATTTAGGGGCCTCTAGTGGAGTTGCTCTAGGGGACATTCATGGGTAAACAAAAATCATATGTTTCTACTTTTTCAGCTTACCCATATCCGTCTACCCAAAACTAGCACAAAGAAAAATCTGGATGTAGGACTCACTTGTCATTGGATCATATTTTTCTTCTTTTATTTTTGTCTCCATTTTCCTTCTTCCGTGTGACCAGCACGACGACCTCTCCATGTCCACAGCCGCCAGCGTAGCACTCCCCATCGCATAGAGATCCATCAGCAGAGAGGGCATGGCGGCACGACGACCAGAGTTGGGTGAGGCATGCCGTTTTCGGAGTTGGGGCACGGCGGTGGCCTAGGCTAGGCCAAGCATGGAGGCGGGCTACTGGCACCCGTCCTCGACCGAATCAACGGAGGCGGTTGGCTGTAGGGCTCGAGGGGGTGTTAGGGGGAGGCAGATGGTGGCAGACATGACCCATGTGCAGATTATTTCCCGCGGCGACGATGAGAGGGGTGCGGCGATGGGGGCTTGATTTCGGGCCAGAGGGCAGCGTAAGACCTAGGAAAAGGGGCAGCAGGTTGGCAGGCGGAGGAGGCGAGTTAGGGGCGACGCACCGTAGCCCGCCAGCGATAGGAGGGCGCCGGAACTGACAGGGTAGGCAGGGGTCGTGCGGTAAAACGAGCGGTTGGGCATCTCCCGGCTCCTTTTGCTAACATGGCAACATATGGGTAGGAGTTATCTCTTACCCATATTTTGTGTTCATCTACCCATATATGGGTAGGAGGCATCAAAATATGGGTAATCACCCAAAACAAATCACTAGGGACCACATATGGGTAAGTGTTGGAGCAAGTTTTTTGCCCATCTTACCCATAAAAGTGGTTGTTTATCCTCTTATCCTTATATGGGTAAGTTGTTGGATTTGCTCTTAGTAGGTGGGTGTCCATGTCTTATCCAATGGTCACAGGAGCAACCGACATGTGTGCATGTCCACTTTGATCCTAGTCATGTCCCATGATTCCCCTGTGTCTTTCTCTCCACCCCCTCTCCTCCCTCATAGGTAGCACTCCATCGGTCGGCGTCTCCATCCATGTTGCAGCCCACCCTAGCCCCTACACCGGATGCTGGAAGAAGAGAGGCCACGACCCCAAGATCAAAACCGGCCTCCGCCTCCGCACCCCACACCATTTGTCGGCCCGCTATGAAGCCCTGGATCCAACCTCCCCTAGCTAGCCATGGATGCACGCGAGATTGGAATTGCTTCCGCATAGGGCTAATCTTCATACATGAATGTCATGACCCGAACCCGGTAAGCATCGAAGCCCTCTGTTTATAGTGTTAATCCCTAGATCGAATAGTTAGCACCCACAGTTTAAGATATAATATCAAGAAACAAATATCATATTACATCGCATATCCAGGAATAAAAATAGTTCATTACAACTTACATAGCTCAGATGACTATCTTATTACAAAGCAGCAGATATAACTATAAAGCATGGAGTCCTTCACCTTCATGTGCCACAGGCAAACATGTTGGGTGTAGACTCGTAATCCCTACTCATCAAACTTCACTATCATCAAATATTCCTGCAACATGATAAGTTACAGTCACAAGGGTCAATACATTTTGAATTGTATTGGCAAGTGTCACTAGTATGTGGATATAAAGTGGAACCTATTACTAGATGCATATCTGGCCAGATAGAGCTTTGGCTAGTTTGTAGCAAGAAAGTTTTTCCCTATCCTTTTATAAATAGTTTGCAACACTTATTATCAACTAAGTTACACTGGATACCCTCCAGGTAATATTTTCAATCACAACATAGCGGTACCACTGGTAGAAATCTGTGAACCTAGGTTCCATTGATAGAAATCAATGAACCAACAACCCTTATTCACCCATCAAGTTTTAACTTAGGAAATTAGAATGATGAGATTCTTGATTCTGCTTCATTGTCTTGATGCTCAGAAATTGTCCATAACCGGGGACACGGCTAAGTACTTAGTTTTACCCTCTCGAGAGGTGGTGCACTTTCCCCACAAGACTCGACATGCATCGAGACGAGACTTTTCAGAAGCAATCCCTCAGACCACCACGGACGCGTTCCATCCTATCATCACTACCACCCTCTGTCCGTCTGGCTGAGTTCTCACAACTTAGTCAGTCAAGGCAGAGCTCATATGTCATGTGGCTGCACTAGAAGCTTCACGACAAGAACGTCTCCAATCTCTTTATTCCTGGGTGGTCGTCCACAAGTGCGATACACCAGCCGACCATAGATATGGCCCCTGAATAACCACTCAACATAATCCAAGCACGTCCCATTTCCACCCAGGTGTTTCATTAAGTACTTGTTTTATTATAGAAAACATATATTTTCTAATACTCCATATAATCATAATATGATATTCCACCCCGAAAGCTATAGCAGGGCTAAGCATTTCTAATCTTACTACTAAGTAGAAACTACCATTCCCTATTCTACATAGGAGATATAGCATAGCATAATAATATAGTCTATCATGCATATACTACAAAAATCCACTAAGTATAATGAAAACAGTAGGACTTGATGTTAGTGCCACTTGACTTGATAGTAGAATATTTAGGTACTCTTCTTGATCTTTCAAAGATTACACTCCTCAAAGTCTACAACAATACAATCAAGCAAAAAAGCACACTTTCAAAACTAGCATCAGAAAACAACACATGAATACAACGAAATACATGCAAGCATACAACAAGATATTTTATTGAACAAGTTGTTACAACAAGGTTCTGAACACTACAAACACCTACTGGTCCTTTTATATAATTGAAATTCCAATTGGAACCATTTTAGTGCAATTTGGTTATTTAAAGTATTTTTCTTTTACTAGGATAAGGCTTATTCAATGTGATATTTGCTACTGCCATAAAATTATAAGTTTAATTTTTTTGTTTATGTTTATGGTCAGAGAGTTCAATACACAACCATTTGCAAAAGGTTTCACTCAAAAATAATTTTTAGAACATGTTTTATAGCCAAAATACCCCACAAATGGTTCTGTATAAAACGTGATTTTAACCGTCACAAAAGTACCGAATTGTTGCTCTACTGTGTTCTACTCATTTTTGTGAATGCATAGACATATTGCTAAATTTGAACAAATAGAACTAAAGATATGATTTTTGCAAGTTCCTATGTTCGTATGTCCTAAAAATCCAAAAATAGAAAATGATAAGACAAGTGGCAGATTTCTATTGGCCCGCACCCCTTCGGTAAGTGATCTATTGATAGCCCTTAGATGAAGATCAAACGGACCACGTAGACTCACCGGAAAAGCTCGCTGGAAAGATCGCCGGAATAGCGGGCACGAGCTTGGCGTTGCCGTTCTCGTCGCTAGGAAGTATCCGGAGTTGAAGAACACGTGGACGACGTAGATGACGTCGAGGCGGTACTCATGGACATGACGGAGAGCTTGCTGGTCTTAGAAGACAGCGCCAATCCACAGCTGGAACCGCAGTGGCGTCAGGTGGCTCGACCAACGGAAACAAAATATCGTCCCACCATGTCCTGGAGGTAGGCAAAGATGAGGAGAGTATTCTGGTTTGAGGAATTGATAAGTTTCTCACCGTGGACGACAAGATCTGACGATGAACTCCGGTTTTTGGCTGATCTTGGCATCATCGGTATGACTTTTATAGACCTCCTCTCGAGAAATTTTGAGAACCAAAATGATGGAGGAGAACGAGAGGAAGATGGTGCTCTCTTCGGTTCACGTTGTTATGGTAGGAGGAGGGAGATCGGGAGACGTATGCCGACGGGTGGCATTCGAAGCACCGGTCCGACTTGGACAATTAAGCCAATAAAATGGAGAAGTAATTCCCTGAACGAAACGGTCATGCAATTATGAGAATATTTCGTGTTGAAGTTGAAACGAAACGCTCACTAGATTGGGTGGAATTAGGAGAGGAAGAGAAGGTGTCCATGGCTAATGATTTCTGTAATAACTGTAGTGCCTACCTGAACCAACGAGGAAGAAGATGGATGGTTCCGTTCGATTGGCTAGATGGGCCAGGAAGTGCGGCTCCTGAAAAAAAATGGAAGAAAAAACAAATATAGAAGAGTAGGTCATGATTCTTTGGGCTAGGTGGCTGGACCGGTTCGGCTGCTGACTTTTTTTCCTTAATATTTTTCTTTTTCTTTTTTCAGGTTTCTTTCATAACTTTTGTTTTACAGCTCTAAATGGATCCATTCAAATTTCTAAAAATTTGTAAGATCAACAAGATCATTTTAGGATATTATATATCTTATTTATTATCCAATTCAAACAATATCATTTATAAATATTTACTTTGGCCTATATGGTTCTTTTTTTACTTAGTTACTTTCCTTCATATTTTTTATTTAAAACTCCAAAAAGGATCAAACCAATTTACAAAGTTTTATAAAATAATTTTTTACCATTATATGTTATTTAAATATACTTTTGTTCCGTTTAGACATGGATTTTAGATATGGCTTATCTTGGCTTTGCAATATAATCCTAGTTATTTTTCTCTTTACCAAATAAATTATATATTTTGATTTATAGTTTCAAAAACAAAAAGGTGATTATCATTTGTATAATTCTATTTAATAATTATCTTTATAAACTATTTAAGAATACTTTTATTTCATTTAGTTATTGAGTAGGTGCTTTATTGGCCTTGGAATTTTCTTATTTCTTATTTCTTTTCCTTTCTTCTTAAATAAACCATATATTTTTATCTATGGATCCAAATAGTGTGAAACCAATTCCTATGGTTTTGTAATTTTGTTATTTACCATTATAGATTATTTAGGAATGCTCTTGGTCAATATTTATATGGGACAAAGCCATAGTCTTGTATTGAACTTGATGGTGATTTCTCTTATTAGTGTTTAGGTTTCGGGTCTATCCTTTTTCTTCAGGGGTTGACAAGATACATGTCATGCATGATTGCATTTTATCTTTGGATAGTTTGTTTGTCTATTTCTTACTTAAAATTCTTTTTGTTTAAGTAAGGTTCCAATAGAGGAACAAAAAGTTTTTTCCCCCCTAAATTTCATCCTTTATTTTCTTTGTTTGTTTGATTTTTTCACATTTCAAAATTCGGAAATTTTTGGGATGTGACAGGCTACCACCCTTAAAAGGAATCTCGTCCTGAGATTCAAGAAGGCTAGAAACAATAGATTGGTTTCAGGACAACTAGGGTACTACCACCTGATACATTGCAAATGTATCTATAATTTTTGATGTTCCATGCTTGGTTTTATCCACTTTCTTGTGTTTTTTCCACACTTTGGAGTACTTTTCATATGATTTATTGGACTAACCTATTAACAAGAGCCACAGTGCCAGCTGCCTGTTTTCTGCTGTTTTTGGTTCCAAGAAAGTCAGAAAATGAATATTCTCGGAATTGGACAGGACAAAAGCCAAAGTGCCTATTTTTTCGGAAGTCATCAAATGCTAGAATACGAGAGGGAGAAGGGCTGGGGACCAGCCACACCACGCGACCAGGCCTGGCCCACCCCAGGGGGTGGTCTGGACGACCTCGACCTCTCCTTCCGCCTATATATTGCCCTCGAGACGAAAACCCTAAGGGCCCGATCAAAAATCCACGAAAGAGTCTATAGCCGCTGTCATCTCCATCCCTAGATCGGGACGGATCTGAAGCTCTTCCCGGCACCCTGCCGGAGAGGGGAATTCATCCTGGAGGCCTTCTTCATCACCATGCAAGCCTCCGGTGTGATGCGTGAGTAGTTCATCCTTAGACTATAGATCCATGTAGTAGCTAGATGGTTGGTTCTCCTCCTTTGTGCTTTCATGTCTAGATCTTGTGAGCTCCGTTCATGATCAAGATCATCTATTTGTAATTCTGCATGTTATGTTTGCGGGGATCCGATGGATATTGAGATGCTATTTCAGATTGATTATTGATTTTATCATGTCTTTGTTATTTGTGATCTCGCATGCTTTCCATTGTTAGTAGCTATCTTGGCCAAGTAGATGCTAGCAATTCCAGGAGTTAGTATTTATGCTTGATAGTGGGTTCATGCCTCTGGTAATCTGGGGAAGTGACAGAAATCTCTAAGGTACTAGATGTGTTGTTGCTACTAGGGAGAAAACAACATTTCTTTGTTCATAGAACAATCGTATTGTTTACTTTACACGCAATTTGTAAAGCAATAATTTGTTGCTTGCAACTTAATACTGGAGGGGGTTCGGATGATAACCTGAAGGTGGATTATTAGTCATAGATGCAGTTGGATGGCGGTCTATGTATAATGTTGTAATGCCCAATCAAGTTCCAAAGGAGTCAAGATGATTAGTATATGCATGTATTGCTTTCTCGATGTTTGTCAATTGCCCCGCTGTAATTTGTTCACCCAGCATGTTATCTATCTTAAGGAGAGCCACCTCTAGTGAACTATGGATCCCGGTCCTTTTCTTTACATACAATCTACAAACTGTTTACTGCTTTGTGTTTACTTTATGCAAACTTTTACTTCTTTCCATTCGATACGTTTAATCCTTTGTTTTCCGCAAAACACGATGAGATTGACAACCTCATCGCAAGTTGGGGACAAAGTTCTATGGTTGTGTTGTGCAGGTCTCCACGTTGCTACTAGCACCGGTAGTGCGCCCTACCAAGGCTCAACTAGCAACACCTTTGGGGTGTTTCCTTGCTCCTACTAGTTCGATTAAACCTTGGTTCATAACTGAGGGAAACTTGCTGCTGTGCTCATCATACCTTCCTCTTGGGGTTCCCAACGAGCTCTACATCAACATCGCACCAACACTTTTCTTGCGCCGACACTGAGCCATCAAGCATTTTTCTGGCGCCGTTGCCGGGGAGTCAAGGACATCTTCACAAGGGGAGTCCCTCATAACCAATCTCTTTACTTTGTTATTTTTGTTTTGCTTAGTTTCTTTTTGCTTTGTTTGCTTGCTTTCTTTATCAAAAACACACAAAAATAGTTTTACTAGTTTGGTTTCTTATTTGAAAACACTAAGTTGTGTGACTTCACTAGCACCAACAACAATGATTTTATGAGCACACCTATTGCTCCACCTGTGCCTGAAGATACTTTCTTTGAGATAAAACCTGCTTTACTCAATCTTGTTATGAGAGAACAATTTTCTGGTATTGGTAATAAAGATGTTGCTGCCCATCTAAATAACTTTGTTGATCTTTGTGAGATGCAAAAGCATAGGGATGTAGATGGTGATATTATTAAGCTGAAATTGTTTCCTTTCTATTTGAGAGGAAAAGCTAAAGAAAGGTTGAATTCCTTAACTAGGAATAGTATTTATTCTTGGACTAAGTGCAAATATGCTTTCATTGGAAAGTACTATCCTCCTTCTAAGATTATATCTATGAGAAGTGAAATAATGCAGTTTAAACAATCTGATAATGAGCATGTTGCTCAAGCTTGGGAAAGAATGAAATCTTTGGTTAAGAATTGTTCCACTCATGGACTGACTGCTTGGATGATCATCCAAACTTTTTATGCAGGATTGAACTATTCTTCAAGGAACCTATTGGATTCTGCTGCTGGAGGTACCTTTATGACCATCACTTTGGGTGCTGCAACAAAACTTCTGGACAATATGATGGTTAATTATTCTGAATGGCATACTGAGAGAGCTCCACAAGGTAAGAAGGTAAATTCTATTGAGGAAACTTCCTCCTTGAGTGATAAGATTGATATTATTATGTCTATGCTTGTTAATGGGAAAGCCCATATTGATCCAAATAATGTTCCTTTAGCCTCTTTGGTTGCTCAAGAAGAGCAAGTTGATGTGAACTTCATAAGAAATAACAACTTTGGAAATAATGCTTATAGGAGTAATTTTGGTAACAACAATTATAAGCCATATCCTCCCAACAATGGTAATGCTTATGGAAATTCTTACAACAATAATAGGAGTGCACCCTCTGAACTTGAAGTTATGCTTAAAGACTTTATTAGTAAACAAATTGCTTTCAATAAAACTATTGAGGAAAAACTCTCTAATGCTGAAAGAAATATAACATCTTTGGCTGAAGCTCAATCTTCTTTAAATAAAATGGCTGCTAAACCTGAAATTAATGATAATCCCTTTGCAGCTACCAATGCTATACAAGTAAGAATTGATGAAAATGTTAGACTATTAGTTGAATTACATGCTAAGTGGGAAAGAGAAGATAAAATTGCTAGAAACATTAGTGTTTCTACTATCACCACCACTAGTGTTGAGGCTAGTAATAGTTCTACTACTCTAGATGATAAATTTGATTTTGATGTTGATCGTTGCAATATCTCTAAAGTTATTAAGTTCCTACAAAAGCTTGCTAAAAGTCCTAATGCTAGTGCTATGAACATGGCCTTTACAAAACACATTACTGATGCTCTCATAAAGATTAAAGAAGAAAAGATGAAACATAAAGCTTCTATTCCTATAAAACAAGAAGATGGTTGGGAACCCATCATTAATATGAAAGTGAATGACTTTAATTTCAAAGCTTTATGTGATCTTGATAGTAGTGTTTCTATTATGCCTAGAAGGATTTATGATATGCTTGATTTGCCTCCACTTGAAGATTATTATTTAAATGTCCCACTTGATGATAATGCTAAAAAGAAAATCATGGGGAGTATTAATGATGTTCTTATTATGGTTAACAATTCCTATGTCCCCGTTGATTTCTATGTTTTGGATGTTGAATGCAATGCTTTTTGTCCTATTACTTTGGGAAGAGCTTTCCTTAGAACTGTTGGTGCCATCATTGATATGAAAGAAGACACCATTAAATATCAACTCCCACTCAAGAAATGTATAGAACACTTTTCTAAGAAGATTTCTTTTGCTTCTCCTATGAAAACAAAATTTGGTCTTAATGCTTCTTCGTTTGAGAACACTTGATTCTTTTTCTTGCTTCTTATGCCTAACCTAAAAGCGTTAAAGAAAAGTACTTATTGGGAGATAACCCAAAAGTTTTAGATGAGTCTTGAAAGTTATTACTTCAGTAATAACCGCTCCTTATACTTTTTATTTGCTTTTTGTGCCAAGAGAAACCTCTAATGAGAGAGAAGTAATGATTGAGAAAGTTACTGTCCCGAAACAGATTTCTGTGCTTCACTGTAAAAATTCGTGTAAAAGCTCTGAACGTATTTTTGAGGCGTAAATTTTTGTGCTTCTGCCCCAGGTTGTTATATAACTTTCGTTAGTTCAACACTTTTTTATTTGAGCAACAAAAGGTCTTCGAAAAAATTTGTCTTTACCTGCTGGTCTGTTTTGACAGATTTCTGCCATTTTCTGTATTTGCTTCTTGTTGGTTCCTTTTTGAGTTCTTTTGGGGAATTGAGATTTTTGAGGGAAGTGCTACAGTAGATAGTGTTCTGATGGAAGTTTATTTGGTGTTAGAACTGAACCTTAAGACTTATTTATCTTGAGTGCACTAATGTTGCTAATAAAGATTGTGTGAAGTTTTGTATGAAGGAAAAATTTCAGGTGTATGGAAGGAATGAGTAATGAGATGAAGGATGGACTAAAGCTCAAGCTTGGGGATGCCACGCGTGTCACCCCAAAAAATCTCCAAGAAGTACAAGCGTCAAAGCTTGGGGATGCCCAAGGCATCCCCTTCTTCATTAATAAAAATCCCAGGTTTCTTCCAAACGCTTCATTTTTATTGTTTGATGCACAATTGTGTTGCTCTTGGAGTGTCTTCTTTTTCTTTTTCATTTTGGTTTTTCATTTGCTTGGTTTTCTTAGTTTTCTGAATAAATTGTTTGGACCCCCTCTTTCATACATTGGTTTGCAAATAGTTTGGTTTGGTTTGGAAAAGAGTAGGAAAGTTCATACTTATGTGGTAAAAAGAGCTTGTTTTTGACTGTGGCTTATGCTCTGTCATGCCATGCTTGATATTGTTTTGGCATTATGCTTAGTATTCTTTGCTGTAGCATGACTTGTTATAAACAATTGAGATTGCTTAATGTGCCTTGGATGAATCATGCGTTGTTTTAGCATATTAAAGCATAGTATAGTGCTATTCTCCTTTGATGCTTTATTTGGGTTGACTTGGCGCATGCTCACACCATGTTATGACTATCTCAAGTCACCATATCCTTTATGATCCTTTAGTTTTCAATTTGTAGTATCACTTTATGCTTTTATCAATGGTGTTTTGTCGCTCTGCATGATTATGGCCATTATTGCTCTCTTAGTTTGTCGCTCCCAGTCTTTTGCTAGCCTCCGCAACCAAGTATGAGTTCCACTCATGCATCCAACTCCCTAAACCAAGTTATTCCAAAGAGTCCACCATACCTACCTATTAGCTTATGCTATTCCAAGTATATTCATGCTTTTGTTTACCTTCCAAATTAAACTTGTTATGAGAAAACTAGTGATTAAAGCTCTCACGAACTTGATGGTACACTTTACTTTTCTTGTCCTTAATAAACTTGAACCATTGTGTCGTCTATGTTGTATATGCTTGGACTTATTTGTTGGGAATTAGCAGAACCATGCTTTCATGGGAAACGCTTTCAACATTGCACTTGGTACTTGTACCTAGTTGATATCATGCTCTTTTGTATATGGATGTCGTCGGTGTGAAATGAAAGGGGAGCTTGTAAGTCCATGGAGTTATGTATATGTGTTAGAGAAACGCCCGGACCGCTGGTCTTATCCATGCTTACATGGTGGAAACCTGCAGCGTAACCATAATGAGCTGTCTATGAAGCATTCTTCTTATAAAAAAAGAGAGTCCTATATTGAGAAAAAAGAGAAAAAGAAAAAAAGAGATATTATGAAAAGAGGAAATAGAGAAAAAAGCACCATATTCCCATGGTAAATAAGAAGATTGCTGAGATGCTCATTGTCTGCTTGCCTTGTCATTTTGATATGGGGATTCTTCCGTATCATCGGGCAAGGGGTACTCCGTTGGTGGTTCTCTATGATACACATGTACTTACAATGACAAGAACTTACCGGTGAGTAAACTTGAGTACCATGAGGAGTGTCCCTCGTATACAAGGGACATGAGATTTCTGACTTATACTTCGTCAAGCATGTACACCATAGTTTGTTCACTTTAACCTTAATCACTTCAAGATGCTTATGATAGGGGCAATGAGAGCTGAAAGCTATATGTACCATAATTTTTGGAAGCTCTTTATGAGACTTGAATCCCTACTTCCTTTTATTAAAAGGCCTTTCTTCCACCATTATATTGAGTCTCCACCTTCTACCTTTATGCACCTACTTTGAGAGCATAGTGGCCATTCTTAGTTCTATGTGCATTGTCCCAAGACTAGTTGATTGATGCATGACTTGATATTGCTTGTTTTAAACTATTTGTATCTAGTCACTCTTATGAACTTTGAAGGTGTCCTATGCATTTATATTTGCTACTCTATTGAGGGACAAGCTGAATACTATTATGCTATGTTTTCTTTATGTGAAACAAACAAACGTCTTGCAAAGCATTTTTTATTCATGAATCTTTTGTTTGTGCCTTTTCATGTTGCATCATAGTTTCTTTGTCTTATTGCTAGAACTTTGTCTTTCATGTTATGATTGAAGTACTATGATCCCAACTTTGAATGTTTTACAAATACTTTGATCAAGTCTTTTGATCGTGCATGTCACCTAAAAAATTTCTTTCTTTTTATCACTTACCTACTCGAGGACGAGCAGGAGTTAAGTTTGGGGATGTTGATACATTGCAAATGTATCTATAATTTTTTGATGTTCCATGCTTGGTTTTATCCACTTTCTTGTGTATTGTCCACACTTTGGAGTACTTTCATATGATTTCTTGGACTAACCTATTAACAAGAGCCATAGTGCCAGCTACCTATTTTCTACGGTTTTTGGTTCTAGGAAAGTCAGAAAATGAATATTCTCGGAATTGGACGGGACAAAAGCCAAAGTGCCTATTTTTTCGGAAGTCATCAGATGCCAGAATACGAGGCGGAGAAGGGCTGGGGGCCAGCCACACCACCTGGCCGCGCGGCCAGGCCTGGCCCGTGCCAGAGGGTGGTCTGGTCGACCCCAGCACCCCCTCGGCCTCTCCTTCTTCCTATATATTGCCCTCGGGATGAAAACCCTAAGGGCCCGATCAAAAATCCACAAAAGAGTCTGTAGCCGCCGTCATCTCCATCCCTAGATCGGGAGGGATCTGAAGCTCTTCCCGGCACCATGCCGGAGAGGGGAGTTCACCCTGGAGGCCTTCTTCATCACCATGCAAGCCTCCGGTGTGATAGGTGAGTAGTTCATCCTTGGACTACGGATCCATGTAGTAGCTAGATGGCTGGTTCTCCTCCTTTGTGCTTTCATGTCTAGATCTTGTGAGCTCCGTTCATGATCAAGATCATCTATTTGTAATTTTGCATGTTGTGTTTGCGGGGATCCGATGGATATTGAGATGCTATTTCAGATTGATTATTGATTCTATCATGTCTTTGTTATTTGTGATCTTGCATGCTTTCCGTTATTAGTAGCTATCTTGGCCAAGTAGATGCTAGCAATTCCAGGAGTTAGTATTTATGCTCGATAGTGGGTTCATGCCTCTGGTAATCTGGGAAAGTGACAGAAATCTCTAAGGTACTAGATGTGCTGTTGCTACTAGGGAGAAAACAACATTCCTTTGTTCATAGAACAATCGTATTGTTTACTTTACACGAAATTCGTAAAGCAATAATTTGTTGCTTGCAACTTAATACTGGAGGGGGTTCGGATGATAACCTAAAGGTGGATTATTAGTCATAGATGCAGTTGGATGGCGGTCTATGTATAATGTTGTAATGCCCAATCAAGTTCCAAAGGAGTCAAGATGATTAGTATATGCATGTATTGCTTTCTCGATGTTTGTCAATTGCCCCGCTGTAATTTGTTCACCCAGCATGTTATCTATCTTAAGGAGAGCCACCTCTAGTGAACTATGGATCCCGGTCCTTTTCTTTACATACAATCTACAAACTGTTTACTGCTTTGTGTTTACTTTCTGCAAACTTTTACTTCTTTCTATTCGATACGTTTAATCCTTTGTTTTCCGCAAAACACGGTGAGATTGACAACCTCATCGCAAGTTGGGGACAAAGTTCTATGGTTGTGTTGTGAAGGTCTCCACGTTGCTACTAGCACCGGTAGTGCGCCCTGCCAAGGCTCAGCTAGCAACACCTTTGGGGTGTTTCCTTGCTCCTACTGGTTCAATTAAACCTTGGTTTCATAACTGAGTGAAACTTGCTGCTGTGCTCATCATACCTTCCTCTTGGGTTCCCAACGAGCTCTACATCAACATCGCACCAGCAGTTTTCTGGCGCCGACACTGAGCCATCACCACCCTTAAAAGAAATTTAGGTAATTTTCATCTTGAGGTTCGACTATTGCTTCGACCTTCATCCTGGATCTTGGATCTTCATGGGTCTTCCTGAAGGCTTGGTGTATTCCATCATTGACTTGATGTTTTATCTTTTGAACTCGAAGATAGATGTGGCATTATATAGGGATATGATTAGTGACTTCACATAGGAAACACGTTACTTGAGATATGGAGCATTCTCACAATTAGGGAATTGGTCAGTAAGCTCTTTATAAGGGTCCTATGTCTCCATAGATTTTGCAAGATCGTGGTCTTTCCACAAGATCATCCTTGAAGTAATTGTTGTCATGGTCTCTCTAGAAAGGGTTGTTGATCATGTTACTCATATGAGTGGTCATCCTTAGAACTTTATCATTTCTAGGTCTAACTTAGTATTGTTGCGGTTGTTGGCTAAAAACTGGGTTGTCACTTGAGTCAACTTTGTTTGAGTTGTTAGCGGTTGCATTTTAATGGGCATCTCAAGATTGATGTTGGAGTTTTGGTTTCTTGGATAAGTCATTTGCTTGGGCTAGTTAGGGATTGGGATTAGAATAGAAAAATTATCTCTAGGGAAAGAATTCTACTCATACACAACAGATCACACCAAGCAATATGCAATCAATTTCAATCATACATACACCAACAAAGTTCAATCATCACTTAGGCAAATAAAATATTATTGCCATACCACATAGATTAGTATGAACCATACACAATCACAAAGTCGATTATTTAAACGAATAACTAATGTGGTGGTCCAACTATAGGGTTCTACTTGATATTAATCTCTTGAGATTATTCCATCCTTCTCCATAGCTAGTGCATTAGGAATGAGATCAAGGTGTCCTTATGTCATCTTTTTACAAGGTCCTCCTAAGTTGAGTTTCCTTAGTATCTAGGTCTTGAGTATTCTAATTCTCTTACTTGAAGTCCTTCCCAGTGTTGTGCAGTCTATGCCTAAGTATTTCTCCAAGTTCTTCAATATCCCTCCATGTAGCACTTCTCGTAGAGTGAGGTTCCAAGTTGGTGAATATCCAAAGTCCCATTATCTTGTTGCTGTCTTCTTGATAGACTTCTTGAAGATATCCAAATGAATCAAGATAGTTCCACGAGAACAAACGCTAATATAACCTAGTAAAACCATAATAGATAAGTTTCTAATCCTAAGATCTTTCCTGATTACTCTCTCTTCTTATTTTCTACAAAACTTGAACTTCTCTTCTTTCTTGAAATCCTTGTATGATCCTTGAACTTATCCTCCATTGATCTTGACTTCTCTTCTTGATCCTAGAATGCCCTGTCCTTCCCATTGAGTTAGGCGTGTAGCTCATCATTTCCTAAGTAGTTGATTGCTCCTATTATCAACAAGATCCTGTATGAAATTTCTAAGTCCTAGAACTACTGAAGAGAAAATCTTCCTTCTGAAACTTCACTTGACTTCCTTTTGTGATGGAGATAGGTAGATCTAGCATGTTGACGATGTCGAGAAGTCCAAATCCAAAGTAGGTGGTCTTGAAGTCCTCATTGATCCTGAAGCGAAAGTCCTTTGAGGTGTTGAGACTTAAGTCCTTAGCCATGCTGAAGATGAAGTCCTTGATGATGTTGAAGTCCTTGGGGATGTTGAAGCTAAAATCCTTAGTGATGCTGAAGATGAAGTCCTTAGTGATGATGAAGTTGAGGCCCTTTGCAATGATGAAGTTGAAAGTCCTTTGAGATGAAGTTGAAGTCATTTGTGGTGATGGTGTTGAAGTCCTTTGTCATCAAGTTGAAAAGGGAGAGATATAGAAACTAAGGAAAGGATTTACAAGATTATTTGTAAATAACTTAGAACAAATACAACTCCTATTATTCTAAGGGGTTGTCCAAATCCTAGGGTTACGAACCTACAGGCAACACAATGCTCTGATACCATCTGTCATGACCCGAACCCGGTAAGGTTCGAAGCCCTGTGTTTATAGTGCTAGTCCCTGGATCGAATAGCTAGCACCCACAATTTAAGATGTAATATCAAGAAACAAAGGTCATATTATATCGCATATCCAGGAATAAAAATAGTTCATTACAACTTACATAGCTCATATGACTATCTTATTACAAAGCAGCAGATATAACTATAAAGCATGGAGTCCTTCATCTTCATGTGCCACAGGCAAACATGTTGGGTGCAGACTCGTAATCCTTACTCATCAAACTTAACTATCATCAAATATTCCTGCAGCATGATAAGTTACAGCCACAAGGGTCAATACATTTTGAATTGTATTGGCAAGTGTCACTAGTATGTGGATATAAAGTGGAACCTATTACTACATGCATATCTGGCCAGGTAGAGCTTTGGCTAGTTTGCAGCAAGAAAGTTTTTCCCTATCCTTTTATAAATAGTTTGCAACACTTATTATCAACTAAGTTACATTGGATACCCTCCAAGTAATACTTTCAATCACAACATAGTGGTACCACTGATAGAAATCAGTGAACCTAGGTTCCATTTATAGAAATCAATGAACCAACAACCCTTATTCACCCATCAAGTTTTAACTTAGGAAATTAGAATGATGAGATTCTTGATTCTGCTTCATTGTCTTGATGCTCAGAAATTGTCCATAACCGAGGACACGGCTAAGTACTTAGTTTACCCTCTCGAGAGGTGGTGCACTTTCCCCACAAGACTCGACATGCATCGAGACGAGACTTTTCAGAAGCAATCACTCAGACCACCACGGACGTGTTCCATCCTATCATCACTACCACCCTCTGTCCGTCTGGCTGAGTTCTCACAACTTAGTCGGTCAAGGCAGAGCCCATATGCCATGTGGTTGCACTGGAAGCTTCACGACAAGAACATCTCCATTCTCTTTATTCCTGGGTGGCCGTCCACAAGTGTGATACACCAGCCGACCATAGATATGGCCCTTGAGTAACAACTCAACATAATCCAAGCAAGTCCCATTTCCACCCAGGTGTTTCATTAAGTACTTGTTTTATTATAGAAAACATATATTTTCTAATACTCCATATAATCATAATATGATATTCCACCCCTAAAACTATAGCAGGGCTAAGCATTTCTAATCTTACGATGTTTCACCTACCAAGTAGAAACTACCATTCCCTACTCTACATAGGAGATATAGCATAGCATAATAATATAGTCTATCATGCATATACTACAAAAATCCACTAAGTATAATGAAAACAGTAGGACTTGATGTTAGTGCCACTTTCCTTGATAGTAGAATATTTAGGTACTCTTTTTGATCTTTCAAAGATTACACTCCTCAAAGTCTACAACAATACAATCAAGCAAAAAAGCACACTTTCAAAACTAGCATCAGAAAACAACATATGAATACAATGAAATACATGCAAGCATACAACAAGATATTTTATTGAACAAGTTGTTACAGAAAGGTTCTGAACATTACAAACACCTACTGGTCCTTTTATATAATTGAAATTCCAATTGGAACCATTTTAGTGCAATTTGGTTATTTAAAGTATTTTTCTTTTACTAGGATAAGGCTTATTCAATGTGATATTTGCTACTGCCATAAAATTATAATTTTAATTTTTTTGTGTTAATGTTTATGGTCAGAGAGTTCAATACACAACCATTTGCAAAAGGTTTCACTCAAAAATAATTTTTAGAACATGTTTTATAGCCAAAATACCCTACAAATGTTTCTGTATAAAACGTGATTTTAACCGTCACAAAAGTACCGAATTGTTGCTCTACTGTGTTCTACTCATTTTTGTGAATCCGTAGACATATTATTTGATAAATTTGGACAAACAGAACTAAAGATATGATTTTTGCAAGTTCTTATGTTCATATGTCCTAAAAATCCGAAAATAGAAAATGATAAGACAAGTGGCAGATTTCTATTGGGCTGTACCCCTTCGGTAAGTGATCTATTGATAGCCCTTAGATGAAGATCAAACGGACCACGTAGACTCACCGGAAAAGCTCGCCGGAAAGATCGCCGGAATAGCGGGCACGAGCTTGGCGTTGCCGTTCTCGTCGCTAGGAACGTATCCGGAGTTGAAGAAGACGTGGACGGCGTAGATGACGTCGAGGCGGTACTCATGGACATGACGGAGAGCTCGCTGGTCTTCGAAGACAACGCCAATCCACAGCTGGAGCCGCGGTGGCGTCGGGTGGCTCGGCCAACGGAAACAAAATGTCGTCCCACCATGTCCTGGAGGTAGGAAAAGATGAGAAGAGTATTCTGGTTCGAGGAATTGACAAGTTTCTCACCGTGGACGATAAGATCTGACGATGAACTCCGGTTTTTGGCTGATCTTGGCATCATCCGTATGACTTTTACAGACCTCCTCTCGAGAAATTTTGAGAACCAAAATGATGGAGGAGAACGAGAGGAAGATGGTGCTCTCTACGGTTCACGTTGTTATGGTAGGAGGAGGGAGATCGGGAGACGTATGCTGACGGGTGGCATTCGGAGCACCAGTCCGACTTGGACAATTAAGCCAATAAAATGGAGAAGTAATTCCCTGAATGAAACGTTCATGCAATTATGAGAATATTTCGTGTTGAAGTTGAAACGAAACGCTCACTAGATTGAGTGGAATTAGGAGGGGAAGAGAAGGTGTCCATGGCTAATGACTTTATGTAATACGTGTAGTGCGTACATGAACCAACGAGGAAGAAGATGGATGGTTCGGTTCGATTGGCTAGATGGGCCAGGAAGTGCGGCCCATGAGAGCAGTGATATCGGAACGGTCAGGCCCCTCTCGCCCTTCTCGCCCCCCGACGGGCGACGGGGGCGCCTCCACCTCCCCCACCCCCAGCCCCTCCCCTAACCCCCTCCCTCACTGCCGCCGCCGATAGAGGCCCCCGGGCTCCTCCCGGGTGGCGCCGGTTGCGGCGGCCCCCCTCTCCCCGCGGCGTGGTGTGGGGTCGGGGCCCGATTCCATAGCGGCGGTGCTTCCTGGGGCGACGGCGGTCCATCTCCGGCTGGGAGGAGACGGAATGACGGCGTGGTTGGCTTCCTGCGGGGAAGCTTGGGGCGGCCGCGGCAGGCAATGGTGGGGCAGCGCCGGCCAGGCCTCTACGGCCCAGATCTGGGCCCACAGGGCCCCATCTAGGTCGGGGCGGATGGGCCGTCTTTTGTTCACTGCTCGTCCTGCAGGTGGCGGCAAGGTAGCCTGATCAGGTGCTAGCGGTGATGGCGGCCAGCTTGTTGCATCGTGGCGGCGGACTTTACGGGCTTGATTCGGGCCTGGCTAGACCCTATTGAGACTGGAATGCGCCTTGTGGGGGCTTTACGGGCCTGCTAGGCCCGGCCGGACGCAACGGGGACTAGTGTGTTTGTCGCCGCGACCGGTCGACTATCGCCTTTGGCGATGGAGGTGGTTCCTTCCCGCTTGCCGTAGTCCTACTGGCCCTGATTCAAACTACTTCTCGCCTCCACTTTGTAGGCCTCTTGACGGTAACCTCGGTGAAACGACAAGGGCGGCTTCATGACCGTAGTGGCGCATGCTCGCGGGTGGGAGGTTGGGTGGTGTCGAGGCCTCGTTCTCGTGGGGCTCCTTTGCATCGGATCGTCCGAGGGTTGTGGATGGGGTTTTCGGGAGAAATCCTTGTCGGCTCGCCGACACCGACGCGGTGCCATCCGAGGGCGGCACCATTCCTTCCTGGAGGGCGTCGTGGCTACCTGACATCCACTTCCCTCTGCGTGGCGGGGGAAACCCTAGGACCAGTCTCTGGTCCGGGCAGCAGCGTCGGCGCTTCCCTTCTTGAAGGTGTTGCTTGGTACTTGGCGGTTTGGTGCTAAGAGCGTGGTGGTACTCCTCTAGAGGGCGCAGCGGTTGCGGCTCTCCCTTGTTTAGTTGATCCGCCAATGTCTCCATTTTGTTTCTTCTTTGTTCCTTTGGGCGTGTGTTTGCTGCTGCTCAGCATCTTGTATCGTGTTGAGTCTCTTCCTTTGGGCGTTGTGCTGTCTGGCCCACCAGCGGTCTCACCTGTGTGCTTTATTTATAAAGCGGGGCGAAAGCCTGATTCGAAGAAGTGCGGCCCATGAAAAAAATAAATGGAAGAAAAAACAAATATAGAAGAGTAGGTCATGATTCTGTGGGCTAGGTGGCTGGGCCGGTTCGGCTGCTGACTTTTTTTCCTTAATATTTTTCTTTTTCTTTTTTCAGGTTTCTTTCATAACTTTTGTTTTAGAGCTCTAAATGGATCTATTAAAATTTTCAAAAATTTGTAAAATCAACAAGATCATTTTAGGATATTATCTATCTTATTTATTATCCAATTCAAACAATATTATTTATAAATATTTACTTTGGCCTATATGGTTCTTTTTTTACTTAATTAGTTTCCTTCACATCTTTTTATTTAAAACTCCAAAAAGGATCAAACCAATTTACAAAGTTTTATAAAATAATTCCTTACCATTATATGTTATTTAAATATACTTTTGTTCCATTTAGACATGGATTTTAGATATGGTTTATCTTAGCTTTGCAATATAATCCCAGTTCTTTTTCTCTTTACCAAATAAATTATATATTTTGATTTATAGTTTCAAAAACAAAAAGGTAATTATCATTTGTATAATTCTGTTTAATAATTATCTTTATAAACCATTTAAGAATAATTTTATTTCATTTGGTTATTGATTTTTGGTAGGTGCTTTATTGGCCTTGGAATTTTCTTATTTCTTATTTCTTTTCCTTTCTTCTTAAATAAACCATATATTTTTATCTATGGCTCCAAATAGTGTGAAACCAATTCCTATGGTTTTGTAATTTTGTTATTTACCATTATAGATTATTTAGGAATGCTCTTGGTCAATATTTATATGGGACAAAGCCATAGTCTTGTATTGAACTTGATGGTGATTTCTCTTATTAGTGTTTAGGTTTCGGGTCTATCCTTTTTCTTTAGGGGTTGACAAGATACATGTCATGGATGATTGCATTTTATCTTTGGATAGTTTGTTTGTCTCTTCCTTTATTAAAATTCTTTTTGTTTAAGTAAGGTTCCAATAGAGGAACAAAAAGTTTCTTTTCCCCCTAAATTTCATCCTTTATTTTCTTTGTTTGTTTGATTTTTTCACATTTCAAAATTCGGAAAATTTTGGGATGTGACAATGAATCTAGCTAATCTTCAAACATGACAGTCCCATCTCGGAACTACAAGATCTCTCACCATGGGCTGGGGTGATTGGCTTATGTTCCTGCAAATTTTGTTCATGTGTTCTGTCTCGATTCTGTCCGACACAGAAGGTCTTTTTTAGAAATACAATGTTGTGCACATGATAGATGAGTGCGATTTTGGGGTGTTTTGTGTAAAAACATGCACGAATCCTGAAGTACGTTGGGTGGCCATGATAAGCCCGGGCCACCCAACTATATGTAGACTTTGGTTTTCGGAGAGGAAATCTCCTCGTTTTCTTTCATTTTGGTCATCCAATTTTAGGAAATTTAAGCAAAAGTACATGTACTTTTTTGGGGTACATGTACTTTTAGGCTTAGGGAATGTCTCAGTTTGGCCCACCTACTGCAAAGACCGACCATTGGGCGTCGCTCTCTGCAACCCCTCTTCATCTCACTCAAATTGCTCTTTCCACTATTGTACAATATTGCGATTATTGTGAACTTTCATATGGACCTTTGAAAGTTGTCTACGTTATGTTCATTAACTACTAATGCTAAGTTGTATACTTATTTTTTACTAAGTTGTACACCCACTGGTGCTAAGTTGTATCCATGGGTGCTAAGTTCCATACCGCATATGTGAATTTGTCTACCTCTACACATGAAAGATCGGGTGATTGATGTTGCAACCCATCTTTGTATTGCTTGGTTCTCTCCTATGGTCGTTATGCATTGATCTAGACGGTCTGCCCACCATCCTGCCCTCCCCATCGTACTGGAGATCCGACCCACCATCATTCATCCTAGCTCCATGGAGGATTGGGCACCGCCGGTCTCAAAGCGACATCCCTTTCAGCTTCTTGCAACACAATAAAATGTTCTCTCAGACATTTGCTAAGTCGTGTTTATAGGCACTAAATTGTTGCTTCACATATGTGATAAGTTGCATATCTACTATTGTTAATTTGTATACCCCTAGTGCCAAGTTGCATACCCATCTGCGAAGTTGGCTACCTCTACATCAAAGTGACAACAATAACTTATTTCAAGACGTGGCAACAACTATAGCCTAAACCAAATGTAACATAGTGGGGTATGACTACAACTACAACACCACCAACAACAAGTTGCTTTTTTTTGTCCCAAGTTGCATCCATTTACAAATTGGGTTGTAGGTGAAACAACCAAAGTTGCATCCATTTACAACCTGGGTTCTAGGTGAAATAACCAAAGTTGCATGTTGGAGATGATAATTTGCATTCCGCAACAATACATTATTGCTTCACACATGGGCTAGGTTGTGTTTTGTCACCGTGTCAGATGGGTCGCAACCAATTCTACAAAGCGGCATCAGGGTGGAGGCCATCACAGCGGGCAGCGTCAGAGCAAGGGCCACCACATAGGGGCGGTAGTGGCATCGTGATTACGCCGACGAGGATGGCTGCTCAACCCACTAGGGATGGCTACAACTGGAACACAACCAACAATGACTTATTTCATCGTGCACCATTATCACGAACTTTCTTACAACCGTTCATAAGTTGCGTACCAGTAGTATTAAGTGAGCTAGTATAACCGTTGTGGAGTTGTGTACCATTGTCGCGACGTTGCCTACCGTTGCATCTAAGTTGCGCATTGATTGTAAGTTGTGTACCATTGTCGCGAAGTTGCCTACCGTTGCATCTAAGTTGCGCATTGATTGTTGTGAAGTTGTATTTTTGTTTCTACTATATAAGTTATCGGAAATCCGGTTTAGCTACTGGTTCCAAGTGCTCCCGCCACTTGGACCAACCAGGGCACAACAGATGAAAGCCCATACGCGTATTTTGTGTTGTATCGGTCTATGCATGCGAATTATTGAACAGTGCTACTGATCTATGACCCACAACATTTAGTACGACTAACCATTGGTGGTACGAACAAAAGGCCCAAGTTCTTGGACCAATGGCACCGTCATGGACCGACTGTTGGGAGGCCCAACGGTGCGATGCCTGTCTCCATGCATCGACTCCAATAGGGATGAGCGGTACTGATTCGGGAAGTAGTTGTGGACTTGTGGTGAGGTGTTCAAACGGTCACGTTTTCTTCTTTTAAGTATAGGAGGATGGTATCAATCAGCGTTCGAAGGAAGCTCTGTTTTCCTATAAACCCATTCCTTCTTCGGTCAAAGACTACTGATGATTTTACTAATGTTGTTTGCGTGGGTGAGTGACCTACACCTTCGATTCTAGGCTCTTCACACACCTCGTCGGCAAAGGTTGCAGCATGAGAACCAGAGCCTACTCCGCCACCGTGCCGGCGAGCGGCAACGCTCGTGGATAGGGCTCGGTCTGGCGTGTGCACCACGCTGCCAGTCAAACCGTGAATCTGGCTTTAAAAAGGAAGAAAACAGATTACTTCTGCGGTTCGTAGGTAGACCCCATAGTACACGACAACGAACTGAGAGATTTTAGCAACGGTAACATCGTCGGCGCCTGGAGAGATCGCGTCTTTCGATGTCACGGCAGCTCAGCCACCCCAGTCTCCAATTGGTGCCATCGGCGTTTTGCACCTTACTCCTTGTGTGCTTCGTCTCCTGTCCATGCATGTCTACTAGCAGATTTATAGAGCACCTCATACGACGCTGTGCACGAGAGGTGCTTCAAAATTTGAAACTACATCCTATACTTGTCCGTCCTTCGTTAGTTAACTTGCATCCACCTTTTCTTCTGCACACAAGACACAACACGCCTTGCTGTTGCGACATGTTTTCCTACAGCAGGCATGCACAATCAACGGGGGCCAGAAAACTATTCTTTCCAATTTTGCTACGGTTCCTTGTAGAAAGCAATCGATTAAACTACAAGCAGATAGCAGTAAGAAGAAAAGCTAACAAATCAGAGTAAATAATAGCGCTAGATTGTTTCAGTTTAAACTGCTATTCACGTCGTCTCGATTCTTTTCGGCACTGAGATGGACGCCGAGGAGGACACGCGACGACGTCGCAACGGAGGCCTGCTATCCCGTGAGGCAAGTCCCGCTGCGGGCCAGGGCGAAATTTTTCATACCGTGGAAGGGTGTACCACGCGCCGTCATACCCGTGTCGCTAGAAGGTGGAATGCGCACGTGATATGGGTGCGCCGTCAGTGTGCGCGGGCAGGACCGGGCTCCGAGAGAGGCGTTCCCGACGCGATAGGCCCCACAACGCCAGCCAAAAGCCACTAGGAAACAGTCTATAGATAGACAAGTTAATCTGTGGCACATATGTAAATCCATGCGCCACAGAGACTTGTCAGTGACGCACTAGAAAACATGCGCCATCAAAACCTAAAAGTTCTCTGGCGCATTTCATACAATATGCGCCACAGAAGATTGGTGGGACCTGCCAGCCGGGGTGGGGCGATCCAAGTTCTGTGGCGCATAATGAGATATGCGCCACAAAAGTTGCCTCTTCTGTGGCGCATATTCCACTATGCGCCATCGAACTTGGAGGCGGTCCCCACCACAGATACTTTTTCACCCACGATTTGTGGCGCATGTGTGGATATGTGCCACAGATATGTTTCACTTCTGTGGTGCATATCCTCACATGCACCACAGAAACCTAACCCTGGGTACCACCACTTTATCCTGTACCATAAGTTCTGTGGCGCATATGGACTTATGCACCACAGAAGTTTGAGCATCTGTGGCGCATTTCATCCATATGCGCCACAGATGAGGGTGTCCAGATCCATGTTAAAAAGGTGACAAAGCTCCCACCTTATCTATTCACTACCACCCATTTCATATCTCTTCCTGTCTACCTCCTCCCAACTCGTCTTCCTCCTCCCTCACACCCTATTTTGTCCATAGTTTCTCCATTTTTTTGTAGCTAAACCTACTTTAGTCCATAGATTGGTAAGTGGAAGCTTTCCTCCAACTTGTAGATCTAAAAGTTCCTTACTTTTCTCTCTCACATCTCTATTTGTTTACTAATTTCCTCTCCACCAACTTGTAGATCTATTTGTCCACACTCTCTCATCGCTCGGTCTCGTCTCGCTATTATTGTGTCTACTAGGTGAGTACTTGGCCATGAACATGTAGGTGAAGCTTGTCGCGCGGGCGGTGTGTGTGTGCGATCCATGGCGAGACGATGCTTGTGTCGTGCATGAATGTTTGCAATGGGAGTAAGTTTTTTGTTGCTTGCTTGTTGTTGTCCCGGCCAGTGTGGTTGCATGGATGTTTGCCGAAATGTTGATTAATTTTCATTTCGGCAAATTTTTGCACTACCCATATGTCCTAATTTTAGGAAAGGTCATGCCGAATTTTTTCCGGCTAGCATTCATGCATGTGTGTGTTCATATGGTGTGGTTCTCACCTATACTCTCTGTTTAGACCGCTCATGCAACCATGGTCCTCACAATGAGCGAAGTTCGAATTGCTAGGTACAAGGAAGACGCGAAGGAGGACATGATTCTGAACAACAAGACCATGATAAGATGTCCATGTCAAACATGCAAACTGCAACGCTGGATCGACCCTGAATCTGGACAATTGGAGGGTCACCTGCTCAGGCGTGGTTTCACGCGCGACCTCAATGAGGCGTCGGCAGGACAGGGTGGTCATGAAGACGTGGGCGGACAAGAAGACGAAGAGTCTACCGGGCATAATCATCATGACGAAGGAGATGCCGGCGGGCATGATCATCATGACGAAGGAAATGCCGGCGGGCATGATCAGCATGGAGAAGGAGATGGCGACGGGCATGATCATCTTGAAGCAGGAGAAGACGCGAACACACATACGCTGCTAACTTCAGTCTTCTAGGACCCTCATGTTCAAGAACTGCTCCTCAAGGAGACGAGCAACGACAAAGCTGCATCCAGAGAGAAAGCCAAGTTGGCCCAAATGGAGGTAGACGGGATGACTCCATTGTATCATGGGTGTCGCCCCGAGGATACACGTTTGAGTGTAACGCTCAAGGCTCTAGAGATGAAGGCCGAACACAAATGGACCGATGTGAGCTTCAACGCGAACATGGAATACTGGCACGACCGACTTCCTAAGGGGAACACATTGCCAACAAGTATCGAGGAGGCCAAGAAAATCGTGTGCCCTCTCGACCTACCACACATTAAATACCACGCATGCATCAATGATTGCGCATTTTATCGGAACGAGTATGCGGATAGAACCACATGTCTGGTGTGTGGCCAAGGACGGTACAAGAGAGGGAACAAGAAAGTTCCTCGAAAAGTGGTATGGTACTTTCCTATCACCCCCCGTCTGAACGACCGACTTCCTAAGGGGAACACATTGCCAACAAGTATCGAGGAGGCCAAGAAAATCGTGTGCCCTCTCGACCTACCACACATTAAATACCACGCATGCATCAATGATTGCGCATTTTATCGGAACGAGTATGCGGATAGAACCACATGTCCGGTGTGTGGCCAAGGACGGTACAAGAGAGGGAACAAGAAAGTTCCTCGAAAAGTGGTATGGTACTTTCCTATCACCCCCCGTCTGCAGTGATATTTCGTAGATCCTAAGGAAGCAAAGCTCATGCAATGGCACGCGGAAAGAGAGAAACCCGAAGATGATCCAGAGAAGGGCAAGATCCTGACACACCCTTCAGATGCTAGCCAGTGGAATGCATTAGACATCGAGTTCGAAGAGTTCGGGGGCGATGCAAGGAACGCCAGGCTGGGTATGAGCACCAATGGACACAATCCTTTTGGAAACCAGAGTAGCACGCATAACACCTGGCCTGTGTTTGTATGGCCGTACAACCTCCCCCCGTGGCTATGCACGAAGCAAAGGTATGTACACATGAGCATTCTTATTCAGGGGCCGATAACCAGGTATCGATATGCATCTGTATTTCGGGCTATTGAGGGAGGAGTTAGCTAGCTTGTGGGAGACGCCGGCTCGTACGTGGGATGCCTACACTAAAGAATATTTCTATCTGAGAGCCGCGCTGCTCACGACCGTGCAGGACTATCCTGGTTACACATATGTATCGGTCCAGGTGAACCACAAACACAATGCATGCGTCAAGTGCATGGATGAGACACCGCATCTCCAGCTACCAAGGGATCCCGGGTCTTCGAAAACCGTGTTCCAAGGTACTCGGAAGTGGCTCCGCATGGATCACCCGTGGAGAAAATGTGGTGACATGTTCAATGGTAAGGACAAGCTCAAAAGAGCCCCGCGTCCGAGGAGCGGCGAAGAAATCAAGGAGCTTTTGAATAATTGGATAGATTGCCCTATGCCTGAAAAAACAACCGAGGACAAAGCCGCTGCTGGGTGTATGGAAAGCAAGGTCTATTTTCCAGGACCTGCCGTATTGGAAGGCCCTTCACACTTCCCATAGCCTCGATGTAATGCACATCACAAAGAACGTTACCGAGAGTCTGCTTGACACTCTTCTGAACATGCCGGAGAGGACCAAGGATGGGCCGAAAGCAAGAAAGGACCTGAAATTGCTTGGCATCAAGAAAGATCTTCAGTACCTTGTTAGTGATGATGATCAGATGGAAGGGACTCAAGGTTGCCGCAAAAGAGTTAAGAAGAATGAGGTGGTGCTTCGTGCTGCCTGCTTCACTCTGAGTCTAGAGGAGGTCGAGCAGTTTTTCAGGTGCCTCTTAGGAGTGAAAGTTCCTCATGGTTACTCGGGGAAGATAAGCAGATATCTGGACGTGGCAAAGAAGAGGTTCAGCGGTATGAAGTTTCACGACTGTCACGTGCTGATGACGCAGATACTCCCCGTTGCGATCCGTGGGATAATGGACGAGCATGTCTGTGAGACGTTGTTTGGCCTCTGTAACTTTTTCGACGTCATATCTAGGAAGTCGATCGGTGTGAAGCAGCTCGACAGGCTACAGGAAGAGATCGTAATGATACTATGCGAGCTTGAGATTTACTCCCGTCCGCATTCTTCAACATCATGGTGCATCTTCCTGTACATGTCGTGGACGACATCATCCAGCTCGGGCCGACATTCCTGCACAACATGATGCCGTTTGAAAGGCTAAACGGTGTCATCAAAGGATTCGTTCGCAATAGGTCCCGTCCAGATGGAAGCATAGCCAAGGGCTTTATGATCTAGGAGTGCATCTCCTTCTGCCAGAATTATCTAACCACCGAGAACGAGGATGTTGGAATACCCACAAAGAAGCACCTCGGCAGGCTCGGTGGATATGGTCACCGCGAGGGTTGCCGCTCACTGCATGTCGGCATTGATGGTCGACACACTGATTTTGAAAGGGCACACCGAGTCGCGCTACAACACATTGAAGTGGTCGGCCCTTGGGTCGAAGAGCCCAGAAGCTTAATCGAGCAGGAGTACGTTGACCAGGGCCGGCCGAGGAAGAAGGGAGACATAACCACAAAGCACAACTCCAGCTTCACGGGTTGGTTCAAGAAAAGACAACTGGACAATCCCCCACAGACGCCTTCTACGAAAGATCAAAAACTCATATTCTCCTTGTCGTAGGGCCCAGGGCACAACCTAAGGACCTATCAGTCATACGACATAAACGGTTACAGATTCTACACCAAGGAAAAGGACAGGAATAGCGAATATCAAAACTCAGGAGTAACTATGTTATCCTTTGCTGATGACGAGACTACTGTCATGGAAAGATTCTACGGAAGGATCGAGGAGATATGGGAGCTCGACTACTATGGAGAGATCGTACCGATGTTCCGTGTTAGATGGGCCAAGAACGTGGAAAAAGAAGGCCGATATTTCACCACAATGGTTATACCAGATGCCAAATCGACAAAGAACGCCTCCGCAAAAAATGAGCTTGGGTACTCGCTAGCCAAGTTGATCAATGCTTTTTATTACCGACCCATCAAAGCCCAATTGTGTTGTAGTTAGGAGGGGCAAGAGGAGCATCATCAGAATGGAAGGAGCCGCCAACGAGCAAAACTTCGACAAAAACGGCGACCCGAAGATCGAAGAGGAATTCGACAAGTACTTCAACATGCATACTACTACTAAAGTAAGAAGGAAGACCACACTACCTACTAAAGGTTGTCCATTCACAAGAAGAAATCTCAAAGTGCATGGGCCAAAGTATTCAACCGCGACGAAAAAGGGCAAGAAGATTGTGAAGAGACACTAGAAATTATGTGACTTTTTGGTGTATTAATTCGTGTGGGTATAATGTGATATTAGTGTGGGTATTAGTTAGAGAGTAAAACATATAATGTGATATTCGACAAATTCACATTTATGTGAGACAATCACACACACACACACACATATATATATGATTCGGGAGGTTTTTTTTTGAATAAATATGCATGTGTATGTGCTTGGTTTTAAATATATTTGTAACAAATCATTTTTAAATAAAGAAAAAAAATTGACCCAACCAGGATTCGAACCTGGCTGCCACAGGTCTCTGAATATGCATCATAACAGCTAGGCTAGTGTGTGTTTGCTATCCAAGTACAACCTCACGCCATTTATTTGGCTAAGTGCCAAGGTTCTGTGGCGCATTCCTCCGAAATGCGCTTTTGTGGCACTTAGCCAAATAAATGGCGTGAGGTTGTTGTGGCGAGGTGCCCCTTTTCTCTTTGTTCTGCATTTGAGTAGAAGAATCCTGCATTTATTTCACTAAAAAACTTATGTGTCAGTTAAGTAGTTCCCTTAAGTGATGGCATGCATCAAAGGAAATCTAAGTAGGTTTAAAGCCAATCTTTGTTGTTGTGGACTACTAGTTATTCCACGAGATGCAAGAAAATAACATGTGTTGGCTAAAGACAGTCATTTTAGGCCAGTTTCCACATATTTTTGACCAATATTAGTGTATGAACCTTGGTATATTCGGTGAAGCCAGATAAAAATGCATCTATGGTGATTAATGAAACTAGAGTATGCAACAAATCAATATATGCAGAAGTATGCACCTTTTTCTGATATTCCAGTGATACGTTAGTTGTTAGAATGTAAGGACCAGACCCTCATGTCAGGGTGCCAAGAACCATGGTCAAGGACCAGACCCTCAATCTACAAAAAAGAAATGGAGTAAGCATTCTAATATTACACTAAAACTAATTTGTTATAGATGCAGAGTACTAGGAGCCTAAGCATGAACCAAACAGAAACAAGCAGTTGTCACATGCTCACATCACATTAACATGTCATTTTCAGTTTTGTTTCTAGCATTAACTAAGTTGATGGTTTGAGATATTTTGGCAATAATGAAGCATGCTTTTTAAGGAAGAGAATACTAGTCACCTGTCTGACTCCCTGTGAACATGCTTGAACCTGCATCATATTATTCTAGGGTCTCTAGACAGTAAGGCTCTCTCATCCAGTCAGTTGTAGATGTTCTTGTTTGGTAACAACAGTAGTAGATGAACTGTAGAAATCAGAATCAGACATTGTTCATTTGTTTTATTAACGGAAATACATTTGTGCCTGTACACATGGGTATAGGACCATAGTTTCGATGGGGATCTGGTCAAACCTTCATTTAAAGAGCCAGAACAGAGTACCTTACACCTATAGTAAAAAAGCCAGTTAGTCTGTATATGATTAGTTTGCATCAGTTGCTAGAAAATATTGTTGTACTAGTGTGTTCTCACATGACTCAGGTAGTAGTAGCTATGATTTGACAAAAAACTCAAGTAAATGGTTCATTAACTCTAGATTAGTTTTTAGATTATATCATGCCTGCTAAGTGAAAATATCTATTATGTATTGTTCCCTTTATCCCTCTTCTTGGAATGAATGGATTACAACCCAACTTTGCTTTGGTGAAAGCCATCAGGAGCATCATGATTGTGTATGTGTACTACCGCTAGATAAAAAAAATCCCCTTTACTAAACTATGCAAGGTAAAGTGTGTGTACTATAACTTGATAGCCTGTGTGTGTGCAAGAAGAAGAGAGCATGTGTGTGTCTCTGTGTACTATAACTGCTACTCAGTTTTCATTCAGTAGAAGCACATGTATGATATATATACTGCTTATATATTATTTGTTGTACCCTTTTAAGTTTTTTAAGTTCTTCTTATACATGTATCTGTTATACTCGTGAATGATGGATGGGGCTGCATGGATGATGATGCTGGGGTCAATGCATGGGGCTGTCAATATGGGGATGGGGTGTTTTGTCTTGCAGGGTTTTCATTTGAGTTGCCCATTTCTCCCGAAGTGTCGATTCACTTCCGTTTCGGTTGAGAAATGGGCACTCCTAGGTCAAAAAATTAGCAAAGGTGATGCCGAATTTTTCGGCCGAGATTTGTGCTAATTTTTTGCCTCTTTTTAATAGAGTAGTGCAAACATGTTGGGTAACAATGAGGCCGGCCCTTCTAAGCACATGATTAGCGTCGAAGAACAAGCTAGATAGGCCAACCAGTCATTCTGGTGGGGGTCCCAATAGGAGGAGGAGGAGGAGGCGATGAGGATGACACCACCACCGGAGGAGGAGGCAATCGTCGCCAGAGCTGCTGGGGCCAATGAGGGAGGAGATCCTGATTACGAGAGGGACGAAGACGACTACGATGGAACTAGTGAAGGCGGCGGCGAATAGGATGACACCACCGATGGCGGCGCCCGTACCAATGGCGGCGAGCGTACGGATGGCGGTAGCGGCAACCCGGCCGTTTCTCAGAAAAAGAAGAAGGAAAAGAAGGAGCGGAAGCTGCCAGTGCTCGCCACCATCTGTGATGAGTACACTGAGGTCACAGAAAGTGGCCAACCCATTGCGCCAGGGGGATTGCTAAAGGGTACGACCTGCAACTCGGGTGCATCATCCGATAAAGCATGTCGATCAACACGAGGTACATCAGACATGCTAGCAATGCAGCTTTGGTCGATAACCTCCTTAAGAAGCTTCACAAGTGATACAGATTCCCAGAGCGGTTTAGAAACCTCAAGAGAAAGAACCCGGTGAACAAACTAGCCCTCACAAAGATGAGAAACGCCTTGAGTAGCTGGAAAATCTAGGTGAAGACTAGCATTGACAAAGGTGAAAGCTGGGAGGTTATTAGTAAGAAAAAACCGATGCTCAACGAAGAGGAGTTTAAGATATTCAAGGCGGATATAGCTACCGCTGACGCTATAAAATGGACTAAATGGGGAAGGAGTATGCGGGAATAGAACATAGGTAGCGGTGGTTACAGGGGGAAACAAGCCATTTCGGACAAGGAGGACGCCGAGCTTGAACACCTTGGTAAAGACAACCCTTGGCTTAAAATCACGGACTTGCAGCTTAGGCAATTTGTTCGGGCCCGCTACTACCTGGATAAGGAAACATGGGAGTTCATCACCGACAATCTGGAGGTGAAGGACTTCGAGAAGAATCTAGTAAGGAATTTATCCCTGATCTCAAGTCTATTGCGTTCTAATTAAAATAATGAAGCCAAGTATCTAAATGGGTTCACCTTTCCTTGTCTCTGCAGGAGGAGGAACTAAACACTACTACCACAGAGTCGTCCTAGGATTCGACGGAGCCATGGGACACGGTTTTCAACATGGCGACCAATGCTTACAAGAAGAGGGACAAGGGGTTGCCACCGTCCTCAGCTGGCCGTGTGTCCGGCTTCGGTACGAGCATGAAGATCAAGGAGTACTACAAAGAGGACGCCAAGAAAAGAAGGGACAGGAAGAACCAGTTGGTGGCTAAGGATAAAGCCGCTGTTGAAGAGCTGAAGATGAAGGTGCAGACACTGGAGGAGAAGACGGTGGACGAGAAAACGGTGGACAATTTAGTGGAAGAGAAGCTCCGCTCGATGATCCCCAGGGGCCGATACATCTGCCCAGCTTAAGCGACAGCAACTCGGCCATCAATGTTACCGTGTCGCCGGACCTGGTGACCCTGCCGACCGTCAACGTCGGGACGCAGCCGCTCGTTTTGGTCACACCGATGCCCCCTCCCGCCAAAGATACCAATAAGGCACAGCCGACGGCAGTGGTGCTTCGTGAGGCACCCGAGTGGGAGATTGCAGATGAGGATAGGCCGGCCGCCAACATCGGCCATGTCTCTACATTAGCCGAGCTCCACGCCATCACCAAGGTAACTAATTAGTTAGTGCATGTCATCTCCTTTATGCCTTTGATGCATGACTACTGCCATCTCATGACGCCCAACAACATGTTTTTCCTTAGGACACTTCTTGCGTACTCCTGCTTAAAGATGTCGGCGGTGAGTTGAAGGATGTTGCCAAGGGCACTCTCATACAATCGGCGAGCCGCACGATGCACAAAAATCCAATGGATGATGACGTGATGAGGGTCAGGTTGGCTCGGGTGTTACCAGGGTGCGACGACATGGACCCTCCTTTCAAGCTTAGGGAGCCGACGAACATAAGACCCTTGGAGAATGCTAGAACTAGCCCTTGACATGGCCGAAGACCCAGATTCATATTGCGGGAGGGGGGGAGCACCGGCACCACCTCTCAATCGATCGCCCGGCCACCACCTCGGAAGCCAGCAGCCGCCGTCGTCACCACCACCAGCCGTCACCAGCAACTCTTGGCAGCGTGTGTACCGCCACATGGAAAAGACGTTGTGCCGCAACCGCCGCCGCCCCCACTACCACCACCACATGATGGCACCCATGAAGATGATGATGAATTGGTCAACGTTGACGACTTCATCAACACCGGCGCCGACAAAGGATTGTATATGCCTTCTATGGATGAAGAACCCTTCACAGCTCGTGGCCATCAAGCTGGTCGGCCCAATACATGCACGCAGCGCCTGGTCTTCCATGGTCTTTCTCAAGAGACGCCTCCGGCCGCCGATCCACCACAAGAGAAATCGGGATTGGTTTTCAGCCCCAACACACTCCGAAAGGTGGCTGATGAGCAGATGGCATGGCTGACAATGTTGTGAAGAAGAAGCACTGCAGGAAGAGAGGTAATAATAATAATAATAAGGGTGCGAGCCAGCCTCTTCCAAAGAGGATCCGGGGTCAGGACGTCGTCGTCGTACCATCCACACAATATGGCTTGCCCCGAGTGCATGTAGCTGGTGATCCGATATTGACTCCGGATATGCTCCACATGGCGGTTGGAGCCATGTTAACTTTGCACGAGGGTGTCAAGACACTAGAGGGCCTCCTTCTTAAAGACGAAGATCCACATTACCCGGTTTTCATGGCCAAGGTGCCATTGGACATGGGCTTCATCGATGAACCCCCCGCGGATATATTCTTCATAGCGTTCGAGGACATATTCAAGTTGTTTCTCACGAAACGGCTGGACTATAACTTGGTTCGCCTATGCGCGCTCAATCTGGCGATCAAGATCAAGAGAGAGAGTACCCTGGAAATCGCGATAGTGGATCCCTACTACATGCGGGACAACCAGTTGGTCGAAGGATCAGAGACATGGACCAAGGCGACGGCGTACCTCGAGAAGTTTATGGTTGACAACAAGAAGAAGGACACACTTCTTTTGCCTTTCTTTCTCGAGTAAGTACACACACTCGCTCATCGCCACCGTAACTTATGCATTTCTTATAGATTTCTTCCTTTGCTCTTTTTCCAACATTCCGTTCCAATTGTGTTGCGTAGAGACAAATATTGCACACTCATCGTCCTTGCCCCGAGGTATTCGCTAGCCACATATTTCGACTCGGGGAGTTTGACGAAGAAGAAAGACTACACCAGAATATGGGGTGTTCTCAATGAGGCTCTCGAGGGCTACACCAAGAAGGGATGCACCTTTGTAGATAAGGGGGAATGTATCAAGGATGGCAAACACGTGTTCAAGCACGTGCTCGAGTTCCCCTGTGTCAAGCAGTCGACTACTGGTGCGAAGGAGGCCTTCTACGTCCTCCATCACCTTAAAGGCTATGTTCGGGATTGCCAGAACCTAATGCTGCCATCGAGTCTCCAAGGATGGGCCGAAACTTTGGCGCGAATCGAAGATGATGATCTTAGAGAAGACTTCCATCGCATTCATATGAAGTTATCACAAATCATCATTGAAGATGTCAACACAAGGGGGGTGCCTGAGATCCTACCTGGGGACAAGCAGGAATATCCACACTAGACACTAGGGCCTGAGATCCTATAGTGGTGGGATTCTGGGGTACTGTCGGCCTCTCTTTCTCCGACTGAGCATGAATGGCCGCCAATGCCCCATAATATACCTCCTTCGCCTTGATTACGACAATCTACTCTAAGTAGGGTCCGCGGTCGCCTCGGAACACGACCCCACTGTCCCTGGCAACAATGTCCAACCACTCCTCGGGGACCTCTCACTACAAGAAATGTTTCCTTCCGCAACGACTTTGGCTCAACGGTCATCGTAGAAGGCGTGTCTTCCGCGACGAATTTCTCGGCTCAACTGTGGCTGATGGAAAGCTTTTTTTCTGGTTTCGCAGCCGTCTACTACGACGGAACCCCTAAAAACATGGAGGAAGCTTGGCTGGCGCGTGGTAGAAGCAAGATTTTCGTTTCCTCACGCGATGTTGACTCGCTGAACTCTTTTGAGGCGTGTGGGCCCCAGACATCAGTGTCTCTAGCGGATCATACTTTTCGGTCGTGCCTCCCCGATTTAAACTTGATAACGTTGCTCGATGCATCTGACGTTTAGTCAGGTTGCTAGGTCCCACATGTCAGCCTCTCATTAGAAGAATCGTATGTATGATGGAATTTTTTTCCTTCGCTCACGCTACCCTGTTCCAAAGTTGATAGAGTTGCTTGATGCATCTACCGTTTAATCAACCTCGTGGGACCCACATGTCATCCTCTCATTAGGAGAAACGTCTAGTGCTACCCTGTTCCAAAGTTGATAGCATTGCTCGACGCATCTACTATTTAACCAACCTCCCGAGCCCCACATATCATCCTCTCATTAGAAGAAACATGTGTATGATGGATTTTTTTCCTTCGCTCGCGCTACCCTGTTCCGAACTTGATAGCGTTGTTCGATGCATCTACCGTTTAATCCTCTCAGTAGATGAAACGTGTGTGATGGATTTTTACCCTCTATTGCGCCTTCGTGTTCCGAACTTGATAGCGTTGCTCGCTGCATCAACCATTTATTCATGTTGGTGGCTCCCTTATGTCAGCCTCACATTAGAAGAATCGTGGGTATGATGAATTTTTTTCCTTCTCTAACGCTACCCTGTTCCGAACTAGATAGCGTTGCTCGACGAATCTGCCGTTTACTCACGCTGCTAGGTCCCCCATTTCAGCCTCTCATTAGAAGAAACGTGTGCATGCTGAACTTTTTTCTCGCTCGCGCCTCCCTGTTTCGAACTAGTAACGTTGCTCGATGCAGCATCTGTATAAGGTCACGATGTTGGGTCCCACATATCAGCATCTTTGTAAATGAAACGTTGATTGCTCGATGCAACATCTGTATAAGGTCTCTGCTGGGTCCAACATGTCAGCGTCTGTGCAAATGCAACGTGTGGATGATGGACTCCGATGTTTTAACCTTGGCAACGTTACTGGGTCCCAAATGTCAACCTTCTTTGTGTAAGAAACGTGTGTATGCTAGAAAAAATGTAAAAAAACACCTTTGTGTATAGGGATTTGTTATTTTCCCTTCTTGTATTGGGCCTACCATGAATAGTAAAAGATGCTCGCTAATTATACTCCTTTTACGATATTTGTGTGTGCTTGAAAAATACTGAAACTGTAGGTGTCCATGACTGTAATGGGCCTACCCTCAGGTGACAAGTAGTAACAGCAACAGACTAGAACAGTAACAGGCCAAAAGAAAATAACGGGCCAAACAGTAACGGGTCAGAACATTAATAGACCACACCAGTAATGGACCTGAACAGTAAAAGGCTAGAACAATAACAAGCTAGAATAGTAACACCCTGAAAATTTTGCAAGACATGAACAGTAACAGGCCAAACATATTGTGAGGCCAGAACAGTACCAGATCAGAACAAATGTAGGCCGCCTATGGGCCTGAAAGGTTGACGGACGGTATAGTAAAAGGCCAGAATAGTAACGGACCTTCTCAAAAATGGACCATTAGTAGGCGGCCCAGGACAAGCTGCGAGAATAGTGACGGACCGATCGTAGGCCTTAACAGTATCGTACCTACTTGACGTAAGCTGTTAACAGGCTGCACAGTATTCGAACAATGTGGGCCTCTGTAGGCCAACAGTTACGAGCCTGAAATTTGCGTGCCACTGCTGGCTGCATCTTTTAGTCCCATTTCAAATAGTGCAGGACGAAACAGTAATGGGCCGTCTTATTATTGCGCTCTTTTCATGGGCCGACCCACTTAATATTTAGCAGGCCTTGGCTGGGTCTGGCTTCTGCCATAGTTTTTGTGACTCTTAACGGTGGTAACCGGCCGTTAACGACGGCTGCCACGTGGCAGTTTGCATAACGTCAGCAGTCAATGCAGTTGGCGAACAGATATACGATGGAACAAGTTTTCGTGGCTGAAGGGTGCGATCCGCCACGGTCCAAAAAAATCCATGTTAGATTCATTTATGACGGGGCTTTTACCATGAAGGCTATCCGTCGTGGAAGACTTTTTAACCACGAAAAACGGCCTTCAACCATGAAAATCGTCCGTTGTGAAAGCCAACTTTTCTTGTAGTGTCTGCCAACACTCGAAACCTGGACCCAGACATAGGAGAAGTAAATACCGATCCTACCCAGGTCAAGGATGCAGGCCGCAGCACGCGACACCACCTGATCGAGAACAGTCGGCTCTCTCCCCTCCTCTCCGGTCTTGGTGCTTGCAATTCTGTCACTATAGCGGGATAGAGGGGTTGGGGTGGGCTTAGGGTGTCGGGTGGCGCGGGACTTGGTAGCAGCCTGGGGTGTGTCGGGGAAGACTGAGACTGGCTCTCCTGCTGGTGGCGACCTCCAGGGCGAGGCTGGGGTGGAGTCCGGGAAGAGAGTGTACTAGAAGGCCCTAGGGAAGCGAGGTGAAGATGGCGGGGGACCACCATCCCCTCGCTGGACGTGTCCCTGGCCTTCACGGGGCTACAGGAAGCAACAGCCTCCAGGGCCGCAAACCCCGAGAGCCTAAGGTACTCAAGCCCCCCGCCCATGTTCGAGCCATAATGAGATAGGCCTAGGTCCTAGTGATCAGAGACACCTAGGCACGTCGACAGTCTGCAGGACCAGAGTGAGCACGGGCCCTAGAGCCAATGTGGCCATGCACGGGGCAGCCCCCCTAAAGCAGCAGGAGGGAGGCCCACCGCCGGAGGGGCCGGCGCTGGCTCGAAGTGGTCGGGGTCATCCCCGGAGTTCTCGTTGGACTAGTCTCCACCCCCGACCTGGCTAGGGTCATGGCGCTGCTCGGACAGTGCCGGGGATGACGACTTAGTGCCCTCGTGGTCTTGGTCACGCTCTAGCTCCACAGTAAGCGTCATGCCCGCCTCCGAGAAGTAGAAGGGGGAGGGTACAATCTAGCTTGGTCGGGTCTGGGGACATAAGCAGCACACGTACCGGGCCCTAACCACTAAGAGAGCTCTCATCACTACAGCACACTGGCCCTTTGCCGTGTGGGCAAGAGGACACGTCAAAGGCCTTCCGGACCATGGCAAAGGCTTTGTTGTGTGAATACACACGATAAATGCCACATGGCAGCATTCGCACGACAAAGGCCCTTTGCCATGTGTTTTCTAAATAAGACACAGTAAAGCCTTTGCCGTGTGTCTTACGCGTAGAATGATGGCCCAAAATATATCGAGCTCATTGGGGAACCCCAAGAGGAAGGTATGATGAGCACATCAGCAAGTTTTCCCTCAGTTATGAAACCAAGGTTATCGAACCAGTAGGAGCAAGGAAACACTGATGTCTACACACTTCTATTCTTGTAGACAGTTGTTGGGCCTCCAAGTGCAGAGGTTTGTAGAACAGGAGCAAGTTTTCTCTTAAGTGGATCACCCAAGGTTTATCGAACTCAGGGAGGAAGTGGTCAAAGGTATCCCCTCTCAAGCAACCCTGCAATCAAGATACAAGAAGTCTCTTGTGTCCCCAACACACCCAATACACTTGTCAGGTGTATAGGTGCACTAGTTCGGCGAAGAGATAGTGAAATACAAGTGGTATGGATAATTATAAGTGGTAACGGTGCCAGAAAATAGCTTGATGGTGTGGAAGAGACTAAAGATAAACTGAAATAAAGATGAAAGCAAGCAAACATGTAACAGATCTAGTTGCAAACGGTGTTTTAATGTTTAGAAACAAGGCCTAGGGATCATACTTTCACTAGTGAACACTCTCATATAAATATCTTCTCTTCATGTTACTACTCTGAACTACTCTCCGGTTGGACACTCTAATCCATGGTAGGGCTATAACAACACACCTCAAAGTCTGCTTTCCCCATCTAGATAACCCTACACTGTCACCTTGAGCTCTAGATGGTTCCAACAAACACCACAATTTCATAGAGACATCCAACTCCAAATATAACTCATAACAAGTATTTGTAATATCTAGCCTAAGTGCCACCATGGTGTGCACGCTATCACTTTCACACACATGGGGAGAGCAGAGATCTATTAAAGCACTTTAGTAGCAAGGTAGATCTACTTGATTACAAAGCTCATGATCGCAATATGATCATGCATAGAGAGAGATGAACACATAGCTACATGTAGAACCCTTATCCTCGAGAGAGAACTACTCCCTCCTCATCATGGGAACCAACAATGGCGATGGAGATGGCGGTGGAGATTGATAGAGATGGCTCCAGGGGCACTTCCCCGTCCTGGCAGGGTGACGGAACAGAGACTTTCTGTCCCCCAACTCTCCCCTTTGGTGGCGGCGGCGCTGTGGAACTTTTTGTGGCTGGAGGCTGCTCTCTTTAGGGTTTTCATCTCGAGGGCTTCTTATAGGCGAAGGGGCTTGGTCGGTGGCCGGCCAGGGGGCCCACACCATGCCCTGGCGCGGCCTAAGGCTGCTCGTGCCAAGAGGTGGTGTGGCCGCCCTGTGCCCTGAAGGAAATATGCCCTGAGAGGCAATAATAAAGTTGTTATTATGTATTCCTTGTATATGATAGATGTTTATTTTGCATGCTATAATTGTATTGATAGGAAACATCAATACATGTGTGTTTAATAAACAAAAAGGGTTCCTAGTTATGCCTCTCTTATAAACTAGCTTGTTGATTAACAAGATGATCAAGGTTTCTTGATCATGGACATTGGATGTTGTTAATAACAAGGTCACATCATTTGTGAAATGATGTGATGAACATTCATCCAAAGTATAGCATTACGATCAAGTCATTATGTTTATATTGCTATAACATCATACAAAGTAGTCTTAGTCCTTAGACCATGAGATCATGTTAATTGCTAACACCGGAAGAGTATCTTGATAACATCAAACGTCACACCGTAACAGGGTGACCATAAAGGTGGGTTCAGTGCTATGAAGGTGTTATGTTGAGGCTCATGGATCAAGAGTGGAATTTGTCAATCCCGATGACGGATAGATATACTCTGGGCCCTCTCGGTGATATCACATTAAGATAGCTTGCAAGCAAGTGATGTGATCACTAGAATGTTATATCACGGGAACGAGAAAAGAGTGCATGTCGGTAACGAGATCAAACTAGGTATTTGGATATCGATGATCGAATCTCGGAGATGTATTATATCATGAGACAAAGGGATTAAATTGCTGACGTTAAAGGTTCTCACGATCACAGAAGTCATCGTTGAATATGCAGGAGTCAGTATGGATCTCCAGGTCCCGCTTCTGATTATTGATCTGAGAGGAGTCTCAATCATGTATGTATTATTCGTGAACCGTAGGGTGACACACTTAAGGGTTGCCGGACACCATTTAGGAGCCATATGTTCCAGACAAAAGGTTTGCAAAGCACAGGAAATGTTTCGATAGAAACCGGAATTGTTTCGGGTGAAATTGCAGAAAGTGGTTCTGCATGTGATATTGAAATGTTACAAGGGGTTTTATGTGAATGTTTTTAATTAAATTAATTAACAAAATTCTGAATAAAATAAATAAAAGAGTTTTATTAATTGAGAGTTGCATTTAATTTGGTGGAAATTAAATACATGTGAGTGGGATTTTGGGTGGAGGCCATGTTTATGTGAGTGGAGGTTCACCACATGAATGAAGGAGGGGAGGAGTCCCCCCCCCTCATGCGCCGGCTATGGGAGGGGAGGGGTCTCCCTCCCTCCTATATAAAGCCCCCCTCTCCCTCTCACAAAACACACCTCCTCGTGAAGGATCTCTCTCCCCCTCTAGATATTCCCCCATGGTCTTGGATTAGCGAGATACATGTTCCCGGTGGCCTTGCGTCTGGAAGGAGTTGCTGCTTCCGCTGATTCGCTGGAGAGAGGAGGTGGAGGTTGTCCGGTGGCTTGAACGTGTGTGCGAGGACGGATGCGCTGCTGATTTGTGGCGCTCGGACTTCCACACGATCTTGAGATCGGCAAGCGTACGACTACATCAACCACAAGTTCCTACTCGTTTACAAAACTCGTTGTCTTTGAGGGTAAGTTCTCCATGGATGTATGTCCACCCATTGCTCTGTATCTAGTAGATAGATCTTGGCGTATAGTTCTCATCGTAGGAAATTTTTTGTTTTCTATGCTGTGGACCCAACAGTGGTATCAGAGCCTGATCTATGCGTAAGTGCTTTGCACGGGTAGTACACATATGTTTATATGTGGGCGATGATGATCATGTTATTGCATCTTCTGTGTACTTTGGATATTGGTGGCATAGTGGGATGAAGCGGCTCGGACCAACCTTACATGTCATCGTACATGAGACCGGTTCCACGACTGACATGCAACTAGTTTTGCATAAGTGGCTATCGGGTGTCTGTCTCTCCTACTATAGTCAATATCTGATTTACAACGAGTTGCTAATAACTTGGTTATCCTCGTTGTGGTTCATGTTCGTAGGTAAGACCGGTTCTATCTCCGAAAGCCCTAAGCCACGTAAAACTTGCAATTGATAAATTAGAGGCGTCTAGTTTAGATCGTTGCTGGGCTAGTGTCTTGATATGGTATTGTTGTAAGTAGATGTATGATAGATACTCTTACAACTCACTTAACGTGTAAGTTCCATAGACCTTGGCCTTACACATAAAGGAATGATAGAGATCATACCACGATGCAAATGATAGAGATCAAATGCATGGAACATATCACCTCACTTCACACATTAGATGTTAGCATCTTATATTGCTAGTTTGGCGCTTTTGGTAGCATTATAAGATGATCCCTCATTTAGATATCAAGATAAAATGTGTTCTTCCTTAAGTATGCACCGTTTTGTGGATCGTGTTTTGAGGCATCACGTGATGATCGGGTGTTCTCAACTCTACGCTTTCATACAACGGGTGTAAGACAGTTTTACACACGCGAATACTAAGGTTCTTACTTGACGAGCCTAGCATGTACAGACATGGCCTCAGAACACGGACCAAAAGGTTAAGCATGAGTCATATAGTTGATATGATGCCCATATAGATGCTCGCCTCTGAAGCTACACCGACTCACGTGATGATCGGACTTGGTGTAGTGGATTTGGTTCATGTAATCACCAAAAGGACACGAGGGATGTCGTTTTTGAGTGGGAGTTCATTAATAATTTGGATTAGTTGAACTCAATCTATCATAAACTTAGTCTAAAATTATTTTACAAATTCTGTTGTAGATGGCACCACCTGCTTTTAATTTCAATGTGTTCATGGAGAAAGAGAAGCTTGCTGCGAATGGTAGCAACTTCACCAACTGGGCTATGAATTTGAGGATTCTCCTCACTGCTGCACAAAAGCAATATGTGCTAGAGGCGCCGCTAGGCCCCCCACCATCTCCTGATACCCCTGACGAGGAAAAGAACGTCTATATAACTCATCAGGAGGACCACAACTTAGTTCATTGCGGCATACTGTATGGGCTAGTACCAGAACTTCGAAAACGTTTCGAAAATGGCAATGCCTTTGATACTATGGGAGAATTGAAAATGATTTTCGATACCCATGCTGCCGTAGAGAGTTATAATGCTTCTGAAAAGTTCTTTAGCTGCATGATGGAAGAGAACAGCTCCGTTAGTGAGCACGTACTCAAAATGTCTGGGTACGCCGATAAGCTTGTGTCCTTAGGAATAACGATTCCCATTGACTTAGGCATACATCGTGTTCTCCAATCTCTGCCACCTAGCTACAAGAGCTTCGTGATGAACTATAATATGCACAGCATGAAGAAGTCTCTTCCCGAGCTTCTGTCAATGCTTAAGATTGCAGAAGTGGAGATTAGGAAAGAACATCAAGTGTTGATGATCAATAAGACCACCTTTCAAGAAGGACAAGAAAGGCAAGCAGAAGGGAAAGAAGGGCGGCAAATCTGTTGCCGCGCCTAAAAAGAAACCCCGAGCTGGCCCTAAGTCTGACACCGAGTGCTACTATTGCAAGGGGACTGGCCATTGGAAGCGCAACTGCCCCAAGTATTTAGCGGACAAAAAGGCCGGCAAGGCAAACAAAGGTATATGTGATATACATGTTATTGATGTGTACTTGACTAGTACTCGCAGTAGCACCTGGGTATTTGATACGGCATCGGTTGCTAATATATGTAACTCGGTTCAGGGGCTGCGGAACAAGCGACAACTAGCAAGGGATGAGGTCACGATGCGGGTCAGCAATGGATCAAGAGTTGATGTGATCGCCGTCGGAACGCTGCCTCTCCATATGCCGTCGGGATTAGTTATAAACCTGAATAATTGTTATTTGGTGCCTGCACTGAGCATGAACATTGTATCCGGATCATGTTTGATGCAAAGTGGTTATTCGTTTAAATCTGAAAACAATGGTTGTTCGATTTATATGAATAATATCTTTTATGGTCATGCACCTGTGTTGAATGGTTTATTTCTATTGGATCTCGATAGTAGTATTACGCATATTCATAATGTTGATGCTAAAAGGATTAAACTTGATAATGATATATCTGCATATATGTGGCACTGCCGTCTAGGTCATATTGGCGTTAAACGCATGAAGAAACTCCATTCTGATGGAATTTTGGAATCACTTGATTTTGAATCATTTGATACATGTGAGCCATGCCTTATGGGCAAGATGACTAGAACGCCGTTTTCCGGTTCAATGGAACGGGCGACAGATTTATTGGAAATCATACATACTGATGTGTGTGGACCAATGAGTGTGTCGGCGCGAGGTGGATACCGTTATTTTGTTACTTTCACGGATGATTTGAGTAGATACGGGTATATCTATTTAATGAAACATAAGTCTGAAACCTTTGAAAAGTTCAAAGAATTTCAGAATGAAGTGGAAAATCATCGTAACAGAAAGATCAAATTTCTGCGGTCCGACCGTGGAGGAGAGTATCTTAGTTACGAGTTTAGCACACATATGAAAGACTGTGGAATAGTTTCACAACTCACGCCTGCCGGAACACCACAACGTAATGGTGTGTCAGAACGTCGTAATTGTACTTTATTGGATATGGTTCGATCTATGATGTCTCTGAATGACTTGCCACTGTCATTTTGGGGTTAGGCACAGGAAACCGCTGCATTCACTTTAAATAGGGCACCATCTAAATCCGTTGAAAAGACACCGTATGAATTATGGTTTGGAAACAAACCTAAGCTGTCATTTCTTAAAGTTTGGGGATGCGATGTTTATGTGAAGAAACTTCAACCGGATAAACTCGAACCCAAAGCGGAAAAATGCGTCTTCATAGGATACCCTAAGGAAACGATTGGGTATACCTTCTATCACAGATCCGAGGGCAGGGTCTTTGTTGCCAAGAATGGATCCTTTCTTGAGAAGGAGTTTCTCGCGAAAGGTGTGAGTAGTCGGAAGGTAGAACTCGAAGAGGTTATTGAACCTTCTCTTCATGAAATGGCGAGTAGCGCAGCACCGGAAGTTGTTTCGGAGTTGACTTCACCTAATGAAGAGAGAGCTAATGATATTGATCATGAAACTCTAAAAGAGGACACTACCGAACCTCGCAGGTCAAGCAGGACACGTGCAGCTCCTGAACTGTACGGCAATCCTGTTATGAATTTCATGATTAATGAAATAGATGACCCTGCGACGTATGAAGAAGCGATGATGAGCCCTGATTCCAACAAATGGCTAGAAGCCATGAAATCCGAGATGGAATCCATGCACGAAAACCAGGTTTGGACCTTGGTGGACTTACCTCACGATCGAAAGGCCGTTGAGAATAAATGGATTTTCAAAAGAAAAACTGATGCTGATGGTAATGTAACTATCTATAAGGCTCGACTTGTCGCAAAGGGGGTTCGACAAATTCAAGGAGTTGACTACGATGAGACATTCTCTCCCGTAGCGATGCTTAAGTCGGTTAGGATTATGTTAGCAATTACTGCATATTTCGATTATGAAATATGGCAGATGGATGTCAAAACTGCGTTCCTCAATGGTAATATTGAAGAAGAGTTATATATGATACAACCTAAGGGTTTTGTCGATCCTAAGGATGCTGATAAGGTGTGCAAACTTCAGCGATCCATCTATGGACTGAAGCAAGCATCCCGGAGTTGGAATCTCCGCTTTGATGAGGTGATCAAAGAGTTTGGATTTGTCCAAACTTATGGAGAGGCTTGTATTTACAAGAAAGTGAGTGGGAGCAATGTGGCATTTCTGATATTATATGTGGATGACATATTATTGATTGGAAATGATATAGATCTTTTAAACAGTGTTAAAAGTTATCTAAACAACAAATTTTTGATGAAGGACCTTGGTGAAGCTTCATATATATTAGGCATTAAAATCTATAGAGATAGATCAAGACGCCTAATTGGGCTATCGCAGAGTACATACCTTGATAAGATATTAAAGAAGTTTAATATGGGCGGAAGTAAGAAGGGGTACTTACCTATGCTGCAAGGCAAGACATTGAGTAAGACTCAAAGTCCGGCTACGGCGGAAGAAAGAGAGATAATGGATAAGATCCCCTATGCCTCAGCCATAGGCTCTATAATGTATGCCATGCTATGTACAAGACCGGATGTGGCACATGCTATTAGTTTGACTAGTAGGTACCAATCTGATCTAGGTTCGGAACACTGGATAGCGGTCAAGAATATCCTTAAGTACTTGAGAAGAACTAAGGATATGTTTCTTGTATACGGAGGTGAAGAATAGCTAGTCGCTAAGTGTTATGTCGATGCTAGCTTTGACACTGATCCGGATGACTCTAAGTCTCAATCCGGATATGTATTTCTCTTGAACGGAGCAGCAGTTAGTTGGAGGAGCTCCAAACAAACTGTGGTGGCTGGATCAACGACGGAGGCGGAATATGTTGCTGCTTCAGAAGCGGCACAGGAAGCGGTTTGGATGAAGGAGTTCATAACTGAACTAGGTGTGGTTCCTAGTGCGTTGGACCCAATGGTGATCTATTGTGACAACAATGGAGCCATAGCCAACTCCAAGGAACCAAGGTCTCACAAGAATTCCAAGCATATTAAGCGCCGGTTTCACTCCATCCGCGAGCATGTCAAGGATGGAGATATAAAGATTTGTAAAGTGCACATGGACCTGAATGTAGCAGATCTGTTGACTAAAGTACTCCCTAGGGTAAAATATGATCAACACCAGAATTCCATGGGTGTTAGATTTATCACTATGTAAACTAGATTATTGTCTCTAGTGCAAGTGGGAGACTGAAGGAAATATGCCCTGAGAGGCAATAATAAAGTTGTTATTATGTATTCCTTGTATATGATAGATGTTTATTTTGCATGCTATAATTGTATTGATAGGAAACATCAATACATGTGTGTTTAATAAACAAAAAGGGTTCCTAGTTATGCCTCTCTTATAAACTAGCTTGTTGATTAACAAGATGATCAAGGTTTCCTGATCATGGACATTGGATGTTGTTAATAACAAGGTCACAATATTTGTGAAATGATATGATGAACATTTATCCAAAGTATAGCATTACGATCAAGTCATTATGTTTATATTGCTATAACATCATACAAAGTAGTCTTAGTCCTTAGACCATGAGATCATGTTAATTGCTAACACCGGAAGAGTATCTTGGTAACATCAAACGTCACACCGTAACAGGGTGACCATAAAGGTGGGTTCAGTGCTATGAAGGTGTTATGTTGAGGCTCATGGATCAAGAGTGGAATTTGTCAATCCCGATGACGGATAGATATACTCTGGGCCCTCTCGGTGATATCACATTAAGATAGCTTGCAAGCAAGTGATGTGATCACTAGAATGTTATATCACGGGAATGAGAAAAGAGTGCATGTCTGTAACGAGATCAAACTAGGTATTTGGATACCGATGATCAAATCTCTGACATGTATTATATCATGAGACAAAGGGATTAAATTGCTGACGTTAAAGGTTCTCACGATCATAGAAGTCATCGTTGAATATGCAGGAGTCAGTATGGATCTCTAGGTCCCGCTTCTGATTATTGATCTGAGAGGAGTCTCAATCATGTCTGTATTATTCGCGAACCGTAGGGTGACACACTTAAGGGTTTCCAGACACCATTTAGGAGCACATATGTTCCAGACAAAAGGTTTGCAAAGCGCAGGAAATGTTTCGATAGAAACAGGAATTGTTTCGATAGAAACCGGAATTGTTTCGGGTGAAATTGCAGAAAGTGATTCTGCATGTGATATTGAAATGTTACAAGGGGTTTTATGTGAATGTTTGTTAATTAAAGTAATTAAAAAAATTCTGAATAAAATAAATAAAAGAGTATTAATTGAGAGTTGCATTTAATTTGGTGGAAATTAAATACATGTGAGTGGGATTTTGGGTGGAGGCCATGTTTATGTGAGTGGAGGTTCACCACATGAATGAAGGAGTCCCCCCCCCCTCATGCGCCGGCTATGGGAGGGGAGGGGTCTCCCTCCCTCCTATATAAAGCCCCGTCTCCCCTCTCACAAAACACACCTCCTCGTGAAGGATCTCTCTCCCCCTCTAGATATTCCCCCATGGTCTCGGATTAGCGAGATACATGTTCCCTGTAGCCTTGCGTCTGGAAGGAGTTGCTGCTTCCGCTGATTCGCTGGAGCGAGGAGGTGGAGGTTGTCCGGTGGCTTGAACGTGTGTGCGAGGACGGATGTGCTGCTGATTTGCGGCGCTCGGACTTCCACACGATCTTGAGATCGGCAAGCGTACGACTACATCAACCACGAGTTCCTACTCGTTTACAAAACTCGTTGTCTTCAAGGGTAAGTTCTCCATGGATGTATGTCCACCCATTGCTCTGTATCTAGTAGATAGATCTTGGTGTATAGTTCTCATCGTAGGAAATTTTTTGTTTTCTATGCTGCGGACCCAACATGCCCCCCATTCGTCTCTCCTTCGGACTCCATGTGTCTTTCGGTAAAATATTGACTTTGGCTTTTGTCCCGTCCAATTCTGAGAATATTGATTTTCTGACTTTCCTAGAACCAAAAATAGTACAAAACAAGCAACTGGCACTGTGGCATCTTGTTAATAGGTTAGTCCAAGAAAGTGTATAAAAATTACTCCAAAGTGTGGACAGAACATAAGAAAGTAGATATAAAACAAGAATGGAACATCAAAAATTATAGATATGTTTGCAACGTATCAACATCCCCAAGCTTAACTCCTGCTCGTCCTCGAGTAGGTAAGTGATAAAAAGAAATAATAATTTTTGAGGTGACATGCACCATTACAATCTTGATAAAGGCATTTATAAAACATTGATAGCTGGGATAAAAGTACTCTAAACATAGCATGAACGATATAGTTCTAACAATAAGACATAGCAACTAAGTTGTAACATGAAAAGGTACAAACAAAAGATTCATGAATAACAATGCTTTGAAAGACATTTGTTTGTTTCACATATAGAAAACATAGCATAGTGGCATTCAGCTTGTCCCTCATGGAGTAGCAAAATATAAATGCATAGGACACCTTCAAAGTTCATAAGGGTGACTAGATACAAATAGTTTAAGAACAAGCAATATCAAAGTTATGCATCAATCAACAAGTCTCGAGACAATGCACATTAAACTAAGAATGGCCACTATGCTCTCTCAATAGGTGCATAAAGATAGAAGATGGAGACTGTCAACACCTAGATTTTTAATCTCAGAAGCCTGTTATGCCATACATCGCAATCCCAGGATTACCATTTTTGCGAGACATAACAGATTGGATATCACAGTACATCATCCATTACAAACCATAATAAGCATAGCGGTGGGCTCCATCTTCAGTGTCACAGGAAATGCTGACGATGGGAGATGATCCTAGTTTTCATAGCCATCCTGCTCTCTTTTCTCCTGGTAGTCCTCATAGTCTGGCCACGGGAATAGCCAGGGACAAAGCCATGAGTACTCTTTAAGTACTCGCAAACTATCACTAACAAGTAAGGTAGTTCTAGTAGGAATGCTAAGTGATGGCTCAATGCACGGCGCCCAGAAAAATGCTTGATGGCGGTGTTGATGTAGAGCTCGTTGGGAACCCCAAAAGGAAGGTATGATGAGCACATCAACAAGCTTCCCTCAGTTATCAAACCAAGGTTTAATCGAACCAGTAGGAGCAAGGAAACACCCCAAAGGTGTTACTAGCTGAGCTTTGGCAGGGCGCACTACCGGTGCTAGTAGCAACATGGAGACCTGCACAACACAACCACAGAACTTTGTCCCCAACTTGCGATGAGGTTGTCAATCTCACCGTGTTTTGCGAAAAACAAAGGCAAACGTATCAAATGGAAAGAAGTAAAAGTTTGTAGAAAGTAAACACAAAGCACTAAATAGTTTATAGATTGTATGTAAAGAAAAGGATCGGGATCCATAGTTCACTACAGCTGGCTCTCCTTAAGATAGATAACATGTTGGGTGAACAAATTACAGCGGGGCAATTGACAAACATTGAGAAAGCAATACATGCATATACTAATCATCTTGACTCCTTTGAGACTTGATTGGGCATTACAACATTATACATAGACCGCCATCCAACTGCATCTATGACTAATAATCCACCTTCAGGTTATCATCCGAACCCCCTCCAGTATTAAGTTGCAAACAACAGATTATTGCTTTGCGAACTGCGTGTACAGTAAATAATACAATTGTTCTATGAAGAAAGGATTGTTGTTTTCTCCCTAGTAGCAACATCACATCTAGTACCTTAGAGATTTCTGTCACTTCCCCAGATTACCAGAGGCATGAACCCACTATCGAGCATAAATAGTAACTCTTGGAGTTGCTAGCATCTACTTGGACAAGATAGCTACTAACAACGGAAAGCATGCAAGATCACAAATAACAAAGACATGATAGAATCAATAATCAATCTCAAATAGCATCTCAATATCCATCGGATCCCTGCAAACACAACATGCAGAATTACAAATAGATGATCTTGATCATGAACGGAGCTCACAAGATCTAGACATGAAAGCACAAAGGAGGAGAACCAGCCATCTAGCTACTACATGGATCCGTAGTCCAAGGATGAACTACCCAATCATCACACCGGAGGCTTGCATGGTGATGAAGAAGGCCTCCAGGGTGAATTCCCCTCTCCAGCAGGGTGCCGGGAAGAGCTTCAGATCCCTCCCGATCTAGGGACAGAGACGACAACGGCTACAGACTCTTTCGTGGATTTTTGATCGGGTACTTAGGGTTTTCGTCCCGAGAGCAATATATAGGTGGAAGGAGAGGCCGAGGGGGTGCCGGGAGCGGCCACACCACCCCCTGGCGCGGGCCAGGCCTGGCCGCACGGCTAGGTGGTGTGGTGGCCCCCTGGCCCCTCTCTGTCTCGTATTCTGGCACTTGATGACATCTGGAAAAATAGGCACTTTGGATTTTGTCGCGTCCAATTCCGAGAATATTCATTTTCTGACTTTCCTGGAACCAAAAACAGCAGAAAACAGGCAACTGGAACTGTGGCTCTTGTTAATAGCTTAGTCCAAGAAATCATAAGAAAAGTACTCCAAAGTTGGAACAAAACACAAGAAAGTGGATAAAACTAAGTATGAAACATCAAAAATTATAGATACATTTGCAATGTATCAACATTCCTAAGATTAACTCCTGCTCGTCCTCGAGTAGGTAAGTGATAAAAAGAAAGAATAATTTTTGAGGTGACATGCACCATCAAAGACTTGATCAAAGTATTTGTAAAACATTCAAAGCTGGAATCATAGTACTTCAATCATAACATGAAAGACAAGGTTCTAGCAATAATACAAAGAAACTATGATGCAACATGAAAAGGCACAAACAAAAGATTCATGAATAACAATGCTTTGCAAGATGTTTGTTTGTTTCACATAAAGAAAACATAGCATAATAGTATTCAGCTTGTCCCTCAATAGAGTAGCAAATATAAATGCATATGACACCTTCAAAGTTCATAAGAGTGACTAGATACAATAGTTTAAAATAAGCAATATCAAGTTATGCATCAATCAACTAGTCTTGGGACAATGCACATAGAACTAAGAATGGCCACTATGCTCTCAAAGTAGGTGCATAAAGATAGAAGATGGAGACACAATATAATGGTGGAAGAAAGGCTTTTATAAAAGGAAGTAGGGATTCAAGTCTCATAAAGAGCTTCCAAAAATTATGGTACTTATAGCTTTCAGCTCTCATTGCCCCTATCATAAGCATCTTTAAGGTGATTAAGGTTAAACTGACACAACTAAGAGGATATGCTTGACAAGTTATAAACCGAAATCTCATGCCCCTTACTTATGAAGACCGATCCTCATGCTACTCAACTTTAGTCACAAGTAAGCTCTTGTCATTGTAAGTACATGTGTATCATTAAGAACTGCCAACGGGGTACCCCTTGCACATGATACGGGAGCTTTACTATAATCAAAATAACAAGGCAAACAGACAATGAGCATCTCAGCGATCTTTTTATTTGCTACTTGCATAGGTTTTTATTGAGGATGCTTCATAGAGTGCTCATTATGGTGATGCTGCAAGTTTCCACCATAATTAGGCATGGCTTAGGCTAGCGGCCCAGGCGTTTCTTTAACACACATACAAACTCCATGCTCTTACAAGTTCCACATTTATTTCACACCGTCGGGATCCGTAAGCAAACGAACATGATATCAACGAGGTGCAAAGTACAAGTGCAATGTTGAAAGAGTTCCCCATGAAACATGGTTCTGCTAATTTCAACTTATAAAGCGCAAGCATATACGAAACAAAGAAGGACCCAATGGTTCAAGTTTATTAGGGGCAAAAAAAGTAAAGTGTGCCATCAAGTTCGTGAGAGCTTTAATCACTAGTTTTCTCATAAAAAGTTTAATTTGGAAGGTAAACAAAAGCATGAATATACTTGGAATAGGATACGCTAGTAGGTAGGTATGGTGGACTCTTTGGAATAACTTGGTTTAGGGAGTTGGATGCATGAGCGGAACTCATACTTGGTTGTGGAGGCTAGCAAAAGACTGGGAGCGGCAAACTAAGAGAGCAATAATGGCCATAATCATGCAGAGCGACGAAACATCATTGATCAAAGCATAAAGTGATACTACAAGTTGAAAACTAAAGGATCATAAAGGCTATCGTGACTTGAGATAGTCATAACATGGTGTGAGCATGCGCCAAGTCAACCCAAATAAAGCATCAAAGGAGAATAGCACTATACTATGCTTTAATATGCTAAAACAACGCACGATTCATCCAAGGCACATTAGGCAATCTCAATTGTTTATAACAAGTCATGCTACAGCAAAGAATACTAAGCATAAAGCCAAAACAATATCAAGCATGGCATGACAAAGCATAGGCCACAGTAAAAAACGAGCTCTTTTTACCACATAAGCATGAACTTTCCTACTCTTTTCCAAACCAAACCAAACTATTTGCAAACCAATGTAAGAAAGAGGGGGTCCAACCAGTTTATTCAGAAAACTAAGCAAACCAAAGCAAACGAAAAACCAAAACGAAAAAAAGAAGACGCTCCAAAAAAACACAACTGTGCATGAAACAATAAAAATGAAGCGTTTGGAAGAAACCTGGGATTTTTATTGAGGAGGAAGGGGATGTCTTGGGCATCCCCAAGCTTTGACGCTTGTAATTCTTGGATATTTCTTGGGGTGACACGCGTGGCATCCCCAGGCTTGAGCTTTAGTCCATCCTTCATCTCATTACTCATTCCTTCCATACACCTGAAATTTTTCCTTCATACAAAACTTCACAAAATCTTTATTAGCAACATTAGTGCACTCAAGATAAATAAGTCTTAAGGTTCAGTTCTATAACCAAATAAACTTCCATTAGAACACTAGCTACTATAGCACTTCCCTCAAAAATATCAATTCCCCAAAAGAACTCAAGAAGAAACCAACAAGAAGCAAATGCAGAAAATGGCAGAAATCTGTCAAAATAGACCAGCAGGTAAAGACGAATTTTTTCTAAGACCTTATGTTCCTCAAATCAAAAAGTGTTGAACTAACTAAAGTTAGATAACTACCTGGGGCAGAAGCACAAAAATTCACGCCTCCATAAGACGTTCAGATATTTTACACGAATTTTTACGGTGAAGCACAAAAATCTATTTCGGAATAGCAACTTTCCCAATCATTACTTCTCTCTCACTAGAGGTTACTCTTGGCACAAAAAGAAAATAAAAAGGATAAGGAGCGGTTATTACAGAGGCAATAACTTCCAAGGCTCATCTAAAACTTTTGGGTTATCTCCCAATAAGTACTTTTCTTTAACGCCTTTAAGTTAGGCATAAGAAGCAAAGAAAGAATCAAGTGTTCTCAAATGAAGAAGCATTAAGACCAAATTTTGTTTTCATAGGAGAAGCAAAAGAAATATTTTCTCTCTTTTTAGGGAAGTGTTCTATACTTTTCTTGAGTGGGAGTTGATATTTAATGGTGCCTTCTTTCATATCAATGATGGCACCAACAGTTCTAAGAAAAGGTTTTCCCAAAGTAATAGGACAAGAAGCATTGCATTCAACATCCAAAACATAGAAATCAATGGGGACATAGGCATTGTTAACCATAATAAGAACATCATTAAGATTCCCCAAGAGTTTCTTTTTAGCATTATCATCAAGTGGGACATTCAAATAACAATCTTCAAGTGGAGACAAATCAAGCATATCATAAATCCTTCTAGGCATAATAGAAACACTACTATCAAGATCACATAAAGCTTTGAAATCAAAATCATTCACTTTCATATTAATGATGGGTTCCCAACCATCTTCTTGTTTTATAGGAATAGAAGCTTTATGTTTCATCTTTTCTTCTTTAATCTTTATGAGAGCATCAATAATGTGTTTTGTAAAGGCCATGTTCATAGCACTAGCATTAGGACTTTTAGCAAGCTTTTGTAGGAACTTAATAACTTCAGAGATATTGCAACCATTAAGTTCAAAATAAAATTTATCATCTAGAGTAGTAGAACTACTACTAGCCTCAACACTAGTGCTGGTAATAGTAGAAACACTAATTTTTCTAGCAATTTCATCTTCTCTTTCCCACTTAGCATGTAATTTAGCTAATAGTCTAACATTTTCATCAATTCTTACTTGTATGGCATTAGTAGCTGCAAAGGGATTCTCATTAGTTTCAGGTTTAGCAGCCATTTTATTCAAAGTAGTTTGAGCTTCAGCTAAGGATGCTATATTTCTTTCAGCATTAGAGAGTTTTTCCTCAATAGTTTTATTGAAAGCAGTTTGTTTACTAATAAACTCTTTAAGCATAACTTCAAGTTCAGAGGGAGCACTCCTATTACTGTTGTAGGAATTTCCATAAGCATTACCATTGTTGGGAGGATATGGCTTATAATTGTTGTTACCAAAATTACTCCTATAAGCATTATTGCCAAAGTTGTTATTTATTATGAAGTTCACATCAACTTGCTCTTCTTGAGAAACCAAAGAGGCTAAAGGAACATTATTTGGATCAATATGGGCTTTCCCATTAACAAGCATAGACATAATAATATCAATCTTATCACTCAAGGAGGAGGTTTCCTCAACAGAATTTACCTTCCTACCTTGTGGAGCTCTCTCAGTATGCCATTCAGAATAATTAACCATCATATTGTCCAGAAGTTTTGTTGCAGCATCCAAAGTGATGGTCATAAAGGTACCTCCAGCAGCAGAATCCAATAGGTTCCTTGAAGAATAGTTCAATCCTGCATAAAAAGTTTGGATGATCATCCAAGAAGTCAGTCCATGAGTGGGACAATTCTTTACCAAAGATTTCATTCTTTCCCAAGCTTGAGCAACATGCTCATTATCAAGTTGTTTAAACTTCATTATTTCACTTCTCATGGATATAATCATAGCAGGAGGATAGTACTTTCCAATGAAAGCATATTTGCACTTAGTCCAAGAATAAATACTATTCCTAGTTAAGGAATTCAACCTTTCTTTAGCTTTTCCTCTCAAATAGAAAGGAAACAATTTCAGCTTAATAATATCACCATCTACATCCCTATGCTTTTGCATATCACAAAGTTCAACAAAGTTATTTAGATGGGAAGCAGCATCTTCATTACCAATACCAGAAAATTGTTCTCTCATAACAAGATTGAGTAAAGCAGGTTTTATCTCAAAGAAAGTATCTTCAGGCACAGGTGGATCAATAGGTGTGCTCATAAAATCATTGTTGTTGGTGCTAGTGAAGTCACACAACTTAGTGTTTTATAGAGTAGTCATTTTTTTGGGTTTTCGAATAAGAAAGCAAACAAGTAAAACTAATTTTGTGTGTGTTTTTGAATAAAGAAAACAAGCAAACAAAGCAAAAAGAAACTAAGCAAAACAAAAATAACAAAGTAAAGAGATTGGTTATGAGGGACTCCCCTTGTGAAGATGTCCTTGACTCCCCGGCAACGGCGCTAGAAAAATGCTTGATGGCTCAATGCACGACGCCCAGAAAAATGATTGATGTCGGTGTTGATGTAGAGCTCGTTGGGAACCCCAAGAGGAAGGTATGATGAGCACAGCAACAAGTATCCCTCAGTTATGAAACCAAGGTTTAATCGAACCAGTAGGAGCAAGGAAACATCCCAAAGGTGTTACTAGCTGAGCTTTGACAGGGAACACTACCGGTGCTAGTAGCAACGTGGAGACTAGCACAACACAACCACAGAACTTTGTCCCCAACTTGCGATGAGGTTGTCAATCTCACCGTGTTTTGCGAAAAACAAAGGATTAAACGTATTGAATGGAAAGAAGTAAAAGTTTGCAGAAAGGAAACACAAAGCAGTAAACAGTTTATAGATTGTATGTAAAGAAAAGGACCGGGATCCATAGTTCACTAGAGGTGGCTCTCCTTAGATAGATAACATGCTGGGTGAACAAATTACAGCGGGGCAATTGATCAAACATCAAGAAAGCAATACATGCATATACTAATCATCTTGACTCCTTTGAGACTTGATTGGGCATTACAACATTATACATAGACCACCATCCAACTGCATCTATGACTAATAATCCACCTTCAGGTTATCATCCGAACTCCCTCCAGTATTTAGTTGCAAGCAACAGATTATTGCTTTACGAATTGTGTGTAAAGTAAACAATACGATTGTTCTATGCACAAAGGATTGCTGTTTTCTCCCTAGTAGCAACAGCACATCTAGTACCTTAGAGATTTCTGTCACTTCCCCAGATTACCAGAGGCATGAACCCACTATCGAGCATAAATACTAACTCTTGGAGTTGCTAGCATCTACTTGGCCAAGATAGCTACTAACAACGGAAAGCATGCAAGATCACAAATAACAAAGACATGATAGAATCAATAATCAATCTGAAATAGCATCTCAATATCCATCGGATCCCCGCAAACACAACATGCAGAATTACAAATAGATGATCTTGATCATGAACGGAGCTCACAAGATCTAGACATGAAAGCACAAAGGAGGAGAACCAGCCATCTAGCTACTACATGGATTCGTAGTCCAAGGATGAACTACTCACACATCACACCGGAGGCTTGCATGGTGATGAAGAAGGCCTCCAAGGTGAATTCCCCTCTCCGGTAGGGTGCCGGGAAGAGCTTCAGATCCCTCCCAATCTAGGGACAGAGACGACGGCAGCTACAGTCTCTTTCATGGATTTTTTATCGGGTACTTAGGGTTTTCGTCCCGAGACCAATATATAGGCGGAAGGAGAGGCTGAGGGGGTGCCGGGAGCGGCCACACCACCCCCTGGCGTGGGCCAGGCCTGGCCGCGCGGCCAGGTGGTGTGGTGGCCCCCTGGCCCCTCTCCGTCTCGTATTCTGGCACTTGATGACATCCAGAAAAATAGGCACTTTGGCTTTTGTCCAGTCCAATTCCGAGAATATTCATTTTCTGACTTTCTTGGAACCAAAAACAGTAGAAAACAGGCAGCTGGCACTGTGGCTCTTGTTAATAGGTTAGTCCAAGAAATCATAAGAAAAGTACTCCAAAGTTGGAACAAAACACAAGAAAGTGGATAAAACTAAGCATGGAACATAAAAAATTATAGATATATTTGCAATGTATCACTAAGCTCTAAGTTTATTTGCAAAAGCTAAATTCAACCTAAGCTGAGTTCATAAGTAAAGAAAGTTAACTTAATGTTCTAAATCACCTAAGTGGGAACTTAGTTTTCATAGTCACAACGCTGTTGTGGTCAAGTCAAAGTCACAAATCATTTCACAAGTCGTTTGGAAAACATCTGACAACGTAACAGTATGGCCACTCCAATTGTCCATGACAGCGGACGCGGCTATTCGAATAGTTTGACACTCTGCAGAGGTAGTACACTTTCACCACAAAATTCGATATATCCGTTAGGGATAACCCTGAATCATCATACTTAGTATGCGGATAATCAATCATAACCTTTCCTTTACACACTCTAGTATAAGCACCTCTCCTATGAGCTTGGCCTCCCAGCCATGGCCATCTGCCATCCTGGGCACTGCATATGTGGACACCATCAAGAGGGAGCCTCAGCTCAAACCTCCTCCGCGAGGGAACCCTTACTAATGCATATAAACTTCTGGCTAAGCCTTACCCAATTCAGGTATTGTGGTTGTACGCTAAAATTGGAATGGTATCGCATCCAAACCCAACCATAAGTTTTTTACAAAGTGCTAAGGCTCATGCCTCAACATTTTCATCATCAAATCCATTTGTGTTTCTCAACACATGTCAAAACATCTCAATAGAATGACTCCTCATTCCAAGGTTTTCATAAGCATTTTCACCAAGTATTCCCATCTAAAGTGATCAAGTTTTATGGTTAGCACTATCCACTAAGGTTAAGAGTGTTCACTAATGAGGGGTGCTAATATCAATCTCATGCCATAGAATGACATCTAGCGTAGGCCTAGTTTTATACTCTTTATGCCATCTATACTACTTTCCAAAATCTCACAAAGCATTACTAAAAGTAAAGAAACTTTGGTAAAGAAAAAGTAAAGCTTGCAAGTAAAACTTGGGATGGGTATAAATCAAAATGTATAGCCAAGCATGCTTAATGCATCTTGCTTAGGTCATCTTGTATAATTCTAGCTTGCTAATAATAGCTTGCCTTGATTGGTGAAGTGATTAAAGTTTTCTTCGTCTTCTTCGGCGTAGAACTCCTCCTCCTCGTAGACTTGGTCGATACTATTGTCTATAAATGAATACGGGGTACACAATCACCAAACAATACTTAACTAAGTCTAATTAGCACACTAAGGCACACATTTGATGATCTAGTATCATCACAAGATTTAATGAACTAGTTTCATTTATTTTATTTTGAGAAAAGTAATTTATACTTATTGAAATTAATTAAGATTTAATATTCTCCAAATGGAATATGGGATCATGTGGACACATGTCATCACCACATATTCTAATACATGGGAATGTTATTTAAAGGGGTTGGTCACAATTTATAAAGTTTAAGATTATTACTTAAATGATTTAAAGTGACTAGAAATGCCTATATAGCATTATTTTGGTACTAGTCCAATATCACTGCATGCAAACCTAAAGATTATTACATATTGAGATAGGTGTTATCAAATGTGATTTTTGAGAGTTGGAATCAACTCAAAAGCTACTATGATTGATTTTTGAAAAATGTTTGAAGTTGCATAAGTCTCTATTTTGTTATTTTTTCTATAGATTATTTCTAACTCCAAATGATTTAAATCCAACGGGCTTGGATAGATAATTTAATTTCCTTTCTAGCAAAATTTGAATCATGCAATTTGGTTAAGTGAAACTCTCTGAATTTATTTTTGAATAAGTGGACAGAATATGATTTCAACTAAATTAGAAAACCACTTATTTGAATTTTTGGGCTAGCGCCGGAAAGATAACGGGCCGGCCCAGTGGCACTCCGCGGCACAGCGGGCTGCTGACAGCACGGACCCACTGGTTAGCGAAACTAACCAAGCAAAACAGTATTGGCTAATCTGAGCTGTGCGATCAACTTCTAATCTAACGACCGAGAGTCATCGTCAACGACGAACAGCTCCGGCGGGGAACTAGTCCTAGCGCGGCGGTGGGGGTCTATCGGGGCTCAGCTGGGCTCCAGCTAGGATCGGCGACAAGGGCAAATGGTGTGGTAGACGACGGCGAGGCGAGGTTTGGTCACGGCGAGGCTTGGGGTGGTCGCAATCAACGACGCCCTTCTCCTCCAGCAGCGGTGGACTCTGGTGCAGTTCCGGCACGGTGGTGCTTGCCTTGCTCCGGGAAGGGGTGTTGGAGGCTCAGTGGTGAGTGTGGAGTCGAGTGGTGTGATGAATGGAGGCTGGGGTGGCCTCCTTTTATAGCTCGACAAGGGGACTGAGCGGTGCGGGCTAGCATCTCCGGCGACGGTGGCAGAGAGAGCTAGAGGCATGGCTGGGGTAGGTGGACGGTGCGGTGTCTCCTGGCGGTCGTTGCTGGCTTAAAGGCGAGGCGTGGGGCGGCTGGGTTTGGTCGGGCGCGTGCGCCGCTCTAGATGGAGGCAGAGGTGTTTGCGGAGGCGTGCGGCTGCTGCGGGTCGCGTGGCAGCGAACAGGGGTGTCTGCCAGGGTGGGGTGATCATGGCGAGGCTACCCGTGCACTGTGAGGGCAAGGCGCGAGCTGGCGGGACTGCTCGGGCACGGCGCACTGGTGTGCTCTGGACGCGGTGCAGAGAGGCGGTGCTAGTGTGGTCCAGGGCTGGGCTTCGACCATGGGGTGGATACTGGGTGGCGGTAGGAGCTCGCATGTCTGGTGCACGTCTTGGGCGAGGCTAGCGTGGCTCCTGGCGTGCTGCCCACTGTCGGCCGGCGACGACCAAGAACGAGCGGCGATCCACTATGCCAGCGGCAAAGGGGGGAGCTGGTCTAGGGCTGGGTTAGGCTTAGAGGGGATAGGGGGTTAAATTGGAGACCAAATGGTCGATGCTCACTGTACCAAACAGTGCAGCTAGTCTAGAGTTTAATCTATGCCTGCCAAGTGTTTGATGAAATGGCCGCATGGAGATTATTTTTGAAATTTTGATTCAGACTTTTTGGGTGAACTTTACTTAAGCTTGAGAGACTAGGTTTGCTTGGGATTGTCAAGGTGAACTCATTTCATGGGTTTTTGATAAAGTGTGATCTTCACATATGAATTGTATTCAATTTACAAATGTCCTTTAAATTGATTTGCTAGATGTTTTTGTAAGTTTGTAAAGTGGGCCTTGGTACATCTTTACTTGGTCTAGCAAGGGTGAAAAGAGATAGAAATGTTTCTGTTAGAAATTCTCTTCTAGGAACACTCAGAGTGGCCTAGTGGTTAACTTTTGTCAAAATGACCATTTGCTTTATTTATTCATATTTGATTTCTTTTGATTTTGTTTGTAATTTGCCTAGAGGATGTAGCATTCATCTCTAAACCATTTCCCATCATTTGTAACAATCAAGCATGGCATTTTCAAACAATTCTATACTAATGCAACACACACATGCATTCATATTCATTATCTTAATAAAAGTTTTTGTTAACCCTAAATTGGGTGATTAGGAACTTGATAACATTGATTAAAGATTTGGGATGTTACAAACCTTCCCTCCTTAAACAAAATCTTGTCCTGAGATTTAAAGAAAACTAGGAACTAAAGAGATCTGGAAACTCAGTCCTAATGTAATCTTCTCGCTCCCAGGTAGCTTCTTTTTGGGTATGGTTGCTCCATTCGATCTTGAGAAATTTGATACTCTGGGTCCTGGTGGTTCCGAAGGCTTCTTCCAAAATACGAATGGGCACTTCACGATACATCAAATCCTTATTGATATCTATGGCTCGGTGATCGATGTTCTTGAGCACTTCGGTCTTCTATAGGCATTTGCGAATTAACGAGATATGAAGAACATCATGGATGGCTGACATCTCCTCTGGTAGTTCCAGTTGATAAGATACTTCTCCTCGGTGATTCAAAATCTTGAAGGGTCCAATATATCTGGGGGCTAACTTTCCTTTCAGTTGAAAATGTTGCATTCCTTTCAAGGGTGACACTTTGAGATACACAAAATCTTCTACATTGAAAGTCAGGTCTCTACGTTTCTTATCAGCATAACTCTTCTGTCTGGATTGGGTGGTCTTGAGGTGCTCACGGACTTTGTGAACCTTCTCTTCGGCTTCCCGTAGGATGTCGGGTCCGAAAATCTGACTCACTCCTACTTGCGACCAATTCAAGGGGGTACGACACTTTCTCCCATATAGAAATTAAAATGGGGCCATTTGCAAACTGGCTTGATAGCTGTTATTGTATGAGAATTCTGCGAAAGGCAGACAATCTTCCCATTTTGATCCATATTATAGCACACAAGCTCTCAACATATCTTCTAGGATTTGGTTGACTCTTTCAGTCTGTTCGTTGGTCTGCGCGTGATAAGCTATGCTGAAATTCAACTTGGTCCCTAATCCTTCCTGGACTTTCTGCCAAAATCTCGAGGTAAATTGGGTTCCTTGATCTGAGACTATGGTCTTGGGGGTTCCATGCAAACTGAAAATTTTGGCAATGTACATCTCTGCTAGCTTCGAACTCTGGTAGGTTGTCTTGACAGGTATAAAATGGGCTACCTTAGACAGTCTATTAACTATGACCCAGATTGAGTCATTTCCCCTACTAGAAGTAGGCAAACCGGTGATAAAGTCCATTCCGACGGCATCCCATTTCCATTACGGAATCTGCAATGGTTGCAATAGTCCTGCGGGTCTCTGATGTTCCGCTTTTACTCTCTAATAGATATCACACTTGACTATGTAGCTTCCGATTTCTCTCTTCATCTTGTGCCACCAAAATTGCTCCTTCAAATCCTGATACATCTTTGTTCCTCCGGGGTGGATAGAATAAAGAGTATCATGAGCTTCCTGCATGATAACTTGCTTCAGCTCCGAATCTACTGGAACATAGATACGTCCTTTGTACCACAAAACTCCTTCTTCATCTTCGGTGAATCCAGGTACCTTTCCAGTACCAATACGACGTTTGATTCCATCGATACTTGCATTTCCCTTCTGGGCTTCCTTGATTTGACTAATCAACATGGGTTGAAGTTCAATGCTAGCTAAAAATCCTTTGCTAACTAGCTCAGTTCTAAACTGCTCCAACTCTTCATGCAAACTTGGCTGGTTCTCTTTGATCATGGTGTTTAACCTACATGGCAATCTGCTAAGAGCATCCGCTACCACATTGGCTTTGCCGGGGTGACAGCGAATGTCAAGGTCATAATCCTTGATTAACTCTATCCATCTCCTTTGCCTCATATTCAGCTCCTTCTGGGAGAAAATATACTTCAGGCTCTTGTTATCTGAATAAATCTCACAGCGATTACCCATCAGGTAATGATGCCATGTCTTCAAAGCTAAAACTACAGTTGCTAGTTCAAGATCATGGGTAGGGTAGTTTTGCTAAGGCTGCTTCAGTTATCGAGACAGATATGAGATGACTTTGCCCTCTTGCATTAACACACATCCGAGACCAATCTTGGATGCATCACAATACACATCAAACGGCTTCTTGATATCTGGCATAATCGATATTGGGGCTGAAATCAATCTTTTCTTGAGCTCTTGAAAACTTGCTTCACATTTGTCTGTCCATTCAAACTTCTTATCTTTCTTCAACAATTGGGTCATTGGTCTTGCGATGCTTGAAAATCCTTCAACAAACTTGCGGTAGTATCCCGCTAATCCGAGAAATGCACGGACTTGGGTTTGAGTGGTTGGGGCTTTCCATTATTCAACATCTTTGATCTTGGCAGGATCAACAGCGACTCCTCCCGTCGACACAATATGTCCGAGGAATCCTACTTCTTTCAGCCAGAACTCACATTTGCTGAACTTGGCATACAACTGATGCTCTCTGAGGGTTTCAAGGATGGTCCTCATGTGTAACTCATGGTCTTCTTCTGACTTGGAATAGATCAGAATATCATTGATAAACACAACGACAAACTTATCTAGAAAGTTCATAAAGATCTTATTCACGAGATTCATGAAATAAGCAGGGCATTGGTTAATCCAAAAGACATGACCGTATACTCATACAATCCATATCTGGTGGTAAAGGCGGTCTTTGGAATATCCGTTGCACGAACCTTGAGTTGGTGATAACCAGTTGTAAGATCAATCTTAGAGAACACTCTGGCACCAGTCAACTGATCAAACAGATCCTCTATCTTGGGCAGTGGGTACTTGTTCTTGACGGTGACATCATTCAACTTTCGGTAATCTATGCACAAACAGTAACCTCCATCTTTCTTGTCAACAAACAAAACAGGCGATCTCCGTGGCGATGCGCTTGGTTGAATCAAGCCTTTCTCTAGCATAGCATCAAGTTTCTTCTTTAGCTCCACTAACTCTGATGGGTTCATACTATAGGGTCTCTGAGCTATGGGTCCCGTTCTAGGAATAAGTTCAATAATGAACTCGATATCCCGATCTGGGGGCATATCGGGCAATTCATCTAGGAATACGCCGGGGTATTCACAGACTACTCTGACTTGGTCAATGGTGGGTAGGACTAGACTCTTGTTGCATTTGAACTGACGGGACACGATTTCAGATACATGCTCTACTGATACTCTAGAGCTACTGGTCATGGTTATGGCTTTGTTGGCACGGTCGATCAATTCTTTATGTTTCGACATCCAATCCATTCCTAGTACTACTTCCAAACCTTTGGTTCCAAGTACTATTAGATTGGCATAAAAATCTATCCCATGGATTCTGATAGGTACAGCCTTGCAAATTTTTCTAGCTTTGGTGGTTGAACCAGGAATTTAAACTATCATAACATGCTTCAATTTTGTTGGTTGAATCTTACTAGTGCATGCAAATTCTTCTATAACAAATGAGTGTGATGCTCCGAAATCAAACAACACTCTTGCAAGTACTGAGTTAACAGAAAACATACCCAGCACGACATCTAGCGCTTCCTAAGCTTCTTCATCATTCATGTGGAACAGACAGCCGTTGCGGTTGAGAGAGTTCCCTGGGGAAAATCTTCTTCCGGGTTGAACACGGCGTTGCTGCTGAGCTGGGGCATTCACATTGGTGGTGGCTGCAAGCTTCTTGGGACACTCGTTGGAGTAGTGACCCTTGACTCCACATTCAAAGCAAGTATTATGGGACTTGTCTTTGGCTGGAACAGGCACGACATTGCTTCCAGTCCTTGGGGTAGTATTGTTGTTGTTATTGGACTTGGGCGGTGCACGGTTGAAGTTGTTGGAGTTGACGGGGTTGTTGTTGTGGTTTCCTCCGGTATTCACGTTTCCTCCGCTACGATTGGGGTAGCTTGGACGAGACATTGGGGGTCTATTGTTTCTTAGGGCATATCCTACAGATGGGTTGGGGCGATACTTCGTGGTATTGTGAGGAGAATATCATTTTGCGGCCCGAAAGTTGGGGTGTACAGGCAACGCGGTACCCAAGTTCCCTGAAATCAGCCGGGATGACTACAGTTGGTGTGCCAAATACTCAGAGGGTCTTTTTCGGCACGAATTCAACTTTACGTTTCAATACAAAAAATCAGGCTAACGGGCGTCAAGTTGGGCCCCCCTGTCAGTTTGCCATTATGTCGCTCCCGTTGCTTAGGCGGGGTGGCTGTCACGTAGGCTTGCAGCGTTGGCACAGTGGATAGGACAACACCCCCTACCCAGTGTATTGACGTGACAAAACAGGACCCATGTATCGACGTTATAATTATTTTTTGTTTACTCAGAAGCTGGAATGGCCACCGCCACGCGTCTCTCCTTGGACTTCTGTCCCAATCGTTAACATAAAAGCGCATTGATGGTTCCACCGTTCCCCTGCCTCGCAGAAAGCACTCTTCTTCTTCCTGTCATCTACTATCTTCTTCCTATCTTCTCCTTGCCGCCATGGAAGATCTACGCACTCTAGAGACAAGCTTCACTACCCATGACAACAAGAAGATAGACATTGTCTACACCAACGAGGAGGAGACAGTGGTGCGTGTCCTGAGGATGTACGAGGGTTGGCTTGGGATAGATGAGGATAAGTTTGTGGGATTGGGCCTCGAGTACACCCCGGAGCACCCATATGAAGGGAGTGAAGTCGCCATCGTTCAACTTGCCATGCGGAAACACGTCCTCGTCTACCATCTCTCCCGGTTTGTAGATCTGCTCTCTGTAGCTAACTGCTTTTAGGGTTTTCTCCTCTTGTTCTTTATCCACTTGCTCATCTTGCAACTACTGGATTTTACTTAGGACCAAATAAATTAGGGTTTGCCTATGTCTCAATCGACTGAGATTTTATTTAGTCTCAATCACCCAAGAAAAGTGCAACCGTAGTTAATAGAAATGTGCAACTTGTTCAGTCAACTGAGAAATAGCAAAACTGAATAAATTATGACAATACAATGTTGAGAGTCTTGATCTTGCATTTACTAAACTTTTCAAAATTATATTGAGATGATGATCTTGCATTGACAAAATATTTGTAGTTACAAATTTTGGTGATGACAAACTACATACTTTCAGGACTGACATGAAATGTCCGACGCTGCGCCAGTTCCTTCAAAAAAAGGGAATTGTTTTCTGCACTGTTGACACAACAACTGATTTTTCGAAATTGTATCAAGAGGAAATTATGATTCCTGCGCACAACTGGATCGATATTCAGCATCTTGTCAAGATCCTAGGGGGCGGGAAGAAGGATGGAATGACATCACTCGCAACTAGAATCCTCGATGAGTCATACGTCACAACGAAGGAAGATTTCTCTAAGGATAGGCATGATTTCTGGAACGAGTGGCCGTTGTCTGATATAAACCTGAAGTATGCAGCCATAGATGCTTACGTGACCTACCAGCTGTACAAGAAGATCCATTTTTCAACGTTACCTCGTGTTTTGCCCTATTTGCAAGAGGGAAGACGAGCTTAGGGGAGCCCTTTATAGAAAATGCCGAATAGCTGAGTTTGAAGTTGAATATGCAAAGAAATTGGCTGCATATGAAGCAGCTGACAGAGAGGCTGCAGAAGCAGCTGAAAGAGAGCTTGTAGCTGACAGAGAGGTGGCATCTTCTAGCGGCAACAATCAGGCCTGTGATGCACCGCTAATTGTGCCGCAGGACGCTGAAGATAGGAAAGCCAAGTCAGATGCCATTTGGGACAAAGCAGTTCGTCGGACGTGGAGTACCTGGAATGATAGCAAGCGCGTCAAGTGGTCTGATGAGGAGTGAATTAAATTTTACTTGTCAGTGTTATGTTTCTGTTTCTGTTTTGTGGAACTCAGTTAGCTTGCCAAGATGTCTAGCGCATCAAGTGATACTAGTAAAATAAATTTAACCCTCGTTGTGTTATGTTTATGTATGTGTCTTGTAGCTTGTCAATATAGTAGCTTCTTCACTGGCAGTTTGAAACAGTGCCCTTTTCCTCTCTCGCTAAACAGATATGTTTCATTTTGCTAAATTGGTAGAAAATCTAGAGAAGATTCTCACTTCGATAATTCATTCCCTTTTGGACCTCTTTTTGCCTCTGATCAGGTAGCAAATCTAGAGTAGCAAATCACACCAGGCAAAATACATTCATTCAGAAAACAAAACAAATGTAGATATAGCTGTGCGCAGCTAAATAGGATATAGTAATAGAAAGTAGTAGGTTGCTTTACGGGGTTCGATGCATTCAGCCAGAAATTGGATGCAAGAAAAATATAGAAAATCAAAAGAAGCTGCTTAGCAGCAGCCGCCGTGGCAGATGCAGATACATTCAAGGAGACATCCAACCCGTTCATTCGCCAGCGCCTCCATCTCCCTCAGGTGCTTCCGCCACTTCTTGCTGCCTAGTTTCTTGGACTTGGGGGCCTTGGGCCTGATTGGAGGCATGCGACCCTCTTTGATGGCCACCCGCTAGAGGTTTCGGAGGTGAATGCCGAGAGCACGGTGTTCAGCGATGTAGGCGTTGATGTTCGTGGGCTCGGGCTTGCCGCTTTTGTGGATGCGGGAGCCCGCGGCCTCTGATGCTTCAGTAAGGTGTTCAAGACTGTGC